>CM023538.1:52927297-54127297 GCA_013350335.1 Chimonanthus salicifolius
AACAGAAAAAAACGGTAAAGTAACAGTAATTTTTACTGTTACTTGAAGATAAGATTTTTTTCATCTTATCTTCTGCCGACACTATTAACATGTAAGATTTTTCAACCCTCTGCCGACATATCAAACGGTTAAGGATCATCCAGCAGTTTTCATAGTATTTTTCAAAACACTATACATAGGTGCATTCGGTTTCATTTAAAAATCACAAATTTACAAAGCTTTTTTTCAATTTTTTTCATTTTTCTTTGCTGCCGGACGTTTACTGTTGCCCCAAGCGGTTGTCTTAATTTTTTCAGAAGATTTTGTAAGTATTTATTTTGAGTTAATATTTTTAGTTTGTAAACTCTAATAAGATGAAGCTAGATATTTAATGTAATACCCGACCTAAAATAGACTTAAATAATATGATTTAACCTGTTATCACATAGATTATAGGGAGGGATTTGTGAAAAATTCAGTTTCGGCCCAATCAGAGTTCGATAGCTCATTGATCCAACCCTTTTAAGTTTGAAGGGCAAAATGGTAATTTACCATTAATAATATAATTATTGTTTGAATAATTGTTTGTTAATTATTATTTGAGTAATATTGATTTCTTTATTAAGAATATAGATTCTAAAATTTATAAATATCTTTATTTCATTAAACTGTTATTAAAAAATTACCCGAAAAAATGTCCCGAAAACTAGAAAATGATAATTTTTAAATAATTCTAGAAGTTAGATAATTCTAAAAAAAATACCTAGAGTTTAATATATGTTTAAATCTATCATTTTATGTTTCTAGAGCTAAAATGAAGGTTTTAAACCCTTTAAATAAATACAACTTAGTTGAAGGGAATAGTATTAAAAAGTTATTTTTATTTAAATCAATTAAATTTAATGGGTTATAACTTTCCAAAATTATATGATATTTAAACATTTTAAAAACTTAACATTTTGGATCGGATAGATCAAATTGAATAAATCTTTTTTTTAGTTAAATATTAATGAGAAAATGAAATAAGATTATAACTATAATAAAATAATATTATGAATAGTAAAATTTAGGTAGCTACAGTCACATGATAACTCTTATCTTGCATAACCGACTGAAAGTAAAAAAAAAAAAAAAATATATATTATATATATATACACATTGAGTTGTCTTTCACCTACACCCATTATAAGGCAAACGCTAATGCCTTTGTATTGCCAACAATACTAAACTACAGTGTTTTTAGGTACCTACGGGCTGCTCTTGCAGCCACATAGCCCATTTTGCTTTCCTATAAAAAGGAGATAAGATGAGATTTTACAGGCTTTGTATTCTTCTCTTTTTACCTGCTTTTAACTTCTCTCTCTCCTTCAATTACGTGCTTTTTAACTTCTCTCTCTCTCTCTCAATTACATGCTTTTCAACTTCTCTTTCTCCCTCAACTACCGTCGCAGTTGGATTTGTCAAATTTTCCCAGTAAAGTATACTTTCCTTTTATGTGATTTATAACCTTAGAATTAATTAGAATCTATAGAGTATTTTAGAAGAATAAAATAAAATGTCATTTTAATTATTTGAATTATTTATAGCCGAGTGGCATTTTCATAATTTTTATAAATAGTGTCCAGTGGCATTTTCGTAATTTCGGTGAACAGTACTGTGAATAGTGTCGAGTGACATTTTCGTAATTTCGGTGAACAGTACGCTGATGGAATTTTCGTACATTTTATGAACAGTAATGTGAATCGTGCCCGGTGGTTTTTTCGTAATTTCGTTGAACCAGTACCGTGAATAGTGCCCAAGGGCATTTTGGTGATTTTGGATTTTTTTGGGGCAAAAACGTAATTTTTTGAAAAGTTTCAAAAATGAATTTTATGTTGTTTTAGCTTAAAAATATTTCTGTTAGACCACTTGGGGGTTTATTTTTAGCCCGTATTAAGCTCACGAGTAAAATCATAATTTTTACAAAATTGCAAGAAAACTCTATAAATATATTGTCATGATATTCCAAACGCTTAGGAGTATATATTATAGCTATATAGTGTTATTATACGTTGTATTTACACTGTTTTCCATTTTTAAACAGATTACTGAAAAACATTCGCCAACCGAATGTGAGGAAATTCAACCACACTATGTGTTTACTAAAATGCATCTCATTTTGCATTCAATACAATGTTTCTTTCACCATTAGCCCTACGGCAATAAATGGATATCCATGGTCATCTTTATTGACGGAAAGGATGTAATGGGATTAAAATGCGATACCGACATTGTTCACACGTAAGGAGGTGATTATGAGTTTCTACATATGAAACGTGAACTTGAGAGTGTTTCGGGATGTCGAGATTTAGTCATCCTAAAACAAAGTACGGAACTCACTTATTCGTAGAGACTACTTGGTATTGTGATATGGGTGATCTGATGATAGATCAGGTATCCAATAGTGATTCTGATAGGAATATGCATTTTGTGTATAACTGATGTATTGCAGGATAATTAGTCTATGCAAAAAATGATGAGCATAGGGTAAACGTACCCGATTAGAGAGAACGGTAACACTTATTTGTGTTATAATTTAACTCGTTGGTGGGCTTTTAATCTGTGTTTAGTTTTTTGAGCATAGTATATACTGATTGCTGATATTTGTATTATGATTCCATGCGGAAGGACTTAGGAATCTATGTTAGCTGAGTAAGGTTATTATGATCATATGTATGAGAGATGTTATGTGGGTTGACAATCATGTTTAAATCCATGTGTTGATGTGCATATTGATTGGTGTATTGTGCATATCAAATTACCTCACACCAATGTATGAAGTACCTAGCTCGTGGAGGGCACTAGTACTAGGTGTATTTAAAATACGGGCTATATGAAGCACTGAACATGAATTTGCCAGCGGTGCAGTAAACGTATTCCTCGCGGTTAGGGGAGAACCGTAGATGTCGTTTGGCAGGGGTATCTTTTTGAGAAATGAAGGACATTTCATGGTAGATAACTATGTTGACATTATTCTACATGATTTCTGAGTGTATAAACTGTTGTTTGATAACATGTCTATTATGTTGATAATATGCTTTATTATCTAGAACTTGCTATTGTTTTCTTTTCACTGAGTTTGTAAAGCTCACACCCCTTACGTAACAGGAAACTCGGGGGACGAAGGACAGGATGATTTTCAGATATAGTATAGGGTGGAAACCCTTTAGCTATCTACCCAATGTTGAGATTTTATGTTTAACTTAGTAGACATTGTACATATGAACATGCAATGTAATAAACCCTTTATGGTGTTTATTTGAAACACTGTAGGACGTAATAAAGTCTACTTTATTTCTGATGTGCAATTCTGATGTTGATGGGATTGATTGATGATAAATGTTAGGTAGATCATGTGTGACATTTTCTATTTGGACTTTCCTAAAAGGTTAACTTATAAATTACATGTTGGTTAGTAGTGTATCCATATACTATGCGTTGAGGTGGAATCTGTCGAGATTTTGGGTTTTAAGCGGGCCCATGGTGGCCCCTCCATGTGCTTAGGATTTTTACTGACTAGATATGGTTGGGTCCTAGGCTGCCAAATGTTAGATCCAAAGTTGGTCATAAGAGATGTTAAAGTCCATAAGATGATTTCCGCAAAGGCTCAATATTGTGTTAGAAAAAAAAAATCTCACGTCAGTGGGCCCGGAGGGTCGGTGCATGACAATTGCTGTATTCTTGGTTCCCAACTGCGCAATGATCAATCCACGAACCTTGGCTTTTGTGTTCTCCCCTCTCCTCCTTCCTGTTGTGGTTGGTTCACTTTGCTTTCATGCCAGCAGGTTCTCAGTTTCTATTTGAGGAAGAACATTTTGGTGGATCGGATTCTTCTACAAGATCATGAAACCTTCTCTGCTATCACTTCCCCCTCCTCTTGTCAGTGGCGTCTCAAGACTCATGCTCGTGTTGTTGCTGACCTCATCGATTGCTTGAAAATTAAACACGTGTACATTGCTAAGAAGAATGACTCCTATTTTTTGAGTCTTAAAGCCTAGATTAATAGTTTGAGCACTCCCATTTTGTCTAAATTTGCTTTAGGAGCCTTTGCTGACTTATAGGTTCTTTTTTGCTCCCATGGGGTGTCTCCTTTTGCTTTGTGGCCTGGACCTGACTGTGGGATTTTCTTCTTTGCTCTTGGCTCATGATTTGAGTCCATTTTTGTATATTTGTTCAAAGTTTTTTCTCCAGTTTTGAATGAATCTTACCCAATCGTTCAAAAAAGAAATAATAATATGGTGTAGCATGTTAAGTTACCTTAGCATACTCTTAAGTAACCTATCATATTGCTAATGAGTCAAATTGATAGAGTAGCATTTATTTAATGATTCCTAAGTTTTATTTTTTCACAAGACTTTGGTCCTCTTAAGTCTTAATCATTAGTCTAGACTCATTCATTCTAAACACCTGGTCTTGAGATTTCAAACATGTTTGGTTCATTGAAAAAAGATTTCAAACAAAGCTTCACCATTGCTCTCTTTTATGGACTTCAATTTTGGATTATCAATTTTAAGCCATAGTGATGAAGGCCCATAGGCGAAATTGCTGAATTCTTCCAAGGTATTCAACACAATCTTGATTTTAGAGTTAAAATTCTACAAGTCACATCAATGAAAATTTGAAATTAGTTCAATTTAATTGAGGGAACCCAATTTCAAAATGACTAATTGAATTCAAATGAGAATCCTCAAATTTCTTATAATTTGGAATTCCATCAAAGACAATGGATTACACAAACCTAGTTTCACTCAGAAGAAATTAGGAAAAGGCTCAAATCTCATGAGGAATTAGACACACTGCAAATTCACTCTCTAAAATTGAATTTAATCAATTAAATTCTAGAATAATTAACCGTAAGAATAATAAAGAGACATTAAACTAGAACATAAAACACCAAAGAGAGATAACTTACCTCTTGAACTAAAGAGAGAACTTGAAAACTCAGACTAAGATGATCCCATGGATGTGCAAGCCGTCTATTTATACTAGTCATGGGGTAAATAAAATATTACAACAAAATCCATAGAGGGGATAGACGCCACCTCCTTTCTAAACCCAATCTTTGCTAAAAAACATTACATCCAATCACTAATGGACATGTGTCTTTATTACATTATTATTTGAGTTAAAAAATAAAATGAAAACAAAAAATAACCCATGGATGTGTGCCCAAGCCTTTTCAAAATTGAGAGAATTGGTTGCTAAACTTAGGTGTGAATGAAATCTTCATGATAGTGATTGAAGAGGTGGAAAACTTAATCACGCAACTCACCCTTGCTCCATGCAAATAGGCCTCTAAAAATGAGCTTTTAAGGCCCAAAACAACATAAATCAGGCCCTTAATCATATGTCTATGGTATGGGCTCTTCATTTCACCAATTTAGGCCCATTTTGACACTTTAAGTGGACTCCTATTTCCTCCATCAAATTGATCATGGAGTATTAACACAAATTCCAGAATTTCATCAAAATCTTCATCAATTGGGCCTTCTAGGATGTCTTCATCACATAATAGATTCAGATCCTCAAGAAATGGTTCATCTAGATGATTAGAACATATGCAAAATGTCCCCTATTTTCTTTTTTCTCACTCAATCTTTCATTGTAACAAATAACTGCCTATTTAGTTAGCCTTCACACTAAGTTTTGCCCTAGTAACCTTTTTCATTGAATCTTTCGTGTACCTTGAGGGGCTATTTGCAATTTCTTAGAGGAAATTAATTCCAGAACCCCATAAACTTTGCATCGTGTTGCCTATGAAAACTTTGCATAAAAAAAATCTTATTTTCACAAAAAATAATGAGATGTCATCTCGCCTTGCGAGGAATATGTCCCTCTTTTCCTCATTAAATCTTCCTATCTCCCTTCATAGGAAATGCTTTTTTTGGAAAGAAAAAAAAGAAAAATATCTCATGTTTTTTGCTTTTGACAAAGAGACTTTTTTCCATAGAAGAAGAAAGTGATTTTCATTAATCTTCATTTTTCATGAGTCTAAATAATGACAAACAATGTCTAAAGAAACACCAAAAGGACATAAAATGATAGAATGTAGGGTTGGGGAAAAAAGTTCTTAAAATGGGAGATGTATTGATACAAATTTAAAGGAATTCTTTTGAGAGTTTTGGATTGGTTCATGGTTCTTTAACCTTTGTTTCTCATGTTTCAAATTCTTTTTTCATTACTTTTAGACTTTTAGTACCGCTTTCTTCTCTTTTATCTCTCTTTCTTCTCATTTTGTTTTATTCTTTTCTATACGACTTGATCTCATTTCAATTTGGTTCGTGCCTTCTTTGTCGTTTTAGGGTTATTTCGAAAAACCAATCATTCATGTCTATCTCATTGAATAGCTTAAGGGTCCTGAGAGGGTTTAATGTGGTTGCTCAGAGAAAATCATGGTAAATTCATTTCGGTGTGGTTCAATATGGGTAGCAAGAAGGCTTTGACTTCCATCATATCATGAGACCAAGGCTTGAAAAAAATAAAATAAAGCAAAATGGCAAGTGATGGCCTTTCTTTTCGCACCCTTAGATTACGTGCTAGCTAAGTTTGAGATCACCTAAAACTTCACCTTATTTGGTTCAGTGTAGTAAGACAGGAAAAGCTCATTCAAGATGTGATGATGTGAAATTGAAAGGGATAGGAATGATGGTGAAGAACCTGCCTCATGAAGCGAGTGTACTGGGTTCGAATCTCACTCTACTCCAAAGGGTCACTCCCTGTACTGTTTCTCGGTGTGTATAGACAGGGATGCTTGTAGATGTTTCGAAGACTAGTCAGATGATCTAAAAAGCCGTAACACCTTGATCATATATATAATGTGAATTTTCTTGCTCTTTTTATCTTTTCTTTAGCTTTTTTAAAAAAAAAAAAATTTTGAGGGAAGGTATTTTGCAAGTCTTCAGGTGTATTAGAAATGCATCATTGGCCCTAGTTTCTAATATGATCCTTTCAATTGATTCCCAATGCCCAATGTCCAAACCATCCTTTTCTAGTTGCTAATGTTTTAGTGCTTTTGAAAATATGGGTCTCAACTTGAGCATGCTAGATGATCAAGCCCCTTAGTCATGATCCTAAATTCAGTTTCCTAATCAAGTACTGATTAAAAATTGATGGTATCTGTTTAATACTTAGTTGATGATTCATTGCTCTGACAAGAATTAGCCTAGTTGTCTGTCTCCCAACGTAGGGCTAATAGTCTTCATAACCTCTTTATCTAGAAAATGATCCTCAAGCTTTTGATCTAGGCTATGATAAAGTATCCTAGATGATTGATTGGGACTTGGCATTAGATGAAGCAAGCAATTTCTTTCTTTTAATTAAGCCTAAATGAATTAACAGGGTATATAGAACAAGAACAAACTGTTGGTGGATTTTTTTCCCCTATGAGAAATGGTAGTCACTCTCCAAACTTCAACTATGAATTCCTTATCTGGAGAGAACATACTTTTTCTGCTTTCATCGAGACAGAAACTACTGTTTGATCTACAACATGAAACTAGTCTCAATTATTGTTTGGGTGATCTTCTGTTCCTGAGTTCAGGTTCTGTAAATCCTACTGTGGAGCGCTAGTAATCTTTGCTTGGTTTGCTCTCGTTGGAATATCCTCCACAGTTTCTCTAAATGCATATTGGTTTTGGGATTCAAATATTAACAAATTATCTAAACTTAGCAATAGATTTCTCAAAATCTGGTTTACGAATAAGATAACGAAGATCTTGAGGATTTTGTACGTTTTTCTTATTTGAAATTTTTTCAAAAGAAAGGGCCATCTACAAGACAAAATCCACCTCTACAAGCACTTGAAGATATGCTGGTTTGTGTGCCAATGTTAATGGTATTGTTGGGCCATTCGACGAGTTGAGATAAGTGATGCAATGTCAAAGGGTTGAGTGATGGCTAGGAACTCACTTTAGAAAGTGAGAGTCCTAAGTTTGATTTCCACTTAACCCCGAAGGGCCTCTCCCTATACAGTTACTTGGTGTGTGTGGGTGAGAGACTTGCACATACTCCAAGGATTAGTCGATTTCTCTAAGAGACCTAAACACCTTGATCTTAAAAAAAAAAAACATTAAGGGATTTCACACTTTAATCTTTATGACTTTAACCAAATTTGAAATCTTTAGTTGTTGGTGTTAGGATTGGGTATCCAACCAAAAGATTAGCCCATTAGATGTCATGACCCAAGTTCTTTATAAGTTCCTAAATCTCTCCCTTCACAACCAATGTAGATCGTCCTCGACCATCCCGTCCCGCTAGGGGATCCCCTGAATCCACATGGATTGGCTTGGCATATGGCTCTAATACCACTTTTTAGAAGTGAATATCGAGTCCAAAAGGTTAGCTCATTAGGTGGAGTGACTCATCCTTTATAAGTTCTTAAATTGCTCCCTTCACAACCAATGTGAGATTCATAACAGTCTCAACCATTGGCCCATTTCTATTCGGCAATTTAGAACCCAAATTTTCAAGGTGGGCTACTATTCCCTTAAAGGCTACACTCTCTACTCCGCTTTCAAATTTCTTTAAAGGGCCCGGCCCATCTTTCTTTTCCTAAGAGTTCATTTACTGCTAGCACTCTGTGACATCCTATGGTTTCTGGTCATTGATTTTCATCTAAAAATTCATCTTTTTACTTGAATTTCCAACCATCCTGTTGGAGGAGTAATTTCTTCCATGTTTCTTCTTCATGGCATGTGTCTTCTATCTTTCTGCTCAATTTTCTGAAACTTGTTTGGGTGAACAATTTCGTCGAGTACCTGTCATGCTAATATGTCCGATGTAATGAATCAATGATCGAGAGGAAAACTTTATTATTTTCAATTCAGTTGAATAGAATATTTTCATAGCAGCTTGCTCTGTGTGAGTATATCGAATCCAATAGACATTATAGTTTATATATTGATAATAATCCTCAGTGAGGATGTCAGCATTTTATATATCAAACGCAAATGTTGGTCTTGAAATATGTTGTGATTTATTGACGTGGACATCGAACTTAATGAGTCTAACAATGATTCGGTTAGATGAAATTGACGAGTTTGCTCTCTAAATTTATGCTGGAATCAATGGAGAGAAGCAGGGATCAAACACAATCCATTGGACCCATTTGTACCCGAATATGGTCCATTTGCATCAATTCAGATCTGGACCCATTTAACTCTTTTGGGGTCCAAAACTCAATAAACTAAGCCCATTTGCTACTACAATGGACCCATTTGTACCCGAATATGGGCCAATTTACATCAATTCAGATGTAGACCCACTTAACCCTTTTTGGATCTAAAAGCTCAATATACTGAGCCCATTTTCTATTGTAATGGACCCAACTCAAAAATTCATTTCAACAACTGAGTCATCAACCCATGTGGACACCACCCTTGATTTCAATTTAAAAAAAAAAAAAAACCTTTTTAACTCCGACAGACCTGTTTGTGACCAAGACCGAAAACCCAGGCTCTGTTTAGATAAAGGATAAATTTTACAGGAGTTATTTGGAGTTAATTTTAACAAAGGGTTATCTGGATATTATATATCCCTTGTCCTATAAAGGGTTTTCAAAAGTGAAGGTACCCCTTTAGTTACCAAACCGTTACCTCCATCCAAATGCAGCCCCAAAGAGGGAAATTCCTCCTCCACGTGCATTACCAAGTTGAGCTGCGTGTGGCCAACCATTGTGATGTTTAGAAACAGTAGGAAAGCCAGAGTCCTGGCAATAAGAACCTAAACGGTCGAGCTGAGTTTGGAAATCCACACTAAGGAAACAGAGAGCAGTCAGCCAGAGGATTCTTCAGCGCCAACTGTGTCTGGACAAAGAGAACGAAGAAAGGAAAGAAGACCCAGATGCTACCAAGCCAACGATGAGAAGAAGAAGGAAGAAGGACGGCTGCAAATCCAGTTTCTGGCCGATCTTTTAGTTGATTTCTGGGACGTGTCTGACAAGGAAGAGAGATTGAGGTGGAATCAGATCTCATCCCAAAATCCAGGCGAAGGCCAAGTGAGAATCAGCCTGGAGAAAGACAAACAGAGAGAGCGATAGACAGACAAACTCGAAGCAGAGAAGGAAAATGAACCCGAGAGAGAGACGAACCCGCCCTCGCTGCGATTGGACAAAAAAGAGGATAAGACATGCATGGTTGCAATTCGGGTCGGGCGGACCGGGTTTCGTTAAATCCAATCCGACACGAATTGATATATATAGAACTCGATCCGACCCGACCTGAATTCTCAACCCGAACTCTAGAACCCGACCTGACCTGCATTATAAACCCATTTTAGCATAATTTTAGCCGAGTTAGGTCGGGTCTTGTCGAGTTAACTAGTAAAATCCTCAACCCGGTCCGACCCGAATTTCATGTGGGTTTTTATTTTCTCAACCCGATCCGACCCATTGACCAGAAAGTCTCGACCCGACTTGCATGAATTCTTGGGCCGGGTCATGCAGGTCGGGCCAAAACCCGACCCGAGTTGCAGCCCTAAGATACGCTAAGGAACTCGAGAGAGAGGAAGGAAAAAAGTGGAGAAGATCGAAGGAAGAGAGAGGAGCGAAGGGAGAAGGAGGAACACGCAAGAGGAAAATCGGAAATCCAACAGAGGCGTCGGTGGAAGAAAGATGGAAGGAGACGACTCAGTGTTACTGTACCCGTTCCCTACATTACAATAACGCACGCGCTTCACTGTTGATTTATTTGTTTTTTTTTTTTTTCATTTTTAAGTAATTTTAAGGCCGATCAATATACCTATAACCCGGGCTTTGGGAAGACACATAGATGAGTTAAGTAGAATTTTAGAGCATTAAATTCTTCTTTGAGTCTCCAAAGTTGGTGTCTCTTTTATTGATTTCTTTTGAATTTTAATTTGATTTAATGTGTTTGAATTAAATTTTATTGTTGGTGGCATTACAATCCACCCCCTTAGACCAGAGACGTCCCCTACTTTGTCATGTCACATTGATAGGGGTCCACACACAGGCGAACAAGTCACACAAGTAGAGAGCCTCCACAGTTTGAGTGTTGAATCATGCTCTGATATCACTTGTGACGACCCGACCCGACCCATTACGATATTGTCTGCTTTGGGCCCCATACACCCTCACGGCTTTGCTTTAAGCTCAAGTGTCACACTAGAACCCAAAACACATTGTGCTAAAAGAGGTGAGAAGTTAGGCTTATATACTCCTCTCCACTTCTTGTCCTAAGCAATGTGGGACTTTGTGTGTACTCTCTCTGGCGCAAATCTCTCATGGCCGAACTCTCACACAAACACCCTCCTTTGGTGCGGAACATTACAATTCCACCCCCTTTGGACAAGAGTCGTCCCCAGCTCTACCACTCTTATCTTCCCACACCTTTGTCCAAGAGTTGAACCGGGCTCTGATACTATCTGTAACGACCCGTCCCGCTAGCACAATATTATCCGCTTTGGGGCCTATATATGTAATACTCCGTGTTTGTGTAAGCATTGATGGAGAGAAAAAGTAGCAAGGTTGGGCGCTACTTATCCCACATTGCTTTACTGGTTTTTGAAACTCAATCTGTCACGCCCCGACCCGAAGGGTGGGCCCGGAACGCGATTGATTTTTTTTTTTTTTTGAAAGATGAACTAAACCAACTTACACGCATTCTAATTGTGCCGGATCAACAATTGGGCCCAAGGGTCACACATGATCCCATCATGTGGACTCAAACATGTACCATATGCCTACCCCATAAAAATAGACATAACAACATCAACACAATAACATGCTCAAATCAAATCCAACATTGATTAATACAAAGTATAAGAAAATCAACCATTGATTCATCATTCATGGTCACAAACAAAAGACTACAGCAGCGCCGTAGTCTCGATACAATAATGTTTTTAAAGAACCAAGTACCACAACCAGTACTTCATAAAAACTAAAGGTTCCAAGAACCAGAAAGCACAAATAAGGGTATTCCCTCTTCATGGGAATCCCAAACCACCGTCGCAACTAAACCACCCTACGTCTGAAAGAGAGGGTCCTCCTCCTCGGGTTCATTGTCTGAAAGGTGAGTGGTGTGAGCTAACTAGCTTCGTGAAGGAAATATAATAATGCAGTTTAAGTAAAATAACAGGTTAGCAACAGTTCAATAATACCATATGCTTGATAAAAATAAGCATAATCTCAAGTAATACATCAACATCATCAAATACTGCCATTATCCACCGTAACGCCTGCAGACTACGCTGAGACCAGTATTAAGTCCCGACAAGGTCAAAATACATCGTTACAGGTACATCTCCGGCTCTGACTTAGCCAATACTGACACCGTCAAGTCAGGAACTGACGACAGCATGGTCCGCCCACGGTCCAGTAGACATAAACCATCTCTCCTATGGCCGATATTGGTTCAATAGCCTAGGTACGTGGAAGCAGTCTTACTCATACGATCAACATCGTAATATCACAATCATCATCAGCACTCTTACCATAGTGCATCATGTATAGGCACATAAGTGGGTTCATCAATACTGAAACCATTCATTGCTCAATACTCATCTTATCATAAAACCTGTTTACAAAATTTGCAGAGTTAAGTTCCATCACCGTGATCGTGTGGTTACGCGGTCTCTGTTCAAACAACACACAAGTGCACAATCAATATACATAATAAATACGTACACATACGTAGTATTTGGAAATCATACGTTTTCCCACAAAATATCCAGGGTTCATGGAATTGAGTCTCCTACTTGGTTTCTATCCTTTTTAAATTATCATAATCCACAATATCATAATAAATAAAAAAGAGCTCAGTCCAAAACTCATATTGTCTTCTGGGCATTGACCAGATTGATTTATTGAGTTAGGTCTAGATCCTCGGGTCACTTCTAGGTTGTCTTCTGGATAGGACCAGATCTGACATTTTGAATAGGCATCGAGGTCACCTAGTGCCCGACTATATAGCGTCGGCCTGAAAGTGAATCTCTCAGTTCCCGACCAATAGGGTTGGCCTGAAAGCGGATATAATAGTATTTACACTATAAATACTAAGAGAAAAGGGGTTAATACATTTTTAATTAACAAGGGGGTATAAATCATCACATCATAAATCACATCAAGTATTAATCAGATTAGACAAAAACGACCCTCAAATCACATTTTCATTTAAAAAATTGTGTTCCTCGGAACATCACCTCGGAACTGGGTACAGTGGCTTCGGATTATCCGAACCACACCTAATCTAAGTTACTGACCTTGAAACAGGGTCTGACTTCGGATCGTCCGAAGGTTGGGTCTTGGACCGTCCGAAGTCCATCCGAACCGATAAAAATAAATAAATCAGTCTCGGTGGGTCTGCATGCTTGGACCGTCCGAAGTCTGGGTTCGGAACGTCCGAGTGGGTTCGGTCCTTCCGAGCATGGCACGGTGCATCCGAAAGGGTTTGGCTCGCCTCGGGCGTAACTGGTTTTCGGGTGAAGCTCGGAACGTCCGAGGGTGAAGTTGTCGGACCGTCAGAAGGTTCAGACCTTCCGAAGACAGACTCTCGGACCATCCGAAAGTCGTCTTCCTCCACTGTCTACACCAACAGACAGTGACGGTAGACCAACAGTAAAATACGATTCCAGAAATGGAGGGTCTTCCGGACTCGGTTTTCACATCCGTCTGGTCTGATGGACTCCTCTGGGAGTCCTCTTTCCATAGGGAATGGTTTGGAGCTCAGAAGCTCACTAGGTCATCCGATTTAAACAGTGAAAGCTCACGGGTACATGAAACCCATGGTTTTTCCTTAGATTTAAAACTGATTTTTCTCAATCAAAACAGGGTCAAAACTTGATTTTCTGGATTCAAAACCGATTGAAATTGAAAGGAGAATGCAATGGATACCTTTGCTTAGGTTCCTGGGCTGAAATCTGAATTTTTGAAAATCTCCCTCTAAGCTTACTGTTACTGAAAAACAGAAGTTGGGGGGGGGTTCTCGGCTGAAATCACAGAGGGAAAGCAGAAGAAGTTTTGCTGGGAGTTAGAAACCGATGGCTAAGGCCGGTTTATATAGATTTTTGGCCGGAAATCTGCTGCATGCGACGATGGGACAGGACTACGGGAAATCATCATTCGCCGAAAATCGGGCCGAGCAGCCAGTGCATGCGCCTGTATGCCGTGGGCAGATTTTTCTGCTGTTGCAGATCAGCCCTCCAATAATTTCTAAATTGCAGTTAAGTCCTGGTTTTAATAAAAACCGATTTTAAAACTAAAAGTAATAATTTAAAAACTCAAAAACTTGATCCAACCTTATAGATAGGTTGGGTTTTGAAAGCCTTAACCACCATAAAAATTTTGGAATTTAACTCTCACTAAAAACCATTTATTTAAATAAAAACCATAAATTTACATTATTTACTTAAATAAACAATTGTTAAAATAAAAAATTTAGAAACCTCATTTTGAAGTGAAATGAAATAACTAGACCATTCTTAAAGTGGTCTAACATCAAATACCCTTTTCAGAATTTATCTCATTTTCGAAATTATTTAGAATAATTAAAACTCCCTTTCGGGGTTTTAACGGGCGGGATTTAAATACCATTTTTTGAAAATAAATTCATTTTAAAATCAGAAATGCAAATCCTTTATTAAGGAGAATATTATCTGTCAATAATATTCATATAACAATATAATTTATAAAAACATAACTAAAAGCGGTAAATTACCAAAATGCCCCTCCAGCTGAACGGGCTGGATCACTGAGCTCACGGGCTAGGATTGGGCCACACTTGGGCTTTCCTCGAAGCCCTAACCAAAATCCTCGAGATTAACCGGTTAAATAAGAATTATTAAGCTAAGCTATGCCTAATCTGAGGCAGAGTATTACACAATCATTTGAACCGGGTGAATTATTTTACTTAAACCCCATTATTTTCTAAATAATAAGGATAATATTAAGAAGTATAAAATATAATACACATGAAAATATGTTATCCTTTACATCGGTTGGCTAGGGACTTACAAGCTCATCTCCCACAAGCACCTACATAAGTTACTATGAGGAGCTTACAACCTCCTATCCTACAAGTAGCTTACAAAAGCAGCTTCATAACCACCTTCATTTGCATATTTAAGCAAACACAAGGCAAGGAACTTTCTTTCATGAATCCATTGTAAACTATTGTTCCATCTCCTTCCCTTGTTCTTCTCCATCTTCCCTTTCTCATCCTTCCTCCTACGTTGTTTCTCTGCAAAAGTAAGTTTTGGTGAAATTTTCGAAAGAGCCGAGACTCTGCCAAAACTCTCCTGGATGGTATCAATTTCATCAACTTTGTGGTAGGGAGTTCAATGTTTTATTTACATTAGTTAATTTAAGTAGATGATGGTTTGATTATTTAACTATACTTTGGTTTCTCTTTTTGAAAACATGTTATGATAATGTGGATTTTATAATTATGATTTGAATTATTTTACTTTAATTCATATGTATTTTCAACTATGTAATGTTTAATTCTGTGAAAAATATGATATTATAAAATGTTGATCTCATGATATGTCTTTTATGTAATTGGGATATTGTGGTATGACGCAAGCGTGGCCAAGGACTAACACCGGTTATGGAATTTAATATGCCACGAAGAACCTGGTCGGACCCGTTAAATTGGTTGAGATCCCATTATATGTGAATTATTGACATGTTATGCAAGGGTGTGCTATGTTGAGTTTGATTATGATAGGTGTATATGGGTGAGACTTATGGATTTGTTTTATATTTGAGGATGTCTTTTGAGACACATAGATTGATATGATCGAGTGGTGTAGACCACATGGAATTGTGTGATGTGCTAGCCACCTCTGAATGATATATCTGATTAATTAAGATGTCAATAGATGTGTTTATTGGATTTGTGGATTCCACGTGATGAGTAGTATTGTAACGACCCAGCCCACAAAAAGGGCTTGGGGTCCAATTCAGTAGAAATTGTCTGCTTTGGGCCCACACGTGCGCACGCACACGCGCAAGCCTGCACGGGTTTGCTTTTGGGCCGAGATCTAGATACCCGGCCCAAAATGCGTCCACTGGTTTGAGGGGGGCAATCTCATATAAACCCATGCGGAAGTCTGAAACTTTCGATGTGGGACTCTCTCCTTCCCATTCTACCGCATTCCCATCCACTCTCTTCACTTGGGCCTGTCCCTTAGTGGACTCGGCTGTTTGGGCCCGGTCAGGGTCTCACAATCCACCCCCCTAAGCCCAAAGCTGTCTTCGACTCGACGCAATGAATTCAGTGGAAGGCAGTAGGCCTACACAGTCCGAGTGCTGAATTCAACTCTAATACCATTTTTAACGACCAAGCCTACAAAAAGGGCTTGGGGTCCAACTCAATGGAAATTGTCCGCTTTGGGCCCACACGTGAGTAGGCACACGCGCGAGCCCACTGGTTTGAGTGGGGCAATCTCATATAAACCCTATGCAGAAGTCTAAAACTTCCGATGTGGGACTCTATCCTTCCCATTCTACCGCACTCCCACTCCACTCTCTTCACTTGGGCCTGGCTCTTAGTGGATTCGGCCGTCTGGGCCGAGTCAGGGTCTCACAAGTATTGCTTGAGCCTTATGTCTAAGTGTGATGGGCCGCACTGTGACACCCCGAATTTTAGAAATTATTAAAGAAATTGAAATTGGATTAATTAATTGAAATTAATGCAAATTAATCAATTAATTAGAGAAATTAAGAGGAATTAAATAATAAAATTTATTGGAAATGAATCGGTGATGTGGTGTCACGCCACATGGGCGATGACGTGACATGCCACGTGGAAAGGGACTCAGATGGCATAACTGAAAGGTTTAAGGGTAAAGAAGGAAGGAAAAGAGTGGAATGTTGTTTGACTAAGTCACACACGACACTCCCTTACCCCACTCTTTCATGCGCACGGCAGAATGGGTTGTTCCTCTTCCTATGCACACCGCACCCACTCCCCACTACTCCATACACACGGCAGTCTTTCCCTCTCTTCTTCATATACGAACGACACTTCTTCCCCCTCTTTTCTTTACACTACAATAGTCTATCTTCCAGTGAGAACACCCTACACTACTGCTCTCAAGCAAGGAAAGGAAATGAAGGAAAATAGGGAAAGACGAAAAAGGAAAGAGGAAAAGGGATTACGGAAAACGTCTTGAAAGGTTGGCTCAATTTGTAAAATTAATATTTAGATTTAAATTAGAGTCTAGGGTGATTTAGAATCAACCCTGGACGAATTCAGCTTAATGGGATGAAAATAGGACTGATTCGGGAATTGTCTGGTGTTCTACCCAATTCAGAAATTAGGTTCAAATCCGTGACATGGTATGTTAAATGGAGAGTATTTAACTTTCTAAAATGTGATAAAACACATGTAGAATCTAATCTTGAGATGATGTTGATTTGGGGGGTTTTGTAAATCATTAATTCCTCGCCCTCTTGTTTTATTTTAAATCCCCGATTGGTGACTGAGAAATTCAGTGCACAATAAGTAACAACCATTAAATGTCTAGATCTTTCATGTCGATGAAATAAATCTTTCTCACACACTTAATCAGTCCTAGGTCTCATGAAATGAACCACCTTGATCATATGAAACTTAAATCCATATCCATGAACCAAGAGGCCTAGTAAAATAAAAAATCGTAGCCTAAATATTATTGTACAAGCCATGAATAAATGAGAGAGGACTGTACACAAAGAAGAGTTTCCGAGAGTGGCAGAGAGTTTGCTAGAGCGTGGTGGTTACCGCTCTCTTTTATAGTTGCTGTCATGGGTAAAACTCTTAGGAAAGAAACAGTTAGATCATTTGCTGAAGAAAACGAATTCTAGAACCAGCCATTATTCTTTTGGACGACATGGTAGAGAATCAAGAACAGTTGGGGAAAACACTAGCAGCAAAAGGGTTGAAATGGATGGCCCGGCCAACGGCTGGGATTTCCCAGCGTCGCGGAGTTGCATTGGATGCGATAACGGCGACCAGTCACCGCGGCTGGAAATCTGGCACCGACTCTGGTGAGAGGCTGTTACGGTAGCTCTGCAATTATCTCTTCTCTTTCTCTCCGTGTCTCTCTCCCTCAATCGCTGGCTTCTTCTTCTTCTTCTTCAAATTCCTTTGTCCCCCTTTGAAACAAGAAAACAAGATCTGGAAGTCGGCAAACCCCACTGCTGTGAGTAGAACAACAGTTTCCCAAATCGCAGGCAGCGTGTGGAGCAAGAAGAGATCGACAAGATCGGTGGTCTCCAGCATTGCCCGCAAGGTGTTCGATCAAATTCCTCACCCAAACACCTGCATGTAAATATCCTCAAATCAGAGATGCAAAGGTATTCCCCCACCTGTTTGATAAATTGCCCGAATGGTGATGCTTTTGGATTTATTCAACACATTTGTATGATGCATTTTAGTAAGGCTTTTCGAGAACCATTTTCGATAAAAGGGCTATTCAAGATATTCAAATGGCTGGACAAATATGATGATGATCCCCTTCATTCGGTTTCTTGTTTTTTGACAGTTTTGCAAAACAAAGTTCCCATATACCTGCTGAATCGTGCAAGGCTTATAAGCTGAATTACATATGTTTAAAAAAAAAATGAAGTGGGAGTTATTATTCCATCTGATATTGATCCTTATTTAGGACTTCCTTCTATCACTTTAGAATCCATCATGTGATTATATCAATTCTAAGCCAAGTTTTAGTAGTACCCCATTCTCATTAGTTGTACTTCAACTGCTAAAGTTCTTTGTCTATGGGCCATATTTGGTCTTCCACTTACATTCCAGCAATCTCAAACAGTATTACTTGATTTTCTCATATTTTCAAGCCATACATATTATGGGCCAATAATGGATGGCTTTCAACATCCAGTTGGGGTGGTTTGTAGTGGCCATAGTTGGTCATGTCTTTCAAAGGTGGGCCTGTACTGCAATCTACGTAGATCATTTTTGGAATTCTTATTTGGTCTTTTGCCACTGATTCATTACCATCACATTAATAACTTGATGCATGACAAAATTGTGCCACACTTCTAAGTCAACAAAGTCATGAGTTTTCCTAACCGATAGAAGATAAGATGGTTCGATCAGTGGGCCTGTTTGGCCCTTGATTGAGGAAACTCCCCGGGCCCATTTCTGCAGAGGTGCAGCCTTTATAAAGAGGATTCCCTTAGTAGGACCCTCTCAGCTTTGTACTGGGGTTGAGATTAGTGTGGAGGCCACAAGAGATGGTCCCCATGGGAACTTGGCCAAGTTAGACAATTATCCAATTTGGGCAGGTCTGAGATGTTGAGAGTGGTGAGGTTGATAGTGGGGATTGATTGGGGAAATTATTAACTCCAAAGAACTTAGAATCAAAGAAATACCATTAAATGAAAGATTAATGAAATTAATAAACTATGAGGTTGGAAATCACGAACTCGAACTGATTACATGGTCTATTTTGATTGATGAATGTAATCAGAGGATCGGAGGGTGATCTAGGAGCTGTGCGTACCCCATAGTCACTCCTTCGAGGAATTCTATTGATCAGATAAGTTTTCCTACTTTCTTGATATATCACATGATTATTATATATGTGGAAATGGTTTTTAATTTCAATCCATATTTTAGATGATTTATCAATGCATTACATGAAAACATGCGTCTTGTGAGGGATGGGAATAGTTGAGTCAAAGGTTAGGGGATGTTAAACTCCAACCTGAAGTATATAAAATAGCATAACTATTCTGTATGACCGTGTCCATGAACATAGAAATTGGGCACATAAGATGGGCTCAAAGCTCATGGGTGAAAGACCCGAAACCTACGTAGGAGAGGATTGGTGATAGTATACCCCAGTAATTCCTGTTAAATACTAGGTATTAGGTAGTAGCTCTCAGCTGATGCCCCATGAAAGCTAAGGACATAATGGCCAGTGATTATAACTGTTGAATGAAGAGTATGATAGAGAGAAATACATGGGCATGAGAGGAGTTTGCATTGATTCATGTACCATGTCATTTGCATCAAGTTGATTTAATGAGTTATCAAAAGTATGTTGATTATGAATTGATTTTTGAAATGATTATGAACTGATTTTAAATGTTTTATAAATATGAGATATGAATTGATTTTGAAATATGGGGTGGGGATGATTTCAATTGAATTATATGATATGAAGAACTTGTATATGTTTTCTCCGATTTTTATATATGTCATGTTGGTACCCACTTTGATGGGAATTCCTACTGGGCGTTGACTAAACCCACAATACTCTATTCTTTTAGAAATTAATACAGGAAAGGAGAAAGGTGATGAGGGTGGACCCATCGTTAGCCATGCATAGATGAGGATGGCGCAAGATGGAGAATTACGTAGAGGCTTGACGTTTTGAAATTGTTAGAGAATAAAACATTTCGTAGGGTTGAGTTATTTGAGGATTTTGAGTTGTTGTAATTAAACCTTTGATTTGAGAAGTACATGTCATCAGGATTACTATCCTGCTTTGCTTAGATTGAGAAAGATTGAATTATGGATTTAAATGAATGTATATATTTCCGCATTATTGTAAGTTAGTGTGTTGCCAAGTTTGCGTGGACTCTTTCCATGTACACACATTGGTTGGGCCAGCTAAGGGTCGAATCTTCGGATTTGGACTTAACTCGTGTCGTGGCGTTCTCCCTTTTCTTCACGTTGTTAAACAAAAAAAATACTCTGATAATTAGGGAGAAAAGGGAGGGGCGCTACACGCACTGCATAATCACGTGTGACATGTGTTTATGGACGGCATCACCTGTCAGATTATTGAATCGTGATTAGTGGCTTGTGAGATAAGATCTCATGTGTGAAATTTGATTAAGAACATGATATTTATATGTCTTTTGATAGGGATGTGTGTGACCAAAAGACCCAATAATCTGGTGGGCGGGTGAGGAGTAGGCAGGTGTTAGATGGGCGGGTGAATAAGCACTCTTTGGTTGGTTGATCTGATATACGTGTGCTTAGAATTATGATGTGTCGGTGGATATGGGTGACATGAGTATGATATCAAGATAGACACATTTAGGTGGGTTATGTTGTGGTGTCCATATGTGTGTTGTCTATGTGATGTCGAGTGGTGTTAAATATCCTGCCTTTTTTAATATTATCGAATGTGGGTCTCCTATTGTTTTATTGTACCCCTACTGAGCTGATGTTCCGTGGGCAAGTGAGGCTCACTGAGTCAAGGATGACTATCTTTGACAGACGACTCTTTATATGTATTTTATTTGAGGGTTGCAATTATTGATTTATTATTGTAACCCTTGAAATTTAAGATTGTAAGCATGTAGCTCATACATGTATTGTAATATGATCAGTTGTATTGTTTAAAAACAAAAAAACAAAAAAAAAAAAATCTCATACGCCTGTCGCAGGGCTGGTTGTTACAAAGGCCTTTTGGGAGCAAAAGTGGGTTGACTTGCCAAAGCAAATCTGTACGGGCCTGTGTGTGTCGGCCCAAAACGAACAATATTATGCTAGTGGGACGGATCGTTACACTACACCCTCACGGCTCTTGTAACACCCAAGCTGCTGGCATGTAGGAAGAGTCTCACATCACCTAGCAGTAGTGGGTGGAAAGTGGATTTAAGAGGGGGCAACCCGTCTCCCATTGTGAGGCCTTTTGGGCCTGGCCATGTGGGCCAAAGCCCAAAGCAAAACCATGCGGGCCCATGGACCCAAAGCTAAATTGTGCGGGCCCGTAGCCCAAAGAGGAGAATATCACAATGGGGTCCGGTCAGGTCGTCACAAGTGGTATCAAAGCACGGTTCAACACTCGGACTATGGGGGCTTTCTACTAGTGTGACTTGCCTGCCTGTGTGTGTGGACCCTGTCAGTGTGACAAGAAATAGTTGGGGATGGCTCTGGTCTAAGGGGGGTGGATTGTAACACCCAAGCTGCTGGCATGTGAGAAGAGTCCCACATTGCCTAGCAGCAGTGGGTGGAAAATGGATTTAAGAGGGGACAATCCCTTCTCCCATTGTGAGGCCTTTTGGGCTTGGCCATGTGGGCCAGGGCCTAAAGCAAAACCGTGCAGTCCCATGGGCCCAAAGCGGAAAATATCAAATGGGGTGGGGTTGGGTCGTCCAGCTCTGCATTGAAAGTTTCATTGCATTCATTTCAATTACTTAATTAAATTTTAATTCCGCATCTAAATGTTTGTTTGAGTCCCCAAAGTTGGTGTGTCTCTTTTATTGGTTTTCTTTTGAATTTCAATTTGATTTAATGTGTTTGAATTAAATTAAATTTTATTTGCACAGCGAATTTAAGTTTCATTACATCCATTTCAATTACTTAATTAAAATTTAATTCCGCATATAAATTGATTATTAGAAGGTTTTTCGATTTTCAATCAAAACTCGAGTTGGGTTAGAATCCATGCATGTTTAATTTTAATTGCATTTAATTCAGTTAATTCAATGTATTAAAATTTAACATTCAGATTTCTAAGTCTTGATTTGAATTGGATTCCTAGAACTCTTAATTTCTTCGATAAAATTGTCCCATCAAAATTAGAACCAGGGGTTGAAATATCGGCCGATACATATTGTATCGGCCGACATATATCGGTTTTGAAGAGTACTATATCGGCCGATATCATATCGTATCGGCCAATATTTACAATATCGGTCGATATCGGCCTTTTTTTAAAAAACGAGGAGGAGAGGGAAAAATATCGGCTGATAACGATATTTTAACCCCTGATTAGAACCATCTATTTCTTTCAGAGTGAGTGAAAGTGGATACCCGAGTTTCATTTTTTTAGAATTCTTTATTCAAATCCTAAGATTTTTAGTCAAATTTTATTAATTTCAGTTTGTCAGTTTAAGTATACGTAAGACCCCTACCCTTACCCACATCATTTATGTATTGGCAATAGTTTTATTGAAGATACTGTTAGTTCCAACAATGGGCTCAAAAGTTGGATCTAGTAGCGTAATGCTTGTGCAAGTATACTACACCTCTATAGTTTTACAATGATGAAAACTACGATTCTAATTGGATAAATCATAGAATTAATAAGGTCTAATGTATAAAATTTCAATCTCTAAAGATTTTTCTCGAAGGAAACTCAAAATTTTCACCTCATGCACCCACTTTGCGATAACTTTAAATGACATATAGCAACTTATTACACCATTATTCAACAATAAAAACTTGCCACATCACTGATATATATCCTATCACTTATTTCGAATAATAATCACAAAAATAAACTAAAAACAAGTCCAAAAATCAAACTCATCACTCAAGCATTCTATTTTGGATTTCTTGTAAGGAAAGAAATAAACAGAAAATCTCTCCTTGTCACCTATTACAGAAAATTCTATGCAATCCTTGAAAGCTCGTCACCTTTACTTCCTTCTAGAACAGGGGTCCCATAATTGGACTTTTTCTAGCCCTTCAATGAAAAATAACGGCCTTAGCTGTATACCAATCCATTTGGCCTTTTATTCGAACAATTTGGAGCCCAGAAGACCCTTCAAAGGGCCTCTTTAATGAGCTTTTCTCCTCGAAAGTTGTTTCACTTTTCTACTTTCTTTGTATAATTGCAAAAATTTTACACTCTCCCCCAAGATTCAATTGTCCCTTTTAGCAGCATGGTAAGAATTTGAATGACAATCTCAATTACCCCATGTTGGGTTTTGATTTTTTTTTATGATCAAATGTTGAGATCTCTTAAAGTATCCGACTAATCTACAGACTATGTACAAGCTTTCTTACTCACATCCAGAATAACTTTATGAAGAGTGATCCTTTAGAATAGAGTGCGAATTGGACTTAGAATTCTCACTTCTTGAAATAGATTATTGACCATCACTCTAACCACTTTAGGTTCATGTTGAATTATATTTACTTGTAAGTAAGTCACTTCCATCCTCCAATGCCTTACAAACTCGAGGATCGACTTACCAAATTCCATTTTTGTGAAATCAAATTACCAATCATAGCTTATCGTTTTGCTAGTGCTAGTACCCTGTGATATTTTCCACATAATCCTTGAATGTTTGTATCATATGAGGCAAGAGCAACGAATACCATTATAGGTATTTCCTTTGTTGGTTTTTTTTGTTATTTTTGGTTGATCTACAAAATCTATATAATTATAATATGGGTGTAGTTCAACTGCTTGCCTCTCGCCTCAGGATGTAAGAGATTTTGAGTTCGAGTCCCGATAGTCTAACCATGGTGTACCCTAGAGGTAGTGGTCTCACCTGTGGGAGTTTTACACGTGGTATCCTGTGGTTTTCTACACGTAAATTCAAAAAATAAATTCTATACGATGATAACAAAAATAGGGTCAGGTAGTGTCTATGGTCACCATCCCCATGCTAAAAATGATTGAACCCCAATGTTGCCCCTTAATTTGCAGCTCATTTTAGCACATCTTGCACAACTCAGTCAAATTATTTTTTATTATTAAAGAAAAAATCCTTGCCTAACCTTTCTCAAGTGACCCTTTCATGATAAAGATGAGTTTTGCTTTTGGTTCCTATTGACATGGGTTGGGCCATTAGAATATGATGATTCAAATAAGATGTAAACAAACAAAATTCATGGTAGATGGTTTTACTTGAGAATCAGAAACAAAGTCCAAGAAGTCTGAATAAGAACAAGAAATATAAGCCAAAATATCTTCAGAAAAGGCCCAGATGAGCTGTGATAGGCCCAATTCTATCACTTAGATGATCACTAGAGTGGGATTTTTTTTTTTTTTTTTTTACATTTTGGTAGCCCCAATTCTGTCACATATAAAAGTACAAGTATTTTTGTGAAAAAAAAATCTTTCAAGACTTTTTTTATTGAAACGATTTAGAGATCAGATAATGTGCGCGTTACTAAATAGACACAAGGTGGGTAATACTCTCAATTTTTATTATTATATCTTATTTTAATTGTAATAAATCAAAACTTGATTTTCGTCAAAAATTAAAGTCTAACATTATGTAGCTAAGATGATTTGTTGAGTTACAACTTCACGAAGCTTCACCCTACTTTTGTAGTTGTTTATCTAATAAAATGAATTAGATTGCACATATCAAATATAATATGTATTTAAAATTACATCTCAAATAGTATTTAAAATTGAAAATATTTTATCAAAATACATAAAAGTATAAAACACTTGCTTGAATAAATTTTAACTCTACATTTACGGTGTGATATTTATGTCTATAAGAAATTCCAGACGGAGTTGTTTGTTACTTTTCATTATGGATAATAATCTTGGCTGATATGAAAGGCATCGGTCGTACATACATGATATCGGTCGATCTAGTTGATATATCAGCGATATATATCGGTCGATATGGCTGATATATCAGCGATATACATAGGTCGACATCATCAAATTCTTGTTGGTTTTTAAAAAACAATTGATTCGTTCGTAGGCCTAGCTGATTTCGACCGATATTTTCAATTTTAAATAATTTTTTCAAAAACGAGCCTTCTTTCAATTTTTTATTTATTTTTAATTTAGAAAAAATAAAAAATGACTGGTATTTTGAAAAAAAAAAAGGAGAGAGAGTCATATCGCCGATATCGGCATATCGGCCGATATCTCGGTCCAATCGAGATTATTACCCCTGCTTTTCATTGTTAGAAAATGAAAGGTATGAAAAAATGAGATTCTTTTTTATTCTTTTAATAAAAATAAAGACTTTAACTCATGGTGCAAAAATCACTACCCATAATAAAAATGTTAAATAATTTTATAGCATTTGTTGGATAGTATAGATCAAACTTAAATATGATTTATTTATGTAATTATTTTTCTTAAGAAAATATATAAATAGAGGCCTTTTTTACTCTATTTTTTTCTTTTCTGAAAAATAATAATATTTATCAATATATTGATCATTGTCCTGAATAAAAGATAGACTGAAACTTTAAATTTTAATTAACATTTTAAGATAAAGACATATTGAATCACGTGACCCCAGCTAAAGGTCCACACTTTGACTCTGTCGTCCACGTAACACTTCCAATAATTTAAATATAAAAGAAGAACAAGCATCGAGTGAGGGTTTTGGCACGTTTCTTGTGTGGAGGATTCATGAAAGTAATAGGTTCAAGAACAAATTAATAGATCGGTAGGTGGAGCGGTCCAGCCTTGACATAACAGGGTTGTCGTTTATTTAATTGCAAGTTTGGTTGATGTTCATCAATACGGGTGAAATTTAGGATAAGTTTTAATGTTAATCCCATGACCTGATTTGATAAATTATAAGGGTAGGTCATAACGACGCCACACTTTTCTATTAGGGGACATCGCTTTTCGTTTTTAAATATGAAATTATCATTTTTGCCCCATATTTTGATAGTCCGATCGAACATCTAGTTCATTATATGTTTGTTCAAACTATAAGAATATCCGAATGAACAATTCCATGTAAAATAGAATCGTCCGAACATATCGACTATAGAGAGAGATTTTCAAAAGAGCTTGTTTTTTTTTATTGATTTTTACAAACAATGTATCAAAATCCATCTACTCTGAATTTTATAAACTCCGAGACTGATTTTAAATGAAAAGGGTATAGTTTTATATTTAAAAAATCGTACCAAAAATATTAAGGAAAAATGGCCTTCCTTTTTAATTCTTTGGATACGATTTTTAAGCCCAAAATTATATCATTTTCACTTAAAATCAGTTATGGAGTTCATAAAATTCAGAGTAGATAAATTTTGATAGTTTGTTTGTAAAAATCGGTCGAGAAACGGCCTCCCAACTGTAACCTTTGCGTATTTGACTCGATTTTCAAACGAGTGAGTTTCTCAACCTATTTCTACAAACAATGTATCAAAATTCATCTATTCTGAATTTTATGAACTACGATGCTAATTTTAAGTGAAAATGGTATAATTTTGGACTTAAAAAATCGTACTCAAAGAATTAATAGGGAAGACCATTTTTTCTTAATTTTTTGGTACGATTTTTTAAGTCCAAAACTATACTATTTTCATTTAAAATCAGTCCCAGAGTTCATAAAATTCAAAGTAGATGAATTTTGATATCTTGTTTGTAAAAATCAGTCGAGCAACAACCTCTTTTGAAAATCCCTCTCCATAGCCCATTCGTTTGAACGATTCCATTTTACATGGAATTGTTCGTTGGGACGTTCTGATCGTCCGAACGAACACATAATGAACTGGATGTTCGATCGGACTATCAAAACACGGAATGACAAAATGATAATTTCATACCTAAAAAATGAAAAGCAGTGTCTCCTGACAGAAAAATGTGGTGTTTATATGGCCGGCCGTTATAAATCTGAGTTATATATTTATAAATTTAAGGTCGAGAACAACAACCCACATAAAATTTGGATTAGGTTGGACTCAGAAATTTAAAACCAATCTGATCCAACTTGAATTGCCTTAATCTGACCTGAGTTTCAAGAAATATAAAAAAAATACTGATAATTTTTTCTTCAGAATTGGGCGGTTGAGCCAGCAAATCGGGTCAGTTTGAGCAATTCAGGTCAGTAACTTTGGTCAGATTGAGTCGAATTCAATAATTTTTTATATGAATTAAGTTGGTTTATTAAAATCTAATCTAATCCACTCGAGGTTCAGTCTTAAACATGAATGCAGGGACATCACTATCCGTGCTCCCATCTATTGTGCAACTTAGGCTTAAAGTCACCCCATTAATTCAATTCAAAATATGATTACATTAACTCAATATGTTTATAGTATAGATCCGGTTTAAATTAAAAAATTAATCTATTTATAGTTTAAGTCAAATTAAGATTATATTTTCTATAATTTAACTTATCTGAATTACTCAAATTTTATATATAAAGACACACTCATCTTTTTATATCTTTAATTATAATTTTTATACTTATCCTTTTATGATGATTATGTTTTTAACACTGGAAACTTGTTTCTGTAAATATTTTTTGTTTGAAATAATACCAATCCAATATATGGTTGACTCATGACATATTGAATGAAACACTATTATAATGGCCCATCACCACCCTCATTTGGTAAGTCCGATACCTATGGGCACAAAGTAATACCATATGACCCAATGCAAACGACTAAAGGGTGTCACTTGGGCCAACATGGATGAGTAAGTTTTAAAAGCCTTGGACTATGTAAGGTTCATATAATATTTCTATCTTGATTGGATAAGAGAAACTATATTTTCTTAAGTCCTCAAAATTTCACATTTATCTAGGGTGGCCATTTAGACATCGTGATTTTATGCCAGGAGACACCGTTTTCCAAAATGTGGTGTAAAATTACCATTTTGCCATTTCATTTAAAAAAAAAATTAAAGATTCCTCTACAACGCCCGAACAAAGGGTATCGGACACACTCGTTCGTTAGGACGTTTGGACACACGATTGTAATGTGGAGAGAGATTTTTAAACGAAGCAGTTTTTCGACCGATTTCTACAAACAAGATATCAAAATTCATCTACTCTGAATTTTATGAACTCGGGGACTAATTTTAATTGGTGATATAGTGTTGTACTTCAAAAATCGTGTGCTCCCTCTTATATACTCATTCAAATTTTTGCTCTTAGACAATGTGGGACTTTTTCTACATCCACACACCCAACCAACAGTCTGCTATCTGTCGGACCGACATGGCCCAATTTCTCAATTTTTGCCCCATTGGACTCGACTTTTCTAGGCCTCTGGGCTAGAGGACATCACAACGTCCATCATACTGAGGTAATTTGTGTGTGCAAATTTCAATGCTGAACAACTCAAATTGGTGATTTTATTCAAAGGATGTCATTTTTTTTACTATTCACCATTTTCTAAAATAAAATAATGCAACATTATACACAAAAATTTAAATTATCATTTTGCCCTTCTGACTTCAAACGTTGGTATCTCGAGCTATGGAGCTCAGTTTGGGCCAAAGTTGGGTTCATAGAGAGTCCACACATCGATCTACACATTTAAGTGGTCAAAAGTCACAATTAGAGTCCTAAAAACTTCTCGGGATTCATGACCAAGGGTCGGGTTACAACAATAAGTGAAAGATCTATACTTACATAGGACATATGTCAAAAATTAACTTAAAAGAAAATTAACTTAAAAATTGTTTTGAAGTGTAATTTAAAAAAAAAAAAAAACCCATATGATTTGAACTTAATTCAAAGGTGACTATATCTTCAAATGAATTTAAATTAAGTATAAAACTATTTTAATAGCATAAATTTATCTTTTACTAAAAATTGACTTTGATTCACAACAAACTAGGGCAAAAAGGATAATTTCTCAAAAAGATATTGAAGATTTCAGAATCAATTTAAAAGCTACTATATAACAATTTGATTGTGACTATGGCAATGATAGACCTAACATCTATATTTTTAAATAAAAAAGATGCACTCTCTTTTGACTTTTTTACAATCCATTTGACGTGGTTAACATTTTTAGTAAATGTCAATTTCATTGTAAGCGTAAAATAAGAAGAATTTATACACAAATCAAATTTTAAACTTGATTGATTGGAAATTAGTAAGTAAAATTAGACAAATTCCTAAGACTTAATTTAATAAGTTGGATCAAATTTTGAGGTTCAAATTTTATAACATTCAAATTGTGAAACAATAATGATGCTAAGGTTGTCCAAAAAATTGTCTGTAATAAAGATTTTTATCTTAAAAAAGGCGTGTGTGGCTTAACAGAAGATCAACAAACAGAGTGTCTAACAGCCAGTCGTCGTGGCCTAAACAGCCAAGCAGGCAAGGAAGACTCGAAGGACATAAGTTCCTGCCCCATTTCTCTTTATCTTCTTCTCTCCTCCTTCTACTTCTTACTGCTTACTATAATTGTTTTCTTTTCTAATCATCCATACCCTTTGCCACCTTTCATTTTGCTCCTCTCTTGCAGTTTTCCATTGATTGATGTTGGCAATGTTCTTACTAGAGTAGGAGAAGAGGAGAAAGAGGAAGAAAAGGAGAAGAAGAACAAGAATTAGATCAAAATAATTATAGAAATAGGAAGAATAGAGTAAAATAATCATCATGAGTTTCAGAGAGGAGAGTGAGGATTCGGGAAGGGATCTGCGGAAGCCGTTTCTGCACACGGGGAGCTGGTACAGGATGGGGTCGAGGCAGTCGAGCATGATTGAGAAGCTGGGATCCTCCGCTCAGGTCATCCGTGACTCCTCCGTCTCCGTCGTGCTCTGCACTCTCATCGTCGCACTCGGACCCATCCAGTTTGGATTCACCGTATGGAATAATATCAACATACTTACAAAGCTCCTCCTTTTTCCTCTTTTCCCATTTTCTCTATCGCTCTCTCTGCCTTGATTTAAGTCATTTTTTTCTCTCGCTGAGATGGAATTTATTGATATTCTCCTTCGATTTCATTTATGGTTTTTGCTGATGAATTTCATTGGCGATTTTTTTGTCTTCAGACGGATTTTGTTGATTGGATTATTTAGTTGGGTTTCATTAATTTTTTCCTTTTTCTAAGGTGGATTTAATTGATGGGTTTTCTCCCATTTTATTTATGAGGTTCTTTCTTCCTTTTTTTTTGTTCTTTTGAAAAATGAATTTCATTGGATTTTTGAAGGGATTTCATTTCTTGGTTTGCTCCCTCAGTTCCATAGATGGTATTTTTTTCTTTTCATGTTTTTGTTGGAAATGGATTTTATTAAGGGGTTTTCTCTCTCCATTTCATTCTTTTTTTTTTCCCTTTTGGAGATGGAATTCGTCTGTGGCTCCCCTCTCTTTCTGTCACCTTCATTTTTTTTTTTTTTTGAATGGTCTTTCTGTCAACTTCATTGCTGCTTTATTGTTGAAATGGATGTCAATGAGGGGCTTTCTGCTGCAGGGAGGCTACTCATCCCCAACTCAGTCGGAAATCATCAGCGATCTGGGCCTTACCATATCTGAGGTGATTCAATTCCCCAAACCCAGTTTCAGCTTTCAACCATTGTACACTATCCATCATTCTTAATCTAATTCGTTATGGTCACTGGCGTGCATCAGTTCTCAATATTCGGTTCTCTTTCAAATGTGGGCGCCATGGTTGGGGCAATAGCCAGCGGCCAGATTTCTGAGTACATTGGCCGGAAAGGGGTAGGAGACACTTCTTTTCTTCTTCTTTCATGCTTCTTGTCCCCCTGTTTTTAGATTTGAGTGTTTGTTCTGCAAATTGCAGTCGCTGATGATTGCTTCTATTCCGAACATTATTGGATGGCTTGCCATTTCTTTTGCCAGAGTGAGTGAGTTCTTGCCACGTTTTTTTTTATTTTGATTTTTGATCTGGAATGCCTTTATTTTGGACTAACCTTGACTTTGTGCTGCTCTTGCTCTAGGATGCATCATTTCTGTACATGGGTAGATTGTTAGAAGGATTTGGGGTTGGGATAATCTCCTATACGGTAAGTTTAATCTCTTATTTAGTTGCAATTTGTGACTGTAAAAGGACCTAGTTTGACTCTTGTTGCCATTTGATAGGTGCCTGTATATATAGCAGAGATAGCTCCTCAGAACTTGAGAGGAGTCCTTGGAGCTGTAAACCAGGTCAGTTCATGCTGATTGCATTTGCTCAGCTGTCTTTGTCTTCCTGAACCATTACTGTTGGAGTATTGCTATTACTCCTCTTCTTTCAATTTGTTTTCTGTTAATTCAGTGAAGGGATCTTATTGTTTAGCTTTCTGTCACCATTGGCTTGATGCTGGCTTACTTGTTCGGACTGTTTCTTCATTGGAGAGTGCTTGCTGTAGTTGGTAAGTATGTTATTGTCATCGTCAATAACATAAAGCAACCTTCATATTGGGTTCGACCCCTCCCAGAGTAACCTGATAAACCAGTTTTGCAGCTGATTTCATGTTCCGTGGGATTAGTCTCACCTCCACATGGGATGGGGATGTCAATGTTAAAAAAGGAAAAATCAATCGGCATATGGTTGTCCAGTTCCATGATGTGATTCTAGGTATGTGATCGTGAGCATGGGTCATTAAAATTGACATTCTTTCTTCATGCAGGAATCTTGCCTTGCACAATTTTGATACCAGGCCTGTTTTTCATCCCTGAATCGCCGCGGTGGCTGGTGAGGATTATAATTTCGACATATTTATCTAAGAGAGTTGCAATTAGATGCCAATGCTGTTTCTTTTTCGTTTTCTTTTCTTGTTCAGGCAAAAATGGGAATGACGGAAGACTTTGAAGCATCTTTGCAAGTTCTACGGGGTTTTGATACTGACATTTCTGTGGAAGTGAATGAGATCAAGGTATTTCTTTTCCCTTGGTTTTCCTGAGGTTATTCGGCTTTGCATTGTTTGCGGCAGTGGGTTTCCTTCAGGAAATCTACAAATCCAATTGAAAAGCCATGGAGGATGTGAGCTATACTTAGGCTACCTTATGGTAACAATAATTTTGCTAAGAATCAACATATTACCATGTGCAGAGATCTGTTGCATCATCAAGCAGAAGAACAACAGCTATACGGTTTTCTGATCTCAAGCAGAGAAGATATTGGTTTCCCTTGATGGTTTGTTTTACTATTAGTGTTATTCACATCATGGAAGATAGTCAACATTAGTATTGAAATTGTACTTGTATCTTGCAGGTGGGAAATGGGTTACTTATACTGCAGCAGCTAAGTGGAGTCAACGGAATTCTATTTTATGCTAGCAATATTTTTAAGTCTGCTGGTCAGTTTAGCATCTGTTTAGTTTAACTTCTGTTTAGTTTAATATTTTTTCTCTCTCACAATGGGCATAAATTGGGAAGATGAGTAGAATTCCATGTTTGTTATATCCAGCTGTTCTAAATGGATAGGCATAAAACTGATGTAAAGATATCCTAATCATGGGAGAATTCTGACGTAGGACAAGTTCTGATACCAATCTGACGCACAAGTCAAAATATTGGAAACTCTAGATCTAAATGATAAACAGATGCCTATATCAGAATGCAAATTGTGTATGGTAAATTCTAAAATGACATACAACTTATATCTATGATTCCATAATGAGTGACTCAGATAATGTAAATGGATGGATCGAACCAATTCTTGAAATTTGTTGTTGGATCAGCTTAAATCTAGGCTATTCATGGCCTGATCTCTCTCTCTATCCATGGTAAGATATAAAACGGGATGGTGCCAAAAATCATCATCCAACCATGTTGAGGTAAAATCTAAATTTTGATGCATCTTTTTTCGTTGGCGTCCCATGATGTCCTTATCAATTCTCCCCTGCTTGGAAAGCTTCACGTCCGGTGAAGAGATACTCTGGTACCTTTTATGCATATCCTTGTTGAGCCTTGGTAGTGCTTCACCAATGATCCACGCACAGTCAGTCTTGGGGCGATCTTTCCACTTCACAACAAATTTCCTGAATCTCCTAGTTATGGTAGACATAGTTTGCTCATCCAAGATGTATTCCACTTCTTCTTTCTTGGGTAGGGATGGCAATGATGGTAAATGAAAGGTGATAATGATGTAGAAGCAATATAGGCTCGTGTTAGAAGAATAGGTGGTCCTTTGTAAAGCACTAAATCCTTCACAGTGAGGATGTGGTTAGTTTCTAAATCTGAAGGCAAATCCAGGACAGAGGTGTAGGCATTCATCTTAAGTGCTTGAAAAGGACTTGAACTACGGCATGCAATTCTTTTATGGTTCGTTTGGGGAACCACTTGGGTCTAATGTACATCGATCATATCTCCCTCTTTACCTGTGGTGCTCATTTGCAAAAGATTTGTAATATTTATTGCTAATAGAATTTTTTTTCTAATATCAACATGTAAATCATGGATATGCCTAGCAAATGACTCAATTGAATCAGAAGGCTTACATGCAAGTGAAGGAGGTATGAGATCTATAGGTTTCTTAGGCTGGTAATTTCTGACTATCTCAAAAGGATTGGAACTTGTAGATTGATTAATTGAATTCTTACGGGCAAATTCAATCATGAGGTGAATATGATCCCAACCAACAACATTTAGAATCCTCTAAGAGTTATGTCAGGAGAACCAATTCCACCTTGGGCTATTCAACTCGTTGCCCAAGTAGCCGGAATTCGTAAAGGTGTGATCGACTTAAAGATTGGTATGGTTGATTTGAAAACAAAGTTTGGAGTACCTTCATCTACACAACACACTCACAATTTGCATGCTGAAATTAACTGTCAAATTAATATAAGCAATGAAGAATATGAGTTTGTTGTAGATATTCATTGTGGATCCAAGGAATCTGATGTGGATGATCATATGGAGGACCTCACACCTTGTCAAGGTCCAACACCTTCACTTCTAGGCCCCACCCACTTCAGCATGACCCTGTTCCACATATTGTCCTTCCTAACCATCCTATTGACCTTCCGGACCCACCAACAGATACACCACCATTGGGCCCATCCTCACTTCATCGCCTGGAGCCTTCTATTAGCATACCTGATCCACCACTTGACCTATGCTATGCACAAGTCCAGCCATCTCAGCCTATACGTCCCTCACCTTTCTTGCCACCCAAGAGAGAAAAGATAGAATATATACTGGTCGAGGAAGTTGTTTCCACACCTGCAGGAGGACATCAACTATATCCTGTGACGTGGATGCCCAGTCCCCTGACAGATATCACTTGGTTGCCTGAGTGTGAGCTACATCGACTTGTTCCAGACTTACTGGAGAGATTCAGGAGTCTTGTCTCCTTGGAGGAGCATTCTACACACATCTTGCTGCTGCCACCATCCAGAGTTGGTCCTGACGTTAGAGTTGGATTTAGAGTATACTATCGATGGCGGAGGAGAGCTAATCCTACATCCTCATTGTGCCTCGATTGATGCCCTGCTTGGTTGACACCTGAAGACCTCACGTGCGTGTATTTGCACTTTGAAGACCCCACACTAGGAAGACGCGTGCGTGGGTAGATTTTGTATTTTCATATGTTTGAACTCGAGGTCGAGTTCTTTTTCAGATGGGGAGATTGATGCGGAGCACCACACGAGTTTCCATATTTAGTATGTTTTTATATTTAGATTTAAGATTTCTAGCTTTTCATGATTGTATTTTTTCTTTCATTTATTTGTTTAGTACAATAGTTGGTTTTGTTTGGGAAAATTTAGTGATTTTACATGTAATTAGGGCTTTCTAATCATTGGGAGTAGTTTTGTATTTGTTTATTTGAGGGTGTTTTGGTCTTTTTCATGTTTTTAAGTCATTATATATGTGATGTAACCCCTCCATACGGGATTGGTACTTAATGATGAATGAAATTGAAATTTTCTTCTGCTGCTTGTGCGACGAAAATACTTGGGAGCAATTCCTTTGGCGTGAAGCCTAGCGTGAGGCTACCATCTTTCGATCTTCGGGTATTCTTCTTCTTCTTCTATCTCTTTATCTCTCTTCCTCTTTCTTTTCCTTTTCTTCTCCTTGAATTGTTGCCCTAGAAACAACTCCAAATCCTGTCCTAAATCTGTCATAGAAAGAACCCCAAAATCTGTCCCAGATCTGTCCCAAAACAGCCCCCAAAACCAGTCACAATTCTGTCCAAGATCTGTCCTAAACCTATCAAATTTGCTAATACATTTAGATCTGTATCGTAGACCTGTACAACCCTCTTCTTAATCCTTTTACTGCTGTTCTACACCTTTTCTTGTTGTCGTTATTAATTGATTAATTAATTTCAGCCCATATTAGTTTAGGTGTATTAATTTCATCCCTCCTAATATTTAGGAACCTAATTTAGACATTTAGGGTTATCCTATTAGTTGTCCTACATCAGAGTCTAATGCCTCTAAACTCAATGCTAGAAAGAATCCAAATACAAAGCCTCCATTTTGCTACATGGAAAAGCTCATTCATAATCTGCGGATTACCTTAAAAAATTCTAGAGTTTCTTTATTTCCAAATGGTCCATAGAATGGCTGTTGGGATAGTGTTACATGCAAGTTTAAACCTTGGAGTAAGCCTTGAGATAAACCTCGATTCTGACGACCCGGCACAGGTTCTATCAAACACCCAGGGTACCTTGAATAAATTTGCAAAATTATTCCAAAAGGTAGCGAGCCAGTGGGCATCGCAAAAAAAGGTGATCAACATATTCCTCTATCTCGCATATGGGACAAATGGGGTCCTCCTCTTGGTATAACAAACCTCTCATTTTGAGTTCCGTTCTAGTTAAAACCCTCCTTTTAAGAACACACTAAATGAAGATTTGGACCCTGGGGGTTGGGGGACTTTCCAGGCCAAATTGGTTGTGGGTGCCTCATTGGATTTTTGTTGTAGGACCGGATCAAGCAATACCTTGACAGAGAAATTGCCCGAAGAGTCCCCAGTCCAAATTAGTTCATCTTCCTCTCTTGGTGAGATGGGGAACTCCCCTAACTGACCTAAGAGATCACTTTTGCTTTCTTCTTCAAAAGTCCGCAAATCCCTTCTAAAATCCAGATGCCAGGGTACTAGGTGACCGCCAATCTTATAGCCATCTTGTACTAACATTTCCTTATTCTTGAATTCCTGTAGAGTCTTGGGAAAACTTCTTTTAGAGGCCTCTCTTATAGCCAAAGATCTTTCCAGAATAGAGTTATATCTCCTTTTTCAACCAAAAGTCTTGTATTGACCCTGAAAACACTTCCTACCTTCTCTTCACCTTTTCCTAAACTCCACCAAGCTTTGATCATCGTTGACCCGTTCTTTTCCACTTTGTCACTTAGGAACCAACCATTGATCTCCTCCAACCCATATATGGCTGACAAGATTCGAACCCACAAGGCATCACGTTCCCTTCCAAATCTCCAGGCCCATTTGCACAAAAGAGCTTGATTCCTTAACCTTAGAGATGTTAAACCTAGACCCCCCTTAGGTTTAGGTTTAATTAATTCTAACCATGCTACCAAGTATACCTTCTTTTTTGTCTCTTTATCTTGCCACCCAAAGAAAATTTCTAAAAAGCTGTTCAGTTCTCTTCACAACTACTTTTGGCCTTTTGAAAAGATACAAATAGTAAGTTGGGAGATTCATCAACACAGATTTGATGAGGGTGACCCTGACCCCAAGAGATAGATACTTTTGGCCCCACTTGGTCTGCCTTTTTTCAACTTTTTCAATGACCGGGGACCAGAAAGCTTTTTTTCTTGGGTTCCGTCCATAAGGTAATCTCAGGTATGTTAAGGGAAGCTGGTATGTTAAGGGAAGCTTACCTATGCTACAACCTGTTCCTTCTGTAAGGTCCTTGACGAGGCCCTCTTCCAATTCAATTCCAATAATAGTGCTTATGTCCAAATTGATTCTAAGATCCAATACTAATTCAAAACATCTAAGAATGGCCTTGTAACCCAATAACTCTTGATGAAATGGTTCACAAAAAAGCAATGTGTCATCTGCAAATTGTAAGTGGGTAACTATGGGACCATCTGGTGCCACTTTGAAATCTTTGACTACTCCCATCTCTCTCGCTTTTTCTACTAATTTGTTCAGACTTACCCCAACGGAGGTGAAAATGAAGGGAGATATTGGATTTCCTTACCTTAAACCCCTGTTTGCTTGGATAGGTTTTGTCTAGGAACCGTTAACCAAGGAGTATGAGATATCCTCAATACATGCTTTCACCCACTTACACCATAAATTCCCAAAGCTCACTCTATTGAAGAGGTAATCCACGAAAGACCAATCCACAAAATCGTAAGAGATTTGCAATGAGATTATTAACTTCTGCAGCAGGTTATTTTAGAAGGAAGATCTTATTGACGTTAACTGAGATAACCTGTTTTTTGATATGATTTGCCTTGAAGCTGTCAATTGCTTGGAAAGACGATTCTCTGAAGAGGAAATCAGAACTGCTGTTCTTGATATGGCCAGGGACAAGTCTCCTTCCCTCAACGGCTTCCCCATGGCTTTCTTTCAAACCTTTTGAACAGTAATTAAATATGATGTGGTTGGGTTCCTTACAGGATTTACACTAAAAACAGCAAACTTTCAAACTGCACGTTTTATCACTCTGATCCCCAAGGTTGAAGGGGCTGAAGCCATTATCCATTAGCCTCGTCGATAGATGTTACAAGATTGTTGCCAAGGTTTTTGCTTCCAGACTAAATGTTGTTCTTCCTGCTGTTATCTCCCCATCCCAGAGTGCTTTTGTTCACTGAAGGGAAATCCTTGACAGTGTTGTGTTTGCTTTGGAGTGCCTCCACTTTAAACTTTTAGAAGTCCAGGTATCCTTTGCAAGTTGGACCTCGAGAAAACTTATGAAATGGTCAGTTGGGATTTCTTAATGTACTTTCTTCAACGTCTTGGCTTCGGGGTCAAGTGGAGAAGTTGGATTCTCAAATGCCTTTCCTCTGCCAAATACTCTATCCTCATCAACTGTCCTCCTAAAGGGTTTATTCTGGCATCTAGGGGGCTCAGGCAACAGGACCCGTTATCTCCCTTTCTCTTTACCATTGTTGGTGAACCTTTAAATCGCATGATTAATTCTGTTGCTCTCGATGATGAACTCCATCGCTTTTCGGTATCCAGTTCTGGTCCCCCTGTATCTCACCTACAATACAAAGATGACACCCTCATATTCTGTGGAGCTGGCAAGGAGGGAATTCGTACTCTGAAAGCTACTTTGTGGTGTTTAGAAGCTATTTCTGGTCTCAAGGTTAATTTTAATTCCTTTTAAAATATTTAGTCAAACTAGAAATTCGAAATCTCAACGGAGAGAGAGTTGGGGGGGTGGGGGGTGGGTATTTTTGAGGGTTCTTTTATAGGGAGGAGGAAAACCGACAGTAAAATATGGGGAAGAAAGTATTAAAAAAAGGAAAGGAGAAAAGGATTGGAACGATAGAGAAAGAGAATAAATATCAAATAAAAAGGAAAAAATGGAATTGAAGATTAGGAATTTGGAGAGAAGCTGAAGAAAAATCAAAACAAAGAAAGCGTATTCATGTCATATAATTGCATAAACACCATGATGGAGATGCTGCTATATAGGAACGAGAGAGGTTGTGGACTTTCGAAGTTTTGAGTGCCTACCGTTGGAGTAAACCCTAAAAATGGTAGAGAGAACTAGAGAGTTGGGAAAGTGAGAAGTGGTGTCGTGAATCGTGAGTGGTGACGAGGAGCAGAGAAGCTGATGCGAGCATATACAACAGCTTCTGTGACCCTTTTAATATTTAGGGAACCACATTAGGCGTTTAGGGTTACCCTATCATTTGCCCTGCATCAGAAGCTGGCCTCACCTTTAAAGTATAATATTATTTTAAGGATTAAAGTAAAAGTAGTAGTTGAAGGTTTGCAGCCGGTCAAAGGTTGTGGTTCAACTGCCTCAACCTGTTAAGCCTGCAGTTTTAGACAGATTTAAAAGGTTCTCCTTGTAAACAGGGTTTTTCTTCAAACCCGTCCATTAGTATCTGCGATCAGGTCCGACCGTCAAGCCCAATTCTCTCTCTCTCTCTCTCTCTCTCTCTCTTTGATTGTTGGGGTCGAGGATTTCCAATTTTGGGAAATCACATATAATGGAAATAGGAATTAAGAGGTACATAAGTGAATCCAAAGCTGTTGATTTTTGAACAATTGCATAATACTCTTGAGTATTTTTATCTTCAGCACAGAAGAGAGATAAGTGACTTAAAGACACCAGTTACATGTTTGTCTTTATATGTAACACCATTCTCTTGAAGTGCCTCTTCTTTCATGAATTGTTGCTTAGCTAAAGGAACTAAGGAGCGATAGAATATGTTACTATTTAAGTTGGATGATTTCTCTTAGTTGTCTTGAATCTGAACAGGGATCAAATCAAGTAACGTTGCAACTGTTGGACTTGGGGCTGTTCAGGTTTTAACTTTGAACCCATGCATGTAAAAGCATAAGTATTCTGAATTGAAATGAGACATTGCTCAAGAAATTTTGACACAACTTCGATGGGGAAAACAATATTTTTCTAGGTTATTGCCACTGGAGTTGCTACGTGGTTGATGGATAGAGCTGGCCGCAGACTTCTTCTTATTGTGAGTCAAGTGTGAGGTAGCTATTCTTAGAAATTTGATATCCGTGCGATAACTAACCAATCTAGAATGTGATTTCTTATGCAGATCTCCACTTCTGTAATGTCTGTAAGCCTTGTGGTTGTATCAGTTGCATTTTATGTGAAGGTCTGTAATTTCAAAACTATCAGTGTCTTGCGTTAGTTTTTGGTTATTATCTGTTAGGTAGAATTGCTTATGCTATGAAACTGTGAATCAATGTAAAAGATTTGTTTAATGATTTTATTTAATTTTCTTTTGAGCCCAGGATGCTGTATCAGAAGATTCTAAATGTCATAGTGCAATGAGCATACTGTCTGTAGTTGGATTGGTGGTATGTTTTTGTTTGCAGATAATTTTTGTTGCTTTCAATTTATTTTTGTTCTAAGTAATGTATTTGTAATTATTTCACCCAATTATTTTTGTTCAGGTTTTCGTGGTTGGCTTCTCTCTTGGACTGGGAGCCATTCCATGGCTTATAATGTCTGAGGTATGTGACATGTTATTTTTCTTTCCTTTTGTGTTTCAAACATGATTCCTGATCCTCATAATGGTCGTTGCAAATGAGACAACTCTTGTTGCACATCAGGGAGAAACAAAAATGATCCAATGTGAAGAATTCACACAATATTTTTGTGATGACTTCACACCTTCTGCACTGGATGTTCACTATGGCTTACAGTATGATGGACCATGCAATGGAAGGAAACGAAGATAAATTGCATAGGAACTTTGCCTAACCTGGATTGCTTTCTATGACTTCAGGAGATGATCTCGACCATTTATTAAGTGGCTGGAAAATGGATGGTTAAGCCACGGTTACATGTTGGGATCTATTTTAACAAGGTTTTGATACACAAAAGACACTAACTATAGAGAAACTTCAGTGAACTCTTTTTGGGGCCAATCCAAGCCTTTGCATTTATTAGTGTGTGCACAAGGGTTTTTCTTGTCTCTTCACCTGCACTTTCTGAAAAGTGTGCCCTGGGCTGTCTGGCTCAACAGTGATCTTGTTAGCACATGTGGTAAGGTGGGTTATGTGTTGAATCATATGTACAGGGGGCAACTTGAACCTTTATCCAGTTTCCTAAACTTTGATTTGAACCCCTATTTGATCATTCTAACGATGTGGCCCACTACACATTCCACCCCATGATGTATCTTATTTTAATAGGGCGCTCACTAGTGCAATACTAAGGGCATGTTTGTTTGCATTCATGGAAATTGATTTCTTTGAGTAATTTTTCCGTGTAAAATGAAATCCATTGATTTTATTTTCCCACATTTTTTTTAATTATTTGGTATGACAAAAAGGGATTCCACAATTATTAATTAATAAAAAAATTCTTTCATTAGGTTAGTGAGGCATAGGTTATAACTCAATTTGCTCCTGATTTTAAATGATAATGATATAGCAACAACAACAACATATTATGTAGTTCATTTAATGTATATTTTACTTCAAAATAGTAGTGTTACATAATAAAGACTTCAATTGGGTCAAATGTTACCATATCTTCCCTTGATTGAATTTGAAATTTCATAACCTATGTTGGGTAAGGTCAGCTTATGGGTTGAGGGTGTTTTGGCATGGGATATGGGTTGGGTTGAGTCATGAAGCAAAGTAATAGATTATAGATATTGTGTTTTCGTTAGATTGGACCATGGCTTATGAGTCAAGTCATGGATCATATCTTAGGTTGGGTTAGGTTAACCATTGTTCATGGTTAAGTTGGTTGCTTCATGTATTGGTAATGGGTCGACTCGTTTAGGTCAATTGGGTCTGGATGGGGTCACAAGTCGTGGTTAGGTTAGATCTTGGGTCATGGGTCAGGTTCAGCCTTGGAAAAATTAATGGATTGGGTCGTAGGTTTTGACACTTTTTAGTCATAGAAATTATTTTTTTCCACTTTACTACTATTAATTTTCCACAACTCTTATGGAAAATGACCCAAGTCACAGAAATCATTCTCCATGGAAAAGGTTTTCATGGAACGATGGAAAATAATTTCAATGTCGATATAATTTCCCATTTCATGGAAAATATTGCATACAAACATGCATGGTGCTTATTTTGGACGTTAGATATTGGGAAAAGGGATCCTTGCGGCTGAAACAAAAGATGGGGGTACATTGCATTTATTAAAACTATGAGGGGCCTTTGCAAATTATGGTTACTGGTAACGCATATGCCTTGTAATTTCTTTTGTAAAACTTTGGAAGAATATTTGGGCAAGCTACATGTAAGGATGGTACACTGTATGACAGTGCTAGGTTGGAGTCAAAGCATATTTGCTAGAGTGGGAAACAGATTATGTATCGATGCAGGACTTGGATGTGGGAAATGAAGGAGAAATGTGACAACCATTGGGAGGTTAACAATGTAAAACATGGAAACCATTTTAAAAAAATTGACAAATGAACATGTGGATTGAAATCTGTTGGATTTGTAATTGTTGTAAAATGTGAAATTAGTTTAGAATATGGTGTAATTTCACATTTTACATTTGTGTTTGACTTTTTAGATATCATTGATTGTAAATGATTGTAACCGATCTTTCTTTCCTGTTTTATTGCCTTGATTGGTTCCTTGTATTTTATATATAAATGTATTCTTTTCTATTGTATGATCAAGTAATACATTACACAAAGAATTCTCTCTTTTTCCCTTTTTTTTCCCCCTCTATTTTCATTATCAGTAGAGCAACAGTGTACCTGAGAAAATAAAGTACAGTTATTCCTTGAAATGAGTTTCCCCGTGTTTTGTTTTCCTGTAGATTTCCCTTGTGTTCCATGCATTTCAGAAATGTTTAAAAAAAAAAAAAAGTCACAAATTTCTGTCTCCAGAATGTGCTTCCTACTCACATTTTATTTCAAGTAACTATTGAAGCAGAAGGGAAACATGAGATTTTCCCCTTCATCCACTCTGTGTTATATGTTGCACCTTGCACTTTTGACCTCTCTTGGCATGATGATTAGAGAAACGGTTTGTTGGGCAATAGGGCATTATACTGTTTCTACATTGGCTGTAATACCTCAATTGATTTGATGCTGATTAATAACAGAGATTATTGTAAAGGTCTTATGCTCGTTGAAATTATTTCTCCCCTTGGTTGTCTGGTGGTGCATGCTCCATTGATCAAACCTAGTGACAACTGTCTCAAGCCACTACACTTAGAATATGCCCTGCACCGGCATCAATGGTTAAAAATCTCTCCGCTGAAAACTCTAAATGCTATATTAATTTTCAGGTTGTACCATGACATCAATTGTTGAACCACAAAATAGCATCTTTACCACTTGAATGAGGCTTATAATTTGTTGCTTGTCACATTGCCTTTCCGAGAAGTGTTGATTCATTTATATATCATTTTATTAGGTTTTAGTTTGTTGACTGTTTGACGGGTGTAATTTTCATATGTTATACACTAATACCATTGATTTCACTCATAAAAATGTCATTTAAATTGTGTTATGCAATGCTGTTGTCTCATTGCAGATACTCCCAGTGAATATTAAAGGACTAGCTGGTAGCACAGCGACACTACTCAACTGGTTCACATCCTGGGGAATCACAATGACTGCAAACTTGCTTCTAGGTTGGAGCAACGGAGGTCTGTTTCTATCATGCGTATTTCTATAAGCATTTTCACTGTGTTCATGCATGTGTGCCTTTTCATACATGTTTTTTGTTTAAATGCACCTTATCTAAAGCAATAACTTGTCTCTGAACAGGAACCTTTACCATTTATACTGTCGTGAGTGCTTTGACTCTAGTATTTGTGATATTGTACGTCCCCGAGACCAAGGGAAGAACCCTAGAGGAAATCCAATGGTCGTTCAGATGAATTTTATTTGGAGCTCTCATATTCAGTTTGGCCTGCCTTCCTTTCGTACTCTAATGCTTCTTTCAGAAAGGCAAGATTTGGAGCTCCTCAGGTTTCTGAATCCTTTGCATTCCATATTCATGTTTTCTTTGCAGCATCATGTCAATAATAAACTCATTTTGTTATAAACTATTTATTTTATTCAAACATCTCAGCTTCGCGCATGCCTCTATGATCATTTTGCTTCTACTTTTGGGGCCATGAGTTTTGCACTTATCTCTACATTAAATATTTTTATCAGAATCTAGACATTCTTCTGTATATTGGGTTCCAAGGCTGGATTTGGGCTCATGTGAAAAAAAAACTTGAGCAATTCTGTTGGTGCTCGTTTGATGACATGGTGGTTCAATACTTGGACAAAATTTATATCAAGTAGAGAAGGAAGATACCAATATTTTGTGAATGATTAATATCTTGACAATTTACTTAAAGTGATTTAGTTACTAATCGAATAACTATGCTTCTCCAGGTGGTTTAGGATTGGTACTCCAGAGTTCCCAGAAAAGGAGGACCTTCAATGTCATTAGAGATTATAACCTGCCCCCCACTGGGTAGCTCAGCTGATGGCTTCTCCCCTTGAGAAGGGAGAGGTCACGGGTTTGAGTCTCAGTGGCCCTTACCTGGGAGCATGGGCATCAATGGTGCTCGCCCCAGGAGTTTTAGGAGGGTTATAGCCAAGGCGTAAGTTAGGGTGGATCTGAAGTTTCTCCTGGGTCTAAAAAAATTAGAGATTATATACTGGGTTGTCAAATTCACACCTTAGTTGTGTCTAGCTCCTCTCTTATGCTCCAAATCTATTTTGCATCCTCCTTTTTAAGTCTAGTTTTTTCAAGAGACCTTTATATATATATAGAGGGAAATAACCATATACTGAATGAGGGGATTCACCATTCATTATATTTTGAGTAGTATTTATCAATGGCTGGATATGCTTGCCCCAAAATAAATGGTGGATTCACTCATCTTTATGAAAACTACCATGAGAATGGTAGCATATGATCATTTCACACACAATTAATATTTTATTATAGCTATAAATATTGTAGTTAACATGAGATAATTATAAGTAATACTTAAATGGAAACTCTAATATACCAAGTATAATGTGCCTGGAAGTAGAGGCAGAATTAGAAATTTACTTGTTGAGGGGCCCAAAGTATAAAATTCAAATTTTTGAAGGGTCAACTAATACTTTTTATATTTTAAGGGGCTTTTTAGACAATTTTAAGCTTCTATTAGTGGTTTTCTAAAAACCTTTTTTTTTTTTTTTGTGTGTGGAACTTCAGTTGTCAATATATTTTTATGTTTTCGACAAGTAATATTTCATATTGTCAACATTTATGTAATAAGGATATAAATTTATAGAACTCTATATATATATTGGGTAGCCATTTAGACATCTTACTTTTCTTTTAAGAGATAATTCTTATCATTTTGACTTTCAATTTTTTAAAAAGACAATTCTTCTGCATAAAATTGGGGCAAAATGGTAATTTCATATAAAATTTTGAAATGGGATGTCTCTTAAAAGAAAAGTGAGATGTCTAAATAGCTATCCTATATATTTGAAGTATTTTAAATAAGTATGTCCAGTAAAATTAGCTTTTATAAACGTGCTTTAGATGTTTAGTTATTGTAATGTTGAGTTAAATAAGAAAGGTATCATTGTCACAAAGTGTGGTGATGTTTTGAGCAAGTCAAAACAACCATAACCGTACTCCGCATTTCTTTGTTGAATGGTTGTGTTTTACGTGTATGTTATTTATTTTTATTTCTTTTAAAAGCCATCTTTACATTTTTTTGTAATTTACACGAGTGATATTCATTGCCCTTAGGTCAACTAGTGAGGTATGGGGGTTCGAATTTGGCACCTCCTGTTTCTTGAGGTGGGAGAATACACTATTTGGATGTGAAGAAGTTATGAGACTTTTTTATAATTTCTTATATATTTGTTTGGATTTTTTTAGAGTGAAATGCGCACTAAAAATGTCAAACTTTCTTCTATTGGGTTGTATATTGTCATGGCTTTGTTTTGTTTTGTTTTTTTTTTTTTTTAAGTTTTGGAGCTTAATAACAAATATAACTAGTGGGATTGAAAGTTTATTTTAAACTTAAAGACCAAATTTCAATAAAAAATCAAATTCTATCTTCTTGATCTTATCTTGCGAAAATCACTTGTTTTTGTTTTATAGATGTCTGATGATTTATACTAATAAAATCAAGTGGCTGGATTTGATTTTTCGATTAAAATTTTGTTCACATGACAATCTTTTAATCCAATTGGACCATCGATCATTTTATTTGTGTAATCATGGAATCTTTGTTTAATTTTCAGATTGGGTTGGTGATCTAGGTAGTCATAGATTTTTGTTTAAACTTATCACTTGGTATAAAGAGACTATTAAAGGAAATTCATCACTCGGTTGACTTTCTATATTTTCTGTATCTCATTTGTTAGTTTTCGAAATCTCGGAATTGTAATTCGGCTATTGATTTATTCTTTCCTCTTTAAGAGGCTTGTATTCTTCTATAAATATTTTTTTCAATGAGAGAGGCTCAAGCCATTTTGCTCAATTCTACATGGTATAGAGCTAGACGGTCTATCGGGTTCCTCAACACCCTTCCCTCCTTTTTTCTCTCTCTCAACTCCCTCTCTCTTATTTGCCATTGTAGTGTTGCCACAAATCCTCTCTGATTCTCATATGCGACCCAGATCTCTGCTGTCTACTTGCCTCACCTCTGCACACAGTCCGTGAACACACCAACTACCTTCTTAGGTCATGAGTCAACCCCACACATCTTTCTAGAGGTCGTTAAACACATCATTCGCTATCATAAAGGTTCCATTGGTCTTGGCCTTCTTATTGTGTGTGCAACACAACATTTACGTCTCGTTGCTTACTCTGATGCTGATTAGGTTGGTTGCCCCGATAGTTGTCGCTCCACCACTGATTATTGTATCTTCCTGAGTCTCGATTTAATTTCATGGTGTGCAAAGAAACAACCAACAGTATCTTGGTCTAGTGCCGAAGATGAATATCAGGCCCTTGTCTATACCAGTGTCGATACTATATGGATACAAAACCTTTTACTAGAGCTTGGCTTTCTCCTTAGTTGCCTGGCATTCATTTTTTGTGAGAATCTTAGTGCAACATATATGGCCGCGAACCTATCTTCTATGCTCGGACTAAACATATTGAGATTGATTATCATTTCATTCGCGAATGTTTCACTATTGGTTTTCATTAGATTCAGTTCGTATCTTCCATGGATCAACTTGCTGATATTTTCACTAAGAGACTCCCGAAGCAATACTTTTCTCCCTGCTCAGTTACATTCTCGTCGTCTTACAACTGTCGAGTTTGCAGGAGAGTATTAAAGGAAACTCATCACCTGATTGACTTTCCATATTTTCCGTATCTCTTTATTTGTTAGTTTTTCAAATCTCGAGATTGTAATTTGGGATTTATTTTTTCCTTTTTAAGAGGCTTATGTTCTTTTAAAAATACTGTTTTCAATAAGAGAGTTCCAAGCCATTTTAGTCAATTCTACATACACCGAGACATTTTATCCAGTAGAAAGACAGGTTAGGAAATGAGAAAGTGCTAGAAACCCTCTCTTGAAGTCTTGCTTGGATACTTGGTAGAAGCATTGAATTGAGACATGGGAAGTGAGAATTCTGAATGCCAACGTCACGATTTCCTTTCCACTCTGTAAGGGGTCCGTTTCATTCAATGGAAGAGAAGTTCGTTGTTAGAAACATAGAACTACTCTCCATTCATATAACAATAAATAAGACACTAGTCTTCTGTTCTTTGTTGTCGTTCCATACAAAATTTCAAGTACAATCAAGGCAAAAGCTTGTAAGAGCAGTACAACTGTAGAAGGCTCTGGGTTATGATCTTGAAGTTGCAAGTTTGAATCAGTATCCATATTATTAAGGCTGCATGTCTAGATTATTACTGATCTTGAAAAAAATTAAAGGAAAAGGCTAAAACAAGACAAGAGTAGAGGAGATTCACTACTTAAGACTTGAAATTGGCAGGAAGAAAGCTTGGAGGTAGAGAACTAGAGAAACAACCATCAATGTGCTTTCGCTACATTATCCTTCTTGGTTTCCATTGGCATTTGCAACAGAGAGAGCAAGGAATTTCTTTAGGCACCTGTTGTAGACATGAGGATGCTCGATCTGGACCAGGTGACCTGCTTTCTTTATGGTTTGCAACTTGGCTTTAGCTCCCAATTGCCTGTATTTTGCACAAGATTTTTGCAACATATTATCCGGTCCTCTCTTGGTCATACTTCAATATAATACAAGGGTACGTTTGTCATTTTACTATTGAAAAGAAATTAAGACATTCAAATTTCAATAAATTTTTCTTTTATTAATTTTAGTAGTTTTAGAATGCATCACGTCTATTTTTGTGCTTCTAGATGATGTCCATATTTTGTATATGATATGGTGTCAAGATGACATGAAATTAGGTCAAGATTATAATTCATACTTGATTTTTAATTGCATAGGTTATTAATAAGGATTTTTCTAGTTTTGAATGGTATAAATATTAATTAAAAGCATATTGGTTAGAGAGAGTTTTTTTCGTAAACTGTTTTAAGAGAACTGTATCAGCCGTATTGACTATTTTATCAGTCAATACTGTATAGCAATTGTTGATACTTTAAAAAAAAAAACATAAAAAAAAAACAATTTGAACGGCTTTTCAAGTTAAATCGTGGCCAGAGGCCCAAGTTTGCTATGAGAAGGCTGACAGAAGTGGATATAAAAATAGTTGATAATGACACTATCTTAATGAGTTATTAGCAATAAAGAGTTTATAATGCTCTAAATAAGAATAAAACATGTAGACAAAATCAGAGATTTTGTTGTAATTATAATTTTTTTTATTGAAGTCTTTCTAATTGCATCATGAATTCACAGAGTTAGTCCACTAAAAGGATCTCTTGTGCACAAATGTTTTTTTCTCTTTTGCTATTGGACAACATAAATAAATAAATAAATAAATAAAGAAAGGTTGAGTAACTTACTTTTGCATGTTCTTTGCAAACTCAAGTTCAACCAGCTCGTCATTTTCACCCCAAATGAGAAGTATTGGCTGCAAAACCAAACATTTTCACTTCTTAGGATCTAAATCTACACGTTTGAAATCCACACTTGGTTCTTCCTTGTTATATGTTTTATTCTTTATTTCTAATTATATTTACACATTCATTTCATTATTTTGAACTATTATCATATTTCACATCTCAAATAAATTTTCTCATTTTTACTATTATTTCTCTAAGGCACGAGTCAATTTTCTTAGAATAATCATTTCCTATTAATTAACTACATCAAATTTATGTCAGAAAATTATTCGAAATTATTTTCCATTTTTCTAAACTTTTTGGTTTTTTTTTTAATTTTTTTTGAAAAATATTAAAATCTTGATTTCATAACTTAAACACTCCATTTTTATGTGTAAATTGCCATTAAATAATACAATTACATGTAGGGGTGAAAAATTCGCCTAGGCCGAGATATCTGCCGATAAATTTCTCTCTCCTCATTTGTTTTTTTTTTTTTTTTTTTAAATATCTGTATTTTTTTATTATTTTATTTTTTCTGAATTAAAAATAAATAAAAAATCCAAAAGAAAGCTTTTTTTTTTTAAAAAAATTGAAAACGAAAATATCGGCCGATATCTAGTTCGATATTGGAATAGATATCAACTTGGGCCCACCACCGTTTTGAGACTTTTTTTTTTTTTATAAAAAGACTGATATTATGAATATCGGCCGATATTGGACCGATATATTGGCCATATCGGCCAAGAACTACTATGTACAGCCGATACGGCATTGAAAACCCATATCATATCGGCCGATACGATATCTTGACCCCTGATTATATGAAAAAAAAGTGCAATTTTTTCAATTTTTTTTTATTAAAAAAATTGACTGAAGAGAAAGAATGCGTATTGACGATATTTCCGGGATTTCAATATTTTAATCTCTGGGTCCAATATTTATAATATTAATCTTCAAGAATAAGATTTTGCACCTGTGAGAATTGTGTGGTGAAAACATCATCTTTGATGTCAACCATAGCTGCTAGCAGTTCAGCTCTCTCCTTTCTGTGTGAAAACGCCACCTATTGGGAAAATGGGAATTGTCGTTAGCTAAGAACGGGCATTAAGAAGATGGTCACCTGCACACTCATGTGTCACATTTAAGTATACTGTTGATTAAAAGAGGTCATAATGAAATTGTTGAAAAAAAATTCATTTAAGTACAATTCAATTATTTTAAATCATATAAGTTGTTGAAAAGTGACGTGTTGTTGCATCCTTGTATCTTTATCATCTTGTGGTTCTTCATTGACTTCTTCCAACACATCTTTAAGATCAACTTCATCCTTAAGATTACGTCTTGTATTTTTTCCTGCCATTGACGTATGAGAAAGTGTACTAGTCGCTCTTCCAAAATATAGAAAAAACTTGCCAAAAAAAAAGGAAAAAAACACCGCTTCCAAAATAGCAACTTCCAAAATTAGGACTTTAGTCATCAAATAATTAGACCGTATCTGAAAATGCCGAACTTCTAAAGTTAGAGGTTTCAAAAATAGAAATTTCCAAATTTTGCAAGTGTATGAAATATCAGACAAAAAATGTCCACTTTGTAAAACTAGAGTGCCCAAAATAATAGGTGCTCAAAATAATCTAAAATTCAATATACATGTAAGGTAGTGCGTTTGCCCATAGGTGTAAATCTAAGTTCTGATCACCAACTGATGAAGGGTAGGACTAGGCTTAATGCCTATCTATACCTTCAATGTAAAAATAAGTAGAACTCTGCATGATCCAACTCGAATATGATAAACAATTCTAAGTTTTCTGAAATCGTAAGAGACTGAGTGAAATAGCTCAGTGAAGAGAAACAACTAATCATCCAAGCATGTTAACAAATCTAAGTAGATTTTAAATTAATCATGCATCTCATCATAATAGTGGATCGACACCCTAAAAACAACAACATGGTTTACCCCACCATCTTATGCATCTCTCAGTGACATTGGGTCAACACCTTACTCATGGTAACAACATGTTTTACCTCACCATTTCATGCATCTCTCAAATGTCCAGGCTATGACTTGCAAAGTACTGTTTTTTTTTTGTCTTACTCAACATGCGATCTACATTAGGGTCTTCTGTAGACCAGTGCTTCACACAGTCTGCTATACGCTCCACATTAAAGTTCCAACAGCCCAATATTTCACACAGTGCGTCAAAGGCTCATTACATTAGTCATTTACGCATGCATGCTAAATTATTTGATCATTTTTCACAAAATGTCCAATATACCTAACATAGGTTCACTCGGCATATATTTTCTTACTCAACCTGGTTTACACAACCCTTTCACCCAATGCATGTATTCATTAAGCATAAAATGTCATCACTAAGCAAATAACATGTTGGCAATCACAGTAGAAAACACATCTATTTATTCAATATTTTAACATTATCAACTCCGTAATGATATAAATTTACAAAGAATCTTACTTTCAAATTACAGTTTAATAGTCACAAAACCATAACTTTCTAAGCAGCAAATCACTGAAAGTAAATAAAACTGTAAATTGCAGAAAGTAAATATAGCAGTAACATGCTGAAAGTAAACAAGCAGTAAAATGCTTTATCTTGATTAAATATGTCCTCTACGTTTGAACGATCGGTGTCCAAAGTCCATAAATCATAACCGGTGTATATCACACATTGGTCCAAAGTGCACAGTCTGGGCACTTAGCCAATTAAACCACTAACTAATATGGGACAAGCTTTGGATCATAGAAACTTAAGAGTTAAAACAACATTTCAAATGTTAAAAAAAAATATCATGATTTAGTTGATAAAATAGAAGTTAATGTTTTTTTTTTTTAAATGGTTCATATAATATATTAATAGATAAAAACGAACACCAAATGTGTAAATACAACACACGAACACGTAGTTCAGTCCACAACCCGACATAAAACAGAAAGAACAACACGCAGGATCTTAAAAGAATCTTACATCGAGAACAAACCAAAAATAGAAGTTAATGATAGTGTTTAAAATAAACCAAACCAAAAATATTTTAATCATTATGAATTAAAAATTAAACCATTATAAGGCCAATTAATGAAACCCATTAAAATCCACATAAATAATTAACTAACTACCTTGGTTAAGTAATGATTTTATTTAAAAATATAACTACATTAATTAAAATAAAAGACATTAAAATCTTAGGTAGTAAATAAATAAAATCATACAACTTTCCAAAAATATATCATATATAAAATTTACAAACGAACTAGGGAATGGAACCAATTAATTTAATAGGATTATATTTTATTTCTAAAGTCCCTTGATTATCTCTAATATATTTTATTTCTAAAGTTATACATACCTCTTTTAGTTCTTATTTTAAAATAAAGTAACTCAAAATACGTTGATAAAATCTCCCACGTATAAAATACAACATCTAACAGCATATTTCACTTTCATTTTCAATATAAAACTTGTTTTAATACTACAAGATTTATTTCAAACCAGAAGCTATTTTAAAACTGAAATTAAAGCAAATAAAATCAAAAAGCCATTTCGGTGCTGTAGCGTTTGCGTACACCGCTGTAGCATTCGCAAATTTTACTGTAGCAATAGCAAAACTGGGGAAAAAAACAGAGAAGGAGACAAATGGAAGAGTGACGGGTTTCTCGGGTCCATCTCTGAAATCTAACGTTGTGGAGGTTTTCAAAAATCAATTTAAAACCTTAAGGATAAAAAAAAAATTATTTTTCCTTTAAAACGCATTGTTGCCCAAATGGAAGCCATGAAGAAAGAAAGGAAACGGTCAGAGGAGAACGAGGAGCAGAGAGAGAGAGAGAAAAAAGTATATGAGACTTCAACATCGGTTGGATTGTTAGATGATTTATTTTTAATTAAAAAAATCAAATAGTTAATATTATTCAATAAATCTCATTCTTGACCGGATGATAGGTCTATCCATCTATGGATAGCTTTGTCATTATCAAATACGATCTTTCAACTGACACTGTTTGAACATTTATTAGATTTGCCTTATATAATCACTTATTATATTTTAAATTATAACTTAGGGCACTATAGAAATTAGACAATTTATAATTGTGAAGGCCCTAGAGGCCTTGAAGGCGAGCCCAAAATAGGGCCAGAAATCAATCAGTTGGGCCAGTGCCGGTTCGACCGACAACCAACTGCTGAATGGGCATGAGGATGCGGAAAAAAAACCCACATTGCCCAGGAGGATAAACTTGAAGGGGTATATAAGAGGTAGCTCACCTCTAACCCAGTACAATGAGTTTTGGGCCTATGAGTTGAGCCAGACTCAATGCAAAGCCTTGAGGGCCAGTGTGGGCCCAGAGAGGACAATAAATTGTTCGGATCGAGTTGGGCCAGGGTCGTTACAAAAGATATTAGAGTTCAATGTTGAAACCCTCTGCCTGTATGGGTCCCTTGCTCCTCTCCTAAGTCGTTGTCGAGTTGAGCCAGGACAGCCCAAAGGCACAGATAGCTGACTAAGTTGTAATCGAGTCGAACCTAGGATTGCTTTGGGCCTAAGTGCTGTGGACTGAGGCAGCGGCCCAGAATCCCAGGCAGCTGAACCGAGCGGAGGGCAGCTTTAGGCTAAAATGGGGTGGATTGTGAAGGCCCTAGTCTAGAGGCCCTAACGGTGAGCCCAAAAGAGGGCAAAAAATAAGTGAGTTGGGCCAGTGTCGGTCCGATCGACAGGTGCAGTTGGTCCGATCGGTGGCCAACAACTGAATGGGCATGAGGATTTGGAAAAAGAAAATCCCACATGGTCTAGGAGGATAAATCTGAAGCAGTATATAAGAGGCAGCTCACCTCTAACCCAGCACAACGCGTTTTGGGCCTGTAAGTTGAGTCAGGCCCAATGCAAAGCCGTGTGGGCCATTGTAGGCCTAGAGCGGACAGTATTGTGTGGATCAAGTTGGGTCAAAGTCGTTACAATAATGTCATCAATTGTTTATCCAAAACCCAATTCAAGAATAAAATATTAATTATAATAATTTTAATAACTTCTACATAATTTATATGAATCTACTCATCCCATGCAGTAGTGGGTGATTGATAGTAAAAGCATCATAGGATTCAGAATTCTTATCTCAAAAGCCTCTGTTAAGGTGGAGAGCCTCTTTTTGACTTTCAAACACTAAAAAATATATGATGATAAATGATTACATGCAGAAAGTCAGATTATAGCAACATTAGGTTGGACATATTTATCATCTATTAAATAAAATATTTTAAAATTTTAAAATTTTTCAATGAGTGTGTAGTACATGAGTTTATTTTGATCATTTCTTCTAAATACTATTTCATATTATTTATTGTTTTAGATGTATGAAACAAATGAGAATTGATATAGAAGAGTTGTGATTTTATACACCGAAATCTTGATTCCTCTCTTTTTAGTAAATTTCTTATTTTATAAAATGGATATTTCTACTTCAAATTGAAGGTGAGACTAATTCTATGAACAAGTGTAAACCTTCCAATCCACATACAATAATTAAGTGGATGAGTAGAAACCTATGAAGAGTAGTTTAGAGGAGTTTGAGTGTGAATAGAACTGAAGACCTCCTTGAATGAGAAGAACTTCTTGACTGTCAGACTAATTCCAGGCCAATCACCCTTTGGATACTCATTTGAATCATTTTTGTTAGATTTTATCAGTTGAAAATATATTTTTTATTAATAAATAAATCTGATAAAAATGACTCAAATATATAATTTATGAGATTCACTAAAAAAAAAAGAGTGATTACATTAAAAAAAAAAAAAACCTTAGCTGCACTAAAGTGGCACATGTCCAGGGCAGAACTGAATGTTACCTTGAGATAATCTCTGTAAAATCGGTCAGGAAGCAACAGCGGCTTGTACGGAGCAACGGAGAAGAGGTGTATGGCAGCCTCCACTGTATTGGGCAGCAATAACTCAGCCAAGGAGGAGAAGCCCAACTTCTGGAGCATGCTATGGGCGGATGATTCAGTCATAACTGAGGCAGACGAGAGGACAAGAGCTGAGATGAGGGTTGGATGCAGCTCCGCCATCTTTAAGGCAACCAAACCACCGTAGCTGAAGCCAACGACAGTGCACCGAAGTACACCGAGCTTTTCAAGAGACTTGGCCAGGCAATTGGCCTGGAAGGCTGGGGATCGCTCGGTAGAAGCAGTGGTGGAGCCGCCAAAGAAGAGGAGGTCCGGCAAATACACGGCGTATTTTTCGGCGAGGGACATTGCTTGGAATATCCATGTTAGAATGCCATCCCCCGCAAAACCATGAAGCAGAAGCACTGCTGGCTTGTCCTCCTCCTTCTTCTTCTTCTTAGTGTTGGATGGAACCCAGATGTTAATTACTGTACCTTGTTCGATCTCCAGCTTCTCCTCCTTCAGCCCTTTCCACTTGATCAATCCTTGAAACAGTGTTTTCAATGCAAGGAAAGTGTTCACCATCTCTCTCTCTGAGAATTTCCTATCGAGATCCACAAGAGAGACTAAGAAGCCATGGATTTTGCATGTTATGGATGTACATATTTGCGTGGATGGCAAACAGTCCGTACTTGGGAGTATGGCTCAATTCTACATTCATGTGACCCATGCTTAATTAACTAAGATCAATCAATTTGGTAGAAGTAAGTTTTCTTGTGTGGCTCAAATTCAAGAGTCCTCAAGTGGGACTACATGCAAGCAACTACCACATGTTGTGGGACGGATGCATGACTTGATCAATACACTTATTTGTAATATTTATATTATACTATTACATAATCGATCTGGCGGTTGATTAGACTATCCAATTCTGAGAACATTAATATCATGCATACAATGTGGGGAAGAGAGAGGAAAAGCCAGCGTCGATGTAGGTCGATGTCGGTAGAGCATTCATTCAGCAAAAGTATTTTGCAGGAAGTAAAATAGTACGACTCCACACGGTACTGTGGTTTATCTAAGAATGTAATTTTCTCTTTTTTTCTCTTCTTGGGAAAGTTGGGTTGAACCACCTAAAATATCGGTACTTTAAATATTGTGTGTGCTGTGATTAATTATTGTGTTGAGTTATTTCCACTTATATTCCGAACAACTAGCTCTAATAAAATATTGCTGATAGACCTAGTTTGCTAATAAACGCATTACAAGTGTTTTACTGTATTTACTGAAAAAGTATTTTAAAAGCATTTTTCAAAATTTAGTTTAATACAGGAATTAATATTTACACTGTACTTGCTGGATATATATAGGAAAGAAAATAGGCCAACCACACCTAATATTTTTCAAGTTTAGTAATTATTAATTAATATTTTTTTTTGAATGATTGGTAAGAAATTTATTCACTCGAAAAAATAAGTCCAAAGAATAAGCTTGGTCCAGGCAAAAAGAAAAAGAAGGAAAGTATTAACTGATATAGTTGATTTGTAATTTTGGTCTAGAGTCCTAATTGATTTGAATTTTTGGTCTAGAGTTCTAGGTGACTCGTGATTGTATTCCAACGGTAATTCTTAAATTAGGGACTCCTATTTTTATATATTAAGATGTAAATGAAAAATGATCTTAGCCACTATTCCCAAACTTCAACATGGTACAGAGCTACATTCAGGTTCCTTCTGATTTTCCCAAAATTTCAGTTTTTTTTCCGAGCAGGAGCACAGTGCACCGACCCCTTTGCTCCATCTCTTCTCCGACAGTCTTCTCTTGTTGCCTGCAGTGCACCGACCCCTTTGCTCCATCTCTTCTCAGACGGTCTTCTCTTGTTGCCCGCACTCTGCGATCTTGAGACTAGAACTTCATCTCCCCATCACAGATCTGAATCACCACAAACATTGGTCGACTCCATCATATAGACACTACCAGATCCCAATGTCCGTTCACAAACCGCCCCAGATCCGCCGCTTTTTTGCAGATCTAGCGTTCGATCTGTTTCTAATAGGTTCTTTACATTAGGCCCTTCTTTTTCCATCCAGCCTATGTAAGATGAAACGGTTCTCATAATGGTGGCCCACACCATTTGAATTTGAAATGAAGGGACTCACATTCGTACCTCTACATGTAATGGCTAAGAGAAGTAATGGTCAGTTACCCTTGAAACGAGTTTCCCCGTGTTTTGGTTTCCTGTAGATTTCCCTTGTGTTCCATGCATTTCAGAAATGTTTTCAAAAAAAAAAAAGTCACAAATTTCTGTCTCCAGAATGTGCTTCCTACTCACACATTTTATTTCAAGTAACTATTGAAGCAGAAGGGAAACATGAGATTTTCCCCTTCATTCACTCTGTGTTATATGTTGCACCTTTCACTTTTGACCTCTCTTGGCATGATGATTTGAGAAACGGTTTGTTGGGCAATAGGGCATTATACTGTTTCTACATTGGCTGTAATACCTCAATTGATTTAATGCTGATTAATAACAGAGATTATTGTAAACGTCTTATGCTCGTTGAAATTATTTCTCCCCTTAGTTGTCTGGTGGTGCATGCTCTATTGATCAAACCTAGTGACAACCGTCTCAAGACACTACACTTAGAATATGCCCTGCACCGGCATCAATGGTTAAAAATCTCTCCATTGAAAACTCTAAATGCTCTATTAATTTTCAGGTTGTACTGTTGGAATATATTTAGATTATCCTAATAATAATGTAATTAGGATTCTAGTTTGGGTTTATCTCTATTAAGAGATCTATTTAGATTAGAAGTGTAATAGCCTTAGGGTCGGCTAAGGCTATATATAGTTGTGTAATACTCTTTAATGAATACAATTTTCTCTTTTCTAACATGGTATCAGAGCCAAAATTCATTCATAAACAAGGGTTTCAATAAGCATGCCTCTTCTTCTCTCCCTCTACCAGAGGAGATTGATCGGCAGAGGGAGGGAGGGACATCTAGATTTAACACTTTTCGTCAGTGGAGTTTTCAACTGAACCCCCTTGCTACTCCACCATTGTGCGTCTGCTGCTACTCAAGATCTGAGTGATTTTCACTCTCAGTTGTTTCCCAGCCCTCTTCTTGTTTCAGATCTGTGGAACGGACACTTGTAACTGTTAAATAATTTTCAGCCTGCTGATTTGTTGATCTGTTTGGAGACCTCCTCAGCCTTTGCAAGACCTTTTTTAGCCGTTGTTCCTCGTTTCAGATCTGAACCATGATCTGAACAGAGGAAACGGCAGGACCGGCACCGGCGAACGGCCCGCATGGCAGTCGTACGCTGGATCTGCAGCACGCTTCCGCCCACAGCAGCCATCATCATCACAGTGGAGATTCAGCCGGAAACACGCAGACACCGGCGACATATCTGACTCCCCACCCCCAGACAGGCCAGATAGTAGAGAGATCGACAGCAGCCAGATCTCCGAATAGATTTGCGGACCCTTCTTCTTCTCTGATCGGATGTCACCCTTCCCTTGCAACACCGGCAAAGAGGGTTGTCAGCATTACTGGCAGCGATTTCTCTTCAGTGGGGTTCCCTTCCATCCAGCGGCACCGGAAATCTCCAGATCGGAACCTATCTCTCGATCAGCCGAAACGCCGGCAGAACTCCCCAAACGAAAGGGGTTTCACGGCTGCAACCCAGATCTGGGTTTCCTTCATGTCCAGCACCGGCAAGCGGCAGCACACGGCTTGCCTTCCTCAGATCTGCGCACCTAAGAAGATTTGACCCTGTTCCGTCCCTGCCTTGTTTGGATCTCCCGCATCTGCAGCTTCTCCTATTGTAGAAACAGCATCTTCTTCGGCGACGGTGCTCGCCGTTCTGACCCAGTCATCCAGATCTACGGCAGATCTGCTGATACACGGTTCTATTTCAATAAGTAGCTTTGGACGTTCCTCAGCAGCAATAGCGTCGATTGTCGGCCTCTTCCATCCCGACGCTCAGATCCGTGAAAGTCTCTGCCCCGTCGTTTGCTGGGCTCATGCAATGTAGTTTCTCCTCCACTTTAGATCTGCCCCGTCTTGCCTAGATTCAGTGCTGCCTCTCTGAGCAACCCCTTTTCTGCCACTCTGTTTGGGCGATATTCGTCCATATCTGATAGATCTTGTTAATGTCCGAAAGGTTCTCGGGCCACATACAAAATACATAAAGTTGATGTCAAAGGTTGAGAGCCAGGAATGTGTGATCAACTTTGATGATATCCTACGTGAGACAGATTCTTTTATGGTTGCTCGAGGTGATCTTGTTCTTCCGCTGAAATTGATCCGTTGCCGTCGAGATCAAATATCAAGAATGCAGTCTTCAAGTCCTCCAAGATCACCGATGAATTGACGCCATTGGTGTTGAGCTTTATGAACTCATTCAAGTCCCTGGATTCTTGGGAGCTCCAGTTGTGTATGAGAACTTCCAGTTGCTGAAGGCTATTGACAGGAATCCTTCTTCATCAATTTGTGACTCAAACTGTTTTGGAAGTGACTCAGCTATAGCAGTGAGTTGTCATTAATTTGTTCGTGACAATTACCATCTATTAAATTCATAAAGATGGTTTCTTCTCAAATACCTGGATTGACTGGGAACCCTACATGCAAGTTTTCCCATTTAGAAGTACCCATTGCTGTCACCATCGACGGTCGACTCCAGATATAGTTTTGCACCATTCTTGTTATGCTGTTTCTTCTCGCCACGCTCTACGAGATTTGTGCCCAGAAGAAAAGGGGAGAGAAAATATGAGATCTGTGATGGTCATCGCTCAGCCTCCTCTTCTTCGTCTTGTCGCTGCTATTGAAAGTGCCACTTGGGCCACTTGGCTCTGTTTGCGGTTGCCACACCGTCCTTTGCTGCTGTTGTTTTTCTCTCACGTTAGCAATGGTGCTATTATGCTAAGTATGATGTTTCTGATCAGCCCTTTATTTTTCTCGATGTTTTTTAATGTTTCTTTTCGCCACTATCGGTGAGATCTGTGCCAAGAAGAAAGGGGGAGAGTTGAAGAAAGGGACACAAATTTTCCTTCTCCTCCTACTTTCGTCGATTTCGTCGATGCTCTAAAGCAAGGGACGCAAATTGCCCTCTCCTCTCTTCTTACTTAGCTGCCTTTCGAACAGCCTTGTTTTGCCATTTCTCCAATATGAGACAGCCTCTTCAGTCGAAGAAAGGGACGCAACTTGCCCTTCGTTCGAGCACGCCTATTTTTTGTCGTTTCTTGAAAATGAGACGACATGTTTTGGACACATGTCCATTTGTTGTGGAATTCATCCACTCCTTTTATCTGGAGGACTGATTCGTCCCCAATTTTTGCTGGCCTTCATGGCTACAACCTTTGCTAACCTTTCATGGTTACAGTTTTTGCTGGCCTTTTATGGCTACAACGTCATTTGCTGGGCTTTCATGGCTACATCCCCATTTGCTGGCCTTTCATGGCTACTGTAATAGCCCGAAATTTTAAATCAATATATATTTGGCATTTATTTACTTTAATTTGAATTTTGATGTGATGGAATGCCAAATGGATCAAATTTTGGGACAAAGGCCCAAGAAGGACCCAATGGACCATAGAGTGAATGGAATTCGTCGGAAGGGTCAACAATGGTCAAAGTGGGCCCGATCACCATGTGGGACCCAATAGATCAAAATTGGTCCAAACTCTAAGGTAAAGGGGTAGAAAATAATTTGGTTGGGCCGTGGGCCCAATGGTGGGCCAATTAATTTAAAAAGGGTGAATTGGAATTAAACCCTCTAAGTTAGTAATGAAATGAAATGGCATGACCAAGTGGGGCCCACTTCCACCTCACCAAGTGAGGTGGCGTGTGGACTAAGGCAAAGGTGGGGCCAACCATCATGGTTGACTTGGTCAACCATGGATAAATTGAGAGGACTAAGGTGGATTAAGGAGAATTAAATTGATTAAAATTATTATAAAATTATCTAATTTAAAATTAATAAAATTAAAGTGACATGGCCAAGTGGGGCCCACCTCCACCTCATCAAGTGAGGTGGCGAGTGGGGTAGGTATAGGTGGGGGCCGTCCACCATGGTTGACTTCGTCAACCATGGGTGGATTTCTTAGATAGATAAATTTTATGAAATTAAATTGGATGGAAATTAATTAACCTAAGTGAGGATTTAATTTAATTAATTAGGTTGGTTAAGGGTTCAACATGGGAAGACCAAACCACCAAATTCAAACACCCAAAACCATTGGCTAGTGGTGGTTTTGTCTCAACCACCACCACCAAAGTCAAGGTAGCCCATACTTTGGTTGGTGAGGCCATCATGGAGGAGCATGGTCCAAGTATGACCAAAGAAATGAGATGGGTTTTCCATCTCATCCCTCTCATTTCACTCTCTCATTCTCACCACCTCTCCACCGTCCTACACCAAGAGAAAATAAGAAAAGAAAAAAATTAGAAGAGAAGAAGAAGAGAAGGAAAGAAAGATTAAGCTTGGCCAAACCATTATCACTTCAAGACCAAGGAAGCTAGACATTTTCTATCCCCTCCTCCTCTCTCTCTCTCTCTCAAGTAAACCCACTCAATCTTGGCCGAACCTAAGCTTAGAGGGCCTCACCATTTGATTAAGCTCATCTTGACCGTACATCAAGGAGAAGAAGAGAAGAGAAGGCTAAGGAGAGCAAGAGGAGAAGCAAAGAAGGACCGGAGGAGTTGTCGGGTGGTAAGAATTCTTAAAACAAGAGTTTATATATATTTTTTTAAGATAAGATATGGAATCCATTTCTTCGACTAAATATGGCCAAAAATGTTGTGGGCCATGGATCTAAGATCCATCCAACGGTAGGATAAGAAATGGATGAGATGGTTTAAGGAAAAAATGAAATGAATGGATTAAGCATGGAAAAATAGAAATTTTAATGGATTGATGGGCCATAGGGTTCGGCCATGTAGCATGGCCGAACCCCATGGTAAATGATGGATGATTTTTAATTAGGGTTTGAGGTCTAAAATTATGGAGAAGGGTTAATGATGTTGAGGTTTTTAAGTGATTAAAAAGTTGGTGATTTTTAAGGAGTTTTAATGAGAAAACCATGAGGAATGTAAATAGGTATTTTGGTTTTAAAAATGACATGGATAAGATGGACCATGAGCCATGGTGTATGGCCGAACCCTATGGTGGTGATTAGTGATTTTAATGAATGGAAAAGGATGGAGATGGATAAAAAAATTTAAATGGATTTGTAAGTATAGTAGCTAATACTTTAAATGAGATGAAAATGGGGAGTTCAATGAATGATTTAAATTCAATTGTGATAGGATTAAATGAGGCAAGATGGACCCAAAAAATTGGAAAATGGACATCATGGGTTCGGCCATGGTGTATGGCCGAATACATGACCCCTTTTGTGGGCCACATCTTAGGCCAAATATAGAATGATTTATGGGATTAAATGTTTTCAAAGTTAATTAAATTAAGTGGCTATTTTTATTGGATACATTGCGAATGATTAAATGAAACGGATAGATGCAGCGTTTTAGACTCGCAAATTGAATATTTAAAATGGCCAAAATTGGATTTATGGATGTGTTTAAGCCAATGGGAAATGTGGCTAAGTTAGGGGCTGATTTTGATAAACGTGTGACGCAATTAGGAATCTAAGGTTATAATCAGTTAGGGACTTAATCATGGATAACAAATGGACTAACTCGGTAAATGTGTAATAAGGTATCGGGACGTCGTAAAACGGTACGCGATCGGCGACCGGATTATCGAACGGAAACGTAACGGGACGCTAAGCGGTATTCGGTAGGATTCCTACCTTTTTGTAAGCCTTGGATATGTGATGGTTCTTTAATTTGATGATTAAATGATTTATCTTATGATGGAATTTTGAATTATGAATTATATGTTTAAGTACTATGGATTATGATTTAATGCTATGGATAATATTTTTTTAGACTATGGATTATACTTAGATGCTATGGATTTTATATGGATTATATATATATTACATAGCATAATGCACTTATATCTCATGCATGACATGGGCGGGAAAATAATGAAACTGGAGTCCATGCTCCGTCGGGGCGACCGAGAAGCAAATATGGGGATAGCCTGAGGGGCTATAACCGGAGTCCATGCTCCGTCGGGGCGACCGAGAATCAGACATGGGGATAGCTCTTATGCTATAACCGGAGTCCATGCTCCATCGGGGTGACCAAGAAACAAACATGGGGACACTTTGATGAGGCTTTGCCGTCAAGGGGGATACGATATTTTATGATGATACGGTGGATGAGTGGGACACATGACATAGGCACCCATGGCCTGACATTCATCATATGTTTTACTTTATTATTATTTGGTATGCATGTTATCACTAATCCATGTGCTAGCCCTACTCGGAGTCCTACTGGGCGCGTTGACTAACGCCCTACTTCTACCCTACCCGATGACGCAGGAGATGGCGGAAACAGTGGACACGCCGGGAGTCGAGCTTAGGAGCTTGGGAAGCGGATATCTAGTTTTATTTCAGTTTCATTTTGAAGATGTAATTTAAAGTAGCTTAGCTCGTCGGACTGTATAATTTATATTTTTTGTTATGGTTTGGACTGCATTATGAACAATATCGTTTTGAGGCATAAATGTGAACATAGGGTATTTTGGTAATTTAATATTGTATCTTCCTTTTTATCTAAAAACCGGTAAGATAATCTCTATTATAGCGTTCCGCACGTAATTATATTCCACGAGCTTACTTCCTATGCGTGAACCGTTCCCGTGGACTTAGTTCCGCGCACGAGTGGGGTTGGCCAGTTAAGGGTCGGGCTTTAGAAGCTCGGACTTAACTCGCGTCGTGACGTCCGCGCCCTCTCTCACTCTCCATTTCAAAAAAAAAATAGACTCCAATTTTCGAAACCGAGTGAAAAAGGGGCGGGCGTTACAGCTACAGTCTCATTTGCTGGCCTGTCATGGTTACAACCTCATTTGCTGGCCTTTTATGGCTACAACCCCATTTGCTGGTCATTATGACTTCAGCCTTTATTTGCTGGCCTTTATGGCTACAGCTATTGTTCGCTGGCCTTTCCGATCTGATTGATTTATGTGATGACTCCAGCCCCTTATTATTCAGGTCATTCGTCGCCTGCATTTATCGCATATTGCGATCATTGTTTGCCGGACAATTGTCTTATGGCCATTGTCGTCGTCCGAGCCTCTTTCTCTATTTCAGGCCGCCATTAGTGTTCGCCGCCTGTCGTTTTGCAGCCAATCAACGCTGCCACATAAACACTTATTTGCAACTAGTCAACGCTGCCTCATCAACAAATCTTCGTGGCCAGTCGGTGTGCCATTTTTGCAGTTCACCTTCCATTTCTTCATGTTCCAAGTTTCGCGTTCATCCACGTTCAGCTTGCGGGGGCGTGTTGGAATATATTTAGATTATCCTAATTATAATGTAATTAGGATTCTAGTTTGGGTTTATCTCTATTAAGAAATCTATTTAGATTAGAAGTGTAATAGCCCTAGGGTCGGCTAAGGTTATATATAGTTGTGTAATACTCTTTAATGAATACAATTTTCTCTTTTCTAACATGTACCATGATATCAATTGTTAAACCACAAAATAGCATCTTTACCACTTGAATGAGGCTTATAATTTGTTGCTTGTCACATTGCCTTTGCTAGAAGTGTTGATTCATTTATATATTATTTTATTAGGTTTCAGTTTGTTGACTGTTTGACGGGTGTAATTTGCATATGTTATACACTAATACCATTGATATCACTCATAAAAATGTCATTTAAATTGTGTTATGCAATGCTGTTGTCTCATTGCAGATACTCCCAGTGAATATTAAAGGACTAGCTGGTAGCACAGCGACACTACTCAACTGGTTCACATCCTGGGGAATCACGATGACTGCAAACTTGCTTCTAGGTTGGAGCAACGGAGGTCTGTTTCTATCATGCGTATTTCTATAAGCATTGTCGCTGTGTTCATGCATGTGTGCCTTTTCATACATGTTTTTTGTTTAAATGCACTCTTATCTAAAGCAATAACTTGTCTCTGAACAGGGACCTTTACCATTTATACTGTCGTGAGTGCTTTGACTCTAGTATTTGTGATATTGTACGTCCCCGAGACCAAGGGAAGAACCCTAGAGGAAATCCAATGGTCGTTCAGATGAATTTTATTTGGAGCTCTCATATTCAGTTTGGCCTGCCTGCCTTTCGTACTCTAATGCTTCTTTCAGAAAGGCAAGATTTGGAGCTCCTCAGGTTTCTGAATCGTTTGCATTCCATATTCATGTTTTCTTTGCAGCATCATGTCAATAATAAACTCATTTTGTTATAAACTATTTATTTTATTCAAACATCTCAGCTTCGCGCATGCCGCTATGATCATTGTGCTTCTACTTTTGGGGCCATGAGTTTTGCACTTATCTCTACATTAAATATTTTTATCAGAATCTAGACATTCTTCTGTATATTGGGTTCCAAGGCTGGATTTGGGCTCATGTGAAAAAAAACTTGAGCAATTCCGTTGGTTGACATGGTGGTTCAATACTCGGACAAAATTTATATCAAGTAGAGAAGGAAGATACCAATATTTTGTGAATGATTAATATCTTGACAATTTACTTTAAGTGATTTAGTTACTAATCGAATGACTATGCTTCTCCAGATGGTTTAAGATTGGTACTCCAGAGTTTCCAAAAAAGGGGGACCTTAGATGTCATTAGAGATTATATACTGCCCCCCGCTGTGAAGCTCAGCTGGTGGCTTCTCCCCTCGGGAAGGGAGAGGTCATGGGTTTGACTCTCAGTGGCCCTTACGTGGGAGCATGGGCGTCTATAGTGCTCTTCCCAGGAGTTTTAGGAGGGTTATGACCAAGGCGTAAGTTAGAGTGGATCTGAAGTTTCTCCTGCTCTAAAAAAATTAGAGATTAAATACTATGGGTAGTCAAATTCACACGTTAGTTGTGTCTAGCTCCTCTTTTATGCTCCAAATCTATTTTGCATCCTCCTCAAGTCTAGTTTTTTCAAGAAACCTTGATATATATAGAGGGAAATAACCATCTACTGAATAAGGGGATTCACCATTCATTATATTTTGAGTAGTATCAATGGCTGGATATGCTTGCCCCAAAATAAATGGTGGATTCACTCATCTTTATGAAAACTACCATGAGCATGCTCGCATATGATCATTTCACACACAATCAATATTTTATTATAGCTATAAATATTGTAGTTAACATGAGATAATTATAAGTAATACTTAAATAGAAAATCTAATATACCAAGTATAATGTGCCTGGAAGTAGAAGTAGAATTAGAAATTTACTTGTTGAGGGGCCCAAAGTATAAAATTCAATTTTTTCGAAGGGTCAACTAGTACTTTTTATATTTTAAGGGCTTTTTAGAAATTTTTAAGCTTCTATTAGTGGTTTTCTAAAAACCTTTTTTTGTGTGGAAGTTCAGTTGTCAATATATTTTTATGTTTTCGACCAGTAATATTTCATATTGTCAACATTTATGTAATAAGGATATAAATTTATTGAACTCTATATATATATATATATATATTGGGTCGTCATTTAGACACCTTACTTTTCTTTTAAGAGACATCCCATTTCAAAATTTTGTGTGAAAATTACTATTTTGCCCCTCAATTTTTTAAAAAGACAATTCATGTGCACAAAACTGAGGGGCAAAATGGTAATTTCATATAAAATTTTGAAATGGGGTGTCTCTTAAAAAAAAAGTGAGGTGTCTAAATATCTACCCTATATATTTGAAGTATTTTAAATAAGTATGTCCAGTAAAATTAGCTTTTATAAACGTGCTTTAGATGTTTGGTTATTGTACTGTTGAGTTAAATAAGAAAGGTATCATTGTCACAAAGTGTGGTGATGTTTTGAACAACTCAAAACAACCATAACCATACTCTGCATTTCTTTCTTGAATGGTTGTGTTATACGTGTATGCTATTTATTTTTATTTTTATTTTAAAGACATCTTCACATTTTTTTTAATTTACACGAGTGATACTCATTGCCCTTAGGTCAACTAGTGAGGCATGGGGGTTCGAACTTGGCACCTCCCGCTTCTTGAGGCAGGAGAATACACTGTATTTAGATGTGAAGAAGTTATGAGACTTTTTTATAATTTCTTATATATTTGTTTGGATTTTTTTAGAGTGAAACGCGCACTAAAAATGTCAAACTTTCTTCTATTGGGTTGTACATTGTCATGGCTTTGTTTTTTTTTTTTTTAAAGTTTTGGAGCTTAATAACAAATATAACTAGTGGGATTGAAAGTTTATTTTAAACTTAAAGACCAAATTTCAATAAAAAATCAAATTCTATCTACTTGATCTTATCTTGCGGAAATCACTTGTTTTTGTTTTATAGATATCTGATGATCTATACTAATAAAATCAAGTGGCTAGATTTGATTTTTCGATTAAAATTTTGTTCACATGGCAAGCTTGAAATGATCTTTTAATCCAATTGGACCATCGATCATTTTATTTGTGTAATCATGGAATCTTTGTTTAATTTACAGATTGGGTTGGTGATCTAGATAATCATATATTTTTGTTTAAACTTATCACTTGGTATAAAGAGACTATTAAAGGAAATTCATCACCCGGTTGACTTTCTATATTTTCTGTATCTCATTTGTTAGTTTCTAAAATCTCAGAATTGTAATTTGGCTATTGATTTATTCTTTCCTCTTTAAGAGGCTTGTATTCTTCTATAAATATTTTTTTCAATGAGAGAGGCTCAAGCCATTTTTCTCAATTCTACATGGTATAGAGCTAGATGGTCTATCGGGTTCCTCAAAATCCCCAAACCCTTCCCTCCTTTTTCTCTCTCTCAACTCCCTCTCTTTTATTTGCCATTGTAGTGTTGCCACAAATCCTCTCTGATTCTCATATCAAAATCTTCCGACGACAACACTCTTCAGATCTGCCCTGTAGCTTGAAAACTAGATAATCGCCTCTACCTCCATCGTCAAGATCCGCATCTAATTTTGACTTCCTTTGTCACTGGTTCACCTGTTCTCACCCTCAACAGAACCCCCTAAAATATGCTGCCCAGATCTCTGCTGTCTATTTGCCCACCTCTACACACAATCCGTGAACACACCAACTACCTTCTTAGTTCATGAGTCAACCTCACACATCTTTCTAGAGGTTGTTAAATGCATCATTCGCTATCTTAAAGGTTCCATTGGTCTTGGCCTTCTTATTGTGTGTGCGACACAACTCTTACGCCTCGTTGCCTACTTTGATGTTGATTAGGTTGGTTGTCCTGATAGTTGTCGCTCCACCACTGGTTATTGTAATACCTTGCCCCAGATTAGGCGTGTTTTAGCTTAATAATTCTTGTTTAACCTGTTAATCTCGGAGATTACGGTTAGGGCTTTGAGGAAAGCCCAGGTGTGGCCCAATCCGAGCTCATGAACTCAGTGATCCAGCTCGTTCAGCTGGAGGGGCATTTTGGTAATTTACCGCTTGTTGTGTTTCTTTTATAAATTATGTTATTATGTGATTATAATTGGTTGATAATGTTCTCCTTAATAAAGGATTTACATTTCTGATTTTAAAATGAATTTATGTTCAGAAAATAGTATTTAAAATTCGCCCGTCAAAACCCCGAAAGGGAGTATTAATTATTTTAAAGAGTTTTGGAAATGAAATAAATTTTGAAACTAGTATTTTGTAGTAGACCATTTTAAGTGTGGTCTAGTTATTTCATTTCACCCCAAAATGAGATCTCTAAATTGGTTATTTTAACATTTGTTTATTTAAGTAAATATTGGTAAATTATGATTTTTATTTAAATAAATGTTTTTTAGTGAGAGTTAAATTCCAAAATTTTTATGGAGACCAAGGTTTTCAAAACCCAACTTATCTGTATGGTTGGATTAAGGTTTTGAGTTTTTAAAGTCATGCTTTTAGTTTTAAAATCGGGTTTTATCAAATAAAGGACTAATCTGCAAAACCCAAAACTGTTGAGGGCTGATCTACAACCAAACAAAAAACTTACTGGTACTGTAGAGCTGCGCCTGCATGCAGCTGCATGCAGTGGCTGTCCGACCCCGTTTTCCGGCTAATTCTCTATAAAACCAGCCTTAGTTCAGATGGTTTGACTCCCAGCAAAATCTGCATCTTCTCTTCTCTCTTCTCTGTTTTGCTCTCAGAAAAAAAAAAACCAGAAACCCAACCTCTGTTACCAGTTTCAGTAACCGTAGCTTAAGAAGGAGGAGATTTTCAAAAATCCGGATTTCCAAAGCAGGAACCCAAGTGAAGGTATCCTTTGCATTCCTTTTCAAATTTCAATTTGTTTAGAATCAAATAAAACCAAATTTGATCCTGTTTTCAGTGAGAAAAACCAGTTTAAAGTTTTAAGGAAAACCATGGGTTTCATGTACCCGTGAGGATTTGACTTTAAAATCGGTTGGCCTAGTGAGTTTCTGAGCTCCAAACCTCTCCCTATGGAAAGAGGACTCCCAGATGAGTCCATCAGACCGGCTATCTGTGGAAAACGAATCCTGGAAACCCTCTGTTTCCGATCCGTAATTCACTGTGCTTCTGCCGTCACTGTCTGCTGGTGCAGACAATGGAGGAAGACGACTCTCGGAGGTCCGAGAGCCGATCTTCGGACGGTTCGAATCTTCGGACGGTCCGAGAGCTGACCCTTGGACATTCCGAGCTTCACCCGAAGCCTAGATATGCCTGAGGCAAGCCAGACCCCTTCGGACGAAACAAGCTGAGCTCGGAAGGACTAAACCCACTCGGACGTTCCGAACCCAGAGTTCGGATGTTCAGAAGACCCAGACCCACCGAGACTTATTTTCCTCTGTTTTTCAGTTCGGAAGGACTTCGGATGACTCGAGACCCGATCTTCGGACGATCCGAAGTCAGACCCATGTTCCGAGGTCAGTGACTAGATTATGTGTCTTTCGGATGATCCGAAGCCACTGTACCTGGTTCCGAGGCATGTTCTAAGGGACCCAGTATTTTAGTGTTAAAATGTGGTTGATGGCTCTTGTTTGATGTATTAATGTGATTAATGATGTGTTATGTTGATTAATACCCCTTGTTAATTAAAAATATACTAACCCCTTTTCTCTTATTTCTTATAGTGTAAATACTATTGTATTCGCTTCCAGGCCGACCCTATTGGTCGGGCACTGAGCGATTCGCTTTCAGGCCGACGCTATATAGTCGGGCACTGGGTGACCTCGAGGCCTAACTCAAAATGTCAGATCTGGTCCTATCTAGAAGACAACCGAGAAGTGACCCGAGGATCTAGACCTAACTCAATAAGTCAATCTGGTCAATGCCCAGAAGACAATATGAGTTTTGGACTGAGCCCCTTTTTATCTATTATTATATTGTGGATTATCATAATTTAAAAAGGATAGAAACCAAGTAGGAGACTCAATTCCATGAGCCCTGGATATTTTTGGGAAAACGTATGATTTCCAAATACTGCTTGTGCGTATGTATTTGTTATGTATATTGATTGTGCACTTGTGTGTTGTTTGAACAGAGACAGCGTAAACCGCACATCACGGTGAGGGAACTTAACTCTGCAGGATATATAAACAGGTTTTATTATAAGATGAGTATTGAACAATGAGTGGTTTCAGATTTGATGAACCCACTCATGTGCCTAGACATGATGCATTATGGTAAGAGTGCTGATGATGATTGTGATATTATGATGTTGATCATATGAGTATGTAAGACTGCTTCCACGTACCTGGGCTATTGAACCAATATCAGCCATATGGGAGATGGTTTATGTCTACTGGACCATGGGCGGACCATGATGTCGTCAGTTGCTGACTTGAGGGTGTCAGTATCGGCTAAGTCAGAGCCGGAGATGTACTTGCAAGGATGTATTTTGACCGTGTCGGGACTTAATACTTGTCTCAGCGTAGTCTGCAAGCGTTACGTTGGATGATAGCAGTAATTGATGATGTAGATGCATTACATGAGATTATGCTTATTGTTATCAAGCATGTGATATTGAACTGTTGCTAACCTGTTATTTTACTTAAACTGCATTGTTATATTTCCTTTACTGGGTTAGTTAGCTCACACCACTCACCTTTCAGGGGATGAACCCGAGGAGGATGACCCTCTTTATTAGGCTTCGGGTGGATAAGCTGCGACGATGGTTTGGGATTCCCCTTGAGGGGAATACCCTGATTTGTGCTTTCTGGTTCTTGGAACCTCTTGCCTTTGTAAAGTATCGGATGTGGTACTTATTTTATGTAAACTTTATATATTGAGACTACGACGTTGCTGTAGTCATTTTGTTGTGACCTTGAATGATGAATCAATAGATGGATTTTGTTTGATCATGTTATGTGTTGACGTTATTGTTATGTTTATTTTTATGGGGTAGACTTATGGTATGTGTTTGAGTCCACATGTTGGGATCATGTGTGACCTTTGGGCCTAACCGTTGATCCGGCCCAGTTAGAGCACTCGTGTTAGTTTATCTTTAAAAAAAAAAAATCAGTCGCGTTCTGGGCCCACCTTTCGGGTCGGGGCGTGACAGTTATTGCATCTTCCTAGATCTCGATTTAATTTCATGGTGTGCAAAGAAACAACCAACAGTATATTGGTCCAGTGCCGAAGCTGAATATCGGGCCCTTGCCTATACCAGTGTAGATATTGTATGGATACAAAACTTTTTACGAGAGCTTGGCTTTCTCCTTAGTTATCTATCACTCTTTTTTTGTGATAATCTCAGTGCAACATATATGGCCGCGAATCCTATCTTCCATGCTCGGACTAAACATATTGAGCTTGATTATCATTTCACTCGCGAACGTTTCATTGTTGGTTTTCATCAAATTCAGTTTGTATCTTCCATGGATCAACTTCTTGATATCTTCACTAAAAGACTCCGAAAGCAATGCTTTTCACCTTGCTCAGTTACATACTCGTCATCTTACAACCGCCGAGTTTACAGAGAGTATTGAAGGAAACTCATCACCCGATTGACTTTCCATATTTTCTGTATCTCTTTATTTGTTAGTTTTTCAAATCTCGAGATTGTAATTTGGCTATTGATTTACTCTTTCCTTTTTAAGAGGCTTATGTTCTTTTAAAAATACTGTTTTCAATAAGAGGGTTCCAAGCCATTTTAGTCAATTCTACATACACCAAGACATTTTATCCAGTAGAAAGACAGGTTAGGAAATGAGAAAGTGCTAGAAACCCTCATGGGCTTGAAGTCTTTCTTGGATACTTGGTAGAAGCATTGAATTGAGACATGGGAAATGAGAATTCTGAATGCCAACATCACGATTTCCTTTCCACTCTGTAAGGGGTCCGTTTCATGCAATGGAAGAGAAGTTCGTTGTTAGAAACATAGAACTACTCTCCATTCATATAACAATAAATAAGACACTAGTCTTCTGTTCTTTGTTGTCCTTCCATACAAAATTTCAAGTACAATTAAGGCAATAGCTTGTAAGAGCAGTACAACTGTAGAAGGCTCTGGGTTATGATCTTGAAGTTGCAAGTTTGAATCAGTATCCATATTATTAAGGCTGCATGTCTAGATTATTACTGATCTTGAAAAAAATTAAAGGAAAAGGCTAAAACAAGACAAGTAAGAGTAGAGGAGATTCACTACTTAAGACTTGAAATTGGCAGGAAAGCTTGGAGGTAGAGAACTAGAGAAACAACCATCAATGTACTTTCGCTACATTATTCTTCTTGGTTTCCATTGGCATTTGCAACAGAGAGAGCAAGGAATTTCTTTAGGCACCTGTTGTAGATATGAGGATGCTCGATATGGGCCAGGTGACCTGCTTCCTTTATGGTTTGCAACTTGGCTTTAGCTCCCAATTGCCTGTATTTTGCACAAGATTTTTGCAACATATTATCCCATCCTCTCTAGATTATACTTCAATGTAATACAAGGGTACGTTTGTTATTTTACTATTGAAAAGAAATTAAGACTCCGACCAAAAGGGGTTGGAGTGATGGCTTCAGGAAGTGAGAGTTTTGAGTTTAATCCTCATTCCACTACAAAAGGCCACTCCCGATAGAGATATCTGATGTGTGTGTGAATAGGGAAGCTTGCATGTGCTCCAAAAATTAGTCGGATGCTCTAAGAGTGCAAATGAATTGTGAACTTCCAAATGAAAATGGTTCTTCATGCTTAACAAGATACAAGTGGCAAGTGATGGGCATGCGGAACAAAGTTTATTATCAGTAGGCATCATATAAGTGGATAAACATTAAAATTTCAACAAAGTTTTCTTAAAATTTATCTTTTATTATTTTTTAGTAGTTTTAGAATGCATCCAGTCTATTTTTGTGCTTCTAGATGATGTCCATATTTTGTATATGATATGGTGTCAAAGATGATATGAAATTAGGTTAAGACTATAATTCATACTTGATTTTTAATTGCATAGATTATTAATAAGGACTTTTCTAGTTTTGAATGGTATAAATATTAATTAAAAGCATATTGGTGAGATAGAGTTTTTTTCATTAATTGAATTGTCAGTTTTGCAAAAAATTGAGGAGATTGTAAGCTGCTTACTCTAGAAATATATTAGCTTATAGATATTTTATCAATTGATATATATCGGTTTTAAGTCTGCCGATAGGTATCGGTCGATATGTATTGTTATAGTTTTAAGAGAACTGTAATAGCTGTAATACTGTGTAGCAACTGCTGATACTTTAAAAAAAAAAAAAAAAACAATTTGAACTGCTTTTCAATTTAAATCGTGGACAGAGGCCCTAAGTTTGCTATGAGAAGGCTTAAGGACTTTCCTTTTTTTTCCTTTTCTAAATGTGAAACATATAAAGGTGACTGAAGTGGATATAAAAATAGTTGATTTTGTTTGAACGGTGAAAATTTTCATTAATAGAAAAAAGATACAAATGGAAGAATACAAAGATGAGGCCTAAGAGATATAGGCCTCAAAAGAACAAAAAACTTACACCCCATGAACCCAACATTAAAACACACACCCATGTAAATTATCCACCAGGAAGATGAAAAGTGCCCCTGGTTGTTCCATCAACGCCATTTTTTGCAAAAAAATCCGCCACCCTATTAGCAGAGTGGCTAACGGGGGAGAATGAAACATCCATTCTTGCTACCAACCCCTTAATTTCCCTCATCAAAGTAGTAAGCCTCCATGGCGGACGTTTCTCCCCTTTGGCCCATTTAATAGCGTTGGAAGAGTCACTCTCAATAACTAATTTAACTCTGCATAACTTAGACCCTAAGATTACGGCTCTCTGTACACCAAGAAGTTCCGCCTCATTAGATTCCTTTGACCCCACAGATTCTAAAAAAAAACAATGCTTATGGCACCTAAATGATCCCTAAGTACACCTCTGATCCCAGCCGGACCCGGTTTACCTCTCAAAGCACCATCAACATTAAACTTGAAGACGCCACAAGCTGGAGGAGACCACATGGCTCGCACCCTCTTACTTCTCGGATGATTCATCAAGCAATCCTCCCATGCTTGGAACAAGTCGTTGGTTTTAAAATCCCTGAATTCCTTATTAGCACAAAGCCAACAACACAATCTCCACTTAGCATTGTGAAAGATACCATTAAAATCCGAATTAATCCCTTCAAAGACCATTAAATTCCTCTTCTTCCAAATTGACCACAAAACCACGGAAGGGATCAAGTTCTAAACAATTTTTTTCTTACTTCTCAATCCAGATAGGAACCAATACTCCATAACCCCCTCCCACGATCTAGGACAAACCCACGATACACCCAAAAGCTCAAAGAAGTAACTCTAAAGTCTCCAAGTCACTGGACAAGTAACTATAAGGTGATCGATAGATTCCTCCTCCATCTCACAAAGTGGGCATTTAGCAATCTTAATAAGTTATTAGCAATAAAGAATTTATAATGCTACAAATAAGAATAAACATATGAACAAAATCAGAGATTTTGTTGTAATTACAAATTTTTTTTTTATTAAAGTCTTCTAATTGCATCATGAATTCACAGAGTTAGTCCACTAAAGGATCTCTTCTGCACAAATGTTTTTTTCTCTTTTGCTATTGGACAACACAAATAAATAAATAAATAAAGGTTGAGTAACTTACTTTTGCATGTTCTTTACAAACTCAAGTTCGACCAGCTCGTCATTCTCACCCCAAATGAGAAGTATTGGCTGCAAAACCAAAGATTTTCACTTCTTAGGATCTAAATCTAGACGTTTGAAATCCACACTTGGTTCTTCCTTGTTATATGTTTTATTCTTTATTTCTAATTATATTTACACATTCATTTCATTATTTTGAACTATTATCATATTTCACATCTCTAATAATTTTTCTTATTTTTACTATTATTTCTCTAAGACGCGAGTAAATTTTCTTAGAATAATCATTTCCTATTAATTAACTACATCAAATTTATGTCAGAAAATTACTCAAAATTATTTTCCATTTTTCTAAACATTTTGGGTTTTTTTTTCAATTTTTTTTGAAATATATTAAATTCTCGATTTCATAGCTTAAACACTCCATTTTTATGTGTAAATTGTTGTTAAATAATACAATTACATGCAGGGGTGAAAATTCGCCCAGGTCGAGATATCTCTCCTCTTTTGTTTTTTTTTTTTTAAATATCGGTATTTTTATTTTATTTTATTTTTTCTGAATTAAAAAATAAATAAAAAATCCAAAAGGCAACTGTTTTTTTAAAAAAAAAATTGAAAATGAAAATATCGGCCAATATCAGCCGATATTTTGAATATCGGCCGATATCTGGTTCGGTATCGGCCGAGATATCAACTTGGGCCCATCATCGTTTTGATTTTTTTTTTTTTTTTTTATAAAAAGACTAATATGATGAATATCGGCCAATATCAGACCGATATATATCTCTGATATATCGGTCATATCGACCGAGAACTACTGTGTACGGCCGATACAATACGTATCAGCCGATATGATAAGGCACTGAAAACCCATATCATATCGGCCGATACGATATCTTGACTCCTGATTATATGAAAATAAAGTGCAATTTTTTCAATTTTTTTTTAAATTGACTGAAGAGAAAGAATGCGTATTGACGATATTTCCGGGATTTCAATATTTTAATCTCTGGGTCCAATATTTATAATATTAATCTCCAAGAATAAGATTTTGCACCTGTGAGAATTGTGTGGTGAAAACATCATCTTTGATGTCAACCATAGCTGCTAGCAGTTCAGCTCTCTCCTTTCTGTGTGAAAACGCCACCTATTGGGAAAATGGGAATTGTCGTTAGCTAAGAACGGGCATTAAGAAGATGGTCACCTGCACACTCATGTGTCACATTTAAGTATACTGTTGATTAAAAGAGGTCATAATGAAATTGTTGAAAAAAAATTCATTTAAGTACAATTCAATTATTTTAAATCATATAAGTTGTTGAAAAGTGACGTGTTGTTGCATTCTTGTATCTTTATCATCTTGTGGTTTTTCATTGACTTCTTCCAACACATCTTTAAGATCAACTTCATCCTTAAGATTACGTATTGTATTTTTTCCTGCCATTGACGTATGAGAAAGTGTACTAGTCGCTCTTCCAAAATATAGAAAAAACTTGCCAAAAAAAAAGGAAAAAAACACCGCTTCCAAAATAGCAACTTCCAAAATTAGGACTTCAGTCATCAAATAATTAGACCGTATCTAAAAATGCCGAACTTCTAAAGTTAGAGGTTTCAAAAATAGAAATTTCCAAATTTTGCAAGTGTATGAAATATCAGACAAAAAATGTCCACTTTGTAAAACTAGAGTGCCCAAAATAATAGGTGCTCAAAATAATCTAAAATTCAATATACATGTAAGGTAGTGCGTTTGCCGACAGGTGTAGATCTAAGCTTTGATTACCAACTGATGAAGGGTAGGACTAGGTTTAACGCCTATCTATACCTTCAATGTAGAAATAAGTGGAACTTTGCATAATCCAACTCGAATATGATATGCACTCGAGAAACCCAAACTTAAACAATTCCAAGTTTCTTGAAATCGCAAGGGACTGAGCAAAATAGCTCAGTGAAGAGAAACAACCGATCATCCAAGCATGTTAACAAATCTAAATAGATTATAAATTAAACATGCATCTCATCATAACAGTGGATCGACACCCTAAAAACAACAACATGGTTTACCCCACCATCATTTTTCACAAAATGTCCAATATACCTAACATAGGTTCACTCGGCATATATTTTCTTACTCAACCTGGTTTACACAACCCTTTCACCCAGTACATGTATTCATTAAGCATAAAATGTCATCACTAAGCAAATAACATGTTGGCAATCACCGTAGAAACACATCTATTTAATCAATATTTTAACATTATCAACACCGCAATGTTATAAATTTACAAAGAATCTCACTTTCAAATTACAGTTTAATAGTCACAAAACCATAACTTTCTAGGCAGTAAATCACCGACAGTAAATAAAACTGTAAATTGCAGAAAGAAAATAAAGCAGTAACGTGCTGAAAGTAAATAAGGAGTAAAATTTTCATTTTACCTTTTTTATCTTGTTTAAATATGTCCTCTACGTTTGAACGATCGGTGTCCAAAGTCCATAAATCATGACCGGTGTATATCACACGCTGGTCCAAAGTCCACAGTCTGAGCACTTAGCCAATTCATAGGCACTTAGCCAGTTCATAGTTCAAGCACATCGTCCATTACACTATATTAAACACTTTATCATTCCATTTCAACATTTTGTCCAATCACATGACGCAAGGTGGAGACGGATGTCCACAGATACTCATCCAACCATCAAGCATATTTGTCACTCAGGCACATGATTGGATCTTATACTGAAGGTACATGACTGGATCCCATGGCTAGGCCTCGGCTCTCAGACACTTGTCCTTGCTTACATTCATTATCCAAAATTGATAAATTTATGCCTTACGTATGACCAGTGTCCGATCTCGCTTTCTAGTCCGATTCACGTCTTTTCCATCTCTATTAAGTCCATGAGTCTCATCATTGCCGTCAAATTAATAGCAATCCACTTTTAAGTCTATTTAATGCAACATGTAAAAGGTGTGGTTGAATCCCCACCTTAGTAGGCGAGTTACATGAGTTTCTTGATCTGTGTGAATAAGAGAGAATCGGTCAAACTGATTCAGTTAGATAATTGATGGGTTTGAACACTGCTGATTCAACCGAAAGTTGGTCTGACTGACAACTTAGTTGGCTCGAGTGACAGAACACAGTTTTGTTGGGAGAGACTATTGGAATTGAGAAGACGAAGAATGGAGGTCTAATACTCTACTCTTTTAACCAGGAATTTTATTCAAATTCCCTTTTTAAAGACAATGTTTAATTTTGAAATTTCAATTTAAAATCACCAGATTCGGTTTTGAACATCATTTGAAAAGTCATTTAATTTTTTATTAAATATTCTACGAATATTAAAATATCAAGTTAGAGTTCACATTTGATAATGTCGACTATTTAAAACAATAATCAATTTAATATAATTTAAAAATATAAATGAGTAAAGTCGGGCCCATCAGGTCTTAAATATAACCTTATAGGAATATATATAAGTAAGTAAATAAATAGTTAAACTACTAACTAATATGGGACAAGATTTGCATCATAGAAACTTAAGAGTTAAAACAACATTTCAAATCTTAAAATAAAATATCATGATTTAGTTGATAAAATAGAAGTTAATGTTTTTTTTTTTTGAATGGTTCATATAATACATTAATAGATAAAAAGGAAGACCAGAGGTGTAAATACAACACACGAACATGTAGTCTAGCCCAAAATGGACCCGACATAAAACAGGGGAAAAAAAAAAACCAACAACAGACAAGATTTAAAAAAAAAAAAGAAATCTGGCATCGAGACCAAGCCAAAAATAGAAGTTAATGTTAGTGTTTAAAATAAACCAAACCAAAAATATTTTAATAATTATGAATTAAAAATTAAACCATTATAAGGCCAATTAATGAAAACCATTATAATCCACATAAATAATTAACTAACTACCTTAGTTAAGTAATGGTTTTATTTAAAAATATAAGTACACTAATTAAAATAAAAGACATTAAAATCTTAAGTAGTAAATAAATAAAACCATACAACTTTCCAAACTATCATATATAAAATTTTCAAACGAACTAGAGAATTGAACCAATTAATTTAATAGGATTATATTTTATTCCTAAAGTTATACATACCTCTTTTAGTTCTTATTTTAAATAAAGTAACTCAAAATACGTTGATAAAATCTCCCACGTATAAAATACAACATCTAACAACATATTTCACTTTCATTTTCAATATAAAACTTGTTTTAATACTACAAGATTTATTTCAAACCAGAAGCTATTTTAAAACTGAAATTAAAGCAAATAAAATCAAAAAGCCATTTCAGTGCTGTAGCGTTTGTGTACACCGCTGTAGCATTCGCAAATTTTACTGTAGCAATAGCAAAACTGGGGAAAAAAACAGAGAAGGAGACGAATGGAAGAGTGACGCGTTTCTCGGGTCCATCTCTGAAATCTAACCTTGTGGGGGTTTTCAAAAATCAATTTAAAACCTTAAGGATAAAAAAAAAAATTATTTTTCCTTTCAAATGCATTGTTGCCCAAATGGAAGCCATGAAGAAAGGAAGGAAACGGTCAGAGGAGAACGAGGAGCAGAGAGAGAGAGAGAAAAAAGTATATGAGACTTCAACATCGGTTGGATTGTTAGATGATTTATTTTTAATTTAAAAAATCAAATAGTTAATATTATTCAATAAATCTCATTCTTGACCAGATGATAGGTCTATCCATCTATAGATAGCTTTGTCATTATCAAATACAATCTTTCATCTGACACTGTTTGAACATTTATTAGATTTGCCTTATATAATCACTTATTATATTTTAAATTATAACTTAGAGCACTATAGAAATTAGACAATTTATAATTGTGAAGGCCCTAGAGCCTTGAAGGCGAGCCCAAAATAGGGCCAAAAATCAGTCAGTTGGGCCAGTACCGGTCCGATCGACAACCAACAGCTGAATGGGCATGAGGATGTGGAAAAAAAACCCACATTGCTCAGGAGGATAAACTTGAAGGGGTATATAAGAGGTAGCTCACCCCTAACCCAGCACAATGAGTTTTGGGCCTGTGAGTTGAGCCAGACCAATGCAAAGCCGTGTGGGTCAGTGTGGGCCCAGAGTGGACAATAAATTGTTCTGGTCGAGTCGGGTCAGGGTTGTTACAAAAGGTATTAGAGCTCAAAGTGCAAACCCTCTGCCTGTATGGGTCCCTTGCTCCTCCTCTAAGTCGTTGTCGAGCTGAGCCCAGGACAGTTTAAAGGCACAGGTAGCTGACTGAGTTGTAATCGAGTCAAACCTAGGATTGCTTTGGGCCTAAGTGCGGTGGACTGAGGCCGCGGCCCAGAAGCCCAGGCAGCTGAACCGAGCCGAGGGCAGCTTTGGGCTTAAATGGGGTGGATTGTGAAGTCCCTAGTCTAGAGGCCCTAAGGGTGAGCCCAAAAGAGGGCAAAAAATCAGTGAGTTGGGCCAGTGTCGGTCCGATCGACAGGTGCAGTCGGTCCGACCGATGGCCAACAACTAAATGGGCATGAGGATTTGGAAAAAAAAATGCCACATGGCCTAGGAGGATAAATCTGAAGGAGTATATAAGAAGCAGCTCACCCCTAACCCAGCACAATGCGTTTTGGGCCTGTGAGTTGAGCCAGGGCCAATGCAAAGCCGTGTGGGCCATTGTAGGCCCAGAGCAGACGGTATTATGTGGGTCAAGTTGGGTCAAGATCGTTACAATAATGTCATCAATTATTTCTCCAAAACCCAATTCAAGAATAAAGTATTAATTATAATAATTTTAATAACTTCCACATAATTTATATGAATCTACTCATCCCATGCAGTAGCGGGTGATTGAGCATTAGAGGATTCAGAATTCTTATCCCAAAAGCCTCTCTTGAGGTGAGAGCCTCTTTTTGACTTTCAAACACTAAAAAATATATGATGATAAATGATTACATGCAGAAATTCAGACTCTAACAACATTAGGTTGGACATATTTATCATCTATTAAATAAAATATTTTAAAATTTTTCAATGAGGAGTATGTAGTACATGAGTTTATTTTGATCAATTCTTCTAAATACTATTTCATATTATTTATTGTTTTAGATGTATGAAACAAATGAGACTTGTGATCTTATACACCTCAGTATGGTCAGAGCTATTTTTTTGAAAATCTTGATTCCTCTCTTTTTAGTAAATTTCTGATTTCTTAAAATAGATATTTCCACCTCAAATTGTAGGTGAGACTAATCGCAACGAGCATGTGTAAATCTTCCAATCCACATACAATGATTAAGACGATGAGTAAAAATCCTATAGAGAGTGGTCTAGAGGAGTTTGAGCGTGAATAAAACTGAAGACCTGCTTTCATGAAGAGAGCTTCTTGACCGTTAGACTAACTCCATGCCAACACTGCAACACACTCTGGATACCCATTTGAATAATTTTTGTTAGATCTTATCAGTGAAAAATATATTTTTATTAATAAATAAATCTGATAAAAATGACTCAAATATATAGTTTATGAGATTCACTGAAAAAAAGAGAGAGTGATTAAATTAAAAAAAAACCTTAGCTGCACTAAAGTGGCACATGTCCAGGGTAGGACTGAATATTACCTTGACATAATCTTTGTAGAATCGGTCAGGAACCAACAGCGGCTTGTCCGTAGCAACGGAGAAGAGGTGTATGGCAGCCTCCATTGTATTGGGCAGCAATAACTCAGCCAAGGAGGAGAAGCCCAACTTCTGGAGCATGTTATGGACGGATGATTCAGTCATAACTGAGGCAGACGAGAGGACAAGAGCTGAGATGAGGCTTGGGTGCAGCTCCGCCATCTTTACGGCGACCACACCACCGTAGCTGAAGCCAACGACAGTGCACTGAAGTACACCGAGCTTTTCAAGAGACTTGGCCAGGCAATCGGCCTGGAAGGCTGGGGATCGGTCGGTGGAAGCAGTGGTGGAGCCGCCAAAGAAGAGGAGGTCCGGCAAATACACGGCGTATTTGTCGGCGAGGGACATTGCTTGAAATATCCATGTTAGGATGCCATCCCCCGCAAAACCATGAAGCAGAAGCACTGCTGGCTTGTCCTTCTTCTTATTCTTAGTGTTGGATGGAACCCAGATGTTAATTACTGTTCCTTGTTCGATCTCCAGCTTCTCCTCCTTCAGCCCTTTCCACTTGATCAATCCTTGAAACAGTGTTTTCAATGCAAGGCAAGTGTTCACCATCTCTCTCTCTCTCTGAGAATTTCCCATCGAGATCCACAAGAGAGACTTAAGAAGCCATGGATTTTGCATGTTATGGATGTACATATTTGCGTGGATGGCAAACAGTCCGTACTTGGGAGTATGGCTCAATTCTACATACATGTGACCCATGCTTAGTTAACTAAGATCAATCAATTTGGTAGAAGTAAGTTTTCTTGTGTGGCTCAAATTCAAGAGTCCTCAAGTGGGACTACATGCAAGCAACAACTACAGGTTGTGGGACGGATGGACTTGATAAAAAATAAGTCTTATTTGTAATATTTATATTATATTATTATATAATTGATCAGGCGGTTGAATTCAAGACACTCAAACGGTTGATTAGACTATCTGATTCTGAGAAGGTCGATGTAGGCAGAGCATTCATTCAGCAAAAGTATTTTGCGGGAAATAAAATAGTACAGCTCCACACGGTACTGTGGTTTATCTTAGATTGTAATTTTATCTTTTTTCTCTTCTAGGGAAAGTTGTGTTGAACCACCTAAAATATCGGTATTTTAAATATTGTGTGTGCTGTGACTAATTATTGTGTTGAATTATTTCCGCTTATATTCCTAACAACTAGCTCTAATAAAATATTGCTGATAGACCTAGTTTGCTAATAAACGCATTACAAGTGTTTTGCTGTATTTACTGAAAAAGTATTTTAAAAGCATTTTTCAAAATTTAGTTTAATACAGGAATTAATATTTACACTGTACTTGCTGGATATATATAGGAAAGAAAATAGGCCAACCACACCTAATATTTTTCAAGTTTAGTAATTATTAATTAAGAAAATCTAAATATATATATATATATATATATATATATATATATTTTTTTTTTTGAATGATTGGTAAGAAATTTATTCACTCGAAAAAGTAAAAGAGTCCAAAGAATAAGTCTGGGCCAAGCAAAAAGAAAAAGAAGGAAAGTATAAACTGACATAGTTGATTTCTATTCTAGAGTTGATTTGTATTTTTGGTCTAGAGTCCTAGGTGACTCATGATTGTATTCCAACTATAATTCCTAAATTATGAGACTCCTATTCTTATATATTTAGATATAAATGAAAAATGATGTTAGCCACTATTCCCAAACTTCAACATGGTGCAGAGTTACATTCAGGTTCCTCGTGATTTTCCCAAAATTTCAGTTTTTTTTGAGCAGTTTGCTCCATCTCTTCTCCGACAGTCTTCTCTTGTTGCCTGCTGTGCACCGATCCCTTTGCTCCATCTCTTCTCCGACAGTCTTCTCTTGTTGCCAGCAGTGCACCGACCCCTTTGCTCCATCTCTTCTCACACGGTCTTCTCTTGTTGCCCGCACTCTGCGATCTTGAGACTAGACCTTTCTCCCTATCTCAGACATGGCCGACTCGACACATGTTGAGGCTTAAGGCGAAAAATCTAAATGGGGCCTTTTTGGTATTTAATTTATTATTATAAGTAATAATTAATTAAAATTTTAATTATATATAATAATAAAATTATCTAAAATCTATTTTTTCTCACTTTTTGAGATGTAAAATTACTAATTAAATTTTTGTATTCATGTTTTGCTAAAATATAATTGCAAATATGGTTAATTTATTTAGTCTTTAAATTAATGAAAAATTAAAATGAACTAAATTGAAAGGTTAAATAACAATAGAACATGACAGTGTAAAAATAAGAGAATTGATGAATGGTTACAATATCCTCTATTATTTTACCAACTCACCAAAGATCTCTAAATTAAAAGTCACAACATGATTTGCAAAGAGAAAATATATTGTTAAATAAATTTTTATAGGCACAAACTTAAACCAAAATAAGCACAAAATAATCCACAATTCTAGCCCTACAAATTCACAAATCAACACCCACATAAAATGTAAACAATGCTAGAAATGGCTGGGAGAATCCCTTGAAATACATTCCTCTCGTCTAGAGTACTTTTGTAATGACCCGACCCGAATACAGGGCTTAGGGCATGACGTAGTGTGATATTATCCGGTTTGGGCCTCGTACACAAGCTTGAACCCTCACGGTTTTGCATTTGGGCCCGGGCCCACATGGCCTGGCCCAAAAGGCCTCACTTGGTATCAGAGTACGCAGCGCGATATTGTCCTCTCTGGGTTCCACCCCCTCAAGGTTTTGTTTCCACTACCCCACTGGGCTGGAAGGCCTCACACATGAGTTACATGGGTGGCTTCTTAATAAACCCACCCCTCCTTTTCTTTCCCACTGATGTGGGACTCTAAGGGAGGGGTAGGGTATCACAACTTTAATCAATTGCTTATTTTATTAACAGAAGAGGCCCCTCTTGACTCTTGAGTACTTGAAATTACTGAATTTTTCGCTTTGAAGCCCTTATATCTCTTTGCCACCATATATAATTTTTGAAATATTTGATCCACTTATTAGATGAAAGATCCTTTAGGTCTATGATCAAAATTGGAGATGAGTACTTTCTTAAACTATGTCCTAAGTCTCGATGAATATCTCTACTAAAACTAGTCTCATTTCAATTGTAGAATATTTATTACCAAATATCTTATCATAATTCAAAAAAAGAAAAAAAAAGTCTTGACAAATCTCTAAAAAATTGAATACTTTGCATTTCCTCCCATTGCAAATGGTTTTACCATTTTTCATCTAAGCCAAACAGGCTTAGACATGTCCCTTTTTTCACATGTTCTGTCTCTCAATCCCATCCACTCCACCATGCAATCAAAGTAGGAGTGGGGCCTTTTTCAAATAGGGGCCTAAGGCCCAGCCTAACTTGTTTTATAGTTAGGCTGGACCTAACGTGTTTTAGTTTTGTCCCATTTTCCACATGCTCTGTCTCTAAATCCCATTCGGTCCACCATACAATCAAAATAAGAGTGGGGCCCTTTTTAAATGGAGCTTAAGGCCCAGGCCTGACTTGCCTTATAGTTATGCCGGCCTGATCTCAGATCTGAATCACCACAACCATTGCTCGCCTCCATCATAGAGACACTACCAGATCCCACTGTCCCTTCACAAACCGCCCCAGATCTGCCTTTTTTTTTTTGCAGATCTAGCGTTCGATCTGTTTCTAATAGGTTATTTACATTAGGCCCTTCTTTTTCCATCCAGTCTATGTAAGATGAAACGGTTCTCATAATGGTGGCCCACACCATTTGAATTTGAAATGAAGGGACTCACATTCATACCTCCACATGTAACGGCTAAGAGAAGTAATGGGTTAGTTACCCTCTTGGATGGGAAGAGAGTCTAATGTGTTTGAAAATGTCAATAGGTCCTCCTCTCTACTCCTAAGATTTTTCTCTCAACATTGGGTTAATCCATCACCTAAGGAAAAAGACAGAAAGAGTCTAAGGAACAGGAAGAGAGAGATACTCAAGGCACATCACAATACATACTTGCTTCTTCTCTTGGATCGTGTGTGTTGTAGGCTTCTATATTTGTTTGCAAGTAGGAGCACATGCAGTGAAGCTGATTGAAAGGGAACAAAGAGATAACCTTTGCTAATGGATTCGGGTACGCTTGATTTACATTACGATGTTATTTCCGCCTAATGTTTATAATTTTGTAAAACACCATTTGACTCAGATCTTATGGATTAATGTATATAGATCGAAATCATGTTTGATTTGGTATAATAAGTTGTAAATCTGAGAATGTGAAATTGGTTCTTTCCATGCCCAAATACTCGATCCCATTAAGTAAATATTCTTTCAGCCTATCCTCTTGCCAAACAGGCTCCCCACTTGCAACAACCCACATCCCGTCTTTGCGTTTCCCATCGTCCCTACTCAGCATTGGCCTTCCATCCGACCAACCCATCTCCTTTCATACAGAACCCATCTCTTTCCAAATTCTATTCACCTGTTTGTAAAACAGAGCATCCACTCTCTTTCCTCTCTTCTATTTATTTAGTGTTCTCTCCCACTAGACCATCACTTTGATCGACTCCCTCCTTTAAGCATTGACCTTTTACCCCATTAAACACCACCAACTCCAACTCATTGACCGTCCATACGTTAACCCACTTTCCATTAGATTCTAATTAATCCCTTAGTTTATTCCTCACGTGCATCCACCAAATATCTCTTAGAACATGCCTTCACTTGCATGTTGATCGAGCCAATTTACTTGTGAGTCCAGTTTGACCCTCGTTCACACCATTGACCACATCCATTTTACCCACTTCATATCTCCATTAAACCCTAATTTAACCTATTCAACCTCCTTTTTAAAAAAATAAAAATAAAATTACTTTTCCCCTCAACACCACCAAAACTGCCAGCATGCCTCATACAACCCTTCTCTCTTCCCGCGGGTGCGGGTACTCTATTCATGGTGGTCGAGCTCAACAATTTGGATATGGCGGTCTATATGTTTATTCTTCATCTCACTCTGGTCGAGGTGGCCGTCGTCACACCGATTGCAATCGAGGATGTTCCCAATCTTCTCTAGGCATTATTGGACATTCCCCTTTCCCTGTTGTTCCGTGTCAAATCTTCTTCATGATTGGTCACATTGCTGCTTTATGCCACCAGCACTACCGTAAACATACTCATTTTGAGAACGCTCATAAATCTCCCTTCACCGGCATGCAGATTGCTCGACCAGTTGATCCCAAATGGTATCCAGACATTGGCGCCACCAACCACATGCCTGGTGATGTTCGTTCCCTACACTATAAGTCCACTTAAACAGGTATGGATCAAGTTGTATTGGGTAACGATGAATTTTCTTCCTATTGCGCACATTGGTCATCTCTTTCTTTTCTTCTGATAACTATCAGTTTCAACTTTCTCGTGTTCTTCATGTTCCTCATATGCATAAGAATCTTTTATCTGTTACACAGTTCACTAAGGATAATTCTGTTAGCTTCACTTCATTTCCATGGGACTTTATTATTCGTGACTTACGTACTGGCGCTATTTTGTTTCAAGGCAGATGTGAAGCTGATCTTATCCTATGAAACCTAGCCCTCACTCTGCTCAAGCTCTCAGAGCCTCTTGCTCTTCAGCATCACTCTAGCACCAGCACCTTGGTCATCCCTCACACCAAGTTTTACAGGTGCTTGATTGGACTAAGAGTTTAGACTCTTCTCTTTCATTTTCTCACTCTACCTTTTGTAGCCATTGTGCGTTAGGCAAGTCTATGCGCTGTCCTTTTTTCTTCTCATGTTTATAATAGTGTTGTCCTATTTCATTTAGTTCATTCTAATGTATGGATGTCTCATATTTCTTCTGTTTTCGATTTTCGTTATCATGTCTTGTTTACTGATGATTGTACCAGATACTCTTAGATTTTTCCTATGCACAAGAAATCAAAAATCTTTTATCATTTTTCCCATTTCGTTGCATTTGTTTCAAATCATTTCTCTACTTCCATTAAGCAATTACAGAGTGATAGACGTAAAGAATATGTTAATCATTCCTTTTGTCATCTGTGTGCGCAAAAAGGGATTCATCACCTTTTCTCATGTCCCCATACCCCGCAAGAAAATGGTATTGCGGAATGTAAACATCGCCATATATCGCAGATGTGTCGTACCTTGCTCATTGCATCTCACCTTCCCCAAAACCTTTAGGCTGAAGCCCTCTCACGCTGTGTACCTCATCAATCGCCTCCCCACCCAAGTCCTCAATTAGTCCTCACCATTTCAGAAATTATTTGTTTATACACCAGACTATATGTCCCTTCGTACTTTTGGTTGTGCATACTTCCCTTATCTAGGATATTATGTTACTAACAAATTGCAACCAAGATCTTTTAAATGTGTTTTTCTGGGTTACATCACTCAACACAAAGGCTACAGGTGTCTTCAACAGCCCACTGGACGAGTCTATATTTCTTGACACGTTGTGTTCAATGAAGCAGTGTTCCCTTATGCATCGGGCCCCTTGACAGTTGCTAGACCACCATCGTCTGACGTGGTTTTTATCCCGCTCATTACTTCGTTGGCACATGCACCATTGCTGCCTCTTCATCAACAAGCAGGCATTGACTATGATGAAACCTTCAACCCTGTTGTCAAGCCCACTATCATCCGCACTGTTCTCAGTCTCGCGATCTCTTCAACTTGGCTCATTCATCAATTAAATGTCAAGATTGTTTTTCTTCATGGCTACCTTACTGAAGAAGTCTACATGGCTCAACCACCGGGCTTTGTTGACCCCCATCACCCTCATCATGTTTGCAAACTCCATAGAGCCATTTATGGCTTGAAGCAAGCACCACGTGCCTGGCTTCGGCTATTTAGGTCTTTTCTTCTTTCTTATGGTTTTAAGCAGAACTGGCAGTTTTATGTTTATATTTCTACGGGCCTCACATATTATGATTCTCTTGCTCTATGTGGATGATATTGCTCTCAATGGCAACATTCCTTCACTCGACGACTGGGTACTGAGTTTGAAATCAAGGATCTTGAAAAACTTCATTACTTTTTGGGCATCGAAGTGACTCATCGCTCTCAAGGGTTACATTTGTCTCAAAATAACTACACCATTGACATTCTTCGACAACAGTGATATGCTTGGTTGCAAACCGTGTTCTACCCCCGTTGCTGCTAAGACACAGTTGTCTTCTACTACTGGTGATTTTCTCTTTGATCATTCTGAGTATCGGCATCTCGTTGGCACACTTCAAAATCTCACACTTACTTGGCATGATATTGCTTATGCTGTGCATATTGCTTCTTAGTTCATGAGTCAGCCTCGCACTCTTCATTTAGACGTTGTTAAGCGTATCTTGCACTATCTCAAAGGCTCCCTTGGTCGTGACCTGCACATCACGCATGCGATGCAACCCTTACGCTTGGTTGCTTACTCTGATGCAGTTTGAGCTGATTGTCCTGATAGTCATCGCTCCACTACTGGTAATCGTATCTTTCTAGATCCCAACTTACTTTCATGGTGTGCAAAGAAACAACCAACGGTCTTTCGCTCCAGTGCTAAGGCTGAATATTGGGCCTTGCTTCTACTTGTGCTGACACTGTTTGGATTCTGAACCTCTTTCGCGACCTTGGTTTTACTTTCACTTCTCCGACACTACTTCTATGTGATAACCTCAGTGCCACATAAATGATTACTAATTGTGCTCCATGTTAGGACTAAACACATTGAGCTTGATTATAAATTTACTTTAGGCACTCATCAGATTTAGTTCGTGTCTTCTCAAGATCAACTAGCTGATATCTTCACCAAGGGTCTACCAAAGCACCGCTTCTTAGCACTTAGTTCCAAACTCGTCGCAGCTCCACCATCACCGTCGAGTTTGCGGGGGAGTATTAACGGATATAGTTGATTTGTATTCTAGAGTCTTAATTGATTTGTGTTTTGCTCTAGAGTCCTAGGTGACTCGTGATTGTATTGCAACTGTAATCCCTAAATCATGGGATTCCTATTCTTATAAATTTGGATATCAATGACAAAGGCTATGAGCCACTATTCTCAGACTTCAACAGAAGCCACACCAGGCACCCAAAACCAACCACAAAGGCTAGAAGAAAGAGAAGCCCACATCCCAAGCCAGGGAGAGAAAGATTAATGAACCCACATCATGGGCAAGGAAACACGCCATGGATGGGTCAAGAGATAGCCAACACATCACCACTAGGGGGTTATGGCTAAGGCTAGATAGATCATCAAAATAACGCCTGAGAAATTGGTCAGGAATAGGAACAATGTATGAGCTAGAGCAAGACAAACGATGTAAAAGAGCTTCAGTAGAAATATGATGAGTATAAGAGTGCAAATTTTTGGAGAGCTGTTTCGGCATACACATAGTTCTCAGAGTTCCTGAAGTAAATCTGCTTGAGTTTCATGCTCCTCTCGATCAGACACACAAGGCTATGCTGACACCCAAGTAGACAGACATAGGTGTTCTGATTGCATAGAGGCCAGTGACGGGAGCCAAGAATCTCCCCCATAGCTCCAAGGTGTAGACAACGAAAGTAGTAAAAAATTTCAAAACGAAATAAGTGCAGCAAAAGGGTAAAAGAGGCAGAATGGACACTACTAATGTAGGTAGCGGGATACTTCAGAGGACGAGGGGCAGTCGAAGGAAGATCCCACATAGAAGAGAAATCGCTAGAAACATGCAGATTATCGTTAGAGAGAACAAATAGCTTTCTGGATCTAATATCCCTCGTCAAGGAATTACATATTTTTGAGGGCTGCTGGAGTGATGAAGAAAGACAAGTGAGTTTCGCTCCCTCCAGCAATGCCAGATAAGAGTATGAACAAACAGTCTGGCCACAAGGAGAGTTAGGTGAAAAGAAGAGGAGTTGATTAGTTGTTTTGCACGTTGAGTGATTTCGCTGCTAAAGGTGGAAGAGTTAAGTTTCGGCGTGAGCAGATTCGAAACAGTGCAAAAAAAGCTGCAGTGAAGGAGGTGCAGTCGATCCTCCTAAGCATGAAGACAAAAAAGGGAAAGGGTGTCACAAGGAATTCCCAAGACATGGAGGAATTTCTTAATCTTGACCTCCTCGTTGAAGTAGAACTAGCAGAAGATGGAATATCGGTTAATATTACCCTTGAACCAAGTGAACTCGAGTGCGTCAGGAGAAGCATTGTATTGTAGGATGCCCAGAGTTGAGGATAGGCTGAATACAATACATATGTTCTAAGAATATTGACCGTAATTTTCGCATGTATTCATTTAGAATAAATGTATTCATTTGCAAGAAAATGTATTCATTTCTTGACTGTAAAATTTTCGACCTACTCAGTTCAAATTGTTCGGACGATCACAAAGGATCAATAAAACGGCTATATATAAGTATAAGATCAATCGGGCGAAGGAAAAATGAATTGTCTGTTCAATTGGACGATTATATAAGTATAAGATCGTGCGAACGAACACAAAATGAACTGGCTGTTCGTTTGGACAAAAAAATGAAAGGGCAAAATGGTAATTTGCCACCCAAAAATGAAAATCGGTGTCTGTTAGTAGGAAAACACGATGTCTATATGTCGAGCCTTCTCTTCCACTATCCTATCACCTTAATCAACCCCCTCCTTTAAGCATTGACCTTTTACCCCATTAAACACCACCAACTCCAACTTATTGACCATTCCATACCTTAGCCAACTTTTCATTAGATTCTAATTAATCCCTTAATTTATCCCTCATGTTCATCCACCAAACATCTCTCAGAACATGCCTTCACTTGCATGTTGACCGAACCGATTTACTTGTGGTCCAGTTTGACCTTCCTTCACACCGTTGACCACATCCATTATACCTCATATCTCCTTTAAACCCCCATTTAACCTCCTTTTTTTTTAAAGAAAAAAAAATTGTTTTTCCCCTCAACACCACCAAAATTGCCAGCATGCCTCATACAACCCTTCTCTCTTCCCGCGGGTGCGGGTACTCTATTCGTGGTGGTCGAACTCAACAATTTGGATATAGCGGTCTATGTGTCTATTCTTCATCTCACTCTGGTTGAGAGGCCCTCGTCACACGGATTGCAATCGAGGATGTCCCCAATCTTCTCTAGGCATTATTGGACATTCCCCTTTCCCTATTGTTCCGTGTCAGATCTGCTTCACGATTGGTCACATTGCTGCTATATGCCACCAGCACTACCGTAAACATACTCATTTTGAGAACCTCATAAATCTCCCTTCACCAGCATGCAAACTGCTCGGCTAGTTAATCCCAACTGGTATCCAGACACTGGCGCCATCAACCACATGCCTGGTGATGTTCGTTCCCTAAGCTATAAGTCCACTTATACAGGTATGGTTCAAATTGTATTAGGTAACAATGATTTTCTTCCTATTGCGCACACTGGTCATCTCTCTTTTTCTTCTGGTTACTCCCAGTTTCAACTTTCTCATGTTCTTCATGTTCCCTATATACATAAGAATCTTTTATCGGTTGCACAATCTACTAAGGATAATTTTGTTAGCTTCACTTTCTTTTTTTGGGGCTTTATTATTTGTAACTTACATACTGATGCTATTTTGTTTCAAGGAAGATGTGAAGCTGGTCTTTATCTTATGAAACCCAACCCTTGCTCTGTTCAAGCTCTCATAGCCTCTTTCTCTCAGCATCACTCTGGCACCAGCGCCTTGGTCATCCCTCACACCAAGTTTTACAGGTGCTTGCTTGGACTAAGAGTTTAGGCTTTTCTCTTTCGTTTTCTCACTCTACCTTTTGTAGCCATTGTGCGTTAGGCAAGTCTATACGCCTTTTTTTTTCTTCTCATGTTCATAGTAGTGTTGCCCCATTTCATTTAGTTCATTTTAATGTATGGATATCACACCCCGAACCCAGTTGTGGGCCAGAACAAGACTTAATTTTTTTTTTTTAAACCATAACACTATAATAATCCAATAACTTTCTTTTATTATAATTACGCTACTCATGTCAGTCTCTAGCTAATCCAAACACACTTATAAAGTTACTCGAATGGTTTCTTCTTTGTCCGACACATCAACCCGATCGATATGTTGTCTGAGACCCTGGTCGACCCATTGACAGAGGCGATGCATCAACTAGATAATCCATCTATTGCTACACTCTAGCTTTGGGTCCTGTTATCATGTACAATCATTTATGTCGACACATTGACATTCACGATCAGTCGACTACGTGTCGAGACCGTCGATGCATCGTTCGGATGTATCGACCATCAGACGGTTTATAATTTAGTGAAACACTCAGACAGATACTATCGTATCTGTCGACATATCGAGTCTATTTTGGTCGATACATCGGCAGACACGTGATATCGGGGTCACCTATTAATCCTCTCGACACATCGAGAAATTCGATGTGTTGTTATTGTGTATTGGAATGCCGACACATCGTCCAGACATGTCGACAACCAGACCTATTGTAAAACTCCAAAACTCTCAGATCGATACTATCGTGAGGCTCAATCTATCGTCGATATTCCAGTCGACATATCGACAGTTTTGACATATCTAAGGTACCTTCGCTTACATATTGTTAGCTACGTCAAATACACATGTCGACATATTGACGGTGTCGATGTATCGTCTTGACATTTCAAAGTGTTGTTAGGTCAGTTATTCTTAACTGATTCTTCTCCATTTTTGCATTCTAAAGGACAATAACATAATAAACACACCAACACACAAGCGTATTGCATATAAATATCAAACTTATAGACATAAAGTTTTAATGCCACATGAGGCACACTATTATAAAAAAAAATATAGAAAACAGTCCAAGGTTCGCTAGTTTCTACTTGCGGGAAACCACAATAAATTCCAAGTTCCGACTCTTAACGAGGCACCATTGGTTCCTCAATTCCATCTTCAGGCTCATACCCTGCATTGTGAGGGATGTGAGCTACTAGCCCAGTGGGGAGAACTCAAATAAATCAGAAACCATGGCATGCATGTGACAGGATATCAATGCAGATGAACCTACCAACCAATGATCCATTTTTATCTAGGATCATTCCTTTAGAACACTGTTTATATTTATGGTCCTATACCGATATTTACCACCAAGTCCTTTGAGACTGAAGGAGTATATTTTAATGGTGAAAATCAAGTCTATCTTTTCCAACATACCCAAAGCTTTAGTGTCCAAATCTTTAACTAAAAAAATAAAAATGATTATATTTGTAACTTTGAAATGTTGTGAATAGAACTACCTACCACTAAATTGAATTCATCATAAAGAACTTAATTCAACTAGCCTCATAGGTGCAACTACCACATTTAAATGGACCCAAGTACATCTAGTAAAGACATTAATGCAAAACCATACAAGCAAGTTGACTCTGATGAGCACAAGAAAATTACTATTTTACCCTTGTATTTGGACTAGTTAGCCTTATTTTGTGTATTTTATGATATATCTAATGGGATTTTGGAAATTTTACAGGATTTATAGGGAAATACAAGATATGAGAATTCAAATGGTGAATTTTGCAATTTATGGGCATTAGTTGATATTTTTTGAAAGTTAGAATTTTTAATAATTATTTTACCATAATTTTAGGGTTTTTATTTGTAAAATAATTAATTCAAATCCATTTACGAGAGTTTAGATTAATTTAGTTATTTTTAGAATTGAATGTAAGTGGTAAAATTATTTATTAGATTTTTCATACTTTAAAAAGCCCAATTATTAGCCCATTAAGAAAAGCAAATGAAGAAATCCACATGTGTGAAGTCTATTTTCATCAAGATACATATGAGGAAATTCAAAATTTACAGGTCAAAGAGGATTTTCAAATTTGGCAAGTGGAGTGAGGAAAAAGAAACAAAATAAGAAGTGGAGAAAAAAAAAAGGAAGGTTTGACATAGTTTCAGTATTTTGGCCATAAAGTTCCAATGCATTGTAATTCTTAATTCCAATTTTATTAATAATTGAAAGGCAGAAAAACCCTTAGAAATATGGTTTTCCACTTATTTATTTTTGTATGATGAAAGTTTGATTTTATTTTAATTCTTTTTATGGATTTATGTGAGAAATTACTCTAAGGTATTCAATGAAAGCAGAAAAAACCTTTAGACTGAATAAAACTTGATTTTTTAGTCTAAGGCTCTTTATATGAGCATAAAACCTTTTAGATTTGGAATTACAAGTGGAAATTCTATTTAGCCTAAGGCCGGATTTGAATTTTCTTAGTTTAATGGATCTCATAAATTTCATATTTAGAATTTTAATGGATGAAAAATTTGAGTGCATGATAAATAATAAATGTGAGATCCGTATTCTAAAACTTGATATTATTTTTAAAATGTGGGAAATAAAGCCTCCCTAATTCTTTAATCCAGTTCCATTGTAAATATGTACAGAGGTAATTTTAGGTATTTTCAATTTTATTTTTGTTTATAAAAACTCAAAATTCTTGAAATTGGTGAACTAGGTTGGTAAATTAATTAATTGCATATTAATTTTGTTTTCTAAGTTAGATTAAGATTGCTTATATTTTTAGATTAAATCCACCATCTTATTTCAAGTTCACAAATTTTAATTTTCCATTTCGTTTTCTATTATTAGAATGTTTCTAAATTAAATTTAAAATACATAGACTAGAGAAATAATTCCATATTCATGATTTATCTCCATATTTCCTAAATTTGTTAAATTACGTAATTCAGTAGTGTATTTTTTACAGATATATTTTCCTAACTTCCGATGGGTTTGACCTCGCACTCAATCGCTATACTATCTAATGGTTCATACGCTTGCGAGTTATAAATTTAAAATTTGTACAACAAGTTTTTGGTACTTCATCAGAAAGAACTTATTTCAACTAGCCTCATTAATGCAACTACCACATTTAAATGGATCCAAGTACATCTGGTAAGGACATTAATGCAAAACCATACAAGCAAGTTGACTCCACTCATTATCTTTTTTTTTTTACCTGAGTCATTATTTCCCCTTCATTTTTACCATTTATCCCTTATTTACCATTCATTGCCTTATTCTTACCATTCTTGTCTGAGATACCTCTTTCTCACCTATCCAGGTCTTTCAAACGTTGTGTTCTCTTTCTCTGGTGTCATCTCTCTCATCTAAACTTGTTCTTGTTCTTTTCTTAACTTGATTGCCATTAGATTTTATTTAGAGAATGTTGTTTTCCAAACTTAAATTTTAATTGATGATTTGGATCACTCATATATATTTAGAATGTATTTTATTAGCATTCTAAGTTGACTAATGAATTTTTTTCCTCTAACTTATGTATAAATGTGATGGAATTTACAAAATTGTATTTAATGAAAAAAGAAAGGGAATTGATTGGTATACCAATACTTTTACTCTTGGTCCATCAAAATTAAGTGAAATATCAATTTTATCCAAACAAATGAGAAGACAGAAAAAAGAGGGTTCAAAAAAATTTAGACAAGTAGTATTTCCACTTAATTTTAGTGCACTTAAGATTGGTGTACCAATCACTTTCTAAAAAGGAATTATGGTCTTTTATTTATATTATGATTTTCCATAAAAAAAACTTTTTAAAAACAACAATATCTATAAAAAATTCTAAATGAATTTCTTTAATCAAATTGAAGTACTTAGAATTTTAATTTTACTAGAAATGAAAATTCTAAATTAGAGTATTATATATCAATAAGTGGGCCCACTAAAATAGTCCAAGAGACCAAGACCACTTTTGCATTTGGACCTTATTGTCACCAATCATGCAAGGACAGTGACGAAGGTGTCCACATATTTCATCCCACAAATCCCTATTATGCAAAGACAAGGACCGATGATGAGTCCGTTAGCCTTAAACGTGTATCGCGCTTATTGACATTTTAGTTTTTTGTCCTTGAACCTTTTAGGAGAAAAAAATCTATCATTTGCACTTGAGAAAATAAGGAAACAAATTTATAATAGAAAATGTGAACCATATTTGAACTTTTCTTAATAAAAAATATTAGTGTATGTTTTTATTTTATAGATGATAGTAAGTGAACAAAAGGATGAGTTTAATACCTATGTTATGCTTATTTACGTAATTGAAGACCAGAAACATCTATCTTCATCTCTTTCTCTCAAGTCTTCTCGCTCATCTAAGTTTGTTCTTTTCTCTATTTAGAGAAAGTTGTTTTCCAAACCTAAATTTTTTAAAAAATTACTGTCCTAATTTGTGAGATTTTTCTAATTTTTCATGCTCTTGGAAGACTAATACAGTCTCCTACGCCTAGCATATGACATTGATATTGTGGTTAGAATTTAATACATCTTAATTGATCCGATAATCCAGACGTTTGGGTGACAATGGATAGAACTATAGCGGAAAAAGATGAGAAAACAAGAGAGACGAAAGATTTTGGGAAGATAATTCTTCCTCTTTTTGGTCTTTTCTTTAATTTCTCTGAAAGATTGTACAATCCGGAGGTTCTGGCATGCATCCACAGGTTGGCGACTGCCAAAAACAAAAGAGAAAAGGGATAAAAGTGGGCAAAAACTCCCCAGAACCGTCAAAAAATGCTCTAATCGTCGGCAGTTTTCACGTACCAGTAGATTGGTACGTCGACTGATATTGTTCAATGAATGTGCCAAATGATGTACCAGTCGACTGGTACCATTAGAGAGCTGTCTGTTTTTTACAGACAGACACTAAACAATGTACCAGTCGATTGGTGGATCGACTGGTACTGTTCACAAACTATGTAGACGATGTACCAGCCGACTGGTGGATCTACTAGGACCATCAGGGAACTGTCTGTTCTTACAGACAGACAGTAGACGATGAACAAGTCGACTGGTGGATCGACTAGTACTATTCACAGACTGTATTAGACAATGTACTAGTCAACTGGTGCATCGATTGGAACCATCTGAGAGTGATTTGTAGCAAAGTACAGTCACTAGATGATGTACCAGTCGACTGGTGGATCAACTGATACCCTTAAAGACTTATTTTCTTCATTTTTAAGTCTTTAAACAAAAATACAACAAGAGAAAACAAGGAAATGCATGGAAATACATGAAAATACAATAATGGGAGAGATCCTCCTCGATCATTAATTGTTTATCATCTGTTGCATTTCAAATACACTAATTGAATTTCAATAATATATTTGAGCTATTATCAATAATATTTGTAGACATCTTAAATAATTATTAATTGATAATTTGGATCAGTCATATAAATTTAGAATTTATTTTTCTAATTCTAAATCATGCAAAGACAATGATGAAGGTATCCACATGCTTCATCCTGACAGATCCCTATCATGCAAGGACAACATCTACAACTCTTCATTGATATTAGACAGAACCGTAGACAAGGATTGATTGATGAGTGCCCTAGCCTTTAACCGTTTCTAATTCTAAATCATGCAAAGACAATGATGAAGGTATTCACATGCTTCATCCTGACAAATCCCTATCATGCAAGGACAACATCTGCAACTCTTCATTGATATTAGACAGAACCATAGTCAAGGATTGATTGATGAGTGCCCTAGCCTTCAACCGTTTCTAATTCTAAATCATGCAAAGACAATGATGACGGTATCCACATGCTTCATCCTGACAAATTCCTATCATGCAAGGACAACATCTGCAACTCTTCATTGATATTAGACAGAACCGTAGACAAAGATTGATTGATGAGTGCCTGGCCTTCACCGTTTTTAATTCTAAATCATGCAAAGACAATGATGAAGGTATCCACATGCTTCATCCTAACAAATCCCTATCATGCAAGGACAACATCTGTAACTCTTCATTGATATTAGAAAGAACCGTAGACAAGGATTGATTGATGAGTGCCCTAGCCTTCAACTGTTTCTAATTCTAAATCATGCAAAGACAATGATGAAGGTATCCACATGCTTCATCCTGACAAATCCCTATCATGCAAGGACAACATCTGCAACTCTTCATTGATATTAGACAGAACCGTAGACAAGCATTGATTGATGAGTGCCCTAGCCTTCAACCGTTTCTAATTCTAAATCATGCAAAGACAATGATGAAGGTATCCACATGCTTCATCCTGACAAATCCCTATCATGCAAGGACAAAATCTGCAACTCTTCATTGATATTAGACAGAACCGTAGACAAGGATTGATTGATGAGTGCCCTAGTCTTTAACCGTTTCTAATTCTAAATCATGCAAAGACAATGATGAAGATATCCACATGCTTCATCGTGACAAATCCCTATCATGCAAGGACAACATCTACAACTCTTCATTGATATTAGACAGAACCGTAGACAAGGATTGATTGATGAGTGCCCTAGCCTTCAACCGTTTCTAATTCTAAATCATGCAAAGACAATGATGAAGGTATCCACATGCTTCATCCTGACAAATCCCTATCATGCAGGACAACATCTGCAACTCTTCATTGATATTAGACAGAACCGTAAACAAGGATTGATTGATGAGTGCCCTAGCCTTCAACCGTTTCTAATTCTAAATCTTGCAAAGACAATGATGAAGGTATCCACATGCTTCATCTTGACAAATCCCTATCATGCAAGGAAACATCTGCAACTCTTCATTGATATTAGACAGAACCGTAGACAAGGATTGATTGATGAGTGCCTAGCCTTCAACCGTTTCTAATTCTAAATCATGCAAAGACAATGATGAAGGTATCCACATGCTTCATCCTGACAAAATCCCTATCATGCAAGGACAACATCTGCAACTCTTCATTGATATTAGACAGAACCGTAGACAAGGATTGATTGATGAGTGCCCTAGCCTTCAACCGTTTCTAATTCTAAATCATGCAAAGACAATGATGAAGGTATCCACATGCTCATCCTGACAAATCCCTGTCATGGAAGGACAACATCTGCATCTCTTCATTGATATTAGACAGAACCGTAGACAAGGATTGATTGATGAGTGCCCTAGCCTTCAACCGTTTCTAATTCTAAATCATGCAAAGACAATGATGAAGGTATCCACACGCTTCATCCTTACAAATCCCTATCATGCAAGGACAACATTTGCAACTCTTCATTGATATTAGACAGAACCGTGGGCAAGGATTGATTGATGAGTGCCCTAGCCTTCAACCATTTGGTAATTTTAGGTTTTTACGTACCTTGATATTAAAAGTTCCTCTTAAGAGAAGTGCTCTTCTTGAATCTTTTAGGAGAAAAATATTGTTGGCATAAAATACTATCATTTGCACTTGAGAAAATAAGGAAAAAAAATTATATAGAAAAATATCTATCATATTTGGATTTTTGTTAATAAAAAATATTATTGTATTTTTTTTATTTTATAGATGATGTTAAGCGAAAAAAAAAGAGGAAGATAAGTTTAGTGCCTATGTTATGTTATTTATATACTGATGAAAAATTTTATTTTCAGCACATGGGTATAGCTCAGCTGGTTGCCTCCTACTTTAGGAAGCAGGAGGTTGTGGGTTCGAGTCCCATGGCTTAATCTTGGTGTGTCCCTAGTGGTAGTGGACTCATCCATGTGGGTTTTACGCTAGGTATTCCGCGGTTTCCCACATGTAAATTCAAAAAAGAAAGAAAAAAAATTTTATTTTCAATTTATGCTAATGTTAATAATATTTTTATATTAATTTTTGTGTTAAATATCATACTTAAAATTGTAGATGAAATAATTATTTAATGATTAATAATCTTTTTATAGTAATTTTTGTATTAAATATCATACTTAATATTGTAGACGAAATAGTTATTTAATGATTTCATGTTGATGTTAAAAATGAAAATTTAGTACAAATTAATAAATCTTCTTTTCAATTATTTGATAGAAATAGTGATAATAAATCTAATCATTGAATTATTTTTATAGTTCAAAGATATCTGAACTCGATTATTATAAAGTCATTTATTTGTAAGGAAGAAAGAAAGAAGTATCTGAGTTAGCAGGAGGAGAACTCGAGTCAACAATTACGTAGTTGCAATTCTCACCTCTGAATTCATTTGCAAGACATGCTAGACAAATTGAAACTCGACTCTTTCAAGAAGTGGCTAAATTAGAATTTACAAGATTGTGTTGAATAGGAAAAAAAATTATGGACCTTTTTGTTATATCATGAATTTTCTTCATTTTTTTTTAAATAACTAATATCCTTTTTTTAAAAAAAAATCACTAAATTAGTTTCTTAAATCAAATTGAATAACTAAGAGTTTTAGTTTTATTAAAATAATAAAAATGGAAATTCTAAGATAGAGTATTATGTATTGACAAGTGTGCCACTAAAATAGTCAAATGCCACTCTTGCCACTCTTGTTGTGACTTGTGAGCGTATTATTACACCCTTTGAATGTCAAGATAATAAGGCAGTTTGTAGTTCAACTGCCACATGTAAATGTTGGAGACCTTTGGGTCCAAGGTATGCAGTAAGCTCGTAGAAATAATAAATGTCAAATTCAATTATAAATATCAAATTTAGATGAATGGGTTAATTGGTTTTTGCAATGAGAATGATAATTAAATTGAAATTTATCTCAAATTGAGTGTTATACAATAAGTTCTCTAGACATTGCACTCTCTTACAAAATTTGAAATGATTTTAGTTCAGATGTTTTAGTATTTTTACTAACATCGACAATATGTATTGTATCGATTGATATATATTGAATTTTTAAGGGCAGATATATTGGTTGTACAGCAGAGGAGAGAGACAAATATCGATCGATATCATCGATATATAAGCCATAATATTGGCCGATTTTGAAATATCAGTCAATATTTTTTTATTTTTTTATATTTAATTAAAAAAATGAAAAAAAAATCTATATTCTGTGTCAATGCTAGGAAAAGCACGTGCCTCCTAATAAAAATTTAATTTAAAACCCTAAAATGTGAATCCACATAGGTAGATGGCACTATCTTTGAAAGTGCACTGGTCATCCCTCAATCCCTCATATATTAGTAGGAAACATTTTGATAAATTTGATGACTCTTAGAATTAATTAAAATTAATGTTTAGAGGGTTAAAAACTAGTAGATCACTCTTTCTCATAATAATAGTTCACTTAGAAAAACCTAATCATTTATACAAACTTAAAAAAATCATTTCAATCAAACTATACTTTAAAGTTTAAACTGCAACAAGAGCATAGAAATAAGAAGATAATTTAATTTAAAATGATCAGGGTTGAAAAGCTTTAAAACATAGATCCATTACTTTAATAAATATAATTTTTGATGAACTCATACTCGATTCTAAGCATTTCTAATGTACCATCCCTTACGGCTGAACTTTGACAATTTTTAAAATCTAATTGAAATAAAATGAATTTGGATTGAAATGAGAAAAAGCTTGATGAATGAGTCTGAAATTGAAGTTAAGAGAAAACTTGCATTTTTAATATTAAAAATTTCAGTTTAATCATTTTATTTAAAATATATAGCTACTTGATTTATACTAATAAAATATAAAGTAATATATACTAAGAACATTCTATTTTATTTGTATAAATTAATTAGAAAAACATTTGAATAATTTTTTTCATAATCAATATAATGAAAATTTAAGTTTCATAAAATCAAAATATACAGAAAATAACAATATTATTAAAAACAAACGAGTCAAAGAAGTTTGTAACTCAATAAAATCACATTAGAGTTTTGGTTTGAAACTTTGATTAGTTTCCCCTTCATTTTTACCATGGGTAGCAATCCTCCCATGGTACAACTAAATCGAATTCATGACAAAGAACTTAAATGGAGATGTCATTTGCATTTGGCCTTATAAATTTACGGACATTTCATTTTTTCCTATCGGATCTCTATCATCTTTTTTATGATGGAACGTGTCCACATGTTTCATCTCATTAATCCCTATTATGCAAGGACAATATCGACGACTCTTGATTGATATTAGAAAGAAACAAAGATAAGGACTGATTATGACTTGAGTCCCCTGGCCTTCACTATGTATCATGCTTATGGTAATTTTACTTTTACATTAAAAACCCCAAGTTTGAATATTTTAGGAGAAAAATACTATCCTTGAAATGAAAATTTTCAGTTTAAAATGTAAGAAAAAAGTTTGATATTGAAAATGTCTATGATATTTGATATCTTGTTAAGAAATGACATTAGTGTATTTTTTTTATTATATAAATGATGAGAAGTGAATAAAAAAAGATAAGTTTAGTTCCTATGTTATGTTATTTACGTAATGATGAAATGTTTTATTTTCAATTTATGCTTGTGTTAATAATCTTTTTATATTAAATATCATACTAATTGTAGATAAAATACTTTCCACCAATAAGCAAACAAAACATAAGAATACTCTAGTGCCTTGGGTGCCCATATAGATTGCCAATTAAAGAGAGAGGAATTCTCGACGGTAAGTGATGATGCTGACACTATTTCCATTCTTTAACCTGACCTCATTGAGCACCAAATAAGTAAAGATTCTTATACGTAATTGTAGTTCATTTTTATTGTTTGGATTTTTTACATCATTCAAAACATGGAATCTAACTTTTTTTTATTTAAAGCTTTTTAAATTGATAAATTTTTGAACTATCTAATTTCTCATAATAATCTAAAGCAACATTGATAATATAGTCACTCATTACATGATATGATATGCACAGCAATAATTTTTTTATTAATGTCAAATCAATCTCTTTCTTTTTTACGTTTTCACTTCATCAAGACTCGAGCCCGACTCAATCCCATAAAATCACCAATTATGGCCACACGTACTACAAGTGTCAGTAAATGTCAAATCAATCTAATTGTAGAAAGATTATGATAATAAGGATTAAGGCACATGATTTTGTCAAAAGTGTTAGAAATTTTGTAAACTAATCTTATGGACCTTGGTATCATTTTGTTAGAGACCTATTCTAACGGGATGGTTTATTCTTTTAAAATTGATTCGTTTGGGTCGACAGGATGGTTTCCTACACCCTTATAAAATCAAGTATGTGACACACAAAAGTAAAATATACAAAATAATGTGAAATCCACTCTAAATATATCATATCACTATTTTGCAAAGTAAGGTACATGTACATACTCCAAAAAAAGAGAAAATATATAAATACTAACATTAATTTGTTCATATATCTAAATTTGATAGAGTATTACATTTAAAAAAATTAAAACTTTAGAATTACAATATAAAATTTTAGATTTTGGACTTTTACAAATCTAAAAATTAAAAATTTTATATGATTTTATTGTAATAATAAAAAAACCAAATCCTTATTAAAGAATTCTTTAAGTAAAAAATCTCCACAAAATAAATCAAACGCTATGAATTGAAGAAATCTTAAAACACAAGTTACTAGAATAAAACTAACTCAGAGTATATATAAATAAATTGTCAAAAAATAGAAAAAGAGTATGGACACTTGAAGCTTGGATATAGCTTATTTATTTTAACATTTTTTATTTAAAGTTTATTAAATTGATAGCTTTCCTTTAACTATCTAATTTCTTACAGTAATTTATATAAATATTGAGAATTGTATTATCCATTACATAATATGCATTGCAACAAAATTCTTATTAATGTCAAATCAATCTAATTACACATAAATTATTTGTAACAACCCGACCTACTTTTTCGGAGTTTTAGGGTCTTGGTAGCAGTGGGTGAGTGTGGGCCCAATGGTGGCTCCTCGTTTGCCCGGTTTTGAGTTCGAAGGCTTAAAGGGCACTTAGGTAAATTTGAATTATCTAATATTCTGTCAGCTAAAATGTTTTAAAAGTACACATTTTCTCTTCTCTATTCAATATTCAAACTGTTTTCTGGTTTTAAATTATTTTTGAAAATTTAAGAATTTTTATTTTATATTTTTCTTGTGTAGAAAAATAAAAGAAAAGAAAGAGATAAAACCATAACCCTAACCCTAAAAACCCCCAAACCCTAGACCCTTACATTCTCCCCTTTCCTGCGACATTGTAGCTTCCACAGCTACAAAGCTGCCGTCCTCCTTTCCTCCCCTATGCTGCGATCTCTCCCTTTTCCCTCCTTGTCTCATCATTCATCTTTCCCCTCTCCTTCTCTGAAACCCTAGACCTAACCATCCTTACCGCCGCCGCCGCCTCTGCTACCATTCTCTTCTCTTTCCTTTCCTCAAACTTGGATTCCCATCCCTCTTTGTACTTGTCGCTGCATCCCTTTCTCTCAGATCTCTCTTTTCTCTCCCTCCCACTCTCGACCTCTCCTCTCTCCTTCTCATCTCTCCGTCTTCTCGCTTCCTTCCCTTCCTCTATCCGTCATTCGGATTCGCCTCAGATTGCAGTTTCAGCCCGGATTCTCTGACTCCAGCCTGCAGCGACCCCTCCACATTCAGTCGCCGGATTTGACGCCGTCCGAAGTCAAATCCCTCAATCGTGGCTGAACTCAGGTGCCCTATTTCAATCTCCTCTCCTTTCCTTTGTCCATTTTTTTCCCTCTCTTCTTTCGTTTTCCCTTTCCTTTCATTTTCCTTTGTTTTCCCCCCGTTTTCCATTTTTCCCCCCTTTCTTGCTAGGTTGTTGAGTCGACTCAGCTAACACTGAGTTGACTCAGCTGGGTTCAACTCTAGGCAACCCAGGCCCAGCTCGGAGGTGGCCTAGTGGACCAGGCCTAGCAACCAGGTCTAGGCCCAGCTCGGCCAATCTGGCCCAGTTTCGATCCAAGCACACTTCAGGCCTGGCCCAACCCTGTTCGGCCTGGCCGATTCCCAAGCTGACCCATTTTCAATACCGGCCCAGTCTCAATCCATTTTTGGGCCTAGCCCAGTTTCAGGCCTTGTTTTCAATTTCGGGCCCACTTCAGTTTGGTTTGGATCCAACTCGCTTTCGGGCCTGTTTGTAGTCCAGACTTAGTTTGACCGGTTTTGCCCAGTTACTTATCCTTGTGTTCTCGTTTCAATAGATTGAACTTCATTCAACCCAGCAGACCCATTTTCTCGCTTTGGATTTCAGCAACACGCACACAGGTGAGGGGACTCACCACCGATTTTAGCATGAACTTACGTATATTACTTCTCTATCAAATGTTCGGGTACAGAATGCAGCAAATGGGATTCCCTGGTACTATGAGCCACTCGGTAATGGAGCTGTTGATATCACTATGTGGCAGGGACCCCATCCGGGTGTATTTGTACCCTTAGCTCATAGGAGCATGTATGAGTTGTTTATTTGATCTCATGATGGATTGAAGGTTTAATAACATGATTGGTTGAAATGTGTGATAACCTGCGATGGTTGTAATTGATAGTTAATCAACATGTTGTAGAATTGCATGCGGTAGATAGTAGATGGTATTGCCTACTACGCTTGTTTGGAACTTGTTTTGCTTGATAACGTGTTTGGATGTTACATGCTAGTATGTGATAGTTAGAGATGTATACACCGGATGAATGAATGTGACATTATTTTGTATAACCACATTTTATTGTTTGATGATGATTGGCTGATAACATGTTCGAGTGCATATATGTTAGTGTACTAAAGATAGCTATGTACATACTTAATTATGATTCATTATTACCGTTTTGGTAACATGCTTATAAACAACCGTGCATGCATGTAGCTAATAATTGTGGGATGTCAGTGGGGCATAAGTACTAGGTTACACCAGGATTTAGAGACTCCCCCTAACTTATCAGGTAGTTGGGGTCTGAAGGTTGTGTGAAGCTGCTCAGTGGAAACGTGGTTGAGCTATGGATTACCCGGTGGTGGGTCATGGCTGGATGTACTTCCTAGTGTGGATTAGATTGTCAGTCTACCCATTGTGTCCTTCTGATGCGCCTGTGGGAGAGCATGGTTTGGCTTGGGGGACGAGGTGCCCTGGAGGTTCAGTCGGGACAGGCGGTGAGGCAACCATGATGACCTAAGGGAAATCCCTGGGTTGAGTGTTGATTCACCCTAGGTAGACTTAGAGGTCATTACAAATACGATACCCGAGCGCGTGATGGATCATGTGATCCCCGAATGACCTAGTAGGCTGAGAGGTGCTCGCCCGTTCATCGGTCGAGGGACGGTGCGGTGAGGGACATCTCCTGCTGGTATAGGTTGTGATCCCCGGATGACTGAGTAGGCTGAGGAGGTGCTCGCCCTCTCATCGGTCGAGGGACTGTGCGGTGAGGGGCAACTCCCGCTGGTATAGTTTGTCATCTCCGGATGACCGAGTAGGATGAGGAAGTGCTCGCCTGCTCATTGGTCGATGGATGGGACGGTGAGGAACAGCTCTCGGTGGTATAGTTTATGATCCCCGGATGACCGAGTAGGCTGAGGAGGTGCTCGCCCGCTCATCGGTCGAGGGACGGTGCGGTGAGGGACAACTCCCTCTGATATAGTTTCTGATCCCTGGATGACCGAGTAGGCTGAGGTGGTGCTCGCCTGCTCATTTGTCGAGGGACGATGCGGTGAGGTACAGCTCCCGCTGTTATAGTTTGTGATCCCTAGATGACCGAGTAGGCTGAGGGATGGTGCAATGGAGGATAGCTCCCGCTAGTGCGGTTGAGGTTTATCCTTGTGGGCCTTATGGTCGGGTTATGTTTCACGACTCAAGGTACCGGTCTATGGTGTGTGTGGATTCCTATGGAGGGAGCCCTATAAGTAGGGTGGTCGTATAGTACGTTGAGTACGTACTGGGTCGTCCTGGAAGCCAGGTTGGTTGAGTGTATGTTCTCCCACATTTTGGCTGAGGGGTGTGGTGTTGTGATTACCCATGGTTATGACCCTGGAGTTCCTGGTTGAGACTTACGATGTACGTGTTGGCTCACTCCCGTAGGAGCCTATGGAATTCCACGAGGGATGTATGTGCCATTTGTGTGGAGATCGGAAGGTGGGGCTCGAGGTTATAGGTGTGACTATCGGGGGTCTGGTTCTTGGTTGAGGAGACCATAAATGGGTCTGGTTGCCAGTCCATTGAGGACTGAGGCGGTAGTTACTCCCGTGTGAAAGTCTGTTTGGGACTCCAGTGAGTCCGGCTCATGGGTTGGTTGTGGTATGTGTACGAGTTGTCTTGGGAGAGTCATAGGACTAGTTGAGGGCTAGAGACCCTGATCTGGTTGAGGATCGGTCTGCGTACCAATGGATGGGTGGACCGTAGCGAATGGGCATATGAGGGAGTTGCCTTAGAGTTGCATTGGGTTGGTTAGAGAATGTGCTGGAGGCTCGACAGATGTGGGCTCGTGTGTTAGGTTTTAGGCGCATGTTTGCATGGTCATGCATGTAGACATCAAAGACATTGATGTGTTCATATGATTATATACAGTGCATGATTGGTGACATATGATGCATGTGTTACCCTCACTGGACATGTAGATCTCACCCATTGCCTTACAGGTATTTCTTAGAGGAGGGGTCGGTGAGACCCACTATTGGACGTTGGATGTGGAGCTCCAGTTTTATCTTCTTTTATAGTCCCATTTTGTAGTTGAGAGCTTGTTCATGTTTTTGAGTTATGTAATCATGTATGAATTGGACAAGTGTAATAATGGAATGATGTTATTGTTTTAAATGATGATTAATGCTTTATTCGTATATTTGGTTATTAATTTGAGTGTGGGTTGCAGGAGCGGTATCTCCCATTAAAAAAAAAAAAAAAAGACCTGATATCCGTGTTTCGGAGATAACATGCCCGTAGTGGGACGAGTCGTTACATTATGAGTTAGAATTTTTTATTTTTATATATTTTTAGAGAAAATAAGCCTATAACTTGAGAGGTAGGCCAGGGATTATAACAAGCTCAATTGAGTTGAGTTAATTGAAGCTTTACGCTTTGTTTAAGTCTTTTGGTGAGGTGAGTCCTATTTTGGTTCTTTGAATTTAATTTAGATTTTTATTTTTAGAATAGAATTTAAATAAAGTATCTTGGTTTTAATTTTGCATATAGTGAATTTAATTTCATTTTTTCCATTCTTAATTAAATTACAATTTGAAAATCAAATTGGTTCTTCGAAGGTTTAAAGAATGTCGAATTGAATTACTGAAGGATTTAGGTTCCATACATGTATATAATTATGTGATACCCACCCCAACCTAATGTGGGAAAAGTGAAAAGTCTCACATCGGTTGGGAAGATTGAGAGAGGAGGAGTTATAAGTGGTTACCCCATGTTGATTCTTGTGTGAGGCCTTTTAGGCCTTGGCCATGTGGGCCAAGGGCCCAGGAACAAAACCGTGCTAGTTCGAGCTTGTGTGCGAGGCCAAAGCGGACAATATCACACTGAATCAAGCCCTAAGCCCTATGTTCGGGTCAGGTCGTTACAAATTGTATCAGAGCCGAGTTCAACACTCGGACTGTGTGGGCCTTTCCTCCTTCCCTGCAGTTGTTGAGCTGGACCGGGTCGAGCCAGGGACGGCTTGAGGCTTTAGAGGGAGTGATTGTGATACCCACCCCAACCTAATGTGGGAAAAGTGCAAAGTCCCACATCGGTTGGGAAGATTGAGAGAGGAGGGGTTATAAGTGGCTACCCCATGTTGATTCTTGTGTGAGGCCATGGCCAAGGCCCCTAGGAACAAAACCGTGAGGGTTTGAGCTTGTGTACGAGGCCCAAAGCGGACAATATCACACTGAATCAAGCCCTAAGCCCTATGTTCGGGTCGGGTCGTTACAAATTATTTCATTTTCATTTAATTGTGGACCTCAATTAATTGGGTAAATCATTGCATTTGGAATACAATTCCACGTTTGGTTTACTTTCGATTGAACATTTAATTTCTTCAGTGAATTTTGACTTAGTCAAACTTATCCTTATGAAATTAGTTTCATTTTTCTTTTTTTGAAAGTGATGAGGATGAATAAGAGTTGGTTTTTCTTAGAGTTTCTATCATTAAAATACTTAATATGTTTTAAACTCTCAAATCTAAAATTTATGTTATCATGATGGCTTAAGTAAGCGTCAAAAACTTTTCTTCCCATATAATATAATATCATTTAGAGCACCTGACTAATTCTTTAAGTATATACAAATCTTCCTATCTAATGTATACCTCCAAATAGATATTTTGATTAGCAACATATACCTTTGTATTTTTTTTATGACTGAGGTATCCAGAGTCACTTTCGGATGGGATAAAATTCAAACTCAAAACTCCCATTTCAGATGGGATAAGGTTCAAACTCAAAACTCCCATTTTGATTGGGTTAAGATTCAAACTTAAAACTTTCATTTCTTGAGACGAATTCTAGGCTAGCACACCAATCCCTTGGTTCATTTTTATGCAAGTTCATTAAAAAATAACAATTTAACTCCTTTTTCTTTGTAGGTTTCATATTTATTTATTTAATTTGTGTGTCAATGGCAATGTGAAATTCAATGAAAAGAATTAACACAAATAAGAAATATAATTTGGCAGTTTCCACGCTTTTTATTTTCTTATATTTACTGCAATAATATTTTTTAATATATAACAAAGGTTTTATAAGCTCATTGGCAAGAAAATAATTTTCTATCAAAAACTTATTCAAGTTAGAGAGAAAAAAATTCATTTCTTATTTTCAAATTATTTTAAAGGTGAAAATCCGGCAAATAGAAAATAAAGATACATCCAAAATCCAAATCTCACTTAATAGCCGGCACCCTCATTGGGCAACTCTAGTCTGAAAATCATTTCGAAATATTTTGAGTATCTCAAACGAATCTCCACCCTACTCTTTACCCTTGAACTTTGGATTAATGCCACGTCTATATGTAATTAGAAAAATTAAAACAATTTGATTGATAATTTATTTTGATGTGAGATGGATCTATACCTTCCATGTGACAATAAAAAACAATAAAAATGATAGAATCATTTGGATAGCTTAATGTTGGTTGATAAATAGACTAGACATTTTATGTTTAATTTTAACTCTCAATTTATGTATTTATGAAATTAGCCTCATCTTTAATGAGAGATAGAAATACTCGTGTTATAAAAAAAAAAATATTGAAAAAATAATAATATCCTAAATATTGAATCAAAAACCAAGTTTTACTGAAAAAATTATTATCCCTTGTTACTCAAAAATCATCTCATGCTCAACCATAATGATATGAATCCAAAAAAGTATTTCTACTATAGTCTAAACTGGACTTGTGGAAGCCATGAAGGGAGAACATGGTCCCGATAAGAAGTGATATCAACTGATCAAGACACCAAACACGTGGTTGGCTGGCTGCCCATCTCCCAGCGTTAAAACTAAGATAGTTGTGTGGGGGACACTCATTCTGACCATTCAACTAAATCAACTAATTTGGAAAATTAATATAATATCATTATCAATGAAAATTGACAGATGGGTAGATCGTTTTTTTTTTTTCCAAACTTTTATTCCCATTAACTATCTAAGATAAAGTTAGATGACAAATGGTCCAATGGAATTGAACTATAGAACGACTTAATTGACCTCACATTGAAACATTGAATTATTGAACATAATTGGCCCCACAAGAAAACATCAAATTGAACCCCCCAAGAAAATAATTGTACTGCATGGGATGTTGCATATAGTGAATTTAATTTCTTTTTTTCCATTCTTAATTAAATTACAATTTCAAAATCAAATTGGTTCTTAGAAGGTTTAAAGAATGTCTTAAAATCTCAAATCTAAAAGTTATCTTAGCATCATGGATTAAGTAAGCGTTAAAACTTTTCTTCCCCATCATAATCATATTTTTTAATTCTATTTAGCATTTTAATATTTTTATTTAGAAAATCAATATAATATAATTATCAATAAAAATTGACAGAACGATCGATCTTTGTTTTTTTTTTTTTTCAACTTTTATTCCCACTAACTATCTAAGATAAAGTTAGATGACAAATGATCCATATGAATTGAACTATAGAGCGACGTAACTGACCTGATATTGAAACATTGAATCATTGAATAACACAATTGACCCCACATAAAAATATCAAATTGAACTCTAAGAAAATAATTATACTGCATGTCTTCATTATCACTGGATAATTCAATTGTACCTTACTCTATACATATTTCTACGAAAATTGATCCAATACCTCCCTCCTCTTGAGATTTTATCTCCTTTTTACGAGTCACTTTTCACGATCCCTGGTCCAAGTCCCAAGTCCCAACTACCGCCTCCTCTTCTAGTCAATAATAGCAGGGCAGAATCGTCATTGTCTCTCGTTCTCATATGAAAGCTTGTCCTTTTCCTGACTTGGATTGCCTTTAAATTTTAATTAGAAAATATTTTTTTCGAAACTTAACAAAGACGAGTGTGAAATAATGAATCAAATTCAAATTCCCAATTTTAATTGGGACCGAGAATCTTATTTAAGATTTACTTAAAAATCAAAATTAAAAAGTTAGGCTTAATTAAATTAAGACTATTCAAATTCAACTGTGAATTTTTATATGATTCTATTGTAATAATAAAAGCCCACACCTTTGTTAAAGAATTCTAAATGAAAAATTTGAAAAAAAATTATTGAAGAAAGAAACTTAAAATACAAAGTGGCAAGTGTTTAAGAATAAAATTCAGATAACGTATATATCAATTTATATCAATTAAAATTGAATTGCTAAAAGAGCAATGATATACACATCCCTGATTTAAAATTTTAAAAATTTCATGTGAAATTAATATATTTTAGCTCTCAATTTTTTTTAAAAAAATGACAATTCCTTCAATTTCATACAAAAATTTGAAATCGGAAGTTTCGTAGATAAGAGACAGTGATTTGACAAAAGACAACAAAGACAACGTGAAAATGATAAGTGGCTACTGATATATCCCTATCGATTACCATCACCAGTTGTCTCTTGGTTTACTGTCAATTACCATCATCCACTCGTTCTTATCCCAATTATTGAATTCTTCCTATTAACTTATTACTCACACACCAGGTAAAATAATTAGTGATGGATTTAGAATATTTAAGATATTTTTCTTTAAATCTACATGTGTCGACTTCATTTTGATGTTGAATTAGGTTATATAATTAGGTAGTATCTTTAAAAAGAAAAAAAAACCAAGGTACCAGAAGGAAGCTAGAGAAGAAAGAAGAGGGCTCCCTAGTCTCCGGTTGGTGAGTTCGATGGGGGACGAAATTAGCTATCATAATCATCAAAATACTCAGTTATTTTTAATACTTAAATGCCAAATGAGAAATGTAAAATTTTGATTTGGAATGCTAATATCTTGTAGAAAAGGATAATAATGTGTATTATATTATACCTTAAGCTATTAAATGTATTTATATAGCGTCTAGCCGACCCTAGGGCTATCACAATCAAACTGTAATTCTAATCTATCTCAAATCAAATATATCTCTAAAATAGAGATAAACTCAAACATAGGTTCCTGATTACATGTAACTTCTAATAATAAAATCCTAATTATATTCCAACATATCTAAATGTCAAAAGATTGAAAATGTTGAATATGAGTGAATGTTGTAAACTGAAAGTTGAATATTAAAATTCTAAATCTCATCAATTGGATGTACGTACTTGACATAAATATATGTCAAGCAGAAAGGGAAGATATCAATATTTTGTGAATGATTACTATCTTGACAATTTTCTTCAAGTGATTTAGTTACTAATCGAATGACCATGCTTCTCCAGGAGATTTAGGATTTTAGTACTTACAGAGTTTAAAAAAAAAATCTTCAATGTCAGTAGAAATTATGGTAAAACTCACTCCTTAGTTGTGTGCAAGTCCTCTCTCATGCTCCAAATATATTTTGCATCTTGAGGTGTCGTTTGCAGCTTGCAAGGGGACTCGATATTAGTCCACTTTCATCCAGGGCTACTTTTCTACCATTTGATCTCCATTCATATGTTAAGACTGGACTTTCAGTTCAAAAGACTAGCCTATTACGTGGAGTACCTCAGTTTCTTATAAGTCTTTAGATTTTCTCACTCACAACCTGTTAGCGTTATGCGCAGAAACAAGAAAAATCGAAAGGAAATAAAATATTTTAACGTGGTTCGGCCCATCTGGCCTAAGTCCACGGAGTGACAGAATATTCACTATATGAAAGAGAAAAATTCATGTACAATATTAATAACTCCCTTGAGTCATGAGCCTAAACCCGAAGTCCCGAGCCCCTTGTACACCCATGTATAAGACACACCGACGTCACCTCTCAGTTGATGTGAATACCTCTCTCATACCCAGAATACTGAACCTAACTTCTGTGTTCCTCCCTCTACGCTTCCTGCGTCCTACGAGCAACTTTCGATATGCTTCTTAAACCCGAGCGTCTCCGATGAGTTGACGCAATCAACTCAGGCACGTCCTTCTGGAGCCTCTCTATGCTTATGGCCAAGATGCCATCACCACGCGTACCACCCAAAGGCCAGAAGGCCCTTCATCGTGCCTCGTCTCTATCTCGGCTACATCTTGTCTCCTTGTGTGGAGATCCAGTCACCCCTATATTCCTTGATATATATAGAGTGAATAAGCCTTAAACATAGCAACCCATTGTCCCATCTCTCTTTCACGTGCTGAGTGAAAGTGGAAGTTGCTATTACTGTTTTAAGAAACATCACCGTGTAGGAGTCTTATCCTCCAAGGACTCCTACTAAACTTACATGTTTCTAACGTGTCCAAGATTTCCTGCTATTTTTGGTGTTGCCTTCCTTAATGCAATAGAATAATACAGTTTCTATTGCTGTACGAATATCCTCATTCATATCAAAAGGAATCCGAGCCACACACCTAACAAACTGATGTGAGACTTTCGTTCGTACCCTAACATTACTCCCTTGAACGAGGCTCTCCGGTGATAGAATATCGCCAACTATCCCGTTCGGTTAGGAGATCCTTAAGTCCACATGTTGTGGCTTAGGTATCTAACTTTGATATCATTGTTAAGACTGAACTTTCAGCCCAAAAGACTATCCTACTAAGTAGAGTAATCGTGTCCTTTATAAGTATTTAGATTTCCCACCCCCATCACAACCAAATGCGAGACTTTCATTCGCGCCCAACATCATATAATAATAAATGAGACTCTAAGCTTGTGTTCTTTTCGTCGTTTCATACAAAATTTCAACTACAATTAAGGCAAGAGCTCGTAACAGCAATACCAATGTTGAAGGCTCTCAGTCATGATCTTGAAGTTGCAAGTTTGAATCACTATCCATATTAAGGCTGCATGTCTGAATCATTACTGATGAAAAGGCTAAAACAAAACAAGAGTAGAGGAGATTCACTACTTAAGACTTGAAATTGGCAGGAAGAAAGCTTGGAGGTAGAGAAACAACCATCAATGTGCTTTCGCTGCATTATCCTTCTTGGTTTCCATTGGCATTTGCAACAGCGAGAGCAAGGAATTTCTTTAGGCACCTGTTGTAGACATGAGGATGCTCGAGATGGGCCAGGTGACCTGCTTCCTTTATGGTTTGCAACTTGGCTTTAGCTCCCAATTGCCTGTATTTTGCACAAGATTTTTTGCAACAGATTATCCCATCCTCTCTAGATTATACTTCAATATAATACAAGGGTACGTTTGTTATTTTACTATTGAAAAGAAATTAAGACTCCGACCAAAAGGGGTTGGAGTGATGGCCTCAGAAAGCGAGAGTTCTGAGTTTAATACTCATTCTATTCAAAAGGGTCACTCCCCATAGAGGTATCTGATGTGTGTGAATAGGGAAGTTTGCACATGCTCCGAAAATTAGTCGAATGTTCTAAGAGGCTTGGACACCTTAGTCATAAAAAAAAAAACTAGGAGGCAAATGAATTGTAAACTTCCAAATGAAAATGGTTCTCCATGCTTAACAAGACACAAGTGGCAAGTGATGGGCATGCGGATCAAAGATTATTATTATTAGCAGGCATCATATAAGTGGATACACCATTCAAATTTTAATAAAGTTTTCTTAAAATTTATCTCTTACTCCTCTCGTCTCATTTTAGTTGTCTCATTTGAAACATTTTTATTTTTTAAGAAACTCTCTATATAAGGCTAGCACTCCATATGATGTCATCCATTTTCAACACACTTTATACTACTTTAATATGAATGTGACAAATATTTTGAAATAATTCCAAAATTTGGGACAGAGTGTGTGTTACTTTTAGTAGTTTTAGAATGCCCAAGTCTATTTTTATGCTTGTAGATGATGTCCATATTTTGTATATGATATGGTGTCAAGATGACATGAAATTAGGTCAAGACTATAATTCATACTTGATTTTTAATTGCATAGACTATTAAAAAGGATTTTTCTAGTTTTGAATGGTATAAATATTAATTAAAAGCATATTGCTTAGAGTTTTTTCGTTAACTGTTTTGTAGGTTTTGCAAAAATTGCTTACTCTAGACATATGTCAGCTCATAGATATTTGATAAGCCGATATATATCGGTTTTAAGCTTGCCGATATGTATTGGTCGATACGTATTATTATAATTTTAAGAGAACTGTATCAGCCGTATCGACTATATTATCAGTCGATACTGCATAGCATGGGCCGATGAGAAGGTTTTTCAATAAAAAAAAAAAATCAGTTTGATAAGCTTTCAAGTTAAATCTTGGACAGGTGCCCTAAGTTTGCTATGAGAAGGCTTAAGGACATGCATTTTTTATCTTTTCTAAATATGAAACATATAAAGCTGACTGAAGTGGATATAAAAATAGTTGATAATGACACTATCTTAATAAGTTATTAGCAATAGAGAGTTTATAATGTTGTAAATAAGAATAAAACATGTTGAGAAAATCAGAGATTTTGTTGTACTTATAATTTTTTTAACAACTTCCTTAAAGTCTTTCTAATTGCATCATGAATCTACAGAGTTAGTCCACTAAAGGATCTATTGAGCACAAATGTTTTTTTCTCTTTTGTTGTTGGACAATATAAATAAATAAATAAATAAATAAAGGTTGAGAAGCTTACCTTTGCATGTTCTTTGCAGACTCAAGTTCAACCAGTCTGTCATTCTCACCCCAAATGAGAAGTATTGGCTGCAAAATCAAACACTTTCACTTCTTAGAATCTAAATCTATTCCATTTGAGAATCCGAAATGATATTTTTTATGAGCCCAATTTAGATATTCATTTTTTTTCATTTATTATTCATTGTTATATGTCTTATTCTTTATTTCTAATTATATTTAGGCATTCATTTCATTATTTTGAATTATTATCATATTTCACATCTCAAATAGTTTTTCTCATTTTTACTATTATTTCTCTAAGACGCGAGTCAATTTTCTTAGTATAGTCATTTCCTATTAATTGACAACATCAAATTTATGTCAGAAAGTTACTAGAAATTATTTTCCATTTTTCTAAACTTTTTGGGAATTTTTTCAATTTTTTTTGAAAAATTATTTAAATCTCGATTTTGTAACTTAAACACTCCATTTTTATGTCTAAACTTCCGTTAAATAATAATACTATTACATTTTAAGTGTATTTTTTATTTTCTATTATTATTATTTTTGGAAAAAAAAACTCAAGAAAAAGAATGCATATTGGCGATATTATCGGGATTTTAATATTTTAATCCCTGGGTCCAATATTTATACAATTAATCTTTGAGAATAAGATTTGCACCTGTGAGAATTGTGTGGTGAAAACATCATCTTTGATGTCACTCGTAGTTGCTAACAGTTCAGCTCTCTCCTTTCTGTGCGAAAACACCACCTATCGGGGAAACGGGAATTGTGGTTAGCAAAGAACCAATATTAAGAAGATGGTGACTTGCACTGTGAAAATTAGAGACATGAAGTGCAGTGTCTTCCTCAATCTAGGAGAAATCGATGCAAAATGTATTATATAGAAAAAATTATACAAATAACTGGAATAAAGAATGAAAAAGGAAGCAAAAAATAATTACAAATAAATCATAGGAAAGTTAGCTCTAAGACTCCCCTCAAAGTGGAGCGTGTATGTGAATAACGCCTAGCTTGCCGATCAAGTCATGGAATGAATCTCTGCTCAATGGTTTGATGAAGACGTCAACAAGTTGATGAGAAATAGTGATGTGGCGAGGAACAATGAGGCCAGACTGTAGCTTCTCCCGAACAAAGTGACAATCAAACTCAATATGTTTTATCTGTTCATGAAAAACGAGATTATTTGCAATGTGCAAGGGGGCTTTATTTTGAAAAAATAATGTGATGGGTGAAGGATGGACAATACCAAGATTACTAAGCGAGTACTTCAACCATTGAAGCTCACATGTCAAAGAGGATGTGGTGCGATATTCAGCCTCGGCAGAGGAGGGAGAAACCGTAGGTTGTTTCTTGGTCTTCCAAGAAAGGAGGTTGGAGCCGAGGAAGGTGCAATAGCCCGTGGTAGACCGGCAAGTGACTGGGCAGCCAGCCCAATCTGAATCACAATAACCCTATAGATGGAGGCCGCTAGAGGAAGATAAAAGAATCCCCTTACTGATGGAACTCTTCAAGTAGCGAATGACACGATGGGACGCATCCAAATGAGCACTATTGGGAGAGTGCATGAACTGGCTGAGAATATGCACTGCATAATTAAGACCTGGCTTGGTGACAGTAAGATAGATAAGGTGAACCACGAGGCGACGATATATGGTGGGATCAAGAAGCAAAGTTCCATCAACAGGTGATAATTTCAACTTTTGTTCCATTGGAAAATTTGAGATACGCCCACCAATCAAACCTGTATCCTTGAGAATGTCCATAACATTTTTTCGTTATGAGAGGACAATACCTTCTTGATAACGAGCAATTTCAATGCCAAGAAAATATTTGAGACGGCCTAAATCTTTAATATAAAATTGCACTTCAAGAAAGCATTTGAGGCATTGAATGGCCAAAACATCATTTCCAGTGATTATGATATCATCAACATAGACCAAAACAAAGGTCGAAGAACTGCCAGTGTGATGTGTGAACAATGAATAATCAGATTTAGACTGAGAAAAACATACTTGAAGTAGAGTAGATGAAAGTTTGACAAATCACTGCCCAGAAGCCTGCTTCAACCCATAAATAGATTTCTTCAGCTTACAAACTCTTTGCTCCCCCTGTCATCCAAAACTAGGCAAAAGTGTCATGTAGAGCTCTTCATCAAGATCACCTTGCAAAAAGGCATTGTTAATGTCAAGCTAATGGAGAGACCAGTGCTTGACAGAGGCAATGGAGAGAAGGGCACAGACGGTGACCAATTTAGCAATGGAAGCAAAAGTATCATAATAATCCATCCCTTCAACCCGAATGAAACCCTTGGCAACTAGGCGAGCCTTATAACGCGCAATAGAACCACCTGACAAGTATTTAATCTTGTAAACCCATTTGCAACCGATGAGTTTCTTGTTGGTAGGAAGAGAAGTGAGGCTCCAAGTGTTATTCTTTTTAAAGCGCTTCAATTTCTTTTTACATGGTGTCCTTCCAGTGTGGAGACTTAACAACTTGAGAGAAGGTACGAGGCTCATCTGTGGAACAAATAGTGGAAAGAAATGCTCCATGTGCAATAGAGAGATTAACAATATGAAGATAATGGGATAGAGGGTAAGGTGTACTTGTCAACTCAGAAGCAAAAGGATAAGGTGGACGCTCATGAGTGGCAATGGAGTAATGATAATCAGCTAGATGAGGCGGTGGGCGCCGAATGCGACTAGGCCGAGTAGCGGGTGTCAGAGCAGTAGGAGAGGGGATGGAAGGCAGAGCATTGCTTGGCTGACTGGAATCTGGATAAGCAGCCGGCGGAACTGGTGGTAGGGAAGTAGAAGCGGGCAAAGGAGAATGAAAATCAAACGCAAGGTCATCAGATATGGGCAATGGGGTAACAGGAGATGCGTGGAGGAAGGCAAATCACGATAGGGAAATAGCTCTCTAAAAAAGTGACATCGCGAGATGTGTAAATGGATTTGAAAGCAAGGTCAAAGATACGGTACCCTTTTTGAGTATAGGGGTAGCCGAGAAAAATACTCGGTTTGGCCCGTTGGTCAAACATATGCTTGATGTTGGGATTGTGACCAAAACATAAGCTACCAAAGACACGCAAAGGAGATTAGTATGGTTTGGAGTGGAGTAGAACTTAATGTCGTGATTTACCTGATAAAATAGGGGTGGGCATTTTATTGATTAGGTAGGCGGAAGTGAGGACACACTCTCTCCAAAAATGTAAGGGTAGAATGGGCCTGAAAGCGAAGAGCACGAGCAACCTCAAGAAGATGAGTTTGCTTGCACTTGACAATGCCATTTTGTTGTGGAGTGGCGACGCAACTCCATTGGTAGATGACTCTATAAGTGGAAAAGAAATGTTGCATATTAGTGAAAAGAAACTCAGTACAGTTATTCGAACGAACTTGTTAGATAAGGGGAAAGAGTTCACCACTAGTCCCTGAGTGAAGATGGTCAATGCGATAATGAAATTGAGTTTTGAGCATGGCAAAAAAGGGTTTTAAGATAGATGGAGTTTCAGACTTGACATGCATGAGATAAAGCCATGTGCATCGACTAAAATCATTGATAATAGTAAAAAAATACCGAGAACCATTGAAAGAAGGCTGAGAAAACACCCCATATATCACAGTGAGTTAAAGCAAATTGTCTACTAGTAGTGACAGTACGAGAAGGAAAAGGGAATCGTGATTGCTTCGCCTGTGGACAAATCTCACAAGTATGATGCCTAGAAGAAGAAATACAAGAAACATCCTTGGCTAAGGTTTGGAGAGTATGATGATTTAAGTGGCCCAGCTGGCAATGCCAAAAATCAAGTGAAGGAGGTTGAATGACCATCATTACTGAAGTCGCATGGAATTAGTAGAGCCCCTCATGAACAGTCCCTTGTTCAATTGGCTTTCTTGTTGACGGGTCCCGAAAAACACAGTGAGAATAAAAGAACAGGTATTAGATTTTGCAAGTTGGCTCACAGATAGAAGATTAAATTTGAAAGACGGAATGCAAAAAACATTCTCAATCACAACAGAGGGTGAAACGCTAACCGTCCCAATCAGTGTCACCAGTGCATGTGACCCATTCAGAAGTTGAACCGGGGAAGAGTGAGAACAAGGTCGATATGAAGAAAATAAAGATAAACTGGAGCACATATGGTTGCTTGCATAGGTATCAATAATCCATACGGAATGAGGAGGAACCGTAAGAGCAATACCCGTGAGATGAGCACCAAAAGGGATGCTACCTAAGGGGTGAAGATAAATGGGAGCATTGGTCGATCCTAACATGTCAGAAGGATGGGAAGATTTGATAAAACCAATGTGTTCTTTAGCCATAGAAGCAGTGGCAGACTGGCTGCAAACTGGATGTGAACTAGTGGACATTGGCTGACAGAAGTAGTGGGCAGACGCTGAATGGCCTGTAGCATTGCCGTGCCAAGCAGGAGAGAGAGGTAGCAACACGACTGGTAGGTAGAAACTTGAGCTCCAAACGGTGGCTGCAAATAAGAAGAGGATCTTGTAATGAACCAACCCGATTTTCGAGATTTTAGGTCCTCAGTAGCAATTAAGAGAGTGTGGGTCCTGTGGTGGGTCCCAATGTACCCAATTTCGAGTTCGAAGACTTGATGCGCGTTTTCGTAATTGCCGATTATTAAATATTTTTTCATGCCATAATGTTTTAAAATCACATATTTTCTCTCTCAATTTTTTACATCCAATTTTTAATGAGTTTTAGATTTATTTTGGAAACCTGATTTTTCTTGCATTTCAGAGTTTTATCTAAAATAGAATAAAATATGAAAGAAATGTATTTTATTTTTTTTAAAATCTAGTGCATTTTCCTAATTTTTTTCAAAGTTTTTTTTTCAGTGGAGCCTCGTGGCTTCCGTCCCCAAATCGGACCCTAAATCCATGTGGACCCTTGCCCTAGCCAACTTTCACCAAACCCCAACCTAAAAAGCCTAACTTTAAAGAAACCCTAATCTCATTGATACCCCATTTTCGCACAACACTGTAGCAGCTTGCTACAGTGCTGCCGTCACTCCCTTATTTGTCTCTCTTATTTCTCTTTTCTTCCCTCACTTCTCTCATCTCCCTCTCTTTTCTTCTTACAACTGAAAACCCTAGATCTTGTCCCACACTGCCTCCGACTCTCTTTTCCTTCCCTTGAAACCCTAAAATTTCTAAACCCAAAGACCCTAGCTGCCGCTCCCATGACCTTGATCTCTCTCACGCGCTCTCTCTCGCCTGTATATAGCCAGCGTATGTAGGATGCCAGTGTGGGTACCAAGCTACATCAAGATCTAGAGACTCCCCCTAACTTATCGGATAGTTAGGGTTGGGATGTTATGTGGGACCGCGCAGTGAAAACGTGGTTGGACTATGAGTTACTCGGTGGTTGGACATGGGTTGAAGTATCCCCTAGTATGGGTTAGACTGTCAGGTCTATGTTTGTAATCTTAGGACACGCCTATGGGAGAGATGTGGTCCGGTTTGGAAGACAAGGTGCCAGGGAGCCTAGGAGGGACATGTTGAGAGTTAGTTATGGTTGCCTCAGAGAGGCCATTGAGTTGAGTATTGGTTCACCCAAGTAGTCTTAGAGGTTCCTACAATCATGGTACCCGAATGTGTGGTAGATGAGGCATCACCGGATGACCGAGTGGGTTTGAAGATGTTTTGCCCACTCATTGGTCTAGTGATGATGCGGTGAAAGACAGCTCCCGCTGGTATGGTCTGTGATCCCCGGATGACCAAGTAGGCTGAGGATGTGCTCCCCCACTCATTGGTCGGGGATGGTACGGTGAGGGACAGCTCCTATTGGTATGATCTATGATCCTCGGATGACCAAATAGGCTGAGGATGTGATTGCCCACTTATTGGTCGAGGGATGGTGAGATGAGTGCTCGCTGGTATGGTTTGTGCTCCATGGATGACTGGGTACAAACTGAGATGTGGTATTCCAAGTTATGACACATGCAAGGTGGGTACAGTCTGAGGTGTGGTATTCCAGGCTATGACACTTGTAGGTGGGCACAATATGACGTATGGTATTCCAGGCTATGACATATGTAGGGTGGGCATAGTCTGAGGTGTGGTATTTCAGGGTATGGCACATGTAGGGTGGGTACAATCTGAGGTATGGTATTCTAGACTCTGACACTTGTAGGGTGGGTACAGTCTGAGGTGTAACATTTTAGGTATGACACCTGTAGGGTAGTTATAGTCTGAGGTGTGGTACTACAGGCTATCACACATGCAGGGTGGGTACAATATGAGGTGTGGTATTCCAGGCTATGACACTTGCAAGGTAGGTACAGTCTGAGGTATGATATTCCAGGTTACGACATATGTATGGTGGGGATAGCCTATGGTGTGATATGGCAAAATGTTTGAGACTAGGACACCTTCAAGGTAGGGATAGTCTGTGGTGTGTGTGGATTTCTGTGGAGGTGACCCTAGAGGTATGGTGGTCATAGAGTATGTCGAGCACGTTTTGGGCCGTCCTCGGAGCCAAATGGGTTGAATGTTTGTTCGCCCACATTTTGGTTGAGGGGTGTAGTAGTATGATTACTCGTGGTTATGACCTTGGAGTTCATGGTTGAGACTTGTGATCTGAGTATTGACTCACTGGGAGTTTATGGGCATCTAACGAGTGAGTTCGGTCGGCTCACTCAATAGAAGGCTTATGAAATTGCATGAGGGGTGGATGTGCTAGTTGTGTTGAGACCGACAGATTGGGCCCGAGGATACAAGTGTGACTACTGCGGGTCTGGTACTTGGTGGAGGAGACCACATATGGGTGTTGTTGACAGTCTGTTGAGGCCTAGCGTGGCAGTTGCTCATGTGTGATAATTTGTTTAGGACTCCAGTGAGCCCAATTCATGCGTTGGTTGTGGTATGCGTGCAGTTAGTCTTTGGAGTGTCATAGGTCTAGTTGAGGGAAAGTGACATAGGTCTAGTTGAGGGAAAGTGACCCTAATCTGGTTGGGGATCAGTCTATGTATTCGTGGGTGGGTGGACCATAGCGGATGGACATATGAGGGAGTTTTCATAGAGTTACATTGGGTTGGCTAGAGGATGTACTAAAGGCTCGGTGGATATGGGCCCGTGTTCTAGGATAAGGGCACACGTTTGCATGGTCGTGCATATAGACATCATAGACATTGATGTTTTCATATGATTATGTGTTTTGTATACTTGATGACATGTGATGCACGTGTTACCCTCACTGGGCTTGTAGAGCTCACCCCTTTGCCTTACAAATACTTCTTAGAGGATGGGTTGGTGGGACCTTTAACAAGGCGTTGGATGTAGAGCTGCAGCTTTAGCCCTATCATAGTTCCACCCCTTGCAGTGAGAGGTTATTTTTGTAATTGAATTCGGTGTAAACTTCATTAGTTGGATGAATGTAATAATGAGGTGGTGTAATTGTGTTTTGTTATGATTAATATTTCATGGTCAAAAAAAAAAAAAAAAGGTACCTGAAATAGTATTATCTCAGCTTTAAGAGATTGTATCGATTTTAACGTGCCCGTAGCGAGACGGGTTATTACAGATTTGGTAGGAGAAAAGTGGCAAACAGATCTAGCAGAGCAACCGTCGGCAGCAGAACAGGGCTGGAGTGACGGGAACAGTTGACGGGCGATCGCCGTGCAAAACATCCACAAGATGGTCGGTGGAATCCTCAAGCGACTTCAACTGATTTCATGTGTACAGAGAGAAGTCATCCGTGAGCAGATAAATAGGATCTGGGCAGCGTAGAGGGGCTGCAAACAGGGTTCAAATCTATAGATCGGGGCAGTGTAGAGGCACTGCAGATAGTGTCCAATAAGGCTGGTCTGGACTGAATCTGAAACGACTGCTCGCTGTAGGATGCAGGTGGATCTGGCAGCAAGGAAGAGACGTTAGAGAGAAACACAAAGATCGACGGAGAAGAGCAGGAAGCAGGCAACTCCGGTGAATAAAAAAAAAAGGCAGCACGGAATCGTGAGCGTCGCAGCAGGCAGCGTCGGCAGAGGAAGTTCTCAGATCCGGTGGGCAGCAAACAAACAAAGTAGCAGATCTGAAAAATCTGAGAAGATGTACTCAAAGCCGACACAGATCTGAGAGGAACCAAAAAAAACCAGCGGCAAAACCGCAGAGAGGGCAACACTCGAACAAGGATCATTGGATGGGTTGTGATATCCGTTTCTGTATACAGGAATCAAAAAAAATTTGAGGAAAACAAAACCTGACTATGGTACCATGTGAAAATTAGAGATAGGATGTGTGGTGTCTTCCTTAACTTAGGAGAGATCGATGAAAAATGTATTATTTAGAAAAAATTATAATCAGAAATGGAATAAAGAATGAAAAAGGAAGCAAAAAATAATTACAAATAAATCTTAGGAAAGTCAACTCTAAGATGCACACTCATGTGGCACATTTAATTATAATTTTTAAAGTAATCATTGTTTCTCCAAAACCAATTCAAGAATAAAGTATTAATTATAATAATTTTAATAACTTCCACATAATTTATATGAATCTACTCATCCCATGCAGTGGTGGGTGATAAATGATTAGATGCAGAAATTCAGACTATAACAACACAAGGTTCGTAAATCATCTATTACATAAAATATTTTAAAAATTTTCAATCAAGCACATGTAGTGCTTGACTTTATTTTGATCAATTCTTCTAAATACTATTTTATATTATTTATCGTTTTAGATGTATGAAACAAATGAGAATGGATATAGAAGAGTTGTGATCTTATACACCTCAGTGTGGTAAGAGCTATTTTTTTTAAATCTCTTTTTTTTTTGCTGTAGGGTAAGAACATTTTTTAAAAATCTTGATTCCTCTCCTTTCAATAGATTTCTTAAAATATATCATTTGAATCATATATTTTTTTTTCCAGAAAATGGGTATGTCCACCTTAAACGGGAGGTGAGAATAATTCCATGATCATGTCCATGAGAAAAAAAACCCTAAGAGAGTGGTCTAGAATAATTTAAATATGAATTGAAATCAAGACTTCCTTTCACAAAGAGAACTTCTTTACTGCCACACTAACTCCAGGACAACACTCACACTCTCCTCCTCTCTAAATACCCATTTGAATAATTTTTGTTAGATCTTATTAGTTAAAAATGTATTTTTATTAATAAATAAATATGATAAAAATGATATAATTTATGAGATTCACCAAAAAAAGAGAAAGTGATAAAATTTAAAAAAAAAAACCTTAGCTGCAACAAAGTGGCACGTGTCCATGGCAGGATTGAATTTTTTTTTTAATATTAAGTTATCCAAGAGTTTCACTTGACTAATATTTAGAGCAATTGTAAATCTACGATATGTAGAAGCCCTGTATAAAATTAAGAGGAATGCCATTTTGTACTGAGGGGCTTTATCCCAAGACTCTCATCAAATTAACCCCTCAAATTCAGTACGGAATATTACCTTGAGATAATCTTTGTAGAATCGGTTAGGAAGCGACAGCGGCTTGTACGTAGCAACGGAGAAGAGGTGTATGACAGCCTCCACTGTTTTGGGCAGCAATAACTCAGCCCAGGAGGAGAAGCCCAACTTCTGGAGCACGCTGTGGACGGATGATTCAGTCGTAACTGAGGCAGACGAGAGGACAAGAGCTGAGATGAGGCTTGGGTGCAGCTCCGCCATCTTTCCGGCGACCACGCCACCGTAGCTGAAGCCAACGACAGTGCACTGAAGTACACCGAGCTTTTCAAGAGACTTGGCCAGGCAATCGGCCTGGAAGGCTGGGGATCGGTCGGTGGAAGCAGTGGTGGAGCCGCCAAAGAAGAGGAGGTCCGGCAAGTACACGGCGTATTTTTCGGCGAGGGACATTGCTTGGAATATCCATGTTAGGATGCCATCCCCGGCAAAACCATGAAGCAGAAGCACTGCTGGCTTGTCTTTCTTCTTCTTCTTAGTGTTGGATGGAACCCAGATGTTCATTACTGTTCCTGGTTCGATCTCCAGCTTCTCCTCCGTCAGCCCTTTCCACTTGATCAGTCCTTGAAACAGTATTTTCAAAGCAAGGCAAGTGTTCACCATCTCTCTCTCTGAGAATTTCCTATCGAGATGCACAAGAGAGACTAAGAATCCATGGATTTTGCAGGTTTGTGGGGAAGAATGGATGTACATATTTGGGTGGATGGCAAATAGTCCGTACTTGCTCGGATCAAATATTGCTGATGGACCTAGTTTGATAATATGCACGTATTTATTGAAAACGTATTTTAAAAGTATTTTTCAAAATTTACAGTTTAATATGGGGTAGTGAATTTGAATAAAAATTCAAATTTCTAGATACTTCCCTCCTCTCATCTCTTTTTCTCTTTTTCAAAAGTAAAGGTAAAATTAAATTTTCCTTTAAAAAGTACATATTAGAAAAAAGAATTGGTGATGCAAAAATCACTACCTTACTTAAATAGCAAGGTTACAAATATGAGTGATATTTTAAATTTATTATATTTTTTTATCGGTAAAATAGCATTCGCGGTTAATATCCTAAGATTTATCGGTACTGCGATAAATTTTCAATAAAATCATGTTAAAAATGAGATAAATAATAATATCGTGACAGTATCTCGATAAACTCATGATAAATTACCACTAAATTCCTTATTAATATTTTATTTTATTAATACTTTCATTTATTATGTTTTCATTATTTTTTAAATACTATATTTTCTTGAAATTCTCCTATTAATTTTTCAATAAAAATATGAAAATTTGAAAATATCTAAATATTATCAATCTCGTTTAATATTTCAATAAATGTTTTTGTGACGATAGTATAAAGGACATATCGGAATAAAACACCGAGAATTTTTTTGAATGATAGTTAGTAATTTCATTAAAAAAAAAAAAGAAAGCCCAACAATGAACAGAGTTTAAACTGACGCCGTGAATTTCAAACTTTAAAGTTTAAACTGACGCCGTGAATTTCAAACTTTAAAGTTTAAACTGACGCCGTGAATTTCAAACTTTAAAGTTTAAACTGTTGCCTTATCTGAAAAGAGTGATGGTAGGGGCACGAGGGTAATTTGGGACGTCAAAGGACGCAGTAATATGAGTTAAGCCTAGACGAAATAGTTGGCACCTTCTCGTACCCAAGGAGTAGTTTATTAAGTGTCAAGAAAGCCCTCACGCATAATTATAATTACATGAATACCATTATTTCCTTTCTCTGGAAATAGATTTTTTTTATGTACACTGTGAGATAGAATTTAAAATTTAAAAAATATTTTAATTAAATAAATAAAGTCATACTTTTAAAATTTAATAACTTTAACTTATTGTTATTTTTATTTTAAAACTCATACATTCTATGTGTAGTACAGTTTGACCCATTATCATAGGCTCATAAAAAAGATTTAAATACAAAATGAACCCCACGAAAAAATTATTATTAATTAAATCAATAAATTCATGTTTTTAAACTCCCTAAATTATAATGACTTTAAATTATTTTTTCATATTCTTAAACCTTTGCATCTTATGGGACCCACTTTGCCTTCAACGTAGAAAATAAATGACTTCACAATATTCGGCTTGAATTCTAAAGAAATCGTAGAAAACTCAAGAGAATCCAACTCGAAGAATCTCATTGTTAGAGAAAATCCTTGGATCAATTTTGATGGAGTAACATCTCTCAATAATTCATCGGGATTTACGACACACTGAGCTTTGAAGAGGATGAGGCAAAACTCCAAAATTCTCTTATAATGCCTGTAGTTTGTAGTTTTGCACACCTCCGTTAAAATGACCATAACTTGAGCTACTGAACTCGATTTTGAGCGTTCTTATACTTTTCGAGCTCTTTGACTGTTCTTTCCAACAAATCAATGTTAAGCGAAAAGGGGGTTCATTTGATACCTCAAATAGGTCCCACAAGTTAGATCTACTGTCAAGTCACCCACCCTGTTTTAAAGTCAACTTTGTCCAATTGGTGTTAGATGTCAGGTGTCACTTCTACGCACTTTCTACGAACATCCTCAATAATTTGACGGATCGACTCATTACATTCATTACATTAGAGATGAATATATATAACACACTAACAACTTTTGGAAATTTACTAAATACATTATTGGCTAATATCTTTCTATTGAATGGCACTTATCTAAATCCTAATGGCTCGTTGAATCCAAACTCTCTAATCTTATTGATTTTGGAAAAATTAAGTCTACAAAAAAAAATCTAACTTTTAAAATTACTTTATTTCAAATCATTAAAATTTCTAAGTACTCAAAAAAATCTAATTCGAAGAAAATAGTTATTTTTAAATTTATAAATAAAATCTATCTAATGGTCAATCATCGATAAAATTCAACAGGAAAGGAAAACTAAAATTTATTGAAATCAATTCCATTTGTAAGTTGTCAGCGAAATTCCATATGAATTCTTCGAAAAATCTAAAAAACAAGACAATGTCTTGGCCTTCCACATTCATGGCTGAAATTTACAAGCAGTTTTTCATAAAATTTCTACAATTGATAGTGAAATTAAAAGCTTTCATCCGTTATCTATGAATTAAATTAAAATATTTTTTTATAAAAAGTTTGTAGAACATCATTTTCAATTAATTTTTTTATAACCCACATCGGTGTAGCTCAACTGGTTGCCTTCCGCCTCAGGAAGCTGGAGGTTGCGAGTTCGAGCCCCCATAGCCTAACCATAGTGTGCCCTAGTGGTAGTGAGCTCACTAGTGGTGGTTTTACACTGGGTATCCTGCGGTTTTCCACACGCAAATTAAAAAAAATAAATTATAAAGATGATCTACACTTGCATTGGTTATCTCTAGTAAAAGTATTCACTGTATAAGTAAAAAGTAGGGTGGCAACTCGGGTCAGGCAAGTCGGGTTTCTTAAAACCCAACCCAACCCAACCCGAATTGATTTATATGAAACCCGACCCGACCCGATCCAAATTCTCAACCCGAACTTTACAAACCGAATCGAATTCTAACCCGAATCAACCCGAATTCTAACCGACCTACATTTTGAACTCATTTTAGCCTAATTTTAGCTGGGTAGGATCGAGTCAGGTCGGGTTAACTTATAAAATCCTCAACCCAACCCAACCCAAATTTCATGCTGATTTTTATTTTCTCAACCCAATGCGACCCGTTGACCCAAAATTCTCGACCTGACCTGCATGATTTCTCGGGTCGGGACCCGTATTAAAAAGGTTTGCATGTAGGCACAAGGACACCTGCCCTTTCAATACCTTGAAACGTCACTTTTTATCTCCCAATGTGGGGTCGTCTTATATAGAAAGTTGAATCTTGATGAATAATTTGTTACATTTACTTATTAATGTTAATTTAAAATATATTTTTACTAAATTATAATAATGATGAGTTACAAATGGCTGGTATGAAATATACTCAAGAAAAATGATGGAGTGTTCTGATGGATCATATTAGCTAGTGAATTCTATTCAATAATCATAAAATTATATAAATGAATAGATTATCATTATAGTTGATCTAGCCTAGTTTGAAAAAACAGAAGAAGGTTTAATTACAATAATTGAGTTTGGTGGCTCTGAATCCAAAAAGAAAATGTAAATTTTGTGGCTCTCGAAAATTAAAGAAAGAGAGAGAAGAAAAATCAAAATGATCACCAAAAATGCTAATCTGAAATCGGCCCAATTTAGATGAGAGACTGAAAATTGACTAGAGGAGTCAATGTAGTTTTACTCACAAAGAAAATAACAACAGCTCTAAACTCACTAGGTCAACAGTTCTCCACTAAATAAGTTTGCCAAAGGCTTCTTTTCAAATTAAATATCACATGCAATAATTAATTTAAAATGTAAACATTAAATTTATAATTTAAAATATTAACAATGGAAAATGCAAGCTTCAAATGGATTAGAGGCAGATTAATCTGTTGAAATTTAAATTAAAAATAAAACTCAGCAATTCTTAGAGAGGACAAATGAAATATCTACCTTCACCATCCAGCGCATGGAATTTCTCCCCCTCCATCTTGCACGTCCATCTCATTTTAGGCACCCATCACAACTACGTGTTTATCACAATTTCCGCACCTGAAAATTAGAATCTACCTCGACTTTTATACCATTTGTAACGATCCAGTTCATCTGAGAAGGGGTCATTCTTGATTTGAGATTACCCTTGTCTTGTTTGGTAATTACAGTGGTAAAATAAAAACTTATTCTAAGGATAAAAAATCTTATTTGGTAACTAAAAATGAGGGTAACCTGATATATTAATAATTTTTTGAAAATTTTTATAAAATATAAAATTATATTAATGAGGTAAATCCTAATAATATAACTTATAATAATATTATCTATTTTTTTATAAATTATTATCTTTAATTATAATTTAAAATGAACATCAAACTCTTTCAGAGTTTCGAGACTCTATCGAAATTTCGACAGAATCACCCCTTCAAACTAGGACATTTTGACAAATATGTTTCATAAAATTTTATTTTTATTTTTTATATTATATAGATTTAAGAAAAAAATATTAATTCTCATAAAATTGATAATAAGTCAGGTTAACCCTGCTTATAGTTACCCCCCCTTTACCCTTGTTTGGTAATGGAGGGGTGAGGCTAAAAATTCAAAATTTTACCCCTCCCCCTCCTTTTATGAATACCCATTGGAGCATGGGGGTTTTCATTAAACCCTTGCCCCTCTTTACCCTTCTTTATCTCTCTTTTCTCTCTTTACCCCCCTTTTTCCCTCTTTGCACCTATGAAGCTAAAATATTTTGTAATTGATGAATATTATTATTAATTATGTTTCATAAAATTTTATTTTTTATATTATATGAATTTAATAAAAAATGTTAATAAATTACCCTCCTTATCCCCTCTTTGCACCTATGGAGCAAAAATATTTTAAAATATTTTTAATTGATGAATAGTATTTAATAATTATGTTTAATAATTTTTTTATTATATAAATTTAGTAAAAGATATTAATTCTAATAAACCCTCTTTACCCCTCTTTACCCTCATTTACCCCTCTTTGCACCTATTACCCTTCTTTACCCCTCTAAACCATCTTTACCCTTCTTTACCCCTCTTTGCACCTATAGAGCAAAAATAATTTAAAATATTTTTTAATTGATTAATATTATTTAATAATTATGTTTGATTATTTTTTATATTATATGAATTTAATAAAATTATATATTCTAATAAAGTTGTTAATATATTACCCCTCGTTACACCCCCCCCCCCCCCCCTCCTCTTTGCATATGGAGCAAAAATATTTTAATTGATGAATATTATTTAGTAATCATGGTTTATTATTTTTATATTATATGAATTTAATAAAATTGTTAATATATTACCGTGCACATATGGAGCAAAAATATTTATAATGTTTTTTAAATAATAAATATTATTTAATAATTATGTTTTATAAAAAATTATTTTTATTTTTTTATTATATTGAATTTAATAAAAATTATTAATTCTAATAAAATTATTAATATATCAGGTTACCCTTGGTTATAGTTACCAAATAAGATTTTTTACCTTTAGGGTCAGTTCTTATTTTACCACTGCAATTACCAAATAAGATAAGGGTAGCCCATGTTCAAAAGTGACCCCTACTTAACCCCTACTCAAGAGTGACCCCTACTCAGGGGTAACCCCTTTAAAATTTACCCCTCATCCAAACGCAGCCTAAGAAAATCCATCTGAAGAAGATTTTCTTATAGCACTTTTATTTTAAATGTCCACGTACTTATCTATTTATTCAGTTATCATAATTGTTGTTAAAATCTTATAATACGTAATTTATTTCTTACAATTTATATGATATGATAAGATGAATGATTTGTATCTATTAATAAATGTTACGATTCATATAAATAATAGAATTATGAGATTATTAAAGTGTAAAAGTATAAAACATTTTGTTTTAATGATTTTAAAAACTTCAGTTGATGGACATTTAAGACCTTTTAATTTTTTTAGAACAATTTTTTTTTCATTATTTACTTTTCATAGTGATTATATATGCTTTTGAAAGTTGGAGGATTGAAATTTAAGCTCCAATGAACTAATTATAATATTCACTTTATATTGAAAAATATTGAAAAATTGCTCATATTATTACATTTTAGATATATTTTATATTATTTTATATATTAAATATTTTTTAAAAGAAAAAACTTATAAATTGTACGATTTACGATACACGATTTGTGGTTCAAGATGTATAACGATTTTACGATTCAATCTTCACAACATTGTTTGTCACCATCTAATTGGTGAAAACATTCACCAATATATCTTGTTATCAAAACAACTATGTCTCTATATATTTTTTATTTTTTAGTACCATCATTATATATACTAATAGAAATGTCAAAGTAGAAGCTATACAAACTCATATTTAATGAAAACACCAAAATAAAAGATCTACAAACTCATAAATTCTACAGTCTAAAAATTATTCATGCAGTGAAAGCATTTAAGCTTCCCTATGATCCGGACGATGATAAGAACTCCATATTTCAGGCCAGAGCTCACACTTCTATTTGATTTTTCAGCTCAAGATTATAGGAAAACAAGTTTGGATGTCTTGACCTTCCTTTTGTTCCCTAATTTCATCTGAAACACATAAACAGTGAGTGGCTTTGTTGCAGAGAAGAAGCCCATCACTGAATTGGGTGGTATATGATCATCCTTGGGATCCATTGGCAATTGCAGCAGAGAGAGCAAGGAATCGTTTCAGGCATCTTTTGTAGACGAAAGGGCGCACTATATGGACCAAATGACCTGCTTTTTTAATGGCTTGCAACATGACTTTATCTCCCAATTGCCTGCAATATGTAATTTCTATTATAAATTTATTACTTATTGGAATCCGATCGCATAAATGGTTGCAAAAAGACAGATAGGTTATACAAAATAAAAGGGTTGAATTTGGGTGGACTGGACTGGGTTTTAATAAATCCAACTCAACCCATATGAAAACTTATTCAACCCGACTCGATGCAAATGAATTGTTGATCAGAATTACTCAACCCGACTCGACTCAAATTTTTTACCCGATTCAACCCGAGTGTTGGTCCGACCCAACTAGACCTGAATTTCACCTCCAATTGCTACTATTTTATAACTTAGTACACTCGGGTCGAGTCAAGTTAGATCGGATCGGATATAGTTACTTTTAAATTTCTTAATCCAACCCAACCCGAATTTCATGAAAAAAAAATTTCCAACCCAACCCGACCCAAAATATATAAAAAATACATAACTCAAACCCATTGATTTCTCAGATTGAGTTTTGTGGGTTGGGTTTTCACCCCGACAAAATAATTTATCTTAATAAACTATAAATCTCAACTCAATATAAATGTGTTAAAGAAATTATACATGACTTTATGAATCAAAGAGTAACAATCACCCCATGGAGTAAGGCCGAGGATAGGTATTACCCACTTTTGTCTATTGTGGTAGAGTTATTGGAACTATAAAATGATTTAGGCTTGATTGCATCCTATAAAAATCATCTTAATTAAATTAATCATGTCATATTTTAAAAACTACTATATTTAAAACATTAAAAAATAATTTAAAGTGATTGAATTATTAGAAGTTTAAAAAATATAGCTTCATTTGTTTAGTAGTCTACATATTTAAATTAGTCTCTTTTAATATACCCATCAGTATTGCTAGGAATAGACTTAACTTGTTCACTATAATATATACATATATAAGTGGATATTTACCTTCAATAATATCTTAACTAAGTGGTCTTGACCGTCATACCAACCCTAGAGTATTGGTTATATTCAACTTATTGTAGTTTTTCATAAAAAATAAAATTACTTTAACATATTTAACTATTCTATCAAAGAAAAAAAAAAAAAAAAAGACCACTTAATCAAGATTTATAAACATACTCTTTCATATTTTTGGCCAGCTCTAGGTTGAAAACCTGATCTTTTTCACCCCACAGCAGTAGTATTGACTGCAAAAAAAAAAAGAAAAAAAAAATATTACAATAAGGAAATAAGACTATTTACCCTTTTCTTTACCCATCAACACAACAAATTCATACCTGTGGAAAATGGGGAATGGAAGACTCTTCATTAGTTGACCTCAAAGCTTCAAGGAGTTCACTTCTTTCTTTCCTGTTTGTAAACATGACCTGCGAATCAATAGAAAGGCTTAGAATTAAAATTTCCTTACGGTTTTTTTTTTCAATTTACGTGTGGTAAACCACAAGATTCTCAGCCTAAAACCTCAAGGGTGGACCCCTACCCGTAAGGCATACCAAGGTTAAGTCATGGGGGTTCGAACCAGTGACCTCCCGCTTCCTGAGGTGAGAGATAACCAGCTGAGCCACTCCCATTAAAATTTCTTACTTTGATTCTTATTATTTTCATTTCTCTTCTTTTTTAAGAATCTTTTAATTTATTGACTTATGCTTGAAATAAAATAAAAAAAGAAATAGAGTTATAATTTCTTAAAACTTATAGTGCCAAAAAATGGTATCAAAATAATGCAATTAGTTTTTAGGTGATTTTCACCACTAAAATTAAGTGACTATAAATTGAATTTTGAGATCGAATTTGCTTCACTTGTAACTCAAAAAATCTTAATTTTAAGTAGAAAAATATATATAAATTCTTTGCGCCCAGTCCATAAGGTCCATATTTGAGGATTTCAATGGCCAAATTTCACCCTAGGCACGTCACACTTGAACTTAATTATGTACCATATCTAGTTTCACCATCAATACCAGAGCAATTTTAACTGATTCGGATGAATTTATAAACAAAGGCATCTTACAAGTTACAATCTATGGAGGATAAGGATCTTGAAGAATTTAAAAATTCATTATAAATGGATATATTGTTGAAAATCGAGGGGGAAGGGAAATAGATCTAGTGTTGGACTACACTTGGGGTGGTGGCAAGTAGGGATTCTGTAGAAATTTTCCATTTTATTATATTTTAATTTTAATTTTATGCCATCAATTTTTAATTAGATCAACTGTCACGTTTTCCTCAAAAGGTCTTTATCTGGCCAAGTTGTTTATTTGTAAGGCCCAACAGGCCAAGTTGTGTCTTATGTAAGCCCCAAGTATATGAGGATTTATTCTCTCAGGGTTTTTAGTTGGATGTTTTTCTGTGTGTGAGAAAAAAAAAACAGAGTGGAAAAAAAAAAAAAAAAAAAAAAAGGCATAAGGTTAGACGGTTGGAAAATCCTTATAATAAGTTGCTCAAAATTCTTTATTGTCGAATGAGTATTCGCTCCGTGGATGTAGCCGTTACGGTAAACCATATAAAATCTTTGTGTCTCTTGTGTGATTGAATATGTGGTTGTTGATTGTGCTTGGTGTATTTTTGTGATTTATTTCTAACAATTGGTATTAGAGCCATATCTCTAAGCAAACGTATGTGAACTCAGGGGATCTCCTAACCCGAACAGGATGGCAACGACATTCTATTCCCCGGAGAGCCTCATTCGAAGGGGTTTCTTAGGGCAGCGAACGAGATCTCCCACGAGGACAGGATGGCCTGCATCGCTCTCTGTACCAGAAGGCGCGAACGAATCCCACATTGAAAGTATAGAGAGATCTAGGAGTTTATGAAGGACTTGGGTCACTCCACTTAAAATACTAGTCTTTTGGACTGGAAGTCCAGATCCTAACACTTTTGACATTTTTTTAGTTTTGTCAAAAATAGACAAAATCGAAAAAAGTCAATATGACTGGTTGACTTAAGGTTCGAGATTCAAAAAATGAAGGCTTGCACCGATTAAGTATAAATTTAATAATTTGGAAAATATTGATCATAAGGATAGAAAATCCATAAAATGCTTCAACACACTCTAAACTCAAAAAGACTACTCTCTTAGTGTATGTAAATAAGAAGATTTGCACATGTTCTATCCAAAGATGAATCCGGTTTAAAAACAAATGAAAAATTAGTGTCTATCACTGAATAAGTATGAGACCCCTTGTCATTGCATGAAGGAGTAAACGAATCAAAGTGGACGGAAAACATTCTATGAAGTGTCCTTTGGCCGGTGTATCGTGCCTTCAATACTTGCATCCCTATTAATTGTAGACGAAATGACACCATCGATAGTAATTTGCAAGCTTTTTCATTGGGCTGCAACTCAGGTTGGGTTCCTTAAAATCCAACTCGACTCGAGTTGATATTTATGGAATTCGACTTGACCCGACCCAAATTTTTGACCCGAACTTCTCAACCCAAATTCTGACCCTATCCACATTTTGAACTCATTTTAGCCTAATTTTAGCTGGGTTGAGACGGATTGGGGTCTGGTCGAGTTAACATATAAAATCTTCAACCCGACCCGACCCGAATTTTATGTGGGTTTTTTATCTTCTCAACCCGACCCGACTTGCTGACCCGAAATTCTTGACCCGACCCACATGATTACTCGGGTCGGGTCATGCGGGTCAGGTCAAAACGTGGCGAGTTGCACCCCAACTTTTTCACTAAGGTTGCGTTTGGATGAGGGGTAAATTTTAAAGGAGTTACCCTTGAGTAGGGGTCACCCTTGAACAGGGGTTACCCTTATCTTGTTGGTAATTTTAGTGGTAACATAGGAACTAACCCGAAGGGTAAAAAATCTTATTTAGTAAGTATAAACAGGGGTAACCTGATAGATTAATAATTTTATTAGAATTAATATTTTTTATTAAATTCAATATAATAAAAAAATAAAAATAAAATTTTATAAAACATAATTATTAAATAATATTCATCAATTACAAAATATTTTAAATATTTTTACTCCATAGGTAGAAAGTGGGTAAAGAGGGGTAATATATTAACAACTTTATTAGAATAGATAATTTTATTAAATTCATATAATATAAAAAATAATAAAACATAATTATTAAATAATATTCATCAATTAAAAAATATTTTAAAATATTTTTGCTCCATATGTGCAAAGTGGGTAAAGAGGGGTAATATATTAACAACTTTATTAGAATAGATAATTTTATTAAATTCATATAATATAAAAATAATAAAACATAATTATTAAATAATATTCATCAATTAAAAAATATTTTAAAATATTTTTGCTCTATAGGTGCAAAGAGGGGTAAAGATGGGTAAATATGGTTTAAAGGCGCAAATATGGTTTAAAGGGGTAAAGATGGTTTAAAAGGGTAAAGATGGTTTGTTGGGGAAAATAATAGAGAAATTGTTTTGGTGAGCGATCCTCGCACGGGCGTTTTGTATATAGAGATATGGATTTTAAACGATCTCCATTTTACCCTTCAACTGCCGTACCAGAAGTAGAAGAAGATAAAGAGTTGGATTACTAACTGGATCCCTTAATGCCCTCAGGAGCCGAATATAGGAATGTCCAAAATCAGATCACCAACCGGATCCCTTAATGGCAAGTTGGCGAGCTGAATACAGGAATGTTCAAAATCGGATCACCAACCGGATCATTTAATGGCAAATTGGCTCGTCGAAATTCATGAATAGTGCAATTCGACTCTCGGAAATTTCAAATCGGCTCACTGAAATTCATGAATAGTGCAATTCGGTTCTCCGAAATTTCAAATCGGCTTACCGAAATTCACATGAACAGTAAAAATCAGCCCATTGAAATTCTAGACATTCCTGTGTTCGGCTCGCCGAGGGCCATTAAGGGATCCGGTTGGTGATCTGATTTTAAACATTCCTGTATTCGGCTCGTCGAGGTCCATTAAGGGATTCGGTTGGTGATCTGATTTTGGACATTCGGTGAATTCGGCTCGCCGAGGGCCGTTAAGGGATTCGGTTGGTGATCCGATTTTGGACATTCCGGTATTCGGCTCACCGAAGGCCATTAAGGAATCTGGTTGGTGATCCGATTTTAGACATTCCAGTATTCGGGGAATTCGGCTCGCCGATGGCCATTAAGGGATCCGTTTCGGTGATCCGATTCTCGACATTCTTATCTTTTTACGGTACGGCCGGTGAAGGGTACAATCGAGATCGATTAAAATTCATGTCTCTAGACACAAAATGCCCGTGGGAGGATTTCTCGCCAATTGTTTTTTATAATAAAGAAGATGGACTTATCAATTGATTCACTTGTTATCATTGTTGTTAAAATCTTATAATACACGTTTTGTATATCATAATTTATACGATATGATAAGAGGAACGATTCATATCTATTAACAAATTTTAGAATTCGTAAAAATAACAAAATTATGGGGTTATTAGGAGTGTGAAAATATGAAACATTTTCTTTTAATGGTTTTTAAGGCTTGAGTTGATGAACATTTAAGACCTTTCAATTTTTTAGGAGTTTTTTAATTCATTATTTACTTTTCACACTATAGTTGGATTATATACTTGTCTTATACTTTTGGGAGTTGGAGCATTGAAATTTGAACTCGAATGAACTAATTATATAATATTCACTTTATATTAAAAGAAAATTGGAGAATTGATCATATTATTACATTTTAGATATATTTTATATTATTTCAGATATTAAATATTTTTGAAGGAAAACACTTATGAATCTTACGATTTTACAATTTACGATACATGATTTGCCATTTAAGATAAATAACAATTTTACGATTCGATTTTCATAGCATTGCTTGTCATCATCTAATTAGTGAAAAGATACATCAATATCTTTTATTATCAAAACACCAATGTCCCTATCTATTTTCTATTTTTAAGTACGATCATTATATATACTAATAGAAATGCCAAAGTAGAACCTCTACATACTCATATACAATGGAAACACCAACATAAGAGATCTACCTATAAATTCTACAGTCTGATAATTATTCAAGCAGTGAAAACATTGAAGCTTCCCTACGATCTGGACGATCGTAAGAACTCTATATTTCAGGCGAGAGCTCACACTTTTATCAGATTTTTCTGCTCAAGATGTTTTAACATATTTATTGTGCTGCATGATACTAGGAAAACAAGTTTGGATGTCTCGAACTTCCTTTGTTCCGTAATTTCATGTGAAACACATAAACAGTGAGTGGCTTTGTTGCAGAGATGAGATCATCCTTGGGATCCATTGGCAATTGAAGTAGAGAGAGCAAGGAATCGTTTCAGGCATCTTTTGTAGACGAAAGGGCGCTCTATATGGACCAAATGACCTGCTTTTTTAATGGCTTGCAACATGACTTTATCTCCCAATTGCCTGCAGTATGTAATTTCAATAAATCTAATCTAACTCATATGAAAACTTATTGAACCCGACTTAACCAAACAAATTGTTGAACAGAAGTACTCAACCCGACTCGATCTGAATTTCTGACCCGACTTAACCTGAGTGCTGGCCCAACCCAACCCGACCTGAGTTTCACCCCTAATTGTTATTGTTTTATAACTTGGTGCACTCGAGTCAAGTTAGGTTACATCTGTCAGGTATGATCAATTTTAAATTACTCAACTAAACTCGAGCTGAATTTCATACGGGTTTTTTTTCCAACCCGACCCGATCCAAAATATATAAATACATACAACGCAAACCCACTGATTTCTCGAATCGAGTAATGTGGGACGGGTTTTCACCCCGACAAAATAATTTATCTCAATCAACAATAAATCTCAACTCAAGATAAACGAGTTCAAAAGAAATTGTAGATAACTATATGAATCAAAGAGTAACAATCACCCCATGGAGTAAGGCCGAGGGTAGGTATTTGTTCTGCAAAATTGGTTTCAAACAACGAAAGCAATCAAACACAAAATCAAAATTCTAAAAAAAAAAAGAATTTATATTCAGGACCTGGCAGCCAATATCCAACAGTATTACCCACCTTTGTCTATTGTGGTAGAGTTATTGGAACTATAAAATGATCTAGGCTTGATTTGTGCAGCTTATAAAAATCATCTTAATTAAATTAATTATTTCATATTTAAAAAACCACTATATTTTAGACATTAAAAAATAATTTAAAGTGATTGAATTATTAGAAGATTAAAAAACATAGTTTTTTTATTAAATTAAAGTGATCTTTTGTAGTCTACAAATTCAAATTAGTCCTTTTAATATATCCATCATTATTGACAGGAATAGACTTAACTTGTTCACTATAATATATACATATATAAGTAAATATTTACCTTCAATAATATCTTAGCTAGTGGTTAATTGTTGGACCTTATGGCTACCATTTGCTGGTAATTTAGATGTATTAGGATAAAAATGTTTTCATTACTTTACTTCCATTCTTCCTTGCATTTTAGTTATATAAATAATGTTTCTCTGAAGATGTAAATGTACAAAATCTCTTTATAGCTAAGGAAGTCTCATTAGGTTTTGAATATCAATATATTGTCTCATTAATTTTTCTTTAATTTAAGAATTATATAAAAGTTTGTAACGTTCAATACTCCGGTTGATACTGAGGGGGTCATGGCGTTTGTGAGCCCTAGGTTGCGTTTGGATGAGTAAATTTTGCAGGGGTTACTCGGAGTTACCTTTGACCAAGTTTACCCCAGTTAATATAGTCATAGGTGGTCTATAGGAACAGGGGCGCCATTTTATAAACTTGAAGTACTACAGAAAAATCTACATCTCATTTTTAAATCGATGGCAGGTATCTATGTCATTTACATTATATAGATGCTACTACATTTTTTAAGTTTTTTTTTTTTAATATCAGTATCTGCATCCCATATTTGAGGTGAGACTAATTTCACGAGTATATATAAATCTCTTAATCCACACACACTGGTTAAGTAATGAAGAGTTCTATGGAGAGTAATCTAAAGGAGTTGAGCGTGAATCAAACTCGAGACCTTGATTGATGAGACAGATGTCTTAACCGTCATAACAACCCTAGAGTATTGGTTATATTCAAGTGATTGTAGTTTTTCAAAAAAGTAAAATTACTTTAATATATTTAATCTATTAAAGAAAAATAAATAAAAGTAAGACCACTTAATCAAGATTTATGAACATACTCTTTCATATTTTTGGCCAGCTCTATGTTGAAAACCTGATCTTTTTCACCCCACAGCAGAAGTATTGACTGCAAAGAAAGAAAAATATATACGTAAGGAAATAAGACTATTTACCCTTTTCTTTACCCATGAACACAACAAATTCATACCTGTGGAAAATGGGGAATGGAAGACTCGTCATTAGTTGACCTCAAAGCTTCAAGCAGTTCACTTCTTTCTTTCCTGTTTGTAAACATGACCTGCGTACCAATAGAAAGGCCTAGAACTAAAATTTCTTACTTTGATTCTTATTATTTTCATTTCTCTTGTTTTTTAAGTATCTTTTAATTTATTGACTTATGCTTGAAGTGAAAAAAAAAAAATTATAATTTCTTAAAACTTATAGTGCCAAAAAGTGGTATCAAAATAATGCAATTAGTTTTTAGGCGACTTTGACCACTAAAATTAAGTGATTATAAATTAAATTTTGAGATAAAATTTGCTTCACTTATAACTCACCAAATCTAATTTCAATATCTACCATTAGTTTTAAGTAGAAAAATATATATAAATTCTTTGGGCCCAGTCTATGAGGTCCATATATGAGGATTTCAATGACCAAATTTCACCCTAGGCCCACTGCACTTAAACTTAATTATGTACGGTATCTAGTTTCACCATCAATACCTGAGCAATTTTAACTGATTCAAATGAATTTATAAACAAAGGAATCTTACAAGTTACAACCTATGGAGGATAAGGATCTTGAAGAATTTGAAATTCATTATAAATGGATATATTGTGGAAAATCGAGGGGAACACAGTATGTAAGGGGTTCTTTAAAAAAAATCCATTTTACACAAAAATATGAAATAAATATTTATATAAAATATTTTATGTAGAACTGATGTGCAATTCAAAAAGATATTATACTCTTTTACTAGAAAAGGGAAATAGGTCTGTTGTTGGACTACACTTGGGGTGGATGCAAGTAGGGATTCTGTAGAAATCTTCCATTTTTTTATATTTTTATTTTTTAATTTTTTGCCATCAATTTTTAATTAGATCAACTGTTACGTTTGCCTCAAAAGGTCTTTATCGGGCCGAGTTGTTTCTTTGTAAGGCCCAGCAGGCCAAGTTCTTTCTTATGTAAGCCCCAAGGTGTAAGGATTTATTTTCTCTCGGGGCTTTTAGTTGGATGTTTTTCTGTGTGTGAGAAAAAAAAAAAAAAAGAGAAGGCATAAGGTTAGACGGTTGGAAAATCCTTATAACAAGTTGCTCAGAATTCTTTATTGTGGAATGAGTATTCGCTCCATGGATGTAGCTGTTATGGTAAACCACGTAAAATTTTTGTGTCTCTTGCGTGATTGAATATGTGATTGTTGATTGTGCTTGGTGTGTTTTTGTTATTTATTTCTTACAATTGGTATTAGAGTCATATCTCCAAGCAAACGTATGTGGACTCAGAGGATCTCCTAACCGAACGAGATGGCAATGACGTTCTATTTCCCGGAGAGCCTCATTTGAGGGAGATTGTTAGGGCAGCGAACGAGTCCTACATTGGTTGTAAAGGGAAAATTTTAGGGATGATAATGGATTTGGATCACTTCACCTGTTGGGCTAGCTTTTTGGGCTCGATATCCTACAATTGGATTTTTTTTTTTAACAGTCTACTTCCATTTTCACATTTCAACCGGTAATTTACATGGAAAGAATTTTACCTCAAGGTAATCTCGGTAGATGAAGTTGGGGAACCAAAGCTTCTTGTAAGAAGAGATAGAAAGAAGGGCCTTCAGTCCCTTTACACTGTCGGGGAGCAGCAGCTCGGAAGATGAGGAGAAGCCCAGCGACTTGAAGCTGGAGTCGCTTATTGAGTCCGTCATGGCCAAGACGGAGCCAGAGATGACGAGAGCCGAGACGAGTCTTGGATGAATCTCAGCCATCTTGAAGGCCACCATACCACCGTAGCTGAAGCCTACCACGGTGCAACTCTGCACACCCAGCTTGTTCAGGGCCTTGGCTAAGCACTCAGCCTGGAAGGCTGGGGACCGGTCGCTGGAGCCGGTGACGGAGTCTCCGAAGAAAAGGAGGTCTGGAACATAAACGGCATACTTGCTGGCAAGTGGAATCGCCTGACACTGCCATGTGACAATGCCTTCGGCAGCAAAGCCATGGACCAACACCACTGCCGGCTTCTCCTTGCCCTTCTTCTTGGTGGTGGTTGGGACCCAAATGTTCATCGCCGTCCCCGGTTCAATCTCCACCAATTGTGGCCTCAGCCCTACCCACTTCATTATCCCTCTCACAAGCGGCTTCTGGGCGGCGATTAAGTTCACCATTTCTCTCCCTCTGTCCCTCTCTCTCTCTCACAAAACTCACTCACTTTACTGGGCTTCGAACGCTTAGAACACCCTTTGTTTTTAAAGAGCAGAGACGCGGAGAGAGAGAAAAGGAGATAGAAATTTGGTGGAATTGTCAACATTGTTTTAAATAATAAGAAGCTGTAAGACCTTGTTTTAAAAAACAGAGTTAGAACTTGATAGCTGACCCAAAATACCAAACTATCCGAAGTGGATCAGAGCCCACCTAACTGGGGCCCATGTTACAAGAAAATATTTATGTTTGAAGATGAAGGCTGTTTGATAAAAGGTTGAGTGACGTCCACCAAGAGACTGGCAGTTAGCCTTTGTCTTCAATTAAATTTTTAAATATTTTTATTCTTTATTACGATGTAGCTAATTATTCAATTTATTCATTTTAGACTCAGTGATATGTTTTTTATATAGCTGATTTGATCACGTATTGTCAATATTGGACCACAATATCTCGGAAATAATGCACATCACCGATATATCACTGATATGATATATTTTTCTTTTTTCTTTAAAAATAATTTTTGAGTTGATACATCGATCTTTGCCCCTATCGATTTCAATTTGATATTTAAATCCATAGATGAACCACATCCTTTTATCATTCAAGACTTGTTTCTTCACCTCGGTTGGTGACTTTCAGCTAAAGTTAATCGTCTCATGGTAGTTTATCAATTCTATTTACAATATTAATTTGGTGACAAATCCTTAGAACATTAGTTATTCTATTGCTACTCAACACAAGTCTCGTAGATTTCATCACATCCGTACATAAGGCTTAGAGGAAGAGAGACAAAATCGGTGTCAATTTGAATGAGAATGACTAACTAAATCATTCCAAACTCATATTGGTTATTCAATTTTTTGATGATCAAGGTGTTCAGGCATGTTAGAGCACACGACTAATTCTCGAGATTTGTACAAGTATTTCTATCCATATATATAGTAACTCTACGAGGTGTAACACCTTTAAGTGGAGTGGGAATCAAACTCAGAACTCCTACTTCTTGAGATATTGGTAATTCAATTCATCAGTTAAAAAGGTCTTAAACATGTATATCAATAACTAGACTTTAGATCTACATTAGTCTGTCTCTAAGGTATTAATTTTTTTATACCTTCTGTTTGATTATTAAAATTCAATTTACATAATTAAATTAACACCTTGTATATGTTTCAAGATTTTTTAAATTCTAACATTAACATATCACTTTCTTCTCACTTGAGGCTTTTATCAGTATCCATGCTTGATTCGAACCATAAACCAAAAAAATACTAATAAAAATTAGATGAGTCCACTCTGGTTTTAAATTCAATAAATCAAATACTTATGTGGTCCATCTGGCTCTCTTCCATCAGCCAACACCTAACATTGTAATAAATCTAACCCTTGTCAATATCATATGAGCTCCCACGAATGAAACTTACTCCTTATATTAGTGACCTAAGTCCTTTATCTGTTTGATCAACCAAAATTACCAAACCCCCACCAGAACATTTATTCAAATTAAAAGACATCAGACATGGCTAGTTTTGGGGTTGGCGACACCTTTGGTCATGGCGAAGGTGACCAGCTTTCTGGGTTTCCAACTAAAAATCTAAAATCAAGAGAAGGTGACATCTTGGATTGAGTCATTGGGTGTTTATTATCTACACCACTGAAATGGCTTTACCATGCAACGACGTATAACGATGCAGTCTCAATCGCGCTACTCACTGTATCGACTCAATGACATGGGCAGATTCAGAGATTACTCAACTCACGAATATAGTATCCGAATCAGTTTGAATCCCATGGGGCCTACAGGGATGGATGGATTTGAAAGGTACTTTCAGGATGAATATTCTCGTAGAAAAAATCAATTCTATTGGATTTAAAAAGCTATGATTTTAAAAAAAAAGAAAAAAGGTCGAAGATCATTGGTCAAAATGGAGTGAGTTTTGGATGATTCTTGACACTTTACCTAAACTTGAATTTCCATAAATTCAATGTCACCTATTACCTTTCATGCTCTTAAGTCAAATAGACATTCTGTTTGGTTTGGTGGAGTTGGTGTGCTTGTCAAGCAAGGGTGAAACTTGGCCAGATCAGCTTGGGCTCAAGTTGGTGTCAATTGGTTGAGCCCAAGGTTAACCTGATTTGCATTATCAGTTTCCGACCTTTAGTCCAAATAGAGTATTGAAGCCCAGCATGAAAGCCTAACATTAAAATCGAGCCCAAGAACATGAAATTAGCCTCAGTTAAAGCCAGGCTTTTAAAGCAATTGGCATGAGACATGTCCAAATTTATACATGTTTATTTTTATTCAAAACTATAACTTAGGCCAGCCCAGTTAAACCTAAACACATTTTGGTCCCTGTCATATGGGCTTAGGTTTGGCCCAGCCCAAATTGTTTCCTTATTGACAACTAGGGGTCGAAAAATTGGCCTTGCCGAGATTTCGGCCGAACGAGCCGAGATCTCGGCCGAGATATTTTCTCTCTCTTCCAAAATTTTATTTTAAAATCTCGGTGGCTTTTAAAATATATATATATATATATATATATATATATATATATATATATATATATATATATATATATATATATATATATATATATACCGATATTTGTCCGATATGGGCAAATATTAGCCGGGCCCATAACCGATATTCTTATTTTTTTTTTTAAAAAAAATAAATCGGCAGAGATCTTGGCCAATTTCTTTTTTCTCTGGCTGATATTATGCGTATCGGCCAAGATATCTCGGTCGTCGAAAACCTGAGATATCTCGGCCAATATATAGAGTATCGGCCGAGATTTATACCCCTGATGACAACCAATTGTTGGAATATATTTAGAGTTATAATATTAATAGAATTATTGTGTGATTAGGAGTCTAAGTTGGGCTTATCTCTAATTAAAATATGTATTTGATTTATAATTAGTTAAGAGTTACAGTTTGAATGTGATAGCCTTAGAGTCGGCTAAAGACTATAAATACATGTAATAGTATAGGGATTCAATACAATAGACTATAAATACATGTAATAGCATAGGGATTCAATACAATACATAGTTTTATCTTTTCTACACCAATATCATGCCATTTATCCTTTTCTTAACAAGAAAATGCACTAGGTGCTAGGGGTGCAACTTGGGTTGGGTTTCCTCCAAACCTGCATGGATCTTACTTGGAAATAGCTTGGGTAGGGTTTAGAAACCTTGGGTCTGAACATGGGTCGACTTTAAATTTTAAATACCTATGAAAATTTGTGATGGGTTTGGGTCAATGCAACCAAAACTTGAGAAGTAAGACCTCGACTTGATATTTTTTACACATGTATATCCTTTTGAAACAAAACAAAAACCCTGGATTGATCTCTATGGTCCTTCTCACTCTTTCTATTGTTCTCGCCGCCTCGTCTTCATGAAATTGAGATTTAGGTTTCAAAGTTTTCTCCTCTTCTCTCTCATCTTCAGTGTTAGAGATTTTGTTTTTGTTAGAAAAGAGAAAGTTGTATTGAATATCTAAACTATTACATGTATATATAGCCTCTAACCGACCCTAGGGCTATTATAATCAGACTCAAATACTTAACTAATTATAAATCAAATACACCTCTTAATTAGAGGTAAACCCAAACTAGAATCCTAATTACATTATAATTAGGATAATCTAAATATATTTCAACACTCCCCCGCAAGCTGAAGCGTGGATAAACGCGAAGCTTGGAACGTGAAGAAACAGCAGGTGAACTGCAAAAGTGGCACATCGACTGGCCATGAAGATTTGTTGAAGCAGCACACCGATTGGCTGCAAAACTTGTTGAAGAGGCAGCGTTGACTGGCTGCAAAATGATAAGCAGCAAACACAAATGGCAGCCTGAAACAAAGAACTTGGCACGGACGACGGCAGTGACTGTAAGACAGTTGTCCGGCACAAATAGTGATCGCAATATGCGATAAATGCAGGCGACGAATGGCTTGAAAAATAAGGGGCTGAAGCCATTACATCGATCAATCAGATCGGAAAGGCCAGCAAATGTGGGCTGAAGCCATGAAAGGCCAGCAAATGAGGGCTGAAGCCTTAAAAGGCCAGCAAATGGGGCTGAAGCCATAAAAGGCCAGCAAATGAGGGCTGAAGCCATGAAAGGCCAGCAAATGAGGGCTGAAGCCTTAAAAGGCCAGCAAATGAGGGCTGAAGCCTTAAAAGGTCAGCAAATGGGGCTGTAACCATGAAAGGCCAGCAAATGATACTGTAACCTTGGAAAGGCCAACAAATGAGGCTGTAACCATGAAAGGCCAGCAAATGGGGCTGTAGCCATAAAAGGCCAGCAAATGAGGTTGTAACCATGAAAGGCCAGCAAATGGGGTTGTAACCATGGAAGGCCAGCAAATGTTGGGGACGAATCAGTCCTCCAGATAAAAGGAGTGGATGAATTCCACAACAAGTGTCCAAACATGCCGTCTCATTTTCGAGAAACGACAAAGCAAGGCTGCTCGAAAGGCAGCTGAGTAAGAGGAGAAGGGAAATTTTTGTTCCTTCTTCAGCTCTCCCCCTTTCTTCTTGGTACAGATCACACAAATCGTGGCGAGAAGAAACAACAAAACACCAAGTCTGAAGCATGAGTGGTGGACGATGATAAGAGCCAGCAAATCACCCTAACTGTGCATACAACAAGTGCAAAAAATCGCCATTCTTTTCCAAATTCTCTATGTTTCTCTTCAAATCCAAAAATACTTTTTGTTCTTGATAGACCTTGTCCCTCTCAGTAATAGCACGGATAAGGTCTGGCTTTAACATGCAATCGACAAATTCCTCAAATTTCCTTACATCAAAACTGAACAGGTTGTTCACACCTGAGCATAGGATGAGAAGCTTCAAGCACCAAGCACCAAGCACCATGTATTTGGGGCGTAAAAGGCGCAGTGCAATAAAGAACAACAAGTGTTCTTGAGAATCGTTTGAGGAACGTCGGAAACAAAAAACAGCAGTAGACCGGAACGCCTGGTCAAATAAGAGATCTGAGTGGGGTTCAGATCTGGCAAACAAAGGGACGAAACCCTCTTTCTCAGACACGGCAAACAGAAGGCCTGCGATCCGAGGAACAGGCAGCAAACAGAGGACGGTGCAAATCTGGGCAGGGAACGCTGCTTGCAGCAAACAACGAAAAGGCAGGGGCAAATTTGATCTCCAAACGGAAAAGGATCTGGCTGGGGGCAGATTTGAGCTAAGTTTCACTGTTTGGGTGAAACCTATGTTACTTCTTTTTTTTTTTTTTAATTGAACGAAGCAACTGAGGAGTAGTCTACATGCTCTGCGAGAAACGAAAATGGTGGAAGGATGCAGGGAGACCCTTTATAGGCTACCGACAACACAGATCTCACGCCCAGATATCGGTGGTGTTGCCCTTAATCTGAACTGAGATGTAGGCTGGATCTCGTACGCGGATGGAGGCCGCACAGTTTGCAAATCTGGATTCAGCAAGAAGAGGCAGCGAGATGGGTGTGTGGTGCCCAAACAATACTCTCGACGACCGAGCAGATCGGAGATCGCAAAGACAGGTTGTTGGCCACAAACAGCAGTACCGACAAACAACAGCAACAACAGGTGAAGCAAAACGGGCGGCAGCAACACGGCTGGGTGAGAGACGAATCTGTAAACGTTTCCAACCAGATGTGGAGGCGTTGCACGTCAGGCAAACGAATGGTTGGGCTGTGCACAGAGGTGTAGATCTTCAACAGATGGGTCCAGATCTAGGACCGAATCTGTTGCAGGCAGTGGAAGTCTGGGTAGCAAGCGAATCCAATGGAGATCTGAGAACAGCAGCCCGGGCATGGAGCAGCAGTTCCACTCGATGTCAGATCTGAAATAGATGGTTGGGGCAGCAGCGGTGGCGAGAACTGGGCGGCAGAGGCTGGTTGTCGGATTGCTAGCACGCTGAATCTAAGAAGCCGATGGAAGATGTGGTGTGGTGATCTTGACGATCGGATCTGGGTTTGCTGACGATGCAAGGATCTAAAATCAGATTTGGCTGCGAGGATGAGAACAGAGGGTCTTGGTTGAACCCTGGGTAATACACGAGCGTCACTGTACAGATGGACATAGAGCAACCAGGAACACCGAGAAAGGGATAGGTTTGGACGGAAGTGGCTTTAGGCTTTCGCACAGACAAATCAAAGGTCCCCTCCCTCTGCCAGACGTGTCTCACTGGCAGAGGGAGAGAAGAGGAACCCACGTGAATTTGACTCTCAAGCCAGAATCATAATCTGCTCTGATAGCATGTTAGAAAAGAGAAAGTTGTATTGAATATCTAAACTATTACATGTATATATAGCCTCTAGCCGACCCTAGGGCTATCATAATCAGACTCAAATACTTAACTAATTATAAATCAAATACACATCTTAATTAGAGGTAAACCCAAACTAGAATCCTAATTACATTATAATTAGGATAATCTAAATATATTTCAACAGTTTTCTCCTCTTCTCTCTCATCTTCAGTGTTAGAGATTTTGTTTTCTCCTCTTATCTTTCATTTTCTTTCTGTCACTCACATTTTCAAGCACAATAAAATCTGAGTTTCTCCTCATCTCTCTAGTCTTCTTTCTGCCGTTTTCGTCTTCTCAAGCACTAACAGAGATCAACATACGTTTTCTCCTTTTCTCTTTCATCTTCTTTCCGCCACTTATATTTTCAAGACTCAGACAGAAATCATTTTGGTTCTCTTGTCTTCTCAAACAATAGCTCTCGGTTTCTTGAACAAAACCCCCAAGGCATTTTCATTATCGGAATTCTCTCATCTTCTCCCACAACCAATGGCAAGATGCTTGTGCTCTCTCACTCACTCTCTTCATAAAGGATTTAAAGAAGTGGTCAGTTTCCATATTTCTTGCATATTTTTCATGGGTTGGATTGGGTTAGTTCTTAAAAGCTTCGGATTGGATAAGTCATAGGTTTGAAAAAGTTGGGTTCGGATTGGAGTCACTGATACTAGACCCTAGCAATGTAATAACCGAATTTTTATTAAATTCCAAATTGATTTTTAATTTAATTCAATTCAAAGGTTTTGTTTTATTCAATAAAATCTAAAATTTAATTAGACATAAATTAGTCTAAAGATTTTTCAAATTTACTCAACACTAGATTTTTATGATTAAATTACTCAGATATCTCCCCTTTATAATTAACTCAGATGTCCCTATTTACAAATAAATAACTTTGATCACGATCATATTATGGCCATACAAAGTGAACATGATGTATGTGGGTTTTATAGGATACTTCATTAGTGTAAATTGGATTTTCTCCTTCTAGTTGTTTCTTTTAGGGGTTAAAATTTATGATGACAAAGTTCTAATCAAGGAATGGTAGAATTCAAGTGGTTAAAGTAGGAGAAATTGATGACATGATGTGATACTAAGGGTGAAATAAAAAATTAATCTGTACAGGGGCCAATTCATAAAATGCAAATTTTAAGGGGCTAACTTACAATTCTTTACATATCTTAGGAGGCTATATAGAATTTTTTGAACTTCAATGGGTTTTCCAAAATCCTTTTTATTGGTTGGGTGGGTAGAGGCACGGCCATGGTGTGGCGCCCAGTCCCAGATCGCCCAGGAAGGGGATGTGGGAAGGGGATACTTGAGGGGAAAGTGTTAAATTGCACAGAGGTTTTGATCTTTCTCTTTATTGTGAGAGATGAAAAATGTATTCTCATGGTATTACTAGACCATTTAGAAGAGAAAAGATGGAAAGAATATACAATTGGGGAAAATGATAGGAAACAAAATAAATTCCTTTAAATTAGGATTCCTAATTTGAAGGAGGTCAACTTTAATATTCTAATACTCCCCCTCAAGGTAGAGCGTGTATGTGAATAACGCCCATCTTGCCAATTAAGTTATGAAACAAATCTCGTCCCAACAGTTTCGTGAAGGCATCAACAAGTTGATGAGAAGAAGGGATATGACGAGGAATAAGTAGTCCAGATTGTAATTTTTTCCTAACGAAATGACAATCAAGCTCGATATATTTGGTTCTTTCGTGAAAAACTGGGCTGTTTGCAATGTGCAAGGCTGCTTGATTGTCACAGAATAAAGTGATAGGCGAAGAATGAGGAATGCCAAGATTGCTAAGTAAGTACTTCAACCATTGAAGTTCACATGTCAGAGTGGCCATGGCACGATATTCGGCCTCAGCAGATGAACGAGAATCTGTAGTCTGTTTTTTAGTCTTCCAAGAAAGAAGGTTGGAGCCCAAGAATGTACCATAGCCAGAGGTTGACCGTCGAGTGGTTGGACAACCAGCCCAATCCGAATCATAGTATCCTTGGAGGCGAAAAAGTGCTTGATGAAGGGAGGAATATGCCTTTATTAACTGATCCTTTCAACTAGAGTATGACGCGATGTGCAGCATCCAAATGAGCACTACGAGGGGAGTGCATAAATTGACTGAGAATATGGACTGCATAGTTAAGATCTGGTCTGATGACAGTAAGATAGATGAGACGACCCACAAGGCGACGATGTGTGGTAGGGTTGACAGTAAGGTCCCATCATCAGGTGATAATTTCAGGTGTTGGTCCATTGGAAAATCTGAAATACGGCCACCAATGAGTCCAGTGTCTTTGAGAATATCCAGGATATATTTCCGTTGAGAAAGGAAAAGACCTTTCTTAGATCGGGCAACCTCAATGGCCAAAAAATATTTTAGTCTCCCCAAGTCTTTGATGTAAAACTTTTCTTTAAGAAACCGTTTGAGGCGTTGAATGGCCAAAACATCATTACCGATCAAAATGATATCATCCACATAAACTAGAACAAATGTGGAGGAGCTGCGTTGATGATGAGTAAACAAAGAATAATCAGACTTGGACTGTGAAAAACTAGCTTGAAGGAGGGTAGACGAAAATTTTGCAAACCACTGTCGAGAGGCTTCTTTTAACCAATAAAGAGATTTGTTTAAGTGACAGACCCATTGCTCCCCCTGTCACGAGAACCCAGTTGGAATCATCATATAGACTTCCTCGTCAAGATCACCTTGTAAAAAGTCATTGTTGACGTCAAGTTGATGAAGAGACCAATTCTTAACTGAAGCATTAGAAAGTACTGCACAAACAGTGACTAGCTTAGCGACAAGAGCAAAAGTGTCATGATAGTTCAGTTCTTCAATCTGAGTGTAGCATTTGGCCACCAAGCGAGCTTTTTAACGTTCAATGGAGCCATCAAATTTATACTTGATCTTATAGATCCACTTCCATCCAATAGGCTTCTTATTGGCGGGCAAAGAGGTGAGGCTCCAGGTGTTGTTTTTCTCCAAGGCAACAATTTCAAATTCCAGGCCTCCTTCCAATGTGGGGATTGAACTACTTAGGTGAAGCTGCGAAGCTCATCTGAGGAACAAATAGAAGAAAGAGAACTGCGATGGGCAGTAGAGAGGTTAGAGGATGAGATGTAATGATGAATGGGGTAAGGTGTACCTGTCAATGTGGAAGGAGATGGAGAAGGTCGATGCTCATGAGAGGCTGTGGAGCACTCATAATCAGCCAGATATGGCGATGGTCGACGGGTGCAGCGAGGACGATCAACAGGTGTTGAAGTAGGAGGCATAACAGGGGGAGATTGTCCCAAAGGCAGGGAGAAATGGTGGAGTCAGAAGGAATGACCGAAGGAAAAACCAAAAGAGGGTCATCAGGGATGGGTAAGGGGGTGACAGGCAAGGAGGCGGATGTGTCAGGCAAATCACGATATGGAAAAACACCTTCATAGAATATGACGTCACGAGAAGTGTAGATAAGTTTGGAGTTAAATAAAAAATGCGGTAACCCTTTTGAGCATAGAGGTAGCCGACAAAGACACCTGGTTTAGCCCGTTTGTCAAACTTATGCTTGGGGGATTGGTTGTGACCAAAACAGAGACTGTCAAAGACTCGTAAAGAGGAGTAATGGGGTTTGGAGTTGAAGAGAACCTCATGAGGTGATTTGCCGGATAAAAGAGGAGTTGGCATTTTGTTGATGAGGTAGGTAGCAGTGAGGGTGCATTCACCCCAAAATGTGAGAGGTAAAGAAGATTGAAAACGAAGGGCACGTTCAACTTCTAAAAGATGATGGTGCTTACGTTCAACAACATCATTTTGTTGGAGAGTGTAAACACAACTACGTTAGTGAATAATCCCATGAGAGGAAAATAAGCGCTGCATGGCAGTGGAGAGGAACTCAATACCGTTATCCGAACGAATTTGTTGAATGACGGGAAAGAGGTCCGCACCAATGGCTGATGTAACAGCATGAATGTGGGAATGAAATTGTGTTTGTATCATGGTAAAAAAAGATGCTAAAAGTGAGTGCGTGTCAGATTTAACATGCATAAGAAAAAGCCACGTGCAACAAGTAAAATCATCCACAATATTAGAAAATACATAGAACCATTTAAAGAAGGTTGAGAGAAAGGTCCCCGAACATCACAGTGAAATAAAGCAAATGGACGTTTAACAGTAATAGAACTAGGAGGAAAAGGCAATCGTTTATGTTTTGCCTGAGGACAAACATCACAATATTTATTGGGAGAACATAAAATGAAAGGAAAATCCTTAGCTAAAAGACGTAAGCTATCTTTATTCAAATGGCCAAGCCTGAAATGCCATAGATCAAGGGAAGGTGGTGTGACGACTGCAAGTGCCGATGCTGCATGAAAGTAATAAGGGTCGTCATGAGCATTACTCTGTTCAATCGTCTTCCTTGTTGACTGGTCCTGAAAAAGGCAGTGAGAGGAAGAGAATGTTACTGAACAAGATTTGGAAGCAGTCAATTGAGTGACAAACAAAAGGTTAAATTTGAAAGAGGGAACAAATAACATGTGCTCAAGCATAATAATGGATGAAAGGTGGACGATACCAACATGAGTGATATGTGTAGTGGAACCATCGAGAATGTGTACAGTAAGGGGATTATGGTATGGTGTGTATGAAGAAAATAAAGAGAATGAAGAACACATATGATTGTTGGCACTAGTGACAATAATCCAAACAGAATGAGAAGGGACCGAGAGGGCAATACCTGCCACATGAACACAAGAGATATTGCTACTACCTGGAGAAATCAAAGCCAATAACTGAGTGTACTACTCCTGTGTGAGAGCTAGCGGAGGCATAGTGGAGGATTCGCCAGGGCGAGCAATCGGCTGCGTAACGAAGGCGTGATCACGGGATGAAGGCGAGGATGACTTGCGTGGAGGGTACCCAACGAGTTTGTAATATCGGTTGCGAGAATGACCATCTCGCCCACAGTGAGTACAGTGGAAACGAGGTTTGCGGTTGGAAGACGGACTTCGCTAAGAAGAGCTCCCTCGATGAGGTTGTTTGGCAATAAGAGCCGCAACATTAGGAACATGAGGTGAGGATGAATGGATCTCCTGTTGCTTGTCTTCCTGTCAAATTAAAGAATAAATCTTCGTGACATTGGGAAATTGATCCATGAATAGAATTTGGCTGCGGACGGTGGCAAAACGGTCATGGAGACCTTGTAAGAATTCCATAGCATGAGTTCACTCCTGATGGTCATTGATGGCTCTGCCATTGTCACGAGTACAAGGAGGTAGTGCAAGAATGGAATTGAGTTCATTCCACATGGTCTTGAGGCGAGTGTAATAAGCAGAGACGGATAGGTGATCTTGTCTGAAGTGAGTGATAGACTGTGTCAACTGTTATAATAGTGGAGCATTCGTCTATGAGAAACGTTCAGATAGATCAACCCAAACATCATGGGCGGTGGTTGCATACAAAACACTGCTTCAAATATCTAAAGAAATTGAGTTGAGAAGCCAAGAAATAACCATATCATTAAAGTGTTCCCAATAGCCGAGATCAGGCTGTGTATCCGGTTTGGCAAAAGTTCCATCCACAAAACCAAATTTATTTTTTGCGCGTAAAGCAATCGTGACTGCGCTTAGCCAGGTACTATAATTATCACTGCTTAAGGGAGGTGAAACAAGAATCATGGAGGGGCTATCTGAGTGATGAAGTGTTAAGAAGTCGGCAGTTGGCACAGGAGGGGCAGTAGAACCACTGCCAGAGCCAAGTCCGGGCATGGCTTCCGGAACCATCAAAACCAAAAATAAAAGAGAGAACCATAAAAAATGGTGAAGTCGATGTCTGCCGTGTCCAACCAGTGCGGACAAAAATGCGTGTGATCTTGTCGGAGGAAAAAATAGCAAACTTGGAGAGATGGCGAGTGTGCTCGCGTGGAAGATGATACACTACAGTGGCCGCAAAAGAAATCGGGCCGGCAGCAAAATAGGGTGCTAAAAAATCCCGCAAGCCTTGGGAGAAAATCCAGTAAAGAAAACAGAGGTGTCCCCAAAACGCATCAGATCTGATGGATGCAGAGCTGAATGGCAGAATGGGCTGCCGGAGAATCTCAGATGGGCAGAAACTGGGAGGTCGGCAAGCAAAAAAAAAAAATAGGGCAAGAATACTGTCGGATCTGCAACAAGTTGCAGCGATTCGGTTATGGCCTGCAATCGACAACCCACAGTTCGATCAGAAGGATCACTTGGAAGGAAATAACTTCGGAGAAGAGCGTATAACGGCGGCGACAGTGGGCGGGTCTCTGATAGACAGACAAAACGGCAAAGGGTGCTTGATGTCGGGGCGGAGTGGCAGATGGTGATGTGGCTGCAAGTAGAAATCCGATAGAGAGATCGTCAAATCGAGAGAATGGCGAACAACAGTGGTGTGCACAAAGAGAGCAGGGCGGAGACCGTAGAGGCGGTACAAGAAGGAGGGCAGGAACAAGAACGATGGCTGGGCAGGGCAGAAGTCAGAGAAGCAGAGAAAAGGGTCGGCAGCAATGGCAACCCAGAGTACTCTGTCTGTAGCCGGAAAACCGAAGAAAAAAAACAGCACCCAAAAAAAATTTTGGAAGGTAAATCCCGTCTGACAAAAGGGAAAAAAATTTTAACCTAGCGTGATACCATGTTAAATTGCACAAAGGTTTTGATCTTTCTCTGTTGTGAGAGATGAAAAATGTATTCTAATTGTATTAATAGACCATTTACAAGAGAAAAGATGGAAAGAATATACAATTGGGGAAAATGAAAGGAAACAAAATAAATTCCTTCACATTAGGATTCCTAATTTGAAGGAGGTCAACTTTAATATTCTAATAGAAAGTGCCTCTCTCACATGAGGCTTTTTGGGCCTAGTCAGGATCCAGAGCAAATTTGTGTGAGTCTGTAAGATCCAAAGTGAACAATACTATGTGGAGGAGTCAGGTCATCACAATGGTATCAGAGAACGGTTCAACTTTTTGCAATTGTGACGTCCAATCCCACATCACCCCGGGCAATGTGGGAAGGATTTATTTGAGGGGAGAGCCCCCTCTCTCGCATGAGGTTTTTTGCTCCTGATCAGAAGTCCAAAGCGGACAATATTGTATGGAGAAGTCAGATCGTCACATATGATTTAAAAAATTGGACCAGTATCAATTCTACCTGGCCAAATCTCATAATTTTTTTTCCAAACTTCCAAAAAACATGAAAAGAAACTATTATAAATTTTGAAAATTTGAAAAATCTAAGAATGTAAACTTAAATTAAAAGGATTCAAATATTCAATGTACAAATGAGGATCTAAGCATATTTGCGTCCAAAAGCTATGAAAACATTGTGAAAACAAGTTGATGGATCAACAAATTTTATTATTTATTTATTTACTTATTTCTATCTTCAATACATTTTGCAATGGAGTAATATTCCCTTCAAATCAGCTAATAACATGAGTTGTTTCAACATTAGTGTCTTTTGTCCAATACATTTGCTAGTGGTGATCATCATTTAAGTCAATCTTTTTCATTAATTTGAAATTTGACTTTTATATTTAAATTTAATAAATTATTTTTAGAGACTGATTGTTCATCTGACACTCACCATACTTAAAACATACCACGTTTATTAGTCCATTAGAGTCTCACCACCTTGTTAACTACTTGTATAAGATCTAATTAGGCATTGCAATGGTTTTAATTTTGGTTTAGTTAATAGATTCATTCATTTTGAGTGTTCAACTCAACTAAACTCGTTTACTAAATTATTAGTTGATCAGCCTCTTCATTGGAAACTCTCAACTAAATTCCTCTCCTTTGATTAAGAAGTTCGTGGAAATTAATCTATTTATTAGATGGATCAATGGGACTGAATATATACTCAATTTTCGGAATCAAATCCAGTTCGAGTTGCTAAGATTTTGAATTTATCATCCAATCTATCTTTTTTTTTCTTTTATGATTAAGGTGTTCAGATCTTTTAGAATATCTGACTAATTTTCAGAGCATTTGTAAGCATCTTTATCCACATACACCAAGTAAATCTACGAAGGACTGACCCTTTGGAATAGCGTGGGAATCCCACTTCTTAAGACGTGTTTCCAACCATCACTCCAACTCCTTCGAGTTATCATTATAAGTTTTAATTCCAATAGCCTTGTTAAGGCAGCTATGAATTTACAGATCGACAATTTTAATATTAAGAAATGTCGAGTTTCTCCTTTTCGCCGTTAAAAAGTTGTATTTGCTGGTATCAATATTTTGAACGTTGATCACTTTTGCCTAATTCTAAGCATAAGAATGCATATAACAGATTCATTCTTAAAAGAAAAAGAGAAAGGAACTGCCATCGGAAGACTCTGAATTCTCTTTTCCTCTTTGAATGCTTAAGAAATGAGGAAGGAACATTGGGATCTCAGCATGACCAATTACAACAAAAGAGAAAAGACAGATACTACAGTAGACAAGAGACTACAACTAACAAATTACCTGCTTTTTATGCACCAACCCATGAGTTTCATTTGAGTATCACATCCTCATATATATAAAAAAGCAAAAAAAAAAAAAAAAATGCAACAGCCGTAGAAATGAACGAAATAATAAGAAATAAACCAGAACTTGTCTCATTTTCCCTCTCCATTGATCCATGAAGAGGAAAAAAATAAGAGGTTAAGAGGTGATGTCTAGGTCGTGGATCTTCGTTGACCGTCGCGGTCACTGATGTTTGGGTCTAACTTGTGTAGCTCCAAGGATTGTGATGATGATGATGACGATGATGATCAATTAATTGATGGTCCTCGACAACTGTGGTGTTAGAGGTGGCACGCCTTTCTTCTTTCTTATAACGGATTCCGCATGCATTGCATAGAGACTGCAAAATTACAATGAAAAAGAAACAAAGGGATCAAAACATATAAAGGAATTTGAGTATGGTTTTATCTCTTGGAAGATGCAGACATAGTAATATGGTTCAATTTTATTTTTTGAATAATATATATTCTCACCTTACATTGGAAATGAGATTAATTCTATGCATACACGAAACTACTTGCAAAACTTGTATAAGAGTATAAGAGTGGCTCTACACACAAATTAGAGACTTATACTGCTTGTTGACGGCAAATTACTCTTTAAGAGAATATGAGTATATAGAATTAGGCTTAAGTTCAAAGTCGTTCAATCTATTTTATTTTATTTTTAAAATGGAAATGTCTTTTAAAGTTTCCAATCAAATTGAAATCTTCTGAATTTCTGATATGGATCTGAAAACTTTATACTAATGCACAGTGTACTTGTCAATCTGATTCTTTAATTTCAATTATATAGGATCAACATTTCATATGTATTTTGTTGGTAAAAACATTAAATTAATTAGACATTAGATAGACAATTAATCTGCAAAAAAAAATTATTAAGTTTAAATGTAAAGGGCAATCTAATGATTGAAGGATAAATGGTTCATACGATGACGTGGACAAAAGATCAAAACTACTAAAACTATAATATCTGTGGGCCCATGTGAGGCCATCGTATGGGTCCCATAGGATCTGATTGGTGGAACCCACTATTGGTAAGTATCCATTTGAGATTTATGGTTGTTGAGTTGACAAATGAGATTTTCCGTACAATGAGTTAGTGAAGGAGAAATGTGATTCAAACCATAGTCACAAATACCGTTGTCATCGGAATATTTTTCAATTTTTAATTTTTTATCTAGAAATTAACAGAAAAATATTGGTAAAATATAATATTTAAAAAATAATAATTATCAATATGGAATTTATCAGTATTTTACTAGAAATTTATTATAAATTTATTGAGATATTATCATAATATTATTATTTATCACAAATTTATAGAGAATTTAGTGCAGTGTCAATAAATCTCAAGATATTAACGACAATTGATAGATAAAACGTGATAATTTTGAAAATATTAGAGATTGTGACATTATTTCACCTTCGGGCCTTTGGGCCCATTCCTCCAAAGGGGTGTGAATGTAGTGCCACAGTTAGCGCACCACCGAGCTAGCCCAGAGTGACAATCGCCGGTGCTGGTGCCTCCTTGGCTGGTCTGGTTTGAGGTCGAAGATGACGCGTGCTTGTGCCGGAAGAAATCTCCGAAGAGGTTAGACATGTAGGTGGTGGGTCGTTTGCTTTGATGGGTGGAAGGCGGTCCTAAAGAGAGAGTGCAATCTACAGAAGAAACCAGAGGGTCCTCCAAATCAGCTCCATAGCTTGGAATTGGATTCTTATCCCTTGCTGCAAAGAAGACTGAGGAGGTGGTCACATGGCCATGAAACGGCCGGCAACTACACTGCTCCGCTCCGTTTCCATTGCAGCAGATGCTGCAACGGTACATGTCTGCCATCTATTAGAGAGAGGGAGGGTGTGATGCAGATTACGAAAGGAGAAGTGGGGTTGTTTATAGATGATAAAGAGGAAGAAGAATGAGTACAAGAAAAGAGAGTAGAATGAAGAGCACACTCTATCCATCTATATATAAGCAACCAAGAGCACTCTCTCAGTGTAAAATATATAAGCTAAGATATAATATATTTTTTTTAAGATGAAGATATTTAAGCATCCCACTTAAATTTTACATAAATCACATTTTATTAATCCTTAGACCATGCATAAAACTTTTAATCTGCACACACAGGTACAAAATTAAAGAGAGTAATCTTTTTTGTATTAATAATGACCTAATTCCAAAACATTGTATAAACAAGTATGAGAATTGACCATTGAAAGAACCCTAAACTAAGATTTGATGGAATTGCTAAATCTAGAAAATTGGCTAATGGTCAAGATGATCGATTCATAAAGTAAAATTTTGAATTCAATTCTCTTTTAAACCATTCTATAAAAAAAATTAATTAAATCAATGTGTATAAATCGAGAGATTTATACATGACACCTTGATATCTCTATTAAAAAAAAAAATTGTTGAGATTGATACGAAGATTGGATTGATCGAGAAAGGGAGAAGATGTCTTTTTGGATTTGTCTTGTCATGTAGCCTTAAAAGAAGCCAGTTTTCTTTGATCTCTTTGGGAGTTTTATACTTCCATTAGATGGAGTCAAGAAAGAAGAAGACACAGTCATCCCCACATCCTGTTGGCAGAAGAGGGAAGATCCCGGGTCCACCGGTCAGCCCCTGCCAGCGCTTTGGAGCCGACAACTCTAACCTCACTTAAAATATTTATGTTTTATTTTATTATCAACCTTATAGAATTAAGATATTTACGTTGAATATTCTGTAATTTTTCACATGTAAAATTAAAAAAAAAAATTACTAATTTTCAAATAGATTTCCAATATCTTATTTATAATAAAAAATTAAATAAATTTACATATTTTTTTTTCATAATTAAAATGTCCAATCGTCTCAATGACTAATCTTTTAAGATATGTGAAAAAATTTTAATTTGCATGTATCAAATAAAGTTATGAGAAATGATCTAACTTTTTTAAGTAAATTTGTGAACATTGAGTCTTTGGAGTTATTTATATTTTATTTAATTCAATAAAATTAGTAGTTGAAAAGAAACTCTATCAAAACTATGTATCTACTTAGTTTAAATTAAATAATTTCTTGTGTTAAATTAAGATATTTTTCCATTTTCAGATTAGTAATCATTAGGCTTACATCACCTCTATCATAAAACTTCATCATCGATCTCACTTTAATCAGTAAATTTATAAAATGTGATTATTTTAAATTAAAATTTTCTAAGTTCAATTAAAATATAGAACAATTTAATGAACTCTACTAGTACTTTGAATAGTCTAATAGAACCTTGTTAAAGGGATTTAATTCTTTCTTTGTGAGGGAAATGTTACACCTATGAAATTGTATTTTTTTTCTTATATCCATATGATAAGTCACAATTAATTAGATTTTCAAGTGATAATTAAGAGAATAGTAAATGACTTACCAGTCTAAAATATTGAGGATAAGTTTAGTATTTTTATTTATCATATAGTGAGAGTTTAAAAACTATGGCATCATGCAAGAAAATTTTTATCAAGCACACGTACTATTCACACATATTTCTCACTTATTACTAAATTACTAAAATTGTTTAAAGGAACAATAGCGAGTGACGAAAGTTGGAATTTTAAGTGATCATCAAATGAATTTTAATGATTTATTTAATCCAAAATTAATATAATTTTGCAAAGGCTTAAAATAGAGAAATTTTTTCAAAAAGTACTTAAAATAGAAAAAATATATTTTATGATTATATTTGGTGAGTTGGATCAACATACTACACTTTTGTCATATCAAAAAATTTAAATGTGTAAACTTTATGAAAAAATAATTAAAAATAGAAAGAGACATGTTAGGATTAGATTTAGTAGATTGGACTGATGTATCACTTCTTTTCCTATATAAAAAAATGTAAAATTCTTATAAAAATTGTTAAAAAAAAAAAGGAATTTAAGATTGGATTTGGTAGGTTGAAAGAATTTGACTAGTCTTGACTAAAAGTATAAGAATTTTTTGTCTAAAAAATGCTTAAAACAGAAAAAGAATTTTATAAATGAACAGTAAGTTTGAAAGATTTGAGTCTTATCTTTTGTTGACACATGGGCATCCCTAGTTTAAAGTTTAAACCAGAGGTGAAAATAATCCCAACACAAAATCATGTTATAGCTAAATGGACCCATGGCAATAGCTAAACAAGAGATCATTTTATAATTTCATGAAAAATAATAGTTACATCTATATACTTTTTTACCACTCAAATGATGATAAATGGACAATCCAATATTTTTTTTTAAATATCTATATTCATATCATTCCCCTTGTACATGTGTTACAATTGAATGGACCAAAGCGGGCTCATTATTTGCACATAAGTATTTTTTCCTAAATGAAGCACTAAATGATGTAATTTTGAGAATTTCTTATTTTTAAAATTTATTAAAGACAAAATCAAAATCAATTCATTTCAACAACCTAGGCTAAAATGGGTCAGATCGGGTCAATATTTATGGAACTCGACCCGAGCTATTGATCTGAAATTCTCAACGTAAATTCTAATCCGACTCAATCCGAATTCTGAACCAACCCGTATTCTGACCCGACCCGCATTCTGAACTCATTTTAGGCTAATTTTAGCCGGATTGGGTCATATCAACTTAACTTGAAAATTCCTCAACCCGAATTCCATGTGGGTTTTTTCTTTTCAACCTGACCCGATCCGCTTCCCCTACTCGTATGACCCAATTAGCATAATTTCTCGTATCAGATCAAAATCCGACCTAAGTTTCACCCAACAACCGCCCATTGATTTTTACAATGTATCTTATTTGTTTCGCTATGGAACAAAAAGGGGAGGATTCTAATCCCCTTCATGCTAGTATTTGCATTTGTTATTCGATCCAATCCTTTCATTCATAGACCTATTTACTCAATCACTTTTGTTGAGTATCTCCAATCAAGGAAGAAAATCAATTTTGAAAGAACTTATTGTGAGCCTCTTTCAAACATTAATCGATTTAATTTAAAAGGGAAAAACTTGAATCAATATCTCAAGTCGAATTCACACATCGATTTGATTTACATTCCATATTTTAAGAAATATTTACCATCATAAAAGAGAAAAAAACCGAATCTTTGTCTAAGGAGGAGATAGCACTTTTCCATCTCTCTCTCAAAATTAAAAAATAAAAAAAATTTCAAATTAAAAAACTGCTGCTGTATAGATCCATTCCCTCGTGATTTGGGTGATGCGAAGTCATGATGAAGGACAGCTGGGCGGGTCAGAAAGTCCAAAAGGCGTCTCGATCCAAGACCAGATCCATTCAAATGCCCAACATCCTTGAATCCTCGGACCGGCCCGACCTCTCTTTGCCAGAAGGAGACAAAGTTGGATTGCTGACCAAAAGTCATATCCTGCACTTGGGGTTCACCTGAATCCTTGCTCCCCTCACCCAAAGACTTACCTCCCATCCCATCATAAATGATTAGTGTATTAAAAAACAAATGACGGGGTTTTCTTACAATATATTGAAATATTTTGTATTTTTTAAGAATCATGTCTGTATTTGGAAAGAAGATATTTTAACTCGACTAATCTTTGAGATATAAAATATTTTATAATTTTCTTAATACATTATGAGTATATTAATTTTCAGTATATTATCGAAGAACTCAATATTTCATGAATTTTACATATTACCTCTTAATGTCTGATAAATTTTAACTGATTTGTTATTTTCGACTGCAAATTAAATTTTAGATACAAATAAACTTAAAAAGGCCACTATGAAATCCAAAGGTAAAAATGATAACACTAATACACAACTGAATCACAATTCTCATAACTCAATTTTAAATATGAATATAATCCGTCATTTTATTGAAGATATCAACTCTATCAAATTAAAAAAAGAAAAAAGAAAAAAGAAAAAAGAAAAAAAAGAGAGAGAGAGAGAAAATACGAGAGAAGGAACATCAATCCAATGCTCTCGAGAGGCACTCAACACGTACTTCTTTTTTAAATTAAATAAAGGAAAAAAGCAACGGAATAATGCAAGCACCAAAGGCAGCAAAGCCCATGGGCATTGGGTGCTGATTACTTGCATTCGATTTAGATTTTAGGGAATTCGAGAAAATAAAGAAAAAATAAATAAAGCTGGAAAAATAAAGGATAATACTTTAAAGCGTTGGCTAGTGGTTAGGGGCGAAGAGGAAAAAAAGATATCGAAAATTTTAAATATAAAATATATTTGAAAAAAGTGCTTGTTAAATATTTTTTTTTTAAATCTAAAGTATTCAGACCTCTTAGAGCATCTGATTAAGTCCTTAGAGTATATGCAAACTTTTTTATCTACACACATCAGGTAAAACTAGGGTTAGACAGTGAGAAATATGGTGGCAAACCGGCGAAAGACAAGGTGGCTATGGGTGTCAAGTAGACCTCGTCAGGTCAAGTGCGGTTTGATTTGAATCTTATTCCGTTTGGATTTATTCTGAATTTGAATCTATTTCATTGAATGGCTTAAGTTGGTTTAGGTACATATAGCTTCTTCAACGTTATCAAGTGAACTTTTTTAAGTATGAAATTCATACTTACATCTTTCCAACCACTCAGGGGTTTAAAAAATGCCTCAACTCAGATATCGGCCGATATGGCCAATATTGGATATCGATCGATATCTCGGCCAAGATGATTCTCTCCTTTTTAAAAAAAAAAAAATATATTGACTGATTTTTTTTAATTTTATTTGAATTAAAAAAATAAAAAACAAAAAAATAGATTTTTTTTTTAAATCTGAAAAAATACAAAATATCGGCCAATATATTGGTCGGAACCCGCACTGATTTTGAATTTTTTTTTTAATTCGGCCTATATTCAAGATATCGGCCGAATTTTGGACCGGTACAATACGGTGCTATCGACGAAATATGTTTTTTCAAGCTGATACATATCCTATCAACCGATATGTATCGGCCTTAAAAAAACCGATACATATCGTATCCCAGGGGTACAAATATCGGCCGATTCATATCGTATCGGCCGATATGAAACGATTTTGGAGAGCCGAATATCGGCCGATATCAAAATATCTGTTGTTTTTTAAAAAAAATAGGAGGAGAGAGAAAAATATCGGCCGATAACAATATATTGGTCGATATATAGTATCGGCCGATAACATTTTTTAAAACCCTGCCGGATCCGATATTATCACCTTAGCAACCATCCTATTATATTTAATCAAAGTGAGGCCCACACAAGATATACAATTTTAAAGACTAAAAATAAAAATAATTTAAAATTATCAAATTTTAGAGAGATTATACAACATGAATTTGTTTCTCTAAACACTACTAAAGCAAATCTACATTAGAATGTTCAAATTTAAGAACTAAAAAAATAGTAATGTGGATGGGAGAAAAGAGACAAGTCTCTTTTGCTTTTCTAGTAATCTGGTCCAAGTGAGAAAACCCTTTTGGCCCTCATATGAAACAGTATCTTAAACAAAAAAGAAGAGATTCAAATTTGGATTTTGGAAAAAAAAAAAAATGGATGGGCTCCACATAGATTCCAAGCTTTGAATGATCCTTTCCTTGTACACAAATCCAAAAGCCAGCCAACACTTACTAGTCACTACTTTTCTCACTGGTCACTATCCCCTTTTCCTAACCATATAAATTTATGTCGACACCTATACTAATTAGAAAACCCTAATAGGACATAATTGAATCGCTAATTTGATTTAATTTTAATAATACATTAATTTATTGGGCATACTAATCTTATCAAAATAAATCAAAGAATTTTATTACCTCATTCAAATAACTAAATTTATTTTAAAAAATTATCCACTTAATTATTTAAATAAAACGAATAATCATTCATCTATTTTGTTAGTTTAAATTAGGTGAGTATATCTGTTTAATAAGAATTTTTTTAAAAAAAATAAATGATCATATCAACAATCATTTCTTTTTTTTAATTAACGTGTGGAAAACCGCATGATACCCAGCATAAAACTCCTACGGATGAGCTCACTACTCCTAAGGCACACCAATATTAAGCCATGGGTTCGAACTCGCAATCTCTCATTTCTTAAGACATTAGACCCCACATCATTGTCCAGTGTTGCATAATTTAAAATGAGCCACAGAGAGCTTGTGACTTAATTTTGTCAGCTGAGAGTCTGTATAGTAGATCATTCAAGATTAAATGATAATATTTTTTTCTAAAATAAAAATAATACTTCCTTCTCAAAGCATCTTAAAAAAAAGCAGAAAAAAAAAAAAATGAGCCACGGAGAGTTTGTGACTTAATTTTGTCAGCTGACAGTCTGTACAGTAGATCATTCAAGATTAAATGATAATTTTTTTTCTAAAATGAAACAATAAATAAATATTTTAAACTTTTAGCCATGTAATAATATAAAACAATCCAAACAAATAATTGGTATCAAAAGTCTCTTGTCAAAGCTACAAATTCCATGATTTCAAGTTTAAACTTTGTCTAAGTGATTTTCAATATTTTTTTATGATTAAAGTTGTTCCAACGTCTCATCAGTAAGAGATTTTACGTGATTAATCTTTCAGGGTATTACCACACTTCTCCACAAATACATACTGGGTTCAAGGGATGAGGAGTTATCCTATAGAGAGTGGTCGAAAGGAGTTTGAACGTGAATCGAACTCAAAATCTCCCTTTATAAGAGAACCCCTCTCGATTAAATTGATTTTCAACATTTGGATGCCTTGGTTTGACAGTAGAAGGCGTTCCCAGAGAGAGAAAGTAATGAAGAGAAGAAGAAATCAGAGCATCCACCATATCAATTCCAAAGTTTAGACTGTCCCCGTTACCCCTCGTTACGGTAACAAAGGGGTGAAAGTAAAATTTTGAAAATTTATCCCTCTTATCTCATTTTTCAATACCCTTTTGGAGGTTGGTATTTACATTACCCTACCCCTCAATACCCCTTAACTTCCTCTCTTTATGAATTATATATTATAAAAATAATACAAAAAATATATTATATAATTAAAAAAATAATATATTTCAAATAATTAGCAACTTAATTCTGTTTGAAATTTATTTTAAAAATGTGTCAATATTCTCAAAATGATGCATTTGGATGAAGGGTAAATTTTATGGGAGTTACCCTTGAATAGGAGTAACTGTAAGTAGATATAAACTGACATATTAACAATTTTATGAGAATTAACATTTTTATTAAATCTATCTAATATAAATAATAAAAATAAAACTTTATGAAACATAATTTTCAAAATATCCTATTTTTAAGGGGGGATTCTGTCGAAATTTCGATAAGATCTCAAAACTCCAAAAAAGTTTGAAGTTCATAATAATCTCTCTCGGAGTAATTAACAATTTATTCTGTTGGAATTTTATTTTAAAAATGTGTCAACATTTTCAACATGATGCATTTATATGAGGGGTAAATTTTACAGGAGTTATCCTTGAGTAGGGGTAACTATAAGCAAGGGTAATCTAACATATTAACAATTTTATAAGAATTAATATTTTTTATTAAATCTATATAATATAAAAATTAAAAATTAAATTTTATGAAACATAATTGTCAAAATGTCCTATTTTTAAAGGGTGATTCTGTTGAAATTTCGATAGGGTCTTAAAACCCTAAAAGAGTTTGAAGATCTCTTTCGAAATAATTAGTAATTTATTATGCTGGAAGTTTATTTTGAAAATGTGCCAACATTTTCAACATAATGCATTTGGATAAAGGGTAAATTTTACGGGGGTAACCCTTGAATAGGGTTAATTGTAGGCAGGAATAATCTTAAATATTAACAATTTTATAAAAAATAATATTTTTTATTAAATTCATATAATAAAACAAATAAAAATAAAATCTTATTAACATAATTGTCAAAATGTTATATTTTTAATAGATGATTATGTCGAAATTTCGATAGGGTCTCAAAACTCCGAAAGAGTTTGAGGTTCATGGTAATCTCTTTTGGAGTAATTAACAATTTATTTTATTGGAAGTTTATTTTAAAAATGTGTCAATATTTTTAACGTGATGCATTTAGATGAGGGGTAAATTTTATGAGAGTTACCCAAAGTTACTCTTGAGTAAGAGTAACTGTAAGTAGAGGTAACCTGACATATTAACAATTTTAAAAGAATTAATATTTTTATTAAATTCATATTAATAGAAAAATAAAAATTTATAAAAAATAAAAATTATAAATTATATTTTTTTATTAAGAGATATGTTGATGTTTTTATTTATTTATTCGAATTTAAAATAATAATATAAAAAAATTCTTTATTTATTTTTTTAATGTTAGAATGCAAGTGTTCATTTTAAATTTTAATTATTAAAAATAACTTATAAAAAATGGATAATATTATTATAAATTTTATTATTAAGATTCACTTCATAAATATTATTTAATAATTTTATTTTATAAAATTTCTCAAAAAATATTGATATATCATGTTATCTTTGCTTGTAGTTACCTAAAAAAAAAATTTACCCTTAAAGTAAGCTTTTACTTTACCACTGCAATTACCAAACAAGATAAGGGTAATCCCAGTTTAAGAGTCACCGCCACTCAAAGGTGACTCCTACTCGGGATAACCCCTCTAAAATTTACTCCTCATCCAAACACAGCCTTAGTTTGTGGGACCCATAATAGATGTAATATATTAAATTCACATGCAATAAAGAGAAGAAAACATTATTATCACCGTCATAGACACTAATCTTATCTTTTTGAGTTGGCCTTTTAGGCTTTACTCTTCCATTCTATCCAATAAAAAATCAAGATATATAAACCTTAACCCTAAGGGGTTGGCCCGACACTCAAGATACCTGCCTCATGAAGCGGAGTTTTGAATTAAATTCACGCTCAACTCTTATGGGTCACTCCTCGTAAACTTAACCAGTGTGAAAATTGTAAGGTTTACACATACCCATGAGATTAGTCTCACCTCCAATATAGAGTTAGGATATCATATTATAAAAAGAAAAGATATGCAAACTTTGACTAAAATAACGCAATTATGCAAAACAATTTAAATGAATGACTGTATGTAAAATGCTACAGGTACGTACAAAAACTGTGACGGGGCAGATGATAGCCATTCCTCTTGAAGAAATGCACATTAGAAATCACCTCAGGCAAGATCTTTTTTTCACAAGTTACCCGTTCAATCAGCACGTCAGCACCACTGCCATGTTTGACGAGTGCAGAAAAGCCCGAAGAGTGGCAGCATGACGGCCAAACATAGAGCCTATTACTGCCAAACTATCCAAAGTAATGCACGCAAACAACCAAAATCCAAAAATATCAAATGAATGTTTCACCAGTGTCTCGGCACAGAAATTGGATATGAACTTGTTCACCAAAGTCCTCTCTCTCTCTCTCTCTCCTTTTGCCTTTGTGAATTTGAATTCTAATGGAAGAGAGAGAGAGAGAAAGAGAGAGAGAGAGAGAGAGAGAATAAAATAAACATCATAGTTTTCATCTACAGCAGAAACGGTCAAATTATAATTCAGATCTAAAGACAATGGATAGAAATGGAGAAATCAAGGTATTGTCAAAATCCAAACCACTATCTCTGAATAAGTTCTCCAGGAGATTCTCATGCAATATTTGTTTTAGAGGAATGCTATAATAGAACTTTCAAAATGCCATAAAAGTGAGTTTGAGATCTAGGACAATTCAACAAAGTTTTAATCCCACAAAAAGGCTATACAGCAGATATTCAGGATACATGGAAAATGAAGAATTCCAACATTTCAGATATACCATCTTGATTTAATGAAACTGCATCCTTTCATTAAAATGGCTTCTTCCAATCTGGTGCTCCTTGCAATTTCATCTCCACGGTGATTCTTCTGATATGTAGGGATTGAAATCATACATGGATACTTGATCAAGAATGTTGATTCAAAAACCCTTTTTGTTAAGTGAGAGAACCTCTTCAGACTAGTGGAGGGTTTGATTGCCAATGAGATCGGTAATGGATCATCATCATCATCATCATCATCATTACCATCATTGAAGCTTTCATCCCATTTATCAGGGTATTGGCTTCCTATCTTTTGGTTTTCCACTCAAAAGCTATAAAAAATAAAGTCCTCTATAACCCCACCTTCTGCGTTGTTTTCATCATTTCTGAAGCCAATGGATGTCAAGACTTTAAGCACCACTTGGTAAGGTTCAAATGGGGTGATAATATGGAGGGGAATTGCCAAGGCAATTCATAGTAATGCAGAAGTACTCGGCAAAAATGGTTTCTCCCTCTACTCTTAAGGTAATTCCAAAATTTCCCTAAACAAGTAAAAACTCACTATTGAGGCCCAGGTTTCTCTAAGTGACTCAATTGCCAAACAGGTGACTCTTTTTCAAGCCGAATTGACACTTTACCCACTTTCATAAAGACCCTCTGTCAATTCTATGGCTGGCCTACTTTCCAGCAATTGGCCCAATAATCTGTGCATAGGAAGGCGCTTCTTTCCATGTTGATGCAGTTCCTTTACCTTCTACTACTATCGTCAGGCTGCCATTCGTAATCTCACTTTAACAAGTTTATAAGCTTGAGTCAATGAAAACCACTGATTTATATCACAGTTAAACTCACATAACTTGAGCACAAAAAATGGAATAAATACATTTTCTTTAAGATCCAAAAATTCTAAGGGGGTACCTAAGCTTCCCTAGCTAGGAAAACTGCCTATTAAATTTTCAACTGAGTAATACACCTTTCAATGAGATGCATAGAAAATGAAGTGAACAGAAGATGGGTAAAATTTTACACCCATCTAATCATGGTAGCTTTAAAAGTTTGACTATAATGACTCATTGTTTTTTATTGGTTCCATCTCACAAATCTACAAAATATTAGAGATTTGACAGGGGAGTTTCCCCAGTGGCCCCCATGTAGCCCTCAAGACATTCCACCCAACCATGTAGGCCCAACTATGATAGATTGCTAGTCTCATTGGAGAATAACTACCTCAGCCTTCTGCTCTTTACAGAAAAATATGGAATAGCAGCATTGGCACGTGCCAAAAGTGCCACTAGCACAATGGTTAGGCATGGCCTAGGGTCCCTTGTACAGGTCTCAAGTCTTGCCTAAACCAACAATATTTAACAATATTTACAGCAAAAATAAATAAAAAATTGATCGTCACCACATATTAGTGATGATAATCAGAGACCTGTGATCAATAGGGTTTCATGAAAACCCCTGAAACAAGCTTTGTAATTAATTACCTGATGCAGTATGCATAAATAACTTGAGGGCTGAAGAAAAATCAAATAACCTTCTTCCCTCACAATTCGTTGTCGGGGATCAGTTTAGAAAGATGTTCCCCATTTTCCATGTGCCTCATTCTATCACATCATCTCCATCAACTTGGTTCCTAAAAACACACAAAAAAGCTTATTTTATATTCCAGAATCACGTGTATATAAAATTTCTAATACCACATCATAAGACAGACAATCTTCATTTTTTAAGTTTAAAGATCTCTGTATAAAAGTATTAAATCAGAAACGGGCAAGAATATGTAGCTGAACAATGACCTGAAAATGATCTTTGCTTGATAAGTCTTTGCAAATTTCAGGAACAGCAGAGCTGAAAAATGAGCTTTTACCACATCTCAAGAGCAATTTGAAAGAGAAACAAATTACCACTACTGCGATTCCAGGTTAGACATCCTGCTTTCCAACCTTTGAGCAGCCTCAACCATGCCTCGGCCTTTGTAAGCTTGAATCATGGTAGCAAAGGTGATGTTATCAGGCATACATTTCTTATCCTTCATTAACAATAGCATTTCCTCCATCTTTTTCACATCCCCGACCTGCCCATAGGCACCAATGATACAGTTGAAAAATGGTGTATCTAAAACAACATCAGAATTCTTTATCTGCCTCAATATTGCATGAACCTTCTTCAGAAGCCCAGCTTTACTGTAACTATTAACAAGTGAACAGTAAGTAACAGAATTTGGCTTCATTCCTTCACTTTTCATCAACTGGAAAAAGTATTCCATTTTTTCAATATTTCCTGATTTTCCATAGGTCTCAATGATTATATTAAGAGTAACAATTGTTGGAGAGAAAAACCGCTTCTTCATGAACTTCATAACCAAACCCATTTTATCATACATGCCTGCTTTACCATAAGATTTGATTAAGATGTTGAATGTTGTCATATCTGGTTTAGTACCCATATGCTGAAATTCCTCAAACCAATTCTCCATTTCTTTTATCTTACCACAATTTCCACAGGCCCCAATGAAGGAGTTCATCGTGAAAGAATCAGGCAAGCATCTGTCAGTTTCAAGCATGTCTGAAAGTGTATTCTCCATCAATCTAAACATCCCTGCTTTACCATAGCCATCTATAATAGAATTATAAGTAACAGTGCTGCACTCAATTCCCAAATATGACATTTCATTGAGCACCCTGCCAATTAGATCAAATCGATGCAGCTTACAGCAACAATTGATGAGGATTGTGTAAGTGTAGACATCTGGTTTGCAATCAGAAACTGATTTCATTTCATCAATTGTGCTAAATGCCTTTTCAAAAAGACCACTACTTCCATAAACACCGACAAGTGACGTGTAGACATCAACAGTTGGATTGAGTCCTTCAGAGAGCATGACTTGGAAGAGTGAACTTGCCTGTTCAGGCTTCTTGCACTTTCCAAGCATTGTCAATAACTTCTTATATGTTTGACATTTTGGATCATACCAATGCTGTTTACGTAGAAGCTTAAAAATCTACAAATGAAACTAAAAGATTCAGAAAATGGAGACCAATGAAAAATTCAAAAAAAAAAAGAGGGAAGAAAAAGGATTATTCAGTTTCAGAAGGAATATGACCAGGCATGAAATATCTAAAATGTGATGTGAAACCATTTTTCTTTTTCATGCATGTGGTACCTGTGCACATGCATGTGCGTCTGTTTTGTGAGTGCATGCATTCACCCAAGTGTGTAGGTGAGAGTATAAAGTTTATGCAAGGAGCTAATTATCCAACTAAGACAAAAACCTGGTATGAGAATACCAACTCAGATCATTTTCCACTCCAACAAGTTAAGAGAAATGTGATTTCACAAACTAGCACTTTGTAAGTTAATAATTTGAGAAGATTCTTCTGTGAAATTCTTTATGAACAATAATCCAAAGAATTCAAGAGAAATAACTTATAAACAGAGAAAGGAGGAAAGATAAAGTCAGCAAAATTTAAGAAATTGCAAACTGCACATGAAAATGCAAGTTCAATCACCCAGAAGAGGAAATTCTCGAAACATCAATTTCCAAATGACATCTTCTACAGATGTGATGCTTAACTGCAAATGTTGATCGACTACAAACAGACAAACTTGGTAAACAACAGAGAAATCATTGATCATCCCTTCCCCCCGCAAAAAAAAATAATACCACCACCAACAACAAAGAACTCATTGACTCATTTTATCATGAAAGAAAATTTGTTCAGAAATACCATTCAATCCAAAGAAACCAATTCATACATATGCCACTATGGATGGAAAAGGCCACAGTAAGGCCAGACTTATTTTGTGCCAAGCCTGAGCCCATAATGAACTGGGAAAGACAAGCCCAACTGATGGGAGCTTGATATACTTGGCTCAGCCTAAGCCTATTGAACCCAATGCCAACCCAACATTGATGGGAAGGCCCAAACCTGCCCATCCAATTAAAGACACCCAAACTTTGAAAGTTTACCACAGAGAGAGGGGCAAACCTCCAAGCCAACTTTCTCCAACCTTGAATCTCATGGTTGTTTTATTCGAAGGTTTAACAAAGAAACCTTTGAACAAAATCTCAAAATCAATCAATTGAAGAGGCAAATAGGGCAAGGGCATTTTCAAAGTGGAGGAAGTGAAGGATAGAGGGCATGATGGCATAAAAAATTGTGTGGCAGGCAAGTGCTGGAGAAGACTGCATTGTGGACAGAGACAGAGTCAAAGTCAAGGTCACAGGAGCAAATGACGGACTTGACGTAGTCTTAGAGATTGTGGGCCAAGGCCAGCAAAAATAGAAGTGGAGTTGGGAAGTTGGGAGCATTGGTCTAATGTTAGGGCAAAACCCGTGGAGAGTATGAAGAGGATGCTTTAAGAGGAGCTGCTGCTCAACTATGGATTCTTTGATGGAAGAAAAGACCATGTGTAGATGAGCTACAGAGGTGAGGGTTTCAGATCAATAGATCAGAGTCAGCCACGGCAAAGATGGCCTCTACTTGTGTATTTGTGTATGTCTATCTGTGTGTGTGCGTGTGTGTGTGTGTGTGTGTGTGTGTGTGTGAGAGAGAGAGAGAGAGAGAGAGAGAGAGAGAGAGAGAGAGAGAGAGAGAGAGAGCCCACTTGGAATTTAAGAAGGTTTTGAGTTAGGGCGAACGGAAAAGAGGCTTTTGACTTCTGAGAAAGAGAAATGGGTTTCATCTGCAAGAAGGGTTGTGTCTTCTTTAGATTGCCCCCGTTCCCTCTCTTCCCCACCCCAATCCAACGGTAGCTGAAGCTCAATTTTGATGGGAGCTGTCAGAAGGAGGTAGGTAAAGCTGGTTATGGAGTTTCTATTCGGGATTTCTCAGGATTCTCTATCCTCTCCTTTGCTGGTCCTCTTCAGGCTTGCTCTTCTAATGAAGCTGAGCTACATGCCCTTTGCAGAGGTGTACAGGAGTTCAAAAAAATTGGTTCACAAGGTCGCGTTTCAGGGAGACTCTTAGGTGGTAATCAGCTGCGCCAGAGGCAGCCAGTGTCCTTGGAGGGTGCTGGATAAAGTTGAGAATATTAGAAAATCTGCAAGGTCCTGTAAGTTCATTCTGTCTCATGATCCTAGATCTGCTAATTCTGAGACAGATGAGCTAGCAAAGCAGGGGTCTTCTCTTTCTTGTGAAATTCTTTAGTTTTAGTCTGTTCGGTGGGTTCTTGTAAGTTTGGGTTTCTGTTGTTGGCTGTAAAGGTTGTCCTTTTTACTGCTGTCTTTTGCTGATGGTTGTATTCTTTCTTTCCTTTTTTAATAAATTGGTTGTCTTTCAAATAAATAAATAAAAAGGAATGTCATCCAGGGTGTAGATTTTGCACTTAAAGTACCTAATGAGGTTGGTGCACTACTTTGAAAGAATTGCAGATGCAAACAACACCAATACCAACTAGAAGAACATTAAATTTCAAATTGAACAATTACAGCAGATTGTTCAAGTATTTATAAGAGCCAAAAGATAATTTAAAAAAAAAAAAGTCTTCAATAGTTCAATTTGTATAAAAAATAAAGCCCCTTAATAGACTGCATGTAACAAATACAAATTGCAAATGGAAAATCAGGAAAAGAAAAAAAATCCAATGACCTTGAGAGCAAGTTCCCATTGATTATTTTGCATTGAATCATCCAATGCTTCTAAAACAGCTTTTGGCCACAGGCTCACTGATTTTGCAGAATTCACCTTTCTCTCAATGCCTCTAACTGCAGCTTCAGTCCTTAGAATATGGGATAGATTTTTCTTTGACTCCTTTTGAAACCCCCCTGATGTCTCAACCTTCTTTTTAGCTGATTTCACAAGGAAAATTGGCATATTTCTTCTATCTGTGTGTTCAAAGAAGAACCATATTTCAGAAAGGAGAGAAGGTGAGTATAAGCTAGCCTTATATTCTGGGTCCATGCTACTGTCATGGAATTCAACAGAGAAAACAACTGCTTCTTTCTAAACTTGATAGGAGACGGTTTAGACTCATGAATGGATATTTAGAGTAGTTGAAATGCTTGAGCTTTTGGATTTTATAAAAGGAGAGCTCCAGTTTCATAGCCACTAGATCATTGAACTAATTGATATTCCAAGATACACCAATGCAATATATCGCGATCCACCCAAAATCGTGGTGGATGACAACTTGGATAAAAGTTTCTAATAAAATAAATTTACCAAAATATAAAAAATGCCTTACTATTGATGCTTAATTACTCGGGTGTCCTCCTATTGCAACACAAGGCAACTATCAATACCAACAAAAGATCTCACTGGAGGCATTCAAGATTTCAAATATTTGTATCAATGGTCATATTGACCATAGTAGCCAACCCAAACACTAATAGACATTGAAAATATCAACCAATATGTGCCACAAGAATTTACAGGAAATAACAGAAAAAAGTCATAATTTTTAAATATAAATATAAAAAAGAACTAATTTGTTACAATCATCAGCGTGCATTTACAACATATTGGACTCTAGTAACAAAATGTAATCCTGTTTCAGACTAACCTGTTAGCTGCTTGGCTTTAGTAACTAATTTTGCATGGTTGATAAGATTTAGTGTTATAGAAAAGAATTTTGTGCCATGATGCAAATGAATTGTGAGTCATAAGCAGAAAAGACATAACTAAAACATGAAATGTGTTAAAAAAAAATGCTTCATCTTTTGGAAACTAATTATTACTAATTAAATAATGATGGACTAAAAAAGATTGATAAAAAATTGCAGTATAGCACCTCCCACATAACTTCATACCTCCACCTCATATATCACTACTCAGTGGGATGGGAATAGAAGAGGCACATAGGGCAGGTTCCAGGCAATAAATGTGGATAACAGGGAAGAGAGAGACGTAAAAGCCATTGAAATAATGAAGGGATAAATCTTACTGTGAAAGGATGTGAAGCAGGAGCAGCCGAAATGGGTAATTTAATGTTTCTCTAGTTTGCCATGGTTCAGAGCCTCATACCACACAGGTGATGTCCTATGATCTCGTTCATTCAGGAAGTGGGCACCACTATAGAGATGCACTGTTCCAAGAATGTAAAATGTGGTCTAGAAACATAAACCAACATCTAAATTAGAAGGTGGGCACCATGGCCTGGATCTGAATATCCCATAAATATACATAGCACATTAAAATAAGGCCACAGCATCAAAACGTGCAGCATGGGCTTATACATTAAGGAGTTTCAGGATTTCTCCATCTCAGATATTTCTAGAGCTTGGAAGGAATGCATTGGCTTGATGTAGCCTTTTCTTCAATGGTTTGATTTTTGGTTCTTTCCTACTGTCTTTTGTTTTCCGCTTTTGGTCTGTGCTGTTTGGGTGTGAGGAGGCTTTTTCCTGTCCCTTTGAATCTCTTTCTTTTTAGTGCCCCATAATGAAGTTCCATTTTAAAAAAAAAAAAGGCCATATGACTTTGCAAAGTTCACTGCTGCAACCATAAAGCTTGCAGCTTTAAGCCAGATTACCATTTCAATATACACAAGTACGTACACTGCTCTGTTGACTTTTTTCCTTTACTCACACAAATGCAAAGGAACGATATGATCAGTTGATAGTCATCTTTTGTATTTCTCTGATTGAGATGTAGTAATCCTATCAATAACTTGTTCTGCCATTGTTTTCCTTTTTAATGAATGCCTACACTGTCATAATGAAATTATCCTCATCACCATGAAAGGAAGGCCATCTAAACCATCGAATTGCTCCACAAACCCATGTCCGGGTTCTTTTTGGTTGAACTTAATAGATGTTGAAAGATGTCAATTTCATCTTTGGTATCACTTAGACACGAGCCTTCTATTCTCCCTTAGTGAGGTTTTTTTTTGGGGGGGGAGAAGTTGTTCATTTCAGATTGTGTCACCTGAATTATTCTCAGTATACTCTGAGTTTCCAATTGAATGAATCAAGTTCATTCCTTTGTTGATATTCAGTCCTAATTTTCTTTTTCAATAATGGTGATGAGAATGTCTTAAAAGATAGATGATAGCTAAGGAGTCCTCTAGATTTTCAGTTTTGTGGCGTTTGACTCTATTTGCTACTATTGGATCGGCTTGGTATGGCCTTGAACAAAGAGTTGCAAGATGTTTCCATCTCCAAAATCTCTAAAGCCTGGAAGGAGTGGATCGGCTTGGTGCAGCCTTATGTTCTTGTGCAGTGGTGCTTTCCCTTATTGATTGTTGGGTTTATGGGGTTCTTGGGTTCCCTTTTCCGTGTTTGATTGTATCATTTTGTGCACATTCGGTGCCCTTTTATTTTTCAATGAAATTACCATCTCAAAAAAAAGATAGCACATTATGGTTTCTCTCTCTTATTTTAACGAAAATGGGTTTACTGCTTTACTGTTTTAAGTGAAGAACCATCAGCAACACAAAACTAAAAAGTTTGGACTTAGACATGAACTTCCTAAGATAATTCATAATTGGGATGACGTGTATACATCCATTACGAAACACTTTTTTCCCCTTCAACTTGAAGCATTTGTGCTACCCATGGCTTGATCAGCAAAAAAAAGCATCATATAGGGGGAAGAAAAAGAGAAAGAAAAACTCAGACATGTACCATGATTGTCCATTGCCTATTGGTTCCTATTAGTTATGTGAACTGTACATTCAGATTCCGCTACCCATATTGTAAGTGCAGGAGGTGTCAACTGCATTCTTGACTAGAGGTACTGTAATGGGCTGGGTACAGTTCACTTGTGCCAACTGAACCTGTCCCATTTATTTGATGGGATCAAAAACCAGTTCATTGCCATACCAAGCACAAAGGAAAAAATATTTGTATCAAGTTTGAACTTTGTCTTTAAAATAAAAATGTTCTTGCACTTGCATGCATGGTGTAGCCCATAAATTAGACATCCTTAAAAATATGACCCAAGCCCATCGGTTTAGGCATGCGATGCCTTGTCCTTGTAATGGGGTTAGCTTTTATAGGCCCCTCTTTCTATCATTTTTTTCTCTTTTTAAATAATGAAGTGTGGAATCAGCTGGCCAATGATGACAAGCAATGTGACTGAACTCAAGTTTTGATGTATGCACCATGTTGGGATACTACTTCTACTAGGGTGATCAGAAGCAATAAAGATGATTTTTAAGAATATTCTACTCACTAGGTATTTTCATTGTCACAATTCAAAAACTCGTCTAGCAAGAGTTATCTTTTTTGTACTTTTGCTTTAATTAGAAGCTCCATTGTTGGTTTGTTTAGGACCATAGATTTGATGCTATGCTTAAACTAGGGTTTCTTTGTAATTGTTATACAATTATAAATAGATGGATGTAAACCATCAGAATTTGACCCTTTTTTTTATATAATAAACTATTGAGATTTAGTATTCAGTGTGATCTTCTCTTTGTGGGGTGTGAAGCCCATCAATTGGATTGTTGTTGTCAGTCTAGCTGGTGCAATGCAGTCATAAACCTTGAAACTTCATGTAGGTTGCAAGCTTTGCAGACCAAGGACAGTGGAGATTGATGGCTTTTGCTTCTACCACATTAAGATATGATTCCTCCCTCGGTTGACAGACCATACATTGATTTAAAATCTTGTTTCATACAAAGTATCTAAACCTATGCACTTAAATCAGGGACAGGAATTTTTATTTGATACGCCATTCATCCAAAAGAGGGACTTTCTGTTTTTTCGTGACAAGTTGCAAAAGAAAATTGTTTGGGTCTTCTATGACAAATTGAGTTGGGCCCAGACAACTCGATGCTTTGGATCTAGTCAGTTCTAAATTCTGCATTTTCACAGGAATCACATTCAATGTTACCCACTGAAGAAAATGTTGTCACGGAATAAATAATTGATTTTGCAGTATATTTATACACACTGAAAGGTCAAAAAAAAATTGCACTATAGAAAGCTTTGGGGAAAAAGAAGATGGATGATCATGTGCTATGATAGACTTGTGATATCATTTCCAATTTCAAGTGATGAATAGCTCAGACATCGGTAACAAACTCCTCTATAAATTTTATGAGAGCCAAAAGATGTCGTGCTTTATGCTGCATTACCTCACCCAATATTCAACAAGATCATAAGGGGTACATGGAAATGAGAACTTACCTTTGTCTGATAAACCATGATACAAATTTTGACAATAAATGAGCATTATTTCTATAGATTATTAGAAGTAGTTATTTGCACTATGTTGAATAAGAAAACTAATCAAAGTTTTCAAAAAAGTGATAATAAAAACTTCAGCTAGACAATTTTCATAAAAGGAAAATGTTATTTCTATAAACTTTGACTAGACAATTTTCGGAAAAACATATCCAAATAGAAATTTTAGAAGAACTCATCAATAGCAACCTAAACAGCCTTCAGTATTTAGGAGAGAGCCTTTCCAATGGTAAAATCCATTTAGTATTCTACCTTTCAAAAAAAAAATCCATTTAGTATTCTCTTTCTTTTTTCCGAGAGATACCATCAGTACTGATTTCCTACAATACGGTGAAAATTTGCATTATTTTTATAGACCATTAAAAGTAGTTATTTGCACTTTATTAAGGAAGAAATTGATCAAAGTTTTGAAAAAAAAAAGTGATAGAAAACTTCTGCTAGACAATTTTCAGAAAATTAAATCCAAACAGTATATAATTTTTCTTAAAAAAAGGGGGGGCTTTTCCATGGTAAAATCTATTCAGCCTCTCTCTCTCTCTCTCAATGGTAACAGAATTTACTGATGACTTTGTTTTCGAGAGATACCATTCAGTACTAGTTTCCTACAATACAGGGAAATACAAGAACATCACTTCACCCAAAAATGCTTGAGCCACAGAAACCCAAGGATTCATGAAGCTGTTAGAAAAGAGAAAATTGTATTCATTAAAGAGTATTATTACACAACTATATATAGCCTTAGCCGACCCTAGGGCTATTACACTTCTAATCTAAACAGATCTCTTAATAGAGATAAAATCAAACTAAAATCCTAATTACATTATAATTAGGATAATCTAAATATATTTCAACATGCCCCGCAAGCTGAAGCGTGGATGAACGTGAAGCTTGGAACGTGAAGAAACGGCAGGCGAACTGCAAAAGTGGCAAACTGACTAGTTGCAAATATGTGTTTATGTGGCATCGTTGATTAGCTGCAAAAGGCAGGCGGTGAACACCAATGGAGACCTAAAATAGAGAAAGTGGCTCGGACAACGGCGGTGGCCGTAAGACAGTTGTCCGGCAAACAATGATCGCAATATGCGATAAATGCAGACGATGAATGGCCTGAAAAATAAGGGGCTGAAGCCATTACATCGATCAATCAGATCGGAAAGGCCAGCGAACAATAGTTGTAGCCATAAAGGCCAGCAAATGCGGGCTGAAGCCATGAAAGGCCAGCAAATGAGGCTGAAGCCTTAAAAGGCCAGCAAATGGGGCTGTAACCATGAAAGGCCAGCAAATGAGGGTTGAAATCTTAAAAGGCCAGCAAATGGGGCTGTAACCATGAAAGGCCAGCAAATGAGGCTGTAACCATAAAAGGCCAGCAAATGAAGCTGTAACCTTGGAAAGGCCAGCAAATGAGTGTTGTAGCCATGAAAGGCCAGCAAATGTTGGGGACGAATCAGAGTCCTCCAAATAAATAAGTGGATGAATTCCACAACAAATGGACATGCCGTCTCATAAGATGTGCTCGAATGAAGATCAAGTTGTGTCCCTTCTTCAGTAGCAAAATAAGAGGAGAAGGGCAATTTGTGTCCCTTTCTTCAGCTCTCTCCCTTTCTTCTTAACACAGATCGCACGGATGATGGTGAGAAGAAACATCAGAAAACATGAGAGAACGTGGTTGCATACACGAGCGCCGGTAGGAACTGTGTGCAAACAACAATTTGCAAAACTTTGAAGTCTCAGATTTGATCTGAGAACAAAATCTCTAGTATCTGGTAGAGTGGTGCAAGTGCCCCGTGCCCAGTTGTCTCAAGAACTTCTTCAAGATGGACCGGCGGTTGAACAGTGAAGCACCAAAGGATGGTGCAGACGGTGAAGGTGTAAGTATGCAGCAACAAAGGTGGCAGACGTAGCAACAATGGTAGATGCGAAGCCAGCAGCAAGACCTGAGAGCTAAAACCCAGACCTCAGAACCAGATAACAATCTGGAAGAGACTGTCTGAGATCTGTGGGTCGACCGGCGCACACTAATCCAGAAAGTAGATCTGCTGTGAACAGAGTAGCAGAGTATCGTCGGACGAGAGAACTGCAGCAGTGGAAGAGGGGTCGGATCTCTGAGCAGAGCAAACTCTCCACCTCTTGGTGATCGGCGGAGCAGCAAGAATAGATCTGATCTGCAAACAGATTGGAAGAGAAGAACAATGGACTGCAGCACGACTCATGAGTTGAAACAAAGCCAGATCTGGGCACGTCCAGCTTGATTCTATCACGTTGGTGAGGCTGCTGATCCTGGCGGCAGCACGTCCAGCTTTTATCGCCTCCACAAACCGGCTGCAGACAACAGGCTGGGAACAAACAACAGATGCAGCAGATCTGGAGGAAAGCGTCAGACATCCGACGAGCACTGCTGAAAAACTGCAGATGTAGTGGCTGAAAAAATGCAGAGACACAGCCACAAAACAGGTCTGAGAACTGATCCGATCGGACAAACACACCAAACCACACAAACTGGAAACACATCAAACAGCCCAAACTGTGCAAGTAAGAACAGATCTGATGCAGATCTTGATTGACGATTGCAGGTGGGCAGAAACTTTGGCTTGCACTCTTTTCGATTGAAGAAGTTCTGGATGAGGACGGAACAATGAAAGCAGTGAGTGAGTGGATGAGGACCGGCGAAGTAACAAGGGGAGGGTTGATGGAGTTCTCAGCCAGAAACTGCAACGTGTTGCAGAAATAAGCACCAAACGTCGGATCTGAACTCCACAGGAAGATGCAATGACAGTCGACTGGCTGATCTGATTAGTTCAGATCTGAGAGCAGAGGAGGTCATCGCTTGGTGTGAAGAGACTGCAAATCTGAGGCAGATCTGAAAGGGCTGCTGAAGCCAGAGGTGGTGGAAGTCTCCACAGATCCGCATGTTCTGAGAGCAGAGAGCAGAGAACCTCAACTGGTAGAGAGACGTCGCAGATAACTGAGCGGTGAACAGCAATCATAGAGAGGATGCAGCGGTGACGGTAAATCTTTGCTTTGACAGTGGAAGGGGACGCTTTCTCGTTATCAGAATCGGAAGAGGATGAAGAATCGTGAAGCTTCTCCACAATCTGATCCAGCAACGAGGCAACAACAAAGAACAGAGCACTGCAGTGATTGGCTGCAGATCTGCTAATGGCGAGAACGCCGGAGCGAAACAAAGGCGGCGAGAGAGGCTGATCTGGTAAACGCCAAATCTCTCAGCAAAAACGCCCAAATCTGGGCTGGTTAAAGGATCTGAAAGGGCAGAGCTCCAATGGCGGAAGCAGGGATTGACCTTTGTGGCCAGAGGACAGCCGTAGCGTCGGATCTGTTTGCTGCAAGTAGATCTGAGGTTGACCAGATCTTGACAATCCAACCAGTGATCGGGGCTTGGTGTGCACGGTGGACTTCCACCGTTGTTTCAGCAAGACGGTGGCGAGCAGAGTGCAAGAGAAAGAAACACAAAATAAGATGGTTGCAGCAGAAAAAGAGAGGCAGCAACGGCAAAGCCCGATCTGGGCGATTGTCTAAGATGAACCCTCGAGATGTCCCTCCCTCCCTCTGCCGATGTATCTCTGACAGAGGGAGAGAAGAAGCGTGATTATTGAGCCTCACTCAATAGGAATGAATTCTGGCTCTGAGGCCATGTTAGAAAAGAGAAAATTGTATTCATTAAAGAGTATTACACAACTATATATAGCTTTAGCCGACCCTAGGGCTATTACACTTCTAATCTAAATATATCTCTTAATAGAGATAAAATCAAACTAGAATCCTAATTACATTATAATTAGGATAATCTAAATATATTTCAAAAGAAGCAACACCATTAACCAACGAATTTAATCACTTTCATTTCCCAAGGGAATTCCAACTTCTAGTTGCTTTTCGAATTATACAAAATGAAATTTGGGCATTTGATACTTCAATTCCAAAAAATCTAGGTCCTCAAATGACTCATAAAAGACAGGAGTTCAGCTAAATTCCACTTGAGTGCTCACTTGGAGTGTTAAATTGCGGAATTCCAGAAGCAATTCCACACCATACCAAATAAACAAATAAAGAAAATGTAGCATGAAGAATTTTCAGAAACTCCAGAACTGGTTCATTTTAGAATTTCTGGAACTTAAAAATCCAGCGACAAATCATATCCTACGGTGAATGATCAGAATGGGAATTGCAGTGCTATTCAACAATGATGCCAGCATCTTATCAGAATCCTATTTTGAATTTCTTTGTAATCTCTACTCCCAGAAACAAGGGACTAGAAAACAAGAATTGGGAAACAGAAGTTGGCAAATGACAAAAGCATGACTAAGAGCAGCATACCATAATGGAAGTGAGAACGTTTTACAGGAAGAAGAAGAGCGCCTCCATACCGCCAGTGAGCATCGGCCATTTCCAAACACGAGAGAGAAAGAAAGGTCAGGGATTACCTGAGGAAGGTAATTATCTCAGCCGCCATTGTAGGGATATTATATGTTGGCAAATATTTTGAAATATGTTCAGATTATCGTATTCTGGTCAAATATTATAAAAAGTAATATAAAATATATAAATGTATATACTAAATAAACATTAATGAGAGTCCAAAAATGTAATTTAATTAATTTGAACTTTTAGAAATATATTAGAGGTTTCAAGTTTGACTCTTAAAAATAGTAGATGACTCGACATATTCATAACATTAGTCTCACCATATATCCATATTATTTAAAAATAAATATTTATTAAAAATATTTTTAATAATTATTAAAAAAATATTGGATAGTCAGTAAAAATTTAAGAATGAAATTCAAAACTTTAAAAAGAAATTGATACTACGAGCTAAAATGATTTATAATTTCTTCTGTCACCTAAATATGCATAACCTACATCCCAGCCCATCCACCAAAAGTCATTCAAATTTATTAAAATTTGGGGCAAGTGGAAATGCACATTTAACTAACTCCAAAATTTGACATGGTTACTGATTTGTTTGAGCGAATTCAATCAAAATATGATAAATGTATATTTTCGTATTATAGAAAAATAGATTTACAATGAATTTTTACTAAACTTAGACCAACTCACTGTATGCATGGCTAAGTCCAACCTACCTCAACAAGCTCGACACAAGTAAAGGCATTAGGCAAAAATTCTAAATAAGTCCTTCTTAATATTTAACATTATTATAAGTAACATTTAATTAAAATTTTAATGATATATAATAAAAAGAGTTTATCTAATATTATTTTTCTTACTTTTTAAGATGCAAAATTATTAATTAAATTTTTGTATTTAAGTTTTGCTAAAATCAAATTTATTTCTGTTTTAAAATTTCAATTCTTACAATCCATAAGTTTAAAGTTCATGAGAACAAAGGAAAGAGAACAATAACATATTAAGATAAAAATCTAGACATAAAGTAAGATAAATGGTTAAATAAATGAAAAGTTTAAGTCTGTTTCAACAATGTGACATTTTTTAATCCAAACAACAACTTGAATAGTTACATCAGTGTTCATAAATTGTTCAGTTCCATATTATCCAATATTAAATTGCATCGGTTATGGGTTATCTCAGAAAGTTGAAATTAGTTTATACATGCTGAATTTTTATACAATATAAGAGACTGGAAGGATAAGTTTCGGATAAAAAATTGAGCCTTGCCTTTTTTGGTTTAGGGGTCTGGCTTCCTCGATCAATCCCAATTGCCCAACTTCCCACTCAACCTACCATACCACCTCCTTTGTTTCCTTCCTTTTCTCTTTTCTTCTTTTCATTGCCTCTCCTTCTCTTCTTTTTTTTTTTTTTCCCGTTTTTTTCATTGGCCGTTGACTCCATTTGGCCAGGCAAAAACCAACGTCCTCTTTACCCATTTACCTATTTAACCCGTTAATTAATCCCAATAAATCTCATTTATTTCCAATTCTTTTTCCATTTGATCAAGTTACCCGTCCATTCAAACTGATCCTTTCCGTTCTGCGTCATATACGCATATCATTGGTTTCTACTGCTGGTCAATGCAACAGTGTAAGAGACAAGAAGATTCTAAGCTACAACAAAATGCATGGCGATATGGATAAAGCTCACATACTCTATGTAGCTAATAATGTAGAAAAAGCGCTATAATATATCACACACTGGAGAAGTGTTAACTGGCCACTAGAGTTTGCTGAAGATATACCACTACAGTCACAATCCATGGATTGTGGAGTCTTCACGATTTTACAAGCAGAACATATATCTCGTTGATCAACATAATTCAATTTTTTCGAGGCTGATATGTGATATTTCAAAAGGAAACTGGCATTCGAGTTAATCCAAAAACAGATACATTCACAATAAATATTGATCTTCTTATTGTATTCTTTTTTTTCATTTTTTCAAAGAGTAGAGATCTTCCTACGGGCATTTTGTGTAACCCAACACAACTTTTACTATATTGCTCATTTTGTCCTTCGAATCAGCTCGCCGAAACCTTCAAATCACTTAGAGCGAAGGGTTCGACGAGATGATTCAAAAAGTAAAATGGACAATACAGTAAAACCTGTTTCGAGTTAAACAAAATGTCCGTATGAGAATCGCTGGCGTTTCCAAATTGTATTCATTTATTGTGTCAAATACATTTCTTAGAATATTGTTTCAATATATTCTGACTTTGGTAGAGATAACTTGGTTGGAAACACCTTGCCATTGATGTAAAGTGTCAACAGTCTCTACAGGGGCGTGATAGTTACCGTATCCCCCTAAACCCTGCATCACCACTCTCTGCAAAGTTCCATATGAACCATACCTTATTTTTATTTGAAAGATGATGTGTCTATTCCTCCTGGAAAAAAGAACAAATAATACATCACAGAAACCAACAAGAAACAGAGTACCCTCTCAGACCTATTAAGACACACCAACTAAATCAGATAGGTCTAAAAGCTGGTAAATCCACTTCATTAGCAGCAGCATCTGCCCACTTCATTAGCAGAATTATTAACATGAGAGAGAGAGAGAGAGAGAGACAAAATTGATTCTGTTGAATAATTCTCTGAATCTCCTATACTTTATCAAGCAACCTCCATGGATAAGAACACGTCTCAACCATTGGGTCACTTCAAGGGGATCTTGATCAATAATAACATCAGCAACTCCCATTTTTCCAACTCCAAACCTTTCCACAATGGAATATGATTCAATGACATTAGCATGACAGAAAGGTACATGACCAGCAAATTGGACAAATTCCTCCAAATCCAGAACTCTGTCTCTCCTTCAGCTTCAAATGCCCTTCTAATGGAGGATTCCAAGCAACAGTAACAACGGCCTTGCCCTTAAAGGAGATTGTATACAGACCATACTCTACCCAACTCCATTATAGTGAAGATGATGAGTTACCATTCAAAAAAGTAAAAATTGGAGCCGTCCAACTCAAAGAGAAACTCAAAATTGAAAGTCAAGGAGAAACTCTGCATACACATGTAGCAAAAGCAGCGGGAGATTTAATTTATGTAGGAGAATAGTATCTTGTTGAGGTGAAAATTTAGAATTCTATGTCTGTTCCATGCTGCCAAGTTACTATAGTCTGTGGTGCTTCATTATTTTCCATTTTCTTATGGTTCACTGTTAGATTACTCAGTGCAAAAATAAAAAAAAACTTTATAAAGTTTACGAAATCAATATTTTATCAACCAATGCCATTTTTACAAGTTCTGAACTTTCCCCTTTCCCCAGTCCAAACATCATTTCAGAGTGCTCTCACTACCTTCTAAAGGAGAAAAAGAAATATTACAATATTCTTGTTATAGTCCCAATAGCATCTAACTAAAAATGTATGGACATTATTTCCCTCTCACAAAGACTTATCTGGACTAACTGGGCTTAAATCACTGATAAATATCTGATCTAACTTGCTACACTTAGATGTGTAACAAATTAGAGAATCAATAATTGGAAGTGAGCACTTACCAGTTTCCCTCCTCTTTGCTATTCATTTACCTGAATCTTCAGTGCAGATGAAGCCCTTCCAGTTTTTTTTTTTTTGTGGGGGTGGGGGTGGGGTGGGGGTGGGGTTGGGGTGGGGGGGTGGGAGGGGGTGAGATTAGTGGAGATGAAGCTAACAGTCAAGCTGTATTTGGACCAACCTTAACCCAACCTAGTGCAGCTCCAACCAACAAATTTCCCCCAAACACTCCAGTTACTAGGTCAGAAATGTGAATCAAGCACATTTTTCTACCCTGGTTTCCGAAAAGTGTGTCAATAGAGGATGTTTCATCAGGGGAGAAGAGAGAACTACTGAAGGGCAGTGTGAGAAAAACAGGTATGTTCATCCAGGCTGCAGAAAGATGTCTGGATCATTTGATGATTTTCCAAATAAAAAAGCAAAGACTCGATTAAACACTATCACTGTTAAGCACCATTAAAATTGGATAATCTATGCCTAGCTTCTAGAGATGGGCGACATGCAGGTCTGAATATTCGAAAGGAAATGTAGTTGAATTAGTACATCATTTTGGCAAAAGTAAGAGGCACTGAAACATTTTTATAACATCATTACCATCTATCTTCCATCTGTCAGTGACAGTGAGTGTCTTCTTATGGTAGACTTGAGAGAATGTGGTGTGTGCCCCTTTGTAAGCACTAGCACAAATTAAAGTTTTCAAATTTAGCTTGTCGGAGAAACTCCAGTCTGAGCCCACCAAATCTGGAGATTTATAATCTTCAGATTACAAAATGTTTCATAATTCTCTTCTTCAGGTTGCAAAATGTTTCATAATTGAAGCCTCTGCCCTCTACCATCCAATAACAATTATTTATACACTAATACTAATATGATGCACCAAAAACATACGATTCTCTTAGCAGACAGCAAGCCACACAGATCAAACAGTAAAAGATATACCTTAAAATGATCTAGGATCTAATTATTCCAAGATGCTGTATGTCAACAGATTAATAGATGGATATTAAGCCATCCTGGATACGTAATGGGTTTAGTTTCCTATGCAAACAAAATGGATTTAAGTTTGTGTGCAACTTGTATTGCCATTCCATCCCATGAAGATTTACTAGAACCCCGTCAAAGTAATGACAGTTAGATTACTCCAAACGAATGGAGTATCCATGTCTGATCCTCAGATATTCAGATAAGGATAAAAGACCCCACTTCAATGTCACTTCCAAATTTCGACTTCATGGATTTTGCATTCTGCCTATTACCTACAACTTTTTTTTCTTAAGAATTTCATGTAACCAATTAACAAATGGGCTGCAAGTGTAGTAGATATTGTTGGGAATGTATTTTGACATAAATAAATTGTAGGCCACAAGGATCCATTACATCTGATCCTTGCATGAAAATTAAATATACTCTTAAGGCAGACAAAAAAGTTCAATCGAAATGTTTCCTGCGATTCAGTTGCAGATGTTAAGTTCATCAACAGTGCAACAGCAGGAGAAGAAGCCCATAAAAATAACTCCACAGGTAACCATTCACAAAAAATCAGCAATGTATGCTGAATAGCATCACTGACTACTGTTATGTTCAAAACATTATTATTATTATTATTATGTATGACAAAGAACCCCAAGACCCCTATCTCTCCGCAAGTACGAGGGTGTTGCGTAAACTTTGGATGTATGCAACCCCCCACAAGACATGGACATTGGATAACTATGGGGCTTGAACCTGGGAAGTCTAGTTCTTGAGCCAGAGCGCCAGCCAGTTGAGCTACCCCTTGCAGGGATGTTAATAACATTATTATAACAAGTATAAGGGAAAGGGAAGTTTCTTCTAGGAATTGTGGCCCTTCCATGCATAGTTTAAAAGTTTGAATACTCGACTCGACTTGTTTTTCAATTGAGTCAACTAGCTAACTCAACTGAGTTTCCATCGAGATGGTAGATGAAAACTTGATCAAGAATGGCAATAAGCATCTTTTCTCAACCATTTACCATATACAATTTTAATATACTTTGAAAATAATGCTGCATGGTAGGAGAGGCTTAGAGACGCATCTGACTGTAACTACTCGTCTCTGCTGGAGAAAGTGAAGTAATTACTTAAATAAAATAAAGGAGACAATGAGAGACTAGGTGTCCCTACACTCTTCGAGCTGAGAGAGAGAGAGAGAGAGTTATAGTGGACATGTTGGTCCCATAGTAGGCATATTGGCCTTATGGTAGACCTGTTGGTCCTATAATAGACATATTGGTTCTACGAATGTATGAATTATGCCCATGGATGGATTATACCCATGGAGTGATTATATTCATTGATTGTTATTAACTATGGATAGATGATACTCACTGATAGAGAGTTACCAGGGATGGATAATGAATCCATGCCTAGATATTGATTATATGATGGGTATATTGACCCCATGGTAGATATAATGGTCCCATGGTAGACGTATTGGTCTCATGGTGGACGTGACAGTTCTATAGATAGATATTATTTTCCCATGGATGGCTTTGTGACCATGGATGAGCATTGTATACCGTGGATAGATATTCCCACGGAGGGCATTGATTTCATAGAGGATTGGACCCATATTTAGAGTATTGTCCCCGATGAGGGATGTACTTATGTTCGGGTATAGGTCCCATGGTAGAGGTTTATTTCATGTGTGACATTGACCCCATGGTTGACGATGTTCCCATGGTTGGTATAGACCCGTGATAGGTGAGATCTATTCTACTGATGAGGCCCACGATTGGGTAATTAGAATGTCTTGATGTGACATCATGAATAGCACGGGATTAGTGCATTGAAATAAATGAATTGAGAACTACGCAAGATCTGATCTCCATTGGAGTACATAGGCAGCTGATAATTAAGTTCGATCAAATCAAGGGTCCAATAAATCCTAGTATCCGTAGGGATCTCGCAACACGTATAGGTGTCACGTGTTTGGATTATGAGTTGTGCATGCTTCAAAGAGAGAGAGAGAGAGAGGGAGGGAGGGAGGAATTTGCTGCATAGGAGAGGGGGGAGATCTTGAAAAAGAATTACTTCATTAGATGGTGGCACAGAAATTGTGTAAAGCTGCTTTCCACCATTTGTACAGTTCATGAAGAAGTGAGAAGGAAAGAGTAGTGAGAAATGTTATTCATGGGAGGTGATTTGTAAGTGACGAGCTGTTTCAACTCACTTGGATGTGAGAAGGGTTGGGTATTTTTATATTCTATTTTCAATTTTTTTCTTTATTTGAGCATAATTCCATTGGCTGAGTTTTACCAACTTGACTTGAGAGAGTCTTTTGTCAAATCAGCAAGTCAACTAAGTTAAAAAGAAACAACATTTCAGAGTTACTAGATTTTTCAATTGACTCGAGTCAACTCGGCCAAGTCGAGCCAAGCCAAGTGGAATCACATTTTTAAACCACGATTCCATGAAGTGATCCACATTGGGGCGTGACAGGGGCACATTTTTAAACCACGATTCCATGAAGTGATCCACATTGGGGCGTGACAGGGGAGATCTTGAAAAAGAATTACTTCATTAGATGGTGGCATAGAAATTGTGTAAAGCAGAGAGAGAGAGATATATATATATAGAGAGAGAGAGAGAGAGAGAGGCGTGACAGAGGAGATCTCGAAAAAGAATTACTTCATTAGAAGGTGGCATATAAATTGTGTAAAGCAGAGAGAGAGAGAGAGAGAGGGGGGGGGGGGAGAGAGAGAGAGAGAGAGAGAGAGGGAGGAATTTGCTGCATAGGAGAGGGGGGAGATCTTAAAAAAGAATTACTTCATTAGATGGTGGCATAGAAATTGTGTAAAGCTGCTTTCCACCATTTGTACAGTTCATGAAGAAGTGAGAAGGAAAGAGTAGTGAGAAATGTTATTCATGGGAGGTTGACGAGCTGTTTCAACTCACTTGGATGTGAGAAGGGTTGGGTATTTTTATATTCTATTTTCATATTTTTTCTTTATTTGTGCATAATTCCATTGGCTGAGTTTTACCAACTTGACTTGAGCGAGTCTTTTGTCAAATCAGCAAGTCAACTAAGTTAAAAAGAAACAACATTTCAGATTTACTAGATTTTTAAATTGACTCGAGTCAACTCGGCCAAGTCAAGCCAAGCCAAGTGGAATCACATTTTTAAACCACGATTCCATGAAGTGATCCACATTGGAAACATGCTCAACTGCATAAATAGACAAGAGGAAGAAACGAGGAGTGAAAATAGAAAAGTCATAGAACCACACACAGGCTCATCAAGTGGGACAAACACATTATGAATGGATGCTTTGAGAAAACTCGTCAGCATGTCTACCCAAAAAAAAATGCAGTGGTTCCACCCTTACTGCAGTAGGCTGTCAACAATGTGTTTCCCTCTGGCATATACAGTTGCGTATGAAGATCCGCAATGGATTCTAGCAAGACAATGGAAGAAAATGTAGTCAAGAAGAACAAAAAGAACTCAGTCAACATACAAAGTACTAACCATGCAGCAAAATCTTTTTCCAGCACTCTCAAATTCTGAGCTTTTGAACAAAAGATTAGGGCATAGACTTAGAAAGTTACCAGATTTGCTTGTAGATTTAATTCCTGAATCAACATCTAATTCTTTAGGATTCTTAGGAACTATAATTTCAGAAAAATCTGGTTCAAAGAAATGTACATTCTTATCTTTGGAAATCACAGGATCTTTGAGATCAAGTGAGTAGAATAACCATGCAAATAATGGCTTACAAGAAGGTAAGCTTGGTGGTGCAAACTATGAACAGATTGTTGGTGAATCAGTCCACCAACTCATTACAGGCTATACACAAGGAAACAATTAGCTATCATGACAGAAGAAATCAAACCCAGAGGAGAGATACACTAGATCATGCAGAAAACCTTAGGCAATGTAAAAATGTCTACCTTGCTAAGTAGCACAAAATTGCGAGTATTGGAGTCCAACACAGGTGCATGGTGTCGGATTTGCCAGACAAAAAAAACTAGGACTCAGGAACTTGGCACCATATTCAAATAAATATAAATTTGAATTTGGTTTTGATAAGAACCCAAATCGAAGAAAATTGGAAAATGGAAGAAAATGGGAAAATGAATGAAAATGGGATAGTGATTTCGCTTCGAGGGCAAATCAACCTCCTTTAGTTTCACTTAGAGGAGAAACCAGCCTCACCAAGGGTTGTGTTTGGGAACTCTTCTCTGATTATTTTTTTGGATTTACATGAGGGAAACTCAGACACAGTCACTTAGCCTACAAATAGGCTTAGGGTTACAACTCACAATGAAAATAGTAATATTTAAACATTACAAATAAATACCAAATATCCTCAAAATTACAAATAAATACCAAATATCTCTAAAATAATTTATTAATTTTGGATCCCATCAAGTTTAAATGAAAATTAGGCACCAAATGACACTGTTCAGAAATTATGCGCTAGTTCAATCCAAGCTACAAATATATCGATATTTCAATGAGGTTTCAAAAGGAGAGAAGTGTGATAATATTTTAGTCATCTTAGAAACAATGTCAAAAAGTAGTAGAAGAATCTATGGAGAACAGTGCAAGTGTCTGACAAGGATGTGAACTGTCCAACATGGGTGCATTACACATCCATGCAACATAGCTTCCTTACCTATGCAATGGCAGATAGTCCCAACTGAATACAGAGATGTATGGACTCCTTTTGATGGTAAAAGTAAATTTAAACAGGATATGGTTCATCACATACACAACAGGGACAACCTGCCTTTTCTATTTAATATATTTTAGAAGTCATTTCTATTTAATATTAGGCATTAACAGATATGACAAGAGGAACCATTCAAATCGGTCTAGGAATCGTATAATTCCTACAGATAATAGAATTTTGGGGGGCTATTTGGAATCTAAAGCATGAATCTTTGGTTTTGATAGTTTTTAACGCTCAAGTTGTAGGGGACTTAGGACCTTGGATTTTTTTAGGGTCTTTTTAGTGTACCATTGGCTTTTGACAAGATTAGTTGCAGTATATACTAATGTAATACCTTCAGAAGTTGGAACTTTGAAATTTGAACTCCAATGAAATAGTTATATATTATGTCTCATTGCAATGGAAATGATATTTTCTCCCCTTTTTCTTGAACAGAGAGCAATAAGTATGAATTGTTCACTAATATTGAAAGAGAAGTAAAGGATTGTTTATATTATTACCATATTTTCACATTTTTTTAGCATTAACAATGAAATTCATTTAAACAAAAAAAAAGTGCAAGTACAAAGGATAGGGTCTAAAAGGATTAGACCATGGAAAACAAGAAAAACAATAAGAAAATGGAAATCAATACAAATGTACAACAAAAGCAACATAAAATGTAATAAGAAAAAGAGGCTCGAGAAATGATTGTCGACTCCCAATTTGGCAAAGTAGTACGCCATTTCATTAGCTGAACGACCGATCTTAACAAACGATACATCCGTCCTTGCAACCAATTATCTAACCTCCCTTACTAAATTGACCATTCTCTATGGGGGACACCTCAAACCCTTTGCCCATTTGAAAGCATTTGCCGAATCGCCTTTAATAACCAATTTACCTTGCCCATGAACTTTCCAAATGGCTAAAGCTATGCTAATATTAAGGATTTTCACCTCATTTGAATCCTTAATTCCCACCGACTCATTGAACATGATAGATGTCCCCCCCCCCCCCCCCCCCCCCCCGCCCGCATGGTTCCTAAGCACACCGCCTATCCCAGCTGGCCTCAATTTTCCCCTAACTGCTTTGTTTATGTTAAATTTCATGACACCCTGTTCTAGTGGCACCCATCTCTCCTCCGACCTCACTTTTCTCCTATATCCACTCATGCACCCTTCCCAAAACAAGAGGAGATTGTTTAGTTTGAGACCATTAAACTTAGTGTCAGCCAGTGCCAAACGCAAAGTCTCCATTTGGCGACATGTAAAAGCTCATTTTCATCTGATGATTGATCCTCAAAGATTCTAGCATTTCTTTCCTTTCACAACATCAAAAAAATTAAAGCCGGAATCATTTGCCATGCAATTTTCAATCTAGCGTTTAGCCTCGGTCGGAGCCACAACCCACTGTTCCTATACATGACCTATCAAAGACCCATGGAACATCAAATAAATTAGTGAATTTTGTCCAAAGTCCCCTTGCAACTAAGGAATTTATAAAAAGGTGGTCCACATCCTCGTCCGCTGACTTGCATAGTGTATATTTGAGATCATCCTCTGTTCTAAGCAGCCCTCTCCTTTTCAATTCTATCCTGGTGAGCACCTTTTTTTTTCACACACACCATGAGAAAATTTGGACCCTCGAGGGAGCTGCCCCTCTCCAAATCAAGCTGGTAATGACCTCGTCATTGATTGTTGCTTTTGAACCAAATCCACCATCGCTTTAACCAAAAAGCTGCCAGAGGAGTCGCCCGACTAGATAAGTTCATCCTCATCGGCAGGTGATAGTGGAAATTCCCTCTTAGATACCATCCATTCTTCTCCTCCACTCTATATCTGGCTGACAAAACTCTGACCCACAATGCCTCCCGCTCTCTACTGAGTCGCCAAACCCACTTGCATAACAAAGCTTGATTCCTAAGTTGCATTGGAACAAGGCCAAGTCCTCCCTTGGGTTTAGGTTTTAGAACTTCTGACCAAGCAACCAAATGGACTTGCCTCTTCATCTCCTCGTCTCCCCATAATAATTTCCTAAAAAGTAGCTCCAGTTTCCCCACTACACCTTTTGGCATTTCGAAAAGAGAAAGGTAATATGTTGGGAGGTTCATCAGTACTGCCTTAATGAGAGTTACTCTTCCTCCCAAGGATAGGTATTTCCTACCCCAACCAGAAAGTCTTTTTTCCACCTTCTCTATAACTGGAGTCCAAAATCTTTTGAGTCTAGGGTTCCCACCTAACAGTAGTACTAAATAGATGAAAGGCAGTTTCCCCGTACAACATCCTATATTATCTGCAATCTCCTTAAGGCGTGCCTCCTCCATATCTATCCCAATGATGTTACTCTTACCAAGATTGATTCTAAAGCCCGATACCAACTCAAAACACCTAAGAATCGCCTTGTAGCCCTGGATCTCCTGTCCTATAGGTTCACAGAAGAACAATGTATCATCCATAAACTGTAGATGGGTTATACACACTCCCCAGAAGACTAATTGGCCGATAATGAGAGAGATTTGTCGGGCCCTCTCTTTAAGAGGATGAGGGTCATGAAGGAATTCTTCAAGTTCTTATTAATGATGCCATTGTAGTGAAATTCCCTGAAGACCCCATAAACATCTGGCGTACAACCTCCCAACAGAAATTGAACCCGTCTGGACCTGGGGCTTTGTCCCCCCCCTCCAGACCATCCAAAGCACTCTTGATCTCTTTTGCTGAAAACTCTCTTTCCAACCAATTCGATTTCTCTCCGCTAATCCTCATAAATTGAATCCCATCTAATGTTGGTCTGGTGGGTCGAGAAAGAGACAAAGAGGCAGTGAAAAGCTCATTAAAAAGGGGATCTAGGCCCACTAGATGTCTATACAAATGGTAACTTGGGGAAGGGCATGGGCAAATGCATTACACATGGAGAGGGAGAAAAGACAAGACCATTGAAGAGTCACAATAGTCAAAAGGGGAAGAGTAGCTGAGGAGCGAAAGTACCCGGTCTAAGCTGAAGAAGGGTGACGCCCCAACTGCCGCAGTAAAGAGATAATGAGTCGACTGAAGGTGAGTCAGCAAGGAGACACTGGGATCCCAGAATGGTTCTTGACCTCCATCACGGGGATATCCTGGAGAGCCCGATAAGAGGATGTAGAAGCCAAAGAAAATATGAACATCACTGTGGTCTGCTCCGTCATAGTAGTGAAGACCTGTGAAAAAAGTGTAACTGCCGTAGGAAGTCTCAAGCCAACCAAAGAGAAACGTCTATAACTCCTAATGTTGAAAACTGATGCGAGTACGCATGATGATGAGATGCATCCAGGTATGGATGTGGTAGCCTGAACCTCGGAGTTTGTGATCTGCAAGCATATCTAGAAAACAAGCCACGTGGTATGTGCAAGAAAGGGTTAGAATAAAAATAAAAGGAGAAAAAGTAAGAGAGTACTCGAGTCTGAGACCAACAAGGGGTCACCATTGGGAGGAGGAGGCAGGAGAGGGGGGGCGGAATGAGAGGGTGGTGGAAGCGAATGCTCAGGAAGAGACCGGAAGATGGCCGCAAAGTGATCTTTGACTGCCTTTCTTATACCATTCTTATCTCCTACTCGTCTGACATACACTACAATTGATCTGATCGTGTTTGTGGCTTTCCGGGCATTGGCGCATCTATGGAAGAACTTTGAAGTTTTATCCCCTTCATTCAACCATGACATTTTCGATCTTTGTCGCCAATCCACTTCTTTCATTCTTAAGCACTCCTAAAGAATGGTCTTACTGTTCCCTTAGCTTCAAGTTCCTCCTCGTCAAGGTCCCTTTCCTCTTCTAATCTGTTCCATCCTTCCAACTCTTTAATGGTTGCTTCCTTTCTTTCCTTCACGGGTCCCCCACCAGATTTTACCCATTCCTTAATTTTTTTATGCAAGGAGGATGAGCTTTTTAGACAAAACATAACCACCCCATTCTTGAATCTCAAAGCTTTCCCACCATTCCTTCACAAGCCCCACAAACTTCAGGTCCTCCAACCAAATATTACTGAATTGAAATGGCTTGGGGCCCCAATCTATCTCCTCTGTGTCAAGCAGCAACAGGCAATGATCAGAAATGGGGCTAAATAGTTTCACCTGGCTAACATTGGGAAAGAGGAGGTCTCAATCTGAAGTGAGAAAGCTATCAAGCCTGCTCATGGAACCGCTAGCTTGCCCACTGCTCCACGTAAATCTGACTCCAATGGGCAGAAGGTCGGTCAACTCTTTTCTAACAATGAAGTCGGAGAAGTCCTCCATACTTCTAGTGTAACTGTGTCCAGCAGAAATCTAACAATGCTGAAGTCTCCACCCAAGCAATAAATAGCGGGACTCCAGCCGTGTATTATGTCCAACTTGAACCAAAAGTTGTCTCGATCCCCATCCGCATTGGGACCAATATACACTCTAACCAGTGTCCCTTTGATTGAAATAGATTTGATATCGCATCATCTTGAAGAAATCTTAAAGACGGAGGGGTTCCATATAGTGAGCAAACCCCCCAACGACCCCTCTGATGGCATACTGAACCAGTCAACTGTTGAATAATAAACGGAATATAAGAAAAATAAGAAGAAGAAGAGATAGAGAAGAATTCTTCTCTTGTTTGTATTCCATTCACTGTATCAAACTGTGGTGTTGTACATGTATATATAGGAAATAAGGGAGCTAATCATGTAGACCAAAAAGGAAAATAATAATCTAAAATCTAATTACAGACTATTAGACACCTAATCTAGTTGGCCTTGCAATATACATTGAACTTAGACATTTTCTGTCCCACAACACAATAATGGTACCCGAATTGGATCGGGTCTCACAACACTCCCCCTCAAGCTGGATCGAAGATATCGAGTAATCCCAGATTGCTAATAACAGAATCAAATTGAGCACGGGGAACAGGCTTCGTAAAAATGTCGGCAAGTTGATCAGATAACCTCAGATGAGGAGTGACAAGTCGACCTTCTGAAATATGTTGGCGAAGATAGTGGCAATCAACCTCAATGTTCTTCGTCCTCTCATGAAAGACCGGATTGGAGGCAATATTGATGGCTGCTTGATTGTCACAAAACATGATAAGAGGGTCAGCTGGGGCAAATCCCAATTCTGTAAGAAACTGACGGATCCAAAGTAGTTCAACGCTAATATTACTCATTGCACGATACTCAGCTTCAGCACTAGAGTGAGCAACCACAGACTGTTTCTTGCTACGCCAGCATACCAAATGGGAGCCCAGGAAGACGCAATACCCTATGGTAGAGCGACGGTCATCAGGAGAGCCTGCCCAATCTGCATCGAAATAACCACGGACAGGTAGGGAAATCTGTCGAGCAAAAAAATTTCTCCGTCCTGGATGAGATTTAATATAGCGGAGAATGAGAAAGACAACACGAAGATGAATATCACGAGGAGCTTGCATGAATTGACTGACCACACCAACAACATATGATAAATTAGGCTAGGTGACAGTGAGGTATATCTATTTTCCAACCAGCTTCTAATAAAAGGAAAGAGAATCTAGGTCCCGTCAGAAGCAAATAGCTTGGTGTTGGTATCAAGTGGAGTGTCAGCTGATTTGCACCCAGAGTACCCGGCATCATGGAGGAAGTCAAGAGCATACTTGCGCTGAGATAAAGTGCGTCCCCGAGATGAACGAGCAACCTCAATACCAAGAAAGTAGCGCAGGGGGGCAGATCTTTAATGGCAAAGGTGTGGTGAAGATATACTTTGAATGTAGAGATGGCGGTTGCATCATTACCAATAAGAACAATATCATCCACATATACAACCAAAAGCATGACCACACTGGAACGACGATATATAAAAACCGAGTGATCCATCTAACATCTAGAAAAACCATAAGGCAATACAGCACTGCTGAACTTCTCAAACCAGGCCCTTGGAGATTGCTTGAGGTCATAAAGAGCTTTACGGAGTTTGTAGACAGACCGAGACACCCCCTGCTTAAGAAACCCAGGAGGAGGAAGCATATAGACTTCATCTTGTAAATCACCATGAAGGAAGGCATTCTTCACCTGATGAAGAGACTAAGCATTGGTGGTGGCAATAGAAATTAGAATTCGAACAGAAATAATCTTGCCCACAGGAAAGAACGTTTTCTGATAGTCCACCCCATAAGTTTGCGTGAATCCCTTAGCAACCAACAGAGCCTTATAGCGAGCAATGGACCCATCTGGATTATGCTTCAAGGCAAATATCCACTTGTATCCAACTGGAGTCTTACCTGGAGGAAGAAGAACCATATCCCAAGTATGATTTGATTCGAGGGCCACTAACTATTCATCCATGGCGGCCTTCGAAGAGGGGTCTCGAAGTGCAGTGTCAACCCTCTTGGGAATTTTTACATTGTCCAGAGCGGTGAGGAAGCTGTGATAGGGAGGAGAAACAACATGATAGGAAACAAATTGAGCAAGTGGTTGTAGAGTACAAGAACGTTTACCTTTCTGAAGGGCTATGGGAAGGTCAGACTCAGTAGCATTGGGCGAATCTGGACCCGATGCAAAGGTGATAGTGGCCTCTGCTGGAGGTGAAGTCTGGTGTTGCCGGCGTCGATATACCAAAGAGGCTTGAGAGTGCTAGCTGGAGTAGAGCAAGGTGGAGTAGTATCTGCAGAAAGGAGAGGTAAAACAGGAGAGGAAGAAGTATCAGATGGATTAGAAAAATAGGGGACTGTCTCAAAGAAGGTGACATCCATAGAGACATAGGTGTTGCCAGTGGTAGGATCAAGACACTTGTAGCCTTGTGAAAGGGTGAGTAACCCAAAAAAATGCAACACACAGCACGAGGGGAAAGCTTATCGCCAGAGAACTGGTGAACAAAGCATGCACATCCAAAAATATGTAATGGTAGAAGAGGAATATGTGTATGGAGTGAGAGAAGTTGAACAGGCGATTTGTTTGACAACACACGGGATGGCATGTGGTTAATAAGGTAACAAGAAGTCATGACTGCTTCAGGCCAGTATAATTGGGGAACATGCATGGTAAAGATGAGAGATCGAGCGACCTCAAAAAGATATTTGTTTTTCCTTTCTGCTACACCATTTTGCTGAGGAGTATAAGGACAGGGCAATTATGATTCGACACCATGCTCATGCAAAAAATTAAGTACCCCACCCCGCCGCCCCCCCCCCCCGGTTATCACTTCGCAGAGTTTTAATTTTCAAATCAAAGTGAGTGACAACCCAATTATAAAATGTGCGAAAATGATCAAACGCTTCAGGCTTTTGTTTCATGAAATAAATCCATGTCATTCTTGAAAAATCATCAATAAAAGACACAAAATATCGAAAACCAGTGCGAGATAGAGAGAGTGATTGCCAAACATCAGAATGAATAACAGAAACTAAAGAAGATGCATTTTTATTCATAGATGAAGGAAAACAAGTTCTAATATGTTAGCCATATTGGCAAGGTTCACACTCAAAATGCTGAAATGATAAAGAAGGAACAAGCTTCTGTAAAACTGAATCACATGGATGACCAAGCCGGCAATGCCACAGCCACACATCAGACGAGGATGAGGTCGAGTAGGCTGCAGAAGCACCAATCAGATCATCAAAAAGGTATAACCCTCCAACTCACGTCCACCACCAATCACCTGCCTCGTGGTCAGATCCTGAAAGATACAATGATGGGGAAAAAAAGTGGTTGAGCAATTAAATTGTTTAGTGAATGCACTAACAGAAAGCAAATTACGAGATAAATGAGGGACATGTAGTACAGATGGAAGGTGCATGGTAGAAGAAAGCGGAATGGTCTCTTTTCCAGCAATGGTAGTAGAGGAACCATTAGCTAATCGAACATTACCATAGGAAGCAGGAGAAATGGACGAGAAAATAGTGGACATACCAGCCATGTAATCAGTGACACTGGAATCGATGATCCAAGAATGATAGAAGGTATGATTGGCAATGGACCTAGTACCTGAAGTAGAGGAGACAACATTGGAGATCTCGGGGTGGTGAAGATGATCCAATCGTTGTAACAGTATGTTAAAGTCTTGACGAGTCAAGGGAGCACCATCACGAACCTCATCAGAGGAGGAAGTGACACGAGTGCAGCGGAGACATTTGCTTGCTTCGGGCGCCCATGAAATTTATAGCAGGAATCCACATAATGGTTTGTCATCTTACAATAAGTGCATAATCGAGACCCCTTCTTCCCAAGGACCTTTACCTAGAGGACCAGGAGGCCCCCGTGCTAGAGAAGGCATGGGAGGATGAGAGGTCACTAAGGCAGAGCGTTCAGCTAGCACAGGAGTCATGACCAAGCGTCGTCGATCCTCATGGGGTAAAGCAGAGTAGACCTCTTCCAGAGACGGAAGTGGGCGTTGTTCGAGCAACTGGGCCCGAATAAGTTCAAACTCCTGGTTGAGACTAGCCAATAATTCAAAAATCCGTCGGCGAGAAAGGTGTTGCTGATATAGAACCGCATCATCAGGAGAGACAAATTTTACTGCTTCAAGTTGATCCAACTCAAGCCAACATGTCCGCAACTTGGAATAATACTGGATCAAAGAAAGCTCTCCCTGTCGGAGATGGAAAGCAGTCTGATATTACTCATAGAGGAGGGCAGAATGATCACCATCTGAATATAAGGCCTTAACGGTGTCCCATACATATTTGGCCGTGGGAAGTGTATATACAGTCCCACGAATATGATCCTCCATGGAGTGAATGAGCCAAGATTGCACCAAGGAATTGTTGGCTTTCCAAGTGCGATAGGAGGAGTTCGTCTTGGCGGGTTCAGGAGCAGTTCCATCAATATAATCAGACAACTGTCTGGAGTTAAGAAACATTTGCGTGGAATGAGACCATTGGAAGTAATTTGTCTCATGCAATAGGATTGTGGTGATCTTCCCAATATGAGTGGGTCCAGAGAAAGCCATATCAGGGAGAGAGGCAACACTAGATTGCGTAGAAGACACAATCTCAGGTTGTTCTAAAGATGAGGCCATAATCCCGAATGAGAAAGCTCACAAGCTACTGAGAAGAGAGACAATACGACGGACCCAGATGATAAAACTGCTCTGAAGTGGGGCCCACTGAGACCGAGGATGTCAGTGTGGAGAGGCAAACACAGTCCTGTGGAATCCTAGGCAAATGGAAGCCTAAAACAGCAGATCTGGGCAAAAAATTGGTTACACAGGTGGTGCTGGTGGCAAGAGGAAGGTCCAAAGGAGGTCCCACCGTTGATGATAGATGAGAAACACCAATCCAATGACGGAACAAGGCAAGGGCGACTCCAAGGGAGGCGATTAGAAGGAGATCCAATCCCAAAAGCAGCAGATCCAGACGAAAGAGCCGAAAAACACAGGTTCTGGCCGGCACAAGCAGCAGCAGAGAGAACAGCAATAAGGTGGGTCCCACCGTAGATAGGAAGTGGGCCACCAGGTGCGATGAGGACTAGGCTAAGGGGCGATGCAAAGGGTAGGCAGCGACTAGGTAGAAAGTCACTTCTTGTGCAGATCCAGCCGAAGAAGACCATAACCGTAAACAAACTAGGCGGAAGAGTCCTGGTTGCGGAAGTGGATTACTGGGCCCCACAGGGTACTGAAATCCAAGGACAACCTTGGGCGTAGAAAGAGGACCCTGGGGCGAAGTGGGGTGACGATCCTTGTTGCAAAAGGGTAAGATCCAGGCAGATCTGAAGAGAGGAATCTGACAATTGGGATGAAGGCTAGGAGTGGTGATGGGCAAAGAAAACAGCAACTTGGACCCTGCAGGAATGCAAGGGAAAATCCACTAGGTCCCACAACATCCACCTCCTAATATTTTCGGTGAAAGACAATTCTGACTCTTGCGATTGTATGATTTATGATTCACAATTTGCAATTCAAACATATTAAGATTTTATGATACAATTCAATTTTCACGATATTGGTTTGATGATTGGATTATATGAAGTTCAATTCCAATATAGTAAAGATGCCCATTTATGTAAATAGAAACCAATATGCACTGACAAGTGACAACACAAAGAATTTATCTTTTTTATTGGTCAATATGCAATATTTGTTCGTACAATCACTTTTTCAATTGCATGTGTCCTAAAACAAATTTTGGAGCCATGAAAGAAACAAAAGCTGATATAGATAACAAAGCCTCATCTTGTCAGTGTCACAGATAATATGATAACAACGGTTGAAGTTCATAAGAAGAGAACAGAAACTACAAGAACTAGTAAGCTTCATTCAGTGATGGACAGCAATAACAATGAAGAAAACATCAGACATGGAAGATAAAAGAATGCAACAGTATGATAAAGCAACAAATGATGATGAAACTTGTACAGCATCAATGATCAGAACAATGATAACAACAGTTGCAGTTCATAAGAAGAGAACATAAACTACAAGAACTAGTAAGCATCATTCAGTGATGGACAGCAATAACAATGAAGAAAACATCAGACATGGAAGATAAAAGAATGCAATAGTATGATAACGCAGCAAATAATGATGAAACTTGTACAGCATCAATGATCAGAACAATGAAATGTTAGCAAAGAACAATAAACATATGAGGCATTTGCAATGACATGAACACGAGTAGCAACACAAGAATGAAAAGGCAACAAATCAAATAAGAGGTCACCAATCAATGGAACGGTAAAAATGAAGCTCATATTGAGTGTTCCATGGTCTTTTTAACAGTCAAGAGAATGAAAAGGATCATACACTTAACTGTGCAAGTGTCCTTTTTTATTTATTTCTGCAGCTGATCCCAGTAGTTGGCATATCAAAATGAGGAACTCTCAACAATCTTGAACCCAGATCACCTCCAATGAGGAGCAGTATTTTTTAAATTGGTAAAATGAAGAGTGTTCCACTACCCTTGGCTTAATATGTTTGAGGGGAGGGTAATGTAGCGGAAGCGGGGAAGAAAATAAAATTAAGTCAGAGTCGACTGAAATTCGGATTAAACAGGTGGAGTAGTAGTCACACGTGGGAAGGCCTTAAGTTAAAGGCTCGTGACTCGCACGTGAGAGGAATAAGAAGACTTAGGGCTGCTAGGATACGAAGGGCATTAAGAAAAGAAAAGGGGAAAAGATGAGAGGTAACGGAAGATGCAGCAGCTGCGTTGGAAAAAGAGAGAAGAAAGGAAGATGCGGCGGGAGCTATGAAGAGGGGAGAAGGGAAAGGAGAGGCTAAGGAAGAAGATGGAGGTCAGGAATGGACCGAGATGCAGTACCTGGATAGGTGGGCTGAGACAGGAAGGAGAAACGAAGAGGTGGAGATGAAGTAGAGGCTGAGAAGGAGATGACAACGGAAGATTGGGATGAGGCCCAGTCGACGGCGACAACGTAATCACTTGGGATTAAGCCCAAGATCTGTATGAGGAACTCTGGAACTCAGCCAGCAAGGAATCAACAATGGCAAAGGACTCGTCTGCCACTCGGGCAGAAGATGAGGGATAAGTGCTCGAAGGCAAAAGATAATCAAATCTTATTTCATAATTTTCGAAAGAGGTGAGTCCCTCTCTTACATGCATTGTATTTATAAGAAAATAAGAAATCAAAATATAAAAGGACTCCTAAATCAAATAGGAAAGCTACTGACCTAGCTTCGTTGTGACACAAGAATTCTAAATTAAAAATAATGCGAATAGTAAATCCTAAGATAGATGGGTCTCCCGTGTCCTACATCAGAGGGGGTCCGGGTTGGAATTTTCTCCAACAAAACAGTAAACTTCAGGCCAATAAAATCCACAAAAGATTACCAAAAGCAACACAAGTGGATGACAAAGTCTTGAGCAAACAAAATCAAATTCCCCTAGAATCACCTAGTGGTCAACATAAACAGATAGCCTATAGGATTTTACTAAGCGTGCGAAATAAATTAATGACTAACCTACAGAACAGTAAATATAATATTAATCATAGCCAAATGGTCACAACAACCAGAAATCTGCAAGAAAGATTCCAATTTTCTAGGCACAGGAGCAGATGCATTAAACATTGATTTAAATTTACAAAATGTTAGATTTACCAGCTTTTCTTCTGAAAGAAAATGGAGATATGATAAACATCATGGCTCTTTTTCGGTGATGATACTGAAGACTATTGATAGATCATCTCAACAAGTAATGTATCACATAGATCATTATTGAAACATATCCCATACTTTTTTCTTTTGAACAGTGAAACGTAGCCCATATTTCAAGACGCTGGTAATCTTTTGTAGGTCAACATGTGGGAATGGCAATCTTATAGTTGAAGACGACTATGTTAATGCTATCGCTTGGGCTAGTGGTAGGAAGCAGCCCCCATAAAGAATGGTTAATATTGTGAGGGAGAAAAGGTACTTGACAACAATGATATGTGAGGTGGTCGGCCAATGGTGTTGCCAATTTTTTGGAGAAGGTTGGAGTTCATAAGTTGTGCCGACGGTGGAACTTTTTCATTCTAGTACATTGGACGAGGATGAGGGTGTATGGGGTTAGAGGACTTGTTTTAACATTAATTTACTTTGTTGAAAGGCAACATGTATGATCTATTTTCTTGTTGTGAGATGGTTTGTATAACTGTCTTGTACAAACCATAGGATACTTCTGTACTTGCTACTTTATCTTAATGAATCTTTATCTTCGTCTTTGCTCAAAAAAAAAAAAAAAAACTCCAAAAGTAAGAACAAAACCACCAATCATCTTGAAGAAAGGTGAAATGAAGATATATAAGTTGCTTACATGATTGAACCAAAATACAGGTGGTCAGAATTTTAGTCAATGACCACTACCCTCAAACAGAGAGAAAGCATTACTGTGGTTACCAGATCTGTAGCTTGACCGATTGAAATTCAAGTTAATAGTTTGTGATTCAATACAGGTCAAAGTTGCCAGTCACTGAGACAAGTGTTCTTATCATCATCATTGAACCCGTGTCATATCCTCATTCATACAGTTTGATGCAATTCAATTGAGGGTCAATAGGGTACATTTCATACTATATGTATTAAATTAAGCAGATGATACATTTACATGAAATACGACTAAAAGACTAGGGACGTTTTCTTTGAAAGGAAATGGTAAAACTTTATTAAGAGAAAGGGGGAAAAACCGCAAACTGATGCTCCCCTATGCAACCCAAACAGATCATGCACTGAGTGAGTCAAACAATGCCAAATGAGATACATGGACAATTTGATATACTGCAACATATCAACTACAATAAATCAAGCCCTAAGATTGGATTACCACCCTCCTGCTGTTATAAAGGTCCATTGCAGATGGCCCCTCTTGTTTCTTGGATTGTAAACTCCAGTTTACAACTTACAAAATGACTGCCTATAATTTAATTCACTTTAGGTAATTATCGATCAGCTAGCAATTTAAGTTAAACCAAAAGGTAAGATTCCAAAGTAATCTGATTCTAAGAAAAGGAACCTATTATGCAAAGTTAAAAGGGATCATATCACAATTAAGAAAAAGAGAGGAAAAAAAAAACCCTTTGGTAACAACATGAAAATTAAAATCAGAAATCAAGATGGGCGATTGTTGATCAACTCAAATTAGAAAATTAGTTGAACAGCATTTAAACATACGCCATGAATGCAGTTGATTCAAGCAGTAAAAAGGATAGGATCAAACCAGATGAAACTAGTTTAAGCTAATTAAAGTATGAATAACCAAACTTCAAATTTGTTTCAAGACAATGATTCATGGATCAAGGTGGGTGGAGCAAATTACATAATTATGTACTTTGCCAAATGGACAAAACAACAAACAATGGTAATGATTAACATAAAGGTTGCACTTGGAAGAGGAGAATGTTTATTAGGGGATTCCCCTAGCCTAGGTAGAGGATTCTCCTGTATCTTGTTTGATAACCACCTGTGAAAAGGTATGAAGAGAAAAGAAACAAAGAGAGGGGTAAGGAAGGAGGTAAGAAAGGAGGCTAAGGAAGGAGGCCCCTTTAGGGAAAACAGGTTTTACAGTAGGATAAGGGAAAGGAGCCACTTTTCTCTAGTTAATAACACCAAACAGGTGAAAGGAGGGGAATCCCCAGGTTTCTCCTCAAATCCCTTGAAACAAACAGAATAATAATTAAAGAAAATAGAAGGCTGAGGTCAAGAATTATAGGAAAAGATACTGTTAATCTTTGGGTTTACATCCCACAGTTGAACTAATCATGTATAAAAGCAATCTCTTGGGGCCTCATGGAAGCCTAACACTGCTGCTGCATATGCTGGGTTTACTATTAGTAGAAATTAATATAATAATCCATTCTTCCTTTCACCATGGCTTTATGTCACCTGTTCATGTAATTCAACTTCCATAGGAGATTGACTTGACAGCATATTAATATATCTTCAGGACTGCAGTGAACAATGGCAAAATTTTCGTCATCATCATTATCAACCGATTTTCCATCTATCTAAGCCTGGATTTTTGAGTTCCACATTCCATTCTACCCTATCTAAGACCATATTCCTTGTCACCCCATATTCTGTCCTAATTCTGTATTGTAGTGTTACACCACTCACCACCTTCGCATACACATCTGTGTTGCTGATACTTTATTCTAGTTGTACTTTCTTCACAGCAATGCATCTAATTCTTGTCTTATGTTATCACCCTCTTAATTGAGTAGGTTCCTCACCTCTCTGTTACCTTTATGTTATCTACTAGTCTTTCCTTAATCAACCAACATTTTGCGCCATGCAGCAATGTATCTAATAGTCATCTTGTGGAATCACCCTTTTAATCGAGTTGGTACTCTTCTATCACATAGAAATCCACAAGTAGCCATCCTACTAACTACGTCCAAAGTAGATCCTCAGCTTAGCTCTGGGGTTGCACCTGAATATTTAAACTTATCACAATGCTGAATTAGATCATTATACAATCACAGTCATGAGAGTATTTATTCATTAAGTTGAAGCCTAACAAATTACATTTGGTTGTTTTAAGAATATAATAAGGTGTCTCATACATGATAGAAACAGCATAGAGTAAACCAAGTTTGGAAGTGAGGTTTCATCAACTCATATGGGAAGATCATTATGTCCACTTCAAATGTCATCAGTAGCAAAAATTTCAATTTATGAAAATAAGGATTAAATTGACAATGCCAATAAGCACAGGAAATAGAAACAACAATTTTTTTCTAAACCTATTGTACAATATGCAACACTTGCCCTATATAACACAAGTAAACAATTTTATGAATTCTAAAATGCACTTAGGCCTGCAAAATGCAAAATTAGGTAAAAGGCCTCCATTTTGTCACTTTTGCAACATTATAGGGCAAGAGTAATAACAACAACAATCAAAATGAAGAGAGCATAAAAATGATGAGATCTACTGATTTATAAAACTCAATCAGCATTCTCAGGTGGACATCAATGAAACGTAAATAATGAAGAAGGAAGACAAGGGGTAATAACTACAGAAATCAGAAGAGGGACCAGGACAGCCTGATAAGACCTACTATCAAATAAAAGAAGAGGCCCACAAGCAAAGAAATGTTGAAATTTAGGTTTGATTAAGGGCATCAATTATGCTGTCATCAACCAACAGAATGATAGCACCATATCCAACTGACTGACATATTCAAGGGGCAGCTGTAAAATAACAATAATAATAATAATAATAAATGAAAAATGAAAAGTGAACTCTCCAAGGTCAATTCAACTGAGGGAGGTGTGTTTTAACCAAATGGTGAGTAGAAGATGGTCATTGGCTTATTTTGCTCGAGGAAAATAGAAAACATACCAAGGAGCTGTAAATCTCTATTGTCCAAAATTGATGTTGACCAGAGAATCTTAATGCCATGAGAAAGTCAAATTTGGGCAATTGTAATCAATTCCTCTCCCAAAGTCACAACATTGTCAACATAAAGGGCAGAATAAATTAATCACTACCTACATCACCCTGAAATATTAACAGTAATCTAAGCCAAATGGTCAAACAAGCCAGCCATCTAGAAGGAGAAAATTTCAGTTTACTAGTTTGACCAAAATTACAAGAATGAATTAAGATTGACCAGCTTTCTTCTCAAGCCAAAAGAAGGTATGAACCACATGAATCATGGTTCCATATAGGGAATAATAATACCCACAAATTATCTACAGATCAAATTGACAGATAACATACAATCTCAAATATTTAACATACATCATTAAATGGGTAACCATTGAATTGTTAGAAATACACTCCAAACACATTAAGAAGACCAGTGCTCAAATTACTCAGAAAAGTGGAAGAAACAAAAGTGAGAATCCTTATACGACAAGAACAGAATAAAAAGATACAGCTCTCAAAATCACATAACAATAACAATTAATAAGCATGCAGCTTGATGGTCTTTTAGAGTACATGAATAGTGAGGTTCCAAGAATTAAAAGCACTTGCACACAAACACTTGGAAGTGAGAAGATACTGAAGGGGGGAAAAAGAATGAAACAGAAGAAATTCCTTAGATGAGTGACCAGACAGGCTAATGTCTTGTTGAATCTAACCAGATGGGTCATACATGATCCATCAGCAATAGCTTCATTGGAAGTTACTGTTGTTGTGGTTGTGAATAATTGAAGCCATCAACTACCTTCACAGGGTACCTATCGACGCAATCCTCCCATGGGCCATTGGTTGATGGCTTCACATTCTGGAGAGCCTGCCAAACGGCACTGTTGCATTTAAAACCACTCCCAAAAGCAATTTGCCAGACACGGTTTCCCTTGCGCATCCGTCCCTTGGCCTCAATGTAAGCTAGCTCATACCAGATGGAACTGGATGAGGTGTTCCCAAATCGGTGGAGGCTCATTCGTGAGGCCTCCACATGGATGGGGAGGAGCTGCAGGTTCTTCTCCAGCTCATCAATCACAGCCCTCCCACCTGCATGAATGCAGAAATGCTCGAATGCAAGCTTGAAATCTGGGATATAAGGCTTGACCTTGGAATTGAACAGCTTTTTTGCCACCAAGGTGGCAAAGAAGAGCAGTTGCTCACTAATGGGGAGGACAAGTGGACCGAGGGTGGTGATGTTGGTCTTGAGCGCACCCCCAGCAATGGCCATGAGATTCTTAGAGAGGGACACCCCAACTTTGCCGACAGCATCCTCCTCCTGGTACACACACCGGAATGCCCTTTCATCGGCACCACTATGGGTCCGGACAACATGCACAAGTCTGTATTTGGCACGTTTTCGGTCAGCAGCCTTGTTTGACAGGAGCACTGCAGCGCCCCCAACCCGGAAGAGGCAATTAGGTATGAGCATAGATTTATTGTTACCAAAATACCAATTCTGAGTAATGTTCTCAGTGCTCACAAGAACTGCATAGGTGCTGCCATGAACCTGTAACATGTCTTTCGCCAAATCCACTGCGATCACACCTGCACTACAACCCATCCCCCCCAAATTGAAGCTCCTAATATTCCCACGAAGCTTGTACTTGTTCACAATCATTGCCGAGAGTGATGGAGTAGGATTGAACAGACTGCAATTCACAACCAAGATCCCAATATCCTTTACCTTGATTGCAGTGTTGGCAAAGAGAACATCAAGCGCCCCAAACATGACCTGCTCTGCCTCCTCCCGGGCAGCAGCCATGGATGGGATGGGTGGGATGTGAAGCATCGCCGCCGGCGCATAAGTCTCTTCACCGAGGCCAGACCGCTCAAGGATCTTATGCTGGAACTCAAGTGACGACTCATCAAAGTTGCCCGAGAGGCGTGAGTGCTCCATGAATTGGGAGTACCTGACCTTGAGATTGGAAGGGGGCCGGTAACACGCATAGTCAACAAGGTAGACAGGTCTAGGCCGTGTCATGATATAGACAGTGGTGCCAAAGACCAAGAATGCCGAACCCACCAGGACCGTTACAAGATTATACTGCAGGTGGAGCCACACCTGGCGTAGGTCATCTGGATTGGTGCGGACGGCTTCCAGAAGAATCACCACCATTAACGGTATCAGGCAAAGGGCCAATAGATGTGTGATCAGATAATGATACCCAAGTTTCACATACTTGAGATTCACACTCTGGAGGAAGTCCGGCAGCCGCCTGCTCGGTGAACGTGGACGAATCTGAACCGTCGATCTCGATTCAACACCGCCAGTACCACTTCCATCGCCTCCACTCCCCATAACTCACTCCTCTTTCTTCCAAACAATAAAGGAAAAGAGAGAGAGAGAGTCCCAAGATCAAACAACAGAGACAGACCCAGAGAATGAAACCATGTACAAATCTTAAATCAGAAATGATGGAGGGGCAGGCCTAATGATTTTGTTATGCATTCGGGGTTTGATGTAGAAGTAGAGTGGGGGTTTGAAAGGGAGCGAGATCTCTCTCCTCCAATCCTCTGCAAGGGCGCCACCACCACCACCACCACCGCTTCTCTCCTGAGTAGTAATTTCGGGCCCTTTTCGGACTGTAATTAATGAGTCAAACCCTCAATCAAGTTATAAAGGGCAACTTCTATGGCGGTAGCATCTTCTGCCCCAGGTCACATTCAGCGGATACGCGCATATATTCTCTGTTGGTACTTCATCATTTAATGTAGAGTCGTGGGGACCATCTCTGTACGTTAAGAATAACGTATTAAATGCTATTAAGGGAAAGATTGGGTGTGACGTATTAAATGCTATTAAGGGTATAGTGACAAATACCGTTCTCGGGATATTAACGGCAACTGTTAATAACGGGATATTTTCAAATTCTCGGGTTTTTAACGGGAATTTAACGGGAAAATCTCGCGGAAAATATAAATATTTAAAATAATAATTAAAAATTAATATAATAAAGGGATTTTTTTCTGAAGTTTGCATTATGAGATAATTTAAATCAAATAAAGGGATTTTCAAATTTACAAACTAAAATAAATTTAATTATTTAAATAATAAAATTTATTTTAAAACTTTAAAGTTATTTTTTTAGCAGTGTGTACTTTGAAAATTTCTCAAATTAAATATCCGGACTAATTACGATAATCCGATAAAAATACTTTAAGACTTCAAGGTCTTTTGACACTCTTAAATATTTAAAACACAGTATTTTACAAATTAAGGTATCCCTAGGGTGTGCCGAAAACACATTTAGGAGTGTCAAAAGACCTTAAAGTTTCAAAGTATTTTTATCACGTTATCGTAATTAATATGGATATTCAATTTGAGAAATTTTAGAAATACACAGTGCTTAAAAAACAATGTGCATAGTGTATTAAATAATAAAATCTCCTTTAAAACTTTAAAGTTATTTTTTAGGCACTGTGTATTTCCAAAATTTCTCAACTTGAATATCCGGGCTAATTACGATAATTTGATAAAAATACTTTAAGACTTTAAGGTCTTTTAATATTCCTAAATGTGTTTTTGGCACACCCTAGAGATACCCTTATTTGTAAAGTACTGTGTTTTAAATATTTAGGAGTGTCAAAAGACCTTGAAGTCTAAAAGTATTTTTATCAGGTTATCGTAATTAGTCCGGATATTTAATTTGAGAAATTTTCAAAGTACACACTGCTTAAAAAATAACTTTAAAGTTTTAAAATAAATTTTATTATTTAAATAATTAAATTTTATCCATGCTTCACCTTTCGTTTCCAGCGGCGTGTGGAACTGTGGATAGCGCGCGTGAAGCTCAGCGTGTATATGGGAATAATGGGATAGCCGTGTACGGAAGAAAAATTTAAACGGTAAAAACGCGTTTTTAACGCGATTTTACCGTTTCTCGCGTTAAAAACGCGTTTTTAACGGTAAATTCCCGATAAAAACGGGATAGACGATAAAATCGCGTTTTTAACGCGATAACGTTATTTTCCCGATATTTTCGCGGTAAAAACGAAAATATCGGCGGTATTTGTTACACTGATTAAGGGAAAGATTGGGTGTGAATATTTTTTAAATGCTTCTGTTAATACAAGACAAAACTTATTAAAAGTAAAATTACTGTTTATCAAATATAGGTGTACAGATACATCAATAAAAATAAAATGAAAACTTTTCTTCATCTCATGTCTTTTAATAGATTTTGTATGTGTTAGAATGTCTAATCTATTTTTATTAGTTTTACATAAAAATAATAATTTATTCTATAAATATAATTAATTTTTTTAAGGCATGTTCTCTAAATAATAACTTTAAAATTTTATGTAGAATTTATTATAAAATATACGTGAACAAGTTCGCTAGTATTTTTTAAAGTGTGTATTATGTAAGAGAAGATAAGTGAAGCAATGTTTTTAAAATTTATAAATTTTATTTTATTTTATTTAGTAATGAAATTTATCAAATTAAATTAATAAAATATTTTAAGATTGATGTCAAATTGGACACATAGAAATAATTTACAAAAGGTAGATAGATACCAGGGAGAACATATATGATTGGGGCAAAGGTAATGGATCCAGATCCGACCCATTTTGCCAGGATCCGGATCCAGCCCATTACATTATTGGACTGTCCAAATCCAGCCCATTTACACAGGATCCATTAAGATATGGATCTGGACAGTCCAATAGGCTTATTGGACAGTCTACGGCCCATTAAAGGTCCAAGAAGCTTATTGAGCCCAATTTGACTATGTAATAATCTTTAAACTTTATAATAGCTAAAAAATATTAATTAATTTGATAAAAATATTTTTTATGAACTATGTATTAAAAAATTGACATTTTTAATATATCCATCAACATCCACATGAGTAATTAAAATTAATTCCTTTATTATTTTTTTTCTTATTGAGTATTTGTCTTTGACATTAAAAATTGTAAAACTAGTACAATATCATTTATCATTATAAAACTTAAAAATAATAAACCCACTGGAATATTATTTAACCCTAGTTAGCCCAGTAGTGGAATATTATTTTAAGAGAGTTCATGAGTAGTTCAGTTTCTACATTACAATACAGTTGAAAATTTGGCAGTAAACACACACATCTTTAAATTATGCACACATTTTTCAACAAAATATGTCGACAGACAGTGAAGTACAGTAAAAGTACATATTTCATGTGTTTCAGATCTTTAGTAAAAAATTATGCAAACAGAACCTAAACTTTTAAAAAAATGCATTCATTGGCACTGGCTTGTAGATGAAAGTACTGCTGAAGTTGTAGATGCCTTGATTGTATTATGTTGTGCACTGGCTTTATGGATATTAGTCTAATTGGATTCAGAATTTTCCTTTCATTGTATTTTTTTGAAAGGTATTTTGGTAGAAGTTTGCACTATTAACTACTGATGATACATTGCTGTCCCTTGTAGTTCATTTTGCCCCCAAGCATGGTCGAGTATCAGAGACTACGATGTAGGGTGGCCTTCCATGCTCTTCATTTTAGACTAGAAATTAAGGAACTTGGACACCGAATGGTAGAGAGGTAAGGATATAGAGGCATTTGATTTTTAGTTAGAACTAGAGCCGATTAAGTTGGGTTTCTTATGTAGAAGGAAAAAAAATAATTTCTATGCATGTTTAATAAGCATCTGTTGGCTTCTGCTGCGAGATGGGCATGATGCCTCAATTCAAATTTCTTAAAATCTTTAAGAGAGAAGAACAATGAGAAATTATTCTATGTGATTGGCTTTTATGTGACCTGTGTCACCTAGAGAACAAAGATTAATTTGCTGTAAAATAGCATCTAGATATCAAAGGACACCACATACAGTACTTAGTTTCTCAGGAAAGTGTTTCTAAGAAAACAGATTCTCTTGTTTTTCTAATTTTCTGAGAAGTACATCCCTGCACCCAAACAGTCCTCAAAAGCAAAGCACTTGCTAAAAAATGGCCCTTTCTCCTTTCTCTTTTCCAATCATAACAAGAAAAGAAGCAAAAGAACCCAAAACCCAAAAGACGAAAGACTGCATTTAGAGCGAAGGAGAAGAATAGAAAAATAAATTAAATAAAAATTATAACAAGAACCAGATCAGGTTCAACATCCGGTATAAAAATCTACCTAAAACCTATTTAAATTAGTATTAATGGCAGCATCAAAACCAATAGAAATGAACTCAAATCTCCAACACCAATAAGAAAACAAAACCCCAACTTCAATGGAATTCAAGAAGAACTATAAACAAGATATTGCATACCAACACAGCGGCAGTGGTCACAGAACGGCTGGATCTAGTACTTGATGTTCTCCTCTACAGAGTCCTCCAGTCGATGCCCTTTTTCTTCGAAGACAATTTCTCTGGGCCTTGCAGAACGGAAGGGATTGAGCATTTTGGTGGAGTTCTGTCGTTGAAGGAGCAGAGCTTGAGCTTTCAATCTTAATAGAGAGAGACCGAAAGAGAAAAAAAGGCCCAGAAAGAGAGAGACTCGAAAGAAGAGAGCAGAGATCGAGAGAGAGCAGCGAGAGAGATGGCAGCGAACGAGGCGAGAGAGACAAGGGAGAGATCGAGAAAGGAAAAAAAGACCCAGAAAGAGAGAAGTCTCAGAGAAGAGAGCAAAGATCGAGGAAGAGCAGCAATAGAGGCGAGAGAGAGACGATCGATAGAGAGCAGCGACGAGAGGTTCCTGTTTCGAAATCCTTCGATTTCATGCCCTAGGAGAGAGTTCTTAACTTATTCAATCTTACGGACCGTCCATTGGACCGTCCATGGACGGTCCGCGACCGGCCCATTATCTTAATGGATATCTGGATCGGATCCGAGAGTCCTTATTGGACTCTAGGATCCATCTCACAAATGGACTCTTGGATCTGGGCCGGATAGTCCACGGGCCGGATCCAGATCCATTTACACCCCTAGGTGAGCCCCATCTATTGGAGTCATCAAATTTCTATTTGAAGATTATAGTTATGAGCTTTTTTAATATTTTAAATTTTTAGAATCCACTCAAGGATAATAAAAGTGGAAGAGTCAATCTTATTATGGATTATAAAAGTAAAATTGGTGTCAATTTGAGTATTGTGCAATCACAAGGATAGATATGTGTGAAAAATAAAATAAATCCATTACATACATATGGGCCCTGCAAACTAAAGTTTGCATTAGGATTTTCTAAAAACTAATCGTAGTAGTGTTTTTACATGATTACATGAGCAGCGGTGTACTAGTCCTTATTTGAGCACTAGTGTATTGTAGTGTCTATGGAGGACTCAATTAACTCTATCCACTCTCACATCCATGTAAGTTCCTTGATGTATTTGATGAGCACAGGAATTGATTATTTTACCCTTACATTTGGACTAGTTAGCTCTTGTTTTATGTGTTTTAGGATATGTTTAATGAGATTTTGGATTTGTAGGATTTAAAGGGAAATATAAGATATGAGAATTCAAATAGTGAATTTTGCAATTTAGGAGCACAAGTTGATATTTTTGGAAAGTTAGAATTTCTACTAATTAATTTACCAATGTTTAGGATTTTATTGTAACCTAATTAATTAAAATCCATTTATGAGAGTTTGGATTAATTTAGTTCTTTTTAGAATTGAATAAAAGTGATGAAATTATTAGATTTTCCATACTATGAAAAAACCCAATTATTAAGCCCATGAAGAAATCCAAACGTGTGAAGTTTATTTTCATCATCTCAAGATACATATGAGGAAATTTGAAATTTACAAGACATTATAAGAAGATTTTCGAATTTTCCAAGTGGAATAAGGAAAAATAAACAATATAACAAGTGGAGAAAAAGAATGAAGGTTTGATAGAGTCTCAGTATTTTGACCATAATTTTTCGTTCCGATGTCGGATTGCATTAATTTTTTTTGGATTGGAAAAAATACTTCAAGGGCTACAACTTTGTAGTTTAAGACAGTTTGTGATTCAGACGTTAACTAGGTCAAAAATGAGTTTTAAAGTGGTACATATGTAAAAAATGAGATTTTACACACACTTTCTTTACACGAATTTTACTGTTTTTTTCACCTTCTTACCTCCTTTAAGCCATTCCATGTTTAACATAAATTATATCATCCCTCCAAGTGTCACTTGATTTATTTAAATCATTAAATCTAAGTTATTAACTCCATCTCCTTTCATCTATAAATACTATCCCTCTCCCATTGAGAAAATTGAACCTGGGCATTGGATTTTTGGAGCACAAGAGGAGAGGAAGAGAAGGAGACTATGAGACTGTGGGAATTTTGATTTCTACAAGGGTTTTCAGGTTGGTAGATTTTTATTTTTCCATTGTAATTTATGAAATCTTCCAAAATTTCTTAGAGGTGTAATCTTTTTATTTCAAGTTTTAATAATAAAAGAGGGGTGGATTTATTTCGAATTATGGTCATCTAATTATTAAAGGGTAATGATTTTCACACCAGCAACTTTGATAGTTGCACACCATAACAAAAGGAAATTCATTATTACCATTTTTCTTCTCCTCTTTTGAAAGCAAGTTACACCTTAAATAATAAAGGGTAATAATGAGATTTCCTTTTGTTATGGTGTGCAACCATCAAAATTGTTGGTGTGAAAATCATTACCCTTATTAAATTGTTATATGATGAAAGTTTGATTTTATTTTAATTCTTTTTATAATTTTATGATTGAAATTATTCTAAGATATTCGAGGAGAGTAGATGAAATATTTAGGATAGGTAGAACTTCAGTTTTCCAATCCAAGGCTCTGTTTAAAGAGTGGATGAAATATTTGGATTTGGAATTTCAAGTGTAAATTTTATCTAGACTATGTCTTGAATCGGATTTTATTAGTTTAATGGAATTCATAATTTTTATAATAAAATTTTAATAAATGAACAATTGGAATGCATGATTAATAATTTGAGTAAGCTCCATATTCTATGCCTTAATTTATTGTTAAAATTTGGATAATAATGCCTCCTTGATTCTTTGATCAAGTTCCACTGTAAATATGTACAGATACAATTTTAGGTGGTATTTTTATTTTTCTTTTAAAATTCAAAATTTTTGAAAATTGTGGAACCAGGTTGGTTAATTAATTAATTGCATCTTAGTTTTGATTTCTAAGTTAAGATTATTTATAATTTTTAGATCAAATCCACCATCTTAATTAAAATTAGATCTCTTTAATTGTTAAATTCTATTTTTAGATATGGTTTCTAATTTTAGACCGTGTTTTCTATTTTTAGAATATTTCTAAATTAAAATTAAATTTCTTATATTAGGTAATTAATTCCATATTTAAAATTTATTTCCATGTTTTCTAAAATTCTTAAAATATATAATTAAATGGTAAATTTTTCACGGATATATTTTTCTAAGTTCCGATGGGTTCGACCTCGCACTCCAAAGCTATATTATAAATGGTTCATGCGCTTGCGAGTATAAATTTAAAACACAACAGTATTGATATAATACAATTAATTTTGACAGATCTTTATCATTGGATATAAGGTGTATATTATTAGAGAGATGAAATTTTGGATTTTAAGATATCCGTTTAATATGAGCAAATAGATTTCAAATTTTACAAATAAAATATCTAAGTAATTTAATGTAAATTTCACATTACAATGACTTTAAATGTGTGACGTCCCCGCCCTTTTTCCAACGTTTAAAATCAAAGTATATATATATATATATATATATATATATATATTTGTGAATTGAAATAGAATGAAAAGGACAGAGTGCCACGATGCGAGCCAAATCCAAGTCCGAAGACTCGACCCTTGACTGGCCAACTGTAGTGTGTGTGGACTCAGTCCACGACAATATTTACACACGTAAAAGCATAAACCCGCGGAAATACTATAATATTTGACACATGTCATTCAAGTCTACATTCCAAAGAAAATAGAAGAATTACTAAAAAATCATAAGTCAAATATGAACAACACCATATCCAACTAGGAGTTATTCTAGAATATTACATTCCATGATGCCACTCCTACAAATTACATCATTGTTTCACAAAATATCAAAAATCAACCAAGTCCTCCAAGCATCTCTTGTATGATTCATGATCAAGCTTAGTTAGCACTAGGTCAAGTCTTCTCTCCTTTGCCATGATCTACATTAACATTTAGAGGGGAAAAAATTATAGGCTTAGTCAACGCGCCCAGTAGGAATTCCAATCAAAGGCTATGAACTATAGAGTATTATGTCGAATAGTAATAAAAAGATTCATTGGATAAGCATAATGTACTTTAAAATCATCATTCATAATATAATATGAAAATCATATAATTCCATAAACTCACAAATGTTATGTCATGGGTGTCATGCATTGGTGAATGCCCTTCTATACCTATGCATTGAACGCAATGTTCATTTCATTTCGATAGTTTCTGGTATTGGCTACTTATATCCACAACATTTGAGTCAACAACCACCAATGTGTTGTACCCATCCACAAATTAACCGAAACTATCGGTGGAGTGTGAACTTATCCCTCTACACAGGATTTCGGGACCTTCCTAGGAGTTCTTTGGCCCACTACAAAGTCGTACAATTATACACAGGGACAGGGACCAAAGTATAATACTTGTTTCATTCTATTATATCATTCTACACAAGACCAAGCAATGTTCGGACATCTCATTCTTAGCTCAGTAATTCAATTCCCTCCCATGCAACCATGCATGAGGTACATGTATGTAACATGAGGACAAAATCACTCATCATATAAATTCAATAGCTTTCAACGCGTAAGACATCATAATGCAATATTTCAATGTAAATCATATTGAACTAGTAATATCCTCATAATTCAAAACATATAGTTTTAAAGGAATCATATATATAAGAACATATTTACTCCATACTCATGTGCTTCAATAATGTAGGAAAACCTATTTGATCTAGACTAATCAACGAAGAGAAGTGTCTCACTAAGTAGCTCGAACCGCATCGGCAGTTATTCACGTCTCTTCTCAATCAATTTCATGTTTCAAAATATAACCATTTGTATTATCATATTCTAAAATCCTTTAATTTTGACCTACAAAGGTCTTACTCATCATCTAAGGGTCATCCAGTGGGGTCCACTAAGGTCTAAGTGGGCTCTAATACCCAAATTTGTATCACTTATGTTTAATCTTAAAAACTGATAGTTTTACTGGTGTACATATCCACTTTTGGCGATATGTATCTCTAGAATAGAACATACATCAGTTCTGGAAATACTGCTCAGGTATATGTTTTCTACCTGTTCTCGGATCTTACACATTTGTCCATCATGTCTGTAGATTTCAATAATTCATCTACTAAAGTTTCTCTTCAATATATGAGTACATTTATCCACATTTACACATTACTAGGGGACTAAATCTATTCTTCTTATTACATGCCTGATAAGTTGTCAAACTGTGGATTTTCAGTTTTCTGGACTGTTGTTCAGGTACCTATGTTCCACTGGTTCTCAAATTGCATACACCTATGTCTTCTGTCTGTAAATCTGATACTTGATTCATAAAATGCTTATCTAAAACTTACTGGTTTATTCATTAACAATGGTACAATATGGAGTTCAAATCTTGGGTTTTCATCACCTATCAATTATGTTACAGAGCTGTCAGATTTTCTGTTTTTTGGACTGTTGTCCAACTATGTGTCTTTCATGAGTTCCTGGGTTTCATACATATATCTATTGTGTGTGTATTTCCACAGATCTATTCATTAACATTTATTTTAGATTCATGGGTCAGCTTATCAACTTTTGTGATCTCTAACATGTCCAAATACATGGTTAGATTCATGTACCAAATAAGCTGCCAAAACTGTACATGTCCAGTTCCTGGACCAATGTTCATGCATGTAACTTTAAGTTGTTCCCTAGATCACATAACATTAATCCATTTATAAAATATTTCTCCAAAGTCTACTGGTATTTTGACCACTATTGGAAAGGCATAATAGGTCCAAAACCACGATCAAAACCACATGAAGGTCAAGCATGTGAACTATCCAGATTTCTGTTTTTTAGACTGTTGTCCAAATATGTGTCTTTCGTGGGTTTCTGGGTTCCATGCATATATCCATTGTGTCTGTATTTTCTACAGATCTATTCATTAACACTTATTTTATATTCACGGATCAGCTTATCAACTTTTGTGATCTCTAACATGTCAAAATACATGGGTAGATTCATGTACTTGATAAGTTGCTAAAATTGTACATGTCCAGTTCCTGGACCAGTGTTCATGCATGTAACTTTAGGTTATTCCCTAGATCATATACACCACTATTGGAAAGCCATAAGAGGTCCAAAACCACGATCAAAACCAAATGCAGGTCAAACTTGTGAACTGTCCAGATTTCTGCTTTCTAGATTGTTGTCCAAGTATGTGTCTTTGCATGCTTCTCTACCCTTTTGCATGTGTCTAAATCTTAGTCCTCTTGCTTTTCAATGCAAGAATATAGGTTTCTAAACAACCTAGGAGGCTTAGTTTAATTGAAATCTCAGTGAAATCCACTTACCTCAAGGGATTTGTTAGCTTGCTCGAATAGGTGAAAGATGAGTTTCTGGGTTGAGCTGACTGAGAACCCTCCTTCCTCCTCTCTTTCCCGCTTCTCCTTGCCTCAATTTCCTCTCCTCTTCTGATCAGATGAAGCGATGGAGTTTTCTTGTGAGTTATATCAGCGAGACAAAGCAGATAGAATGGAGGAAATGGGTAAATGTTTATGGTTCAGAGGATGGTTGCACAGTGTTTTCTTCTTCTCTTCCTTTCTTTCTCTTCTCTTGTTGAATGAGGGGAGGAGAAGAGAGGAGTGAGGAATGAAATCCAGCTCATTTCTCTCTCTTACTTCAGTCAAGTGAAGTGTAGGAGTGGTATTGCTTGCATACATGAGGACAAGTGTCCTTGTACCATGCCATGTGGAGGGGTATTGCATGCATGCATAAGGACAAGTGTCCTTGTGTCATGACATGTGTCCCTTGGCTCCTCCATGCATGCAGTCTCTGCATGTGCTGCCATGTGGCAAAGGTGTTGCCACCTCATCGCTGATGTGGCATGCTTGCCACATCACCAAATTAACTCCTTCAGAAATAAATTCAACTTAGTTAGACAATGTGTATTTTAATTACTTAATCAATTTGGTTACCTATTATTTCATTTAATTAATTGCTCATCCCTCCATATTTTAATTAATTTCATTTAAATCAATTAACTCCTTTTTTTCCATAAATCTTCAATTGCAGTCAAAATTTCAAATCGGGGTTTGACTTCCATAATTTTACTCAAAATCATTGGAGAAAAATACAGCTGAAATTCAGGGAGCTAAATTACGGGTCATTACAAAATGGTGGGCTTATCATTTGACATGAGTGTTAAACAAAGGAGTCATATTAGAAGCAATTGAGAAAGTGTAGCCATAAGAATCTTGCATGTTGATTTTCTAGGTATCTTTGGACCACGGGTTTAAAAAATGTTGCAGCCGATATATAGGCCGATAAATTTCTCTCTTTTTTTTTTTTTTAAATATCGATATTTTTATATATTTTAATTTTTCTGAATTAAAAAAATTATAAAAACGAAATGAAGTGTTTTTTTTTAAAAAAAAATTGAAATCATAAATATCGACCGATATTGACTCGATATGGCCGATATCGGTCGAGATATCAGCTTGGGCCACCATCGAATTGATTTTTTTAAAAAAAAATCGATATTTAAATATATATCAGTATAAAAAAACCGATATATATCTGTCGATACGGATATTTTTTCCTTGATTTGGACTACGTTTTTGAATTTGGAGTGCAAGTGGGTAGTTAACACGAAAGTGGGGAGCTAAATTTTAAAGGAAAAAAAGGGCTGCATGGAGGTTAATTTCAGCAGCAATTTTTTTATCAATGTGGGAAGAAATGAGAAATAGAATATTTGAAAGCAAAACATGAGATACTAGAGGTTTACAAGAAGTCCAGGTGGGGCATTATAAGGTGGTTATCATTTGTGCAAGGAATTTTCTGGATGCTCCTTAGAAGATTTTTCTCTCTCATAGGATTAGTGCTTGATGAGAGAAAAGAAAAAAGACATGATAAAAGTAATATAGCAGCTCGACCCTTAAATTTATTTAATTATAATAACTTAATTTAATTACATGTGTGAGAGGTGCTTGAGGACCTAACGGGGGTTCCACCTGTTGGACACGTGTCCCCAAAACCCAATTTGGATTAATCCCAGTGGAAAATAAGAGAAATAAGAAAAGTGATGTGTCTATCGGTGCAACCAACAAGCATTGTCGGTCAAACCGATGGCATCGGTGGGACCAATGGTAGTGGCGGTCAAACCTTTAGTGAACAAACATTGGACTAGAGGTTGAGTGGAGGACCAACTAGAGAAACGGGGCCTCAATCGGTTTGACTGACACCGGGTGTCGGTGCGACTGTTAAGAAGCAGAATTCTGAACAAACTACTAACCAGAGAACTGGGTCTCTGTCGGTTCGACCGACACTCGGTGTGGGTGTGATTGACAGAGAGCAGTAGAGAGAAAATTATGCGCACTGTCAGTGCGACCAACAGTTGCGCCGGTTCGACTGACTGCACGACTTAAACTTGGTTATTTAAATCCCATTTGGCGTGAAAATTTCATTTTCTCACTTTCTTCTTCTCCCCTTCACCGAGAGAACCCATTCCCAGCTAGACCCAACCCTCCTTTTACTCCCTTTCACTCATTGCATGCAATAGATTGGAGTTGGACGCAGCTCAAGCTCCCTTGTACTCAAATTTTCTCTCCCCTAAGGTAAGTTATTCACTCTTCACCTCTCTTTCTCTCCAATGTTGAGTTTTATTTGAGGATTTGTATGGAATTGAGGTAGAACCATAATATAAGCCTTAAATGGGGACGAATCCTTGTAGAGAATCTCACGCCCTGACCCAAAACATAGGCACGTGACGCGGAATAATTTTACTTTTTCGAATTTCACACGTGTACTCACAACTCAATCGTCGAGATCATAAATGAACTTAAATAACATTAATATCTCAAAGGATATTAAAATTCTCTACCATAAATGTTATAAAACATTCTAGAATTTATTATATCAAACCCTCAAAGAATAAAATAGTAAAAACAATATCACCAACTCAAATCTAACAAATAAGTAAATAAAATAATCAACTCAAATATGTAGGGTGTCCTAAGCAGCATAATATCTAAGCTCTTCATCGTGGTCCCTTGGACCCATATGTTGCAATATTAGCTGAAACTGCGAAGACTTGAGTACAAACAATACTCAGTGAGGAAAATATGCATGCTAAACATCCACGCACCCACATAATGATAATTTATAAAATGGTATATAAATAAGGCGATGCTATCAAGTCATACTATCAATCTCATCAATATGAACACTATGTCCACCCAAGGACACCAATTTCATCAACGTGAACACAATGTCCACCGAATGATACCTCTACTGGAACGGGTTATCAAATATCATGATCCCTTAAGGGACATAGGCCACGACTTACAAGTGTAAGATCTCAATACAACATATATAATCTACCTCACTATGCGTCCCTTCACTACTCTGGTGATTAAGTTAACTCTAAGGTGATCAATATACGACTTACTAAATTAGTACCGCCCAAATAGGGCTCACAAGTATCTAATCATGCGCAAACTTTACACCAAGTGTACAAAATAGTCGTGAGAACGAACTATAGCGTGGAGCATGATAGGAGTTATACCCATCAATGACAACCACAAACAGTCGTGAGAGCGACCTACAATGAGAAGCAAGATAGGAGTTATACTCCTCAACAACAATCACAAACAGCAGTGAGAGCGACCTACAGTGTGAAGCATGATAGGAGCTATACTCCTCGACGACAACCCTATACAACAAGTCCCATAGCCGGCGCCACCGTTCCAATAGTGTTCTTTAAACAAAACCATTATCTTGTCACATCAACCTCCTCTAGGGAGTGGGGACTCATACTAGTTGGACCCAAACAAGAGAAATGTGCATCATCAAGTCCTATGAACTCTTTGAGTCTCATCCCAAAACTAGTAATTCTCAATATCATCCTGCCTATTAACACAATATCTCATACTCACATCCTACATAACCTCCTAAGTACATATCAATGAGTAATGCAAAAGGGATCATATTCACAATTACATAGGTAATATATATGTTATAATCATATAATAACCATTATTTCACAATGATAGCAGCATAGCACATTTCATTACGTTTCATACATTCAAATATTTATCATATTGGGTTATTTTAGGGATAAGGATTACACACCAACCTTGAGATACACATATCGGGTTTATTTATACATATTCTTTGTCGTTGTAATTTATTCAACCCGTCTCATGATGGTTTAACATCTTAAGTCCAATAACTCCATTTTTTACAGAACAAACCCAATTAAATTCATCAATAAATCATCTCAGCCCTCACAAGGGTCTCCAATAATTATTACAAAGTTTCTATCATCATAACATGATAATAGACATACTACAAATCATAAAATATGGAATTAATAACATCTCATGCATAGCATAGGGCACATCCATCCTATTTATCATACATTAAACACATCAATAACACAATATATTCCCTAAATCAATTAAATAACATACTTACATTAATACAATATGTGTGTAGCGATCCTCACCTCAAAATAACGATGTTTCTGGTTAATCTTCGGGTCGTATCTCATCGAGTTCGGGATTCAAAGGCTCTAACCAATCAAAAGAACATAATACATCCCTATTAGTTCATCGATCAAGCCAAATAAAAGCTTAAATGCAAAATCTCCAAATTTAGACACAAGATTTACCCCTAATCCAGATTAATCCCTTCAATCTAAGGGTAATCCCTAAATCTCCTCCCATGAATCATCTCCAAAAGTAGTTCCCCAATTTAGTTTCCTTCCTATGGGTTCAAAACTCAATTTCAATTCAGATCTACACCCAAACAAGGTTCCATAACAAAAATCTCCAATTACGTCCATGGAATTCTCTCCAAATAAGTCATAAAAGTCATCACATACTCCATTCTCAACACATCCCATTAAGATCTCATCAAATAAGAAGAAAGTGAAAGGGAAGATCATAGATCTTACTTTTGGATGAGAAAGAACCGTGCAAAAGGGAGATCTAAGCATAGGAAATCCGAATCTAAAACGTTTAGTGGGTGAAAATCAATAGAGAGAAGGTAGAAGAAGTAAAGGTTTGTTGTTGGGGAGGAAGGGTAGGCTGTTTGGCAGATGAAGGAGGTGAAATAAACCTAATTTCGTCCAAACACAAACTTATGCACGGACTTAATATTTTAATAATTTTTTAATTTTTTTTCTTTTTTAGAGTTGGGCCATTACAAAGAAGTTGGGATTTAATGCTTGGGGGCCATGCATGGGGTAGGTTTGGGCTCCATTCGGATTTGAAACCCTGATATGAGATAGATAATGGGGGGAAATGGTTTATTATGGAAATGAGGCCGGATAATGTTGGTAATTTGGGAATTTCTCATGGGTTGAGCTTGGATGACCAAGAATAGGGTTAAACCTTGGAGAAATTTGGGGGTTTTTGCAATTAGGTGTGTGTTTAGCCTAACATGAAACTTATACATGCTTTATGTGTTCTTATACATTAGTTTTAATTTGTTTTTAAAGCTGTCTCATTTTCATTTGGAATTTAATAGTTAACTTGATGTCATGGAAATGTCTGACTAAGTTTAAAACTAAGGTGAAGGGTGAAGTTTGATAGTTCACAGGGTTATTTTCATATCAACAAATTATATATTAATGTAAGTTTAGTTTAATTGAATGGTTTAATTAATCTTGATTTTTGTTACACATCTACGCATGTTCCTTGATTCAATGTAGTTTCCGAACACACTTAATACTTGAAAAATACGTATGATACTTGTGATAAATTCTTTGATTCACTCCATTTCTATATATTTTTCTTGATTTACTGTGATTTTCGAATACAGTAAATGCTTGAGAAATTGTTGTGACATGTGAGTTGTGCTTAACTGATTTTAACCGTCAATTATTCGAACAAATTATTTGAAAATTATTGTTGATCTAATTGCCAAATCATCCGATTTGAGAGAATTTTTATTCGGATAAAATCGAGACAAGTTGATGAAATTGACTCTATAAATTATTAAACGAATCTCCAAACCTTAGTGTTTTTTTTTTTATTTTTAATTTCATCACCATCTTTTCACTCCATACTTTGTGTGGAAATCCAATTTTATTTTAATCGCTTCAAATAGTGTTCTTAATACCTTCAGTCCTTGTGGATTTGACTTCGGACTCACCGAGTAATTTTACTACTTTACTAGTTGCACTTGAGTGTACATTTTGAAGTGGTAGCAAAATATAATAATTGTCTTACTTCCTTTTCTTATCACTAAGCTGTGGAGTTGTTGCGTTGCTCCTATTATTATTATTAAATTTTATTTGTTATATTTTCACTGTTAAATTGAATTATTAAAAACATAAATATTTATCTAATAAATCTAATAAACTGAGATTAAAATGATTTGATGAAATCCCTTTTGAACTAATTTGTTTGTCTATACTTAAATCAATGTATCCTCTTTTATCATCATAGGGTGGGTCCCACCCAGGACTTATGTAACGCCCATCTAATAACGAATCTAGGCCACTCAAATGGCCAATTTATCTTCTAAATTCACACCCAATCTTATTAATGTGTATCTGGATTGTGATGTATCCTCACCATTGGATGAGAAAACAAAACTATTAAGAAAATTATTTTAAAAACTAAAAACTATGTTAATTTAATGTCACTCATTTTTTATGGTTTGATGATCCTAAGATCAACTATTTAACAATCTATTTCTTTTATGTCAAATCCGAGCTCTCTACAGGGCCCATCCAATGATGAATCAATGCCGTTTAAATTTTGTTCTCTTGTAAATTTAAATCCAATTTGTTTTGATGTCTATTTAATGCATCCTTGCCGTTCAAACCCAATGATTTAATTTTAATATTAAAAATTAAGAACTAAATAAATTGACCAGACCTAGTTTTGATAGTTAATAGCTACTAATCTGACCACATTTTTTATCATCATATAACGAGTTCTATGAGAGGAGCTTGACTGTCAAAGCAACTCCCTTTTGAATCGTAAGCTCACTTTATATTCGACCCTAAATATCAAACATATGTTTTGTTCTTCATTAAATAATACTAAAAGAATTCCATTTTTTGCCACAATCTTTGATATTTCATTATCTGCCAAAATTGAATTTTAGCTTATTATTTGTTTCAAATAATTAGTGGATACTATAATTTACGAAAGCTACCATATCAACTTAGAACCAATGTCACAAATATCGGTAATATTTTCAAATTTACCACGTTTTTATTTGCAAAATATCGCTACTGCAATAATAACCCGTATTTATCGGCACTGCGGTGAATTACCGATAAAATCTCGTTAAAAACACGATAAATGATAATATCCAATAAATTCCTAGTAAATTACTGATAAATTCTTTATTTTATTAATACTTTCATTATTTTAAAAATTACATTGTTCGTGAGATTTTCCTCTTAATTTCCCACTAAAACCCCAATAATTTGAAAATAGACAGTTTTACCAATCATCGTTAAAGGACATTATTTTTCACAATGCTTAGAACTGATAGTAGTTGGGTAATCCAAACCGACACTCGCTGCCTGTATGGCTTTCAAGTTCAGTTTCAAGTCCTTGGGCGGAGCTCGAATCTCGGTGAAGTGAAAGCCATACAAAATAGTTGGGTAATCCAGTGAATATTTTCGAATATTTGAATATTATCCAATGTAAATAAGATGACTTTGCATGGAAAGGTTCGGCAGACACAAAACAGGCGTAAAAAACTGTGCCGCCGATATTCTCGGCCACTACGGGTGTAAAATAGCCATATGGCCGATACTTTTTACCTGTGCCTTAGAGGATAAGGCTCACACCTAGAATAAAAAAAATTTAAATGGCCAGTTAATTATCATGAGAGCTATGAAGTGTAAAAAAATGGGATTATTGAATCATCCTAGCCTTGATTTTTTAAGATGGAAAACAAATCATTGGATAAAAACTTTTACCTATCTTTCATCAGTCCAACAATAAGGATGTATCAAATAAATATTATAAAGGTTAAATCAAAATTTGAAAGAAAAAAAATTTAACATCTTGAATCCATGATACTTTTGTGAAAACTTTAGTTTATGAATTTCACAATAGGTCTAATAGATTCAATTCTCCCTTCATAGCCGTCTCCATGAATTGTACCCATTCAATTTGACACAAATTCGACTTACAGTTTATCGATCTACTTTAAGGAAATTTCCATTATTAGATATATGTAAAACTTTAAAGACTTTAAAAAACATGGTTTCTCTTATCTAATTAAGATAAAATTTTATAGACATCATATACAGCGAGTGTCTTTTAAACTCATCCATCCATATGAGCTTAAGTGACACCCATTGGTCCTCTGCACCAAGCCTTTCATGCAAATATTGATTTGTAAGGTGTATCTATCTCTATCTATCTATCGAATAACAGTTCTCATTAGACTTTCATGCAAACTTTGATTTGTGAGGCCTACAAAAGATTTAATGAATTTTATTTTCCCATCACACCCACCTAGTCTCTATGATTTACACTAGGGCTGCAACTCGGATCGGGCGAGTCGGGTTTTAATAAATCCAACTCTAACTCATGTCACAATACATTGAACCCAACTCGACTCGAATTAAAAATCCGATTTAGTCAACTCAACTTGACCCGACTTTGTAATATCCTCAATTTGAAAGTTGGCCCGACCCGACCCGAGTTACAGCCATAGTTCTACTCGTTTGCTGTATAGTCGTTACATTTATAATGAAAAACCCATTTCAGATTCTTGAGTTTTGTATTGAAAATGCTACTTTTGCTTCTCACTCAGCTCAAGAAGCTCTAAAAATCCAACAGACCACCGATTTCAATACAGAAAACCCAACATTTCTACATAGAGCACCATCCAGGCGTTGGAAATGGAAAGAGAATACCCCTAAAAGTCCAAGCTTCCAACGGCAGATTGACGTAGATTTTCTTCTCCAGAGGGGTTGCTGATGAGCTCGTACAAGGTTTTGGGGAATCTGAAGGTTGGAATTCGAAGACTTTGAGAAGGTTCAGAAGTTGTGTTTGTATTGGACTTTATAATTTTCCTTCTTTTTTTTCTCTCTCTATTTTGTCTTTTCAAGAATCAGCGTAGGAGATCATGCTTGGTGCCAATTCTGGAGAGATTTCGTAGTACACTGGCCTATTTAAAAATTGTAATTCACAAGCATAGTGGGCCCCACTACTGCACTGAGATACACTCCGTAAATAATATATTACCTTGTCACCCCAATTTTTTTTCCATCTTTTAACAATGGTTAAGATGTTCTTCTTATAGAGCACTTTAATTGATGGTCTTGCGGACCACCATTCATTTTCTTCCTTATCTTCATTCAAGTGGCTTTCTAATAAGGTAAAGTTGAAAAAACTTTCGTTTAAAATTCCTTGGAAATTGGTTCCAGACAGCTGCATAGAAATAGATTTTATTGGAGCGTTGTGGTGTGAGTTTGTAACCATTTTGTTGCGTGAAAATCTTCTCCCACAGTAGTTGGGTCTTCTTGGGTCGAGTTAAATCGGATTGAGATTTAAAAACTTTAGTCAAAGCTAATCCGATTTCTATGCGGCTTTTTCTCTTCTCAACCCGACCCGACGTTATGAGCGGACCCTTATAACCCAACCCGTATGATTTCTCGAGTCGGGTCATGCAGGTCTGGTCAAAACCCGACTCGAATTGCAGCCCTTATTTTATACCGTACCCAATTTGATACAAATTTTACTTTTAAAGTCTATTCACCAAACTCAAAGAATTTTATATAGATAAATGTAAAATTTTAAAGACATCAAAAAATAACTGACCAACCAAGTTTATAGACACCGATCACATATCAAGACCTTTCGAGCTCTCCCATCCATATGGGCTTAGGTAATGGAGACACCTGCTAAATAGGAGACACCTGCATCCATTGGCCATTTGCACTAAATTTGGTACAAACACGTTGTCAGGAATCTCCTATTTAGAGATTAATAGGAGATTGATCACCTGCGGACCGGTGTGCAGGTGTCCTCTTGTGTTCCCCAGTTTAAAGATGCCTGACCTATCTACGGTTAAAATGAATTCCAACAGAACGACTGGAAACCACTAAAGAACTAAAACAGAACCACAGTTTGAATTCCATTCTTTAGAATTATTTTTTTCTTTTTAAAATTTAGATTTAATTTTACATAATTTCCACTTGATGCATCCTGAACCGTCATGATACGTCAAAATATTTATTCAATAATTGATTTTAATCTTAAAAATTAATGGCTAATTGAAGTTCTTACTAAGACTTGTCCTTAAATATTAAACGTTTTTTTCTGAAGAACACAACTTTATATACACGTATCTTTCACATGAATTTATGATATACATATTACAGTGTAAAATTCAAAACCATTCAACCATCTTAGTGTTTATCAACTGTCCTCATGTTGTATTATAGAAAAAAAAATACAATTTAACTATCTTCATTTTCTCAAGATAATATATGGATTTAAAACATTTAAAATTTAGAAAATCAATAAACCAAAGCAATGCATGCATACCTTATTGGATTATTTCTATCCTAATAATTAAATACAAATAATACTTTCTTTTAAAAAAAAATGAAGTTAATTTTCTTCTAAATTTTTAGTCACCACAAAGTTAAATTCAAAACATGATTTTAAGTCATTCAATATTTGTCTAAAACATTTTAGAAAATTGTAAAAACATATAAACCTAATAAATTATTTACACGAAATTATAAGTATCCGTTTTCAACTTTTTAACGAACCGCCCATTTTATAGTTCAAATTTTATTCGTATTTTTTTCAAACAAAACTAAACTTCAACTCGTATTTTTTTTAAACAAAACTAAACTTTAACTCGCGAGGGTTAACATAATACAAAGTTAACATAATAGAGACATGAAGTTCTCACGACTTAACAAGATATTTTATGATGCGATGAAATCTAGTAACTCTACGATCAGAGAAATGGTCGCTAATACAATCCACTTGGAATCAATTAAGTAAAATAGACAGTCGAAATGAAGCACTCAGCCACTAGTAATTTTATTTGCTTAAATCTAATTGATATGAGTATTTAAATAAAATTTATTTTTATAACCAACATATAAATAATCTGAAGTTTAACTTTACAACATCGATGTACCTACTTAGAATGATACTCTCTTTGTCTTAATTTAGTTGTTTAATATACATTTTGAGACTTGTTCCAAAATAGTTTGTTTGATATACCATTTTGATTATCTTTCTCTACCTATCTACTCTTGAAGAGAACTTATAAGCCTTTTGAGAACCCTTCCTTTAAGAAATCAAAATTTAAAAATGAGCCAACTAAAATGAAACGGAGGGAATATATGTTATTGGAATCAAAACTCAGTTATAAGAATTCCCGACTTCTAATATTAGGATTAAAAAAAAACTAAAAAGTTCTGACCAAGTATAATCGGCACAAAGCCACCGTGAAATGTCAGGTGAATGATAGGATGTTTTCAATTCTGCTCTAAGACCATTCACCACCCTGACACTTCCTGTTCTTAATAGCTCATGAGGGACCATTTACCACGAGTGTGGCCTGGATGAGGCGGATAGAGGACTTGATAGGAGGATTTTAAAATAAAGTCCACCATCCAAATATGATAAAACAACGGCGTATGACAACCAAATTTTCAAGATCCAAAATCACAACACTTGAACAATTCGATGAGATCAAATATTATCGATTTATTATCTACATACGCCAACCAAAGATGTTTGCCCCACTTAAAATCCTAACAGGCACTCTACCTAAAAAGAAAGAGCTCAGGGATTTGGTGTTTTGAAAAGATGATCAGATGCAAACGAGAATTAACTAACCAAATTTGTTTCAGGGAAAGCAAAGGTGAACTGGTTTCAGAGGCAGTTTTCTGGTCAAAGTCGTGATAGTGAGACTAGTGACGACAGTGAGTTTGAGACTGATTGCAGCATCTGCATTTGCCATCACCTCGGTTGAAGACGACTCCATCACAAAGAAAAGAGTATCAGAAACCTCTCTGACCAAGATGAAAAGTACAAAAGAAGAAAACTTGGCTGGGCCATCAGACTCTGGAAAGATTTCCAGAAGTCTTACCCGTAAGTGAAAAGAAAAAAATCTGCAGGCAGTTCTACATCTCAAGGAGGGGTTTGTCTTTTGTCATTGTTGTTGGGGATGGGTGAGACTGGGAAGTTTATCTTCGTAATTTGGGTCAAAACTTTTCTGCTAAACGGAATAACTTGAGAAGAATAACAATTTTTCATTTTTTTTCTTTTAGTGACAAAAGAAAGATAACAACTTCTCTTGCATATCAGATGAAGCATCAGTGAAGAAGCCAGAAGTGCCCGAACAAAAGACTCCAGAAAATCCTGCTACCAGTCAAAAGATTACAGAGAAGGCAATGGGCAAAGTTCCCAAGTATAAAAAGAACTTCAACCCTCTCTGAGACTCAACCAAGTGATAAGAGCATGGTGAAATCTGAAACTGTAAAAGGTACAATGCCAAAACGTAGTGTTTCATTCAATAATAAACCTACAGGTCCAACAAACAACTACAGGACTCAAGAAGGAAGTTCACTAGACAAAAACAGCATATCAGATGCTTGGGGAGAAAGAAAAGATGGCAAAGATAGAAAGCGGTAATTCAAATTAATCATAGAAGTTCACAGTCCCGTTCAATAGTTAGCTCTATGACCAGTATCCGAAAATAATCAACTATTTTAGAACTGAATGACTTGCTTATCAAGACTTGGATCAGAACAAGGTCCTGCTAGAATTTGAACACTTGGGCTTGAAAACCCACAACTATTTCAAACATGAAATGTGGTGCGATTTTGTGAATTATGCATATAACAAAATTCAGTCTCATTGTTTAAGTATTCATTCAATCTAAAGGCATATAATGGACAGTCAAATAATAAAACACTTAATGCTAACATTATATAGGTAGCAAACTAAATGGCATTGTTTCTTCAATCTCCATAATCCACACATAGAACTTATATCTGATGGGATCAAGTCAAACCCACCAGCAAGCCCTGTATCCCATGTTAACTTATCATCAGGTTGCAATGCGTAAGTTGTTGTCAGGCTGTCCTCCTTGGGGAGAGTCCAGCAAGTGAATGAAATTACTAGTTAGAAGATAAAGATGCTCAATCATGATCTAGCACTTAACTTTGTTTCTGAGTTAGCCTGATTTGAAAGGGTCCAAGTTTGATATCACGCAACAAGTATATATAGTGCTTCAAATGCAAGGAGTCATGCATCAATTTGGCAACAAGGCTGCTGCTGCTTCTACTAACAATCTAAATTTCCCAGATATGAAAAGCAGAAATCAGAAATTCTAGCTTAGAAGAATGAGAAGCAGACACATGCAAGACGCCGGATGGAGAAAAAAGAGGTTTGAATTGGACTCATCAACTTCCAACCATATAACCAAATATATATATTTCCTTGAGATGAATAGAATATATTGCCATAACCAAATCTATTTTCTTGAATGGCAGCTGGCATTGGAGTTAAAAAGAGCACGGGCCACACAGGAATTTCGTAATGAAATGGCAAGGATTAATAAGATTGCTGGTGGAGCAAGGGCGCTTGCAGAGGATAGGAAAAAATTGATGAGCTTAAGATAAAGGAAAAGGCAAGAATTATCAGATCAACAGGGAAGACTCCAGTCACATGCTACTGCTTCTGATATAGAAGACCCAATTCCATGATACTGTAACCTGATAATGTAATGGAAATAATTCCTTCACTATTCCTGACAAAATCCAAGCATCATAAATTACAGACAGATCCAATTCAGGAACATTATTCTGTACAAAGAAGCACACATATATACAATGTATACATTACAAACTATGATGCAGCAGTAAGTAGGACCATTTAAGAACACTTAGGTGAATGGAACTGTATGAAGAAAGGAAATAATGCTCATACAAATGACAGAATGAATCTAAAAAGACAAGAAACTAGAAACAAGAACCAGTTCAGTATTAATGCAGATGATAAATATTTGACTACATACACACACACACACAATAATGTACATATGCTTACAACTGTATCCTGTACAAATACTTGATCCATGTTCAAAAAATATAAGTAAAATGAGGGAAGATTGAAGAATAGCTCACTAAAAGCTTTCATGGTAAAAGTGAGATCCCTGTATTAACCTGGCATGGAAAATTAAATCTGGATATCCATACCATGATAAAAGAGAAGATGAACAACATCCCACCAAGATCGTGAAAACAGCAAGTTTTTTTAACTTACAATTCAATGACCTGTGTTAAGAAGAAGAGGGGGAAAAAGTTAAACCACATATTTCAGAAAATAATTAAGGGATAATATTAATACAGATAATTTGAGGTGATCCCAACAGCATTGTCTCGTGTTGAATCTGACAGATGAGAAATCTCACCAAAACAGACAGAAATGCCCTAATCTCACATAACAATTTGATACTAAAAGCGAAGTAGCAACGAGTCTTATATGAGATGCTATTCCGAAGTATGACATTTACACCTGAAATTATTGAAGCCCAAATATAGATGCTAAGGAATGTACGTTCATAGGATCCCTCCCTCACTCATTGTAACATACAAATTTGTCGAAGAAATGAAGAATATCTCTTTTTAAAATGGTGACATGACTCGAACCTGGGGGGCCTTTGTGGATGCAATAATGAATATTTATCAACTGTACTAAATACTCTAAAAATAATCCTTTAGAAAACTATTCTAATCATTTTGAGAATTGATGGGGATATTGGTGTTTTTTATAAGAAGGGACACCGGTATATATTTTCAACACTTAGGTGATGACAAGTGGACAAAAGAACAAACACGGTGTCCCTAATTATCAAAAACACTAGTGTCCTTATCGACCCCCTTTTACATTAACAATTTTTAAAATTTACAATTGCCAAATCCGAACAATGTGTCATGATGTCAGAATTTCCATGGTTGACAAATGGTATGGAAATACTCATACAAGATTCAGAATGCCCAACAATCACCCTACTGTGAAGTTGTCATCCCCACAGAGCACAATGCTTGGATGATGCTAGTTGATGATTATGATATTTATGTCTACTGAATGTCAATTAATTGATTCTCAGTAATTGTCAATATATGCTTGTGTATCCTATGCCCTAAAGTTCACTACAATTGGATGATCCCAGATGTTGATCATAAGATTTGTGTGCACTGAATATCAACTCATTGATTTTCTCTTTTGTAAGATCAACTGAACTTCCACAGAATGGGGCATAGGTCCATCAGTGGCAAATGAGTGCACCAATCACATCCATACGTATAGGATAAACACTCAATGTCTCAGAATTGTGTCATATACTAGTCAGTCTCAAGAAAAAGGAAAAGGAAGAGAGACAGCACCTGAATCTGATTCCAAGCATCACTCTAGATCAGATGCATCCTCCGAATCAGAGAGGGGTAAGAGAGTGCAAATGCCAAGCATATGTCCATTGAGACACACATAATACTCGATACAATCATCATAAGATCCTAACCTGGTGCAGGCACTCCTTGGTATCATTTTGGCCTGTAGCATGCTCCATAGTTTTGCCTTACAATATGGGCATACCTCTGAGGGATGGAACTTCGCCTCACGGTCGATCAACATCTTCCGAAACTTGGACACAGAAAATGACTTGAAAACTCCACGGAAGAAACCCAGGTCACCATCCTCCCCCTGATCAAGATGCTCACAAGGGTCTGATACATATAACACATCTGATCTGCATTGTGGTATAAGAAAACTCTTTCCTGATGTCCTTGAAAATCGCGTTCTGTGAACAAAATGACCAGGAATTTGGGTGCTGTTGAACAGACCACCTCTGCTGCACCCTGAACAATAAATGAGCAGCTTCCCTAGTGCTTTCCAGTTACCATCCACACTGTGACTTCCACTAGATTGCAGATCAAGCATCATCTTTGGAGCCCGGGTTCGGCAGAACTCTTTCCATAAGATGCGCTTAGCAATGTCATCAAACCATTTGCAGACACAAGAAAGAGTTGCAATCAACCTCGGGTTCCATTTCAGTTGTTGGAACACTAGGAAGATTGCATCCTCACTTATATGACATTTCATGCACACACAAGTTGAGGAGTGGATACATCGGTACTGTTTTACCAGCATTGGTTCCAGAAGTTATGCTCGATCAAGACAAATCACAATTGTGCTACTGAGTGTTGTTACTGCAATGGTATAGACAGCCAAAAATCAGTAATTCAGTTGAGTTACTTGAAACACAAGAAAGGAAAGACAGATACCATGGTTAAGTCCAAATCACAAACTATAAAGCTCAAGACGTTGAACAGGTCAGTCCATAAATAGCTGTCAAAAATATTTGAGCAGAATTCAATCTGAGAAATTCAACCAAACGAATATCGGAAACATGTTTAAGAGCCAGATCTTGAAAGTAGGACTAAAGTAATGACTTCTTAATCACTCAAGTCACACAAAAACTAGCATTGGTTGAATTAGATTGGAGCCCTTGTACCCAATAAGAATTGAAATTAATCTTTCATTTTTTTTTTTCTTTCGTTCTTTCTTTTTCCTTTTGGAAAGGTTTAAGTAAATGTAAGTCAAACCTGTAAAAAATTCAATGAAGATCACATTAAACATCGTCTGCAAATTTACCTAGGACCAATATGCAAGAATGAATCAAATTAACGTACTTTAGTTGTAATGAAATTGCTTTATTGGATGGAGGACATGCATTGACATAACTCAGACCTTTTCGAGTGTCCATATTGTTAGTGCCCCGGCTTGTCTGAGTCTCTTGTTCTCAATTTCATCAAATGTGTCGAATCTGCCTTGGATGATTGAAATTGAAGCACTAGGTTGATCAGATAGTCAGAAGCTGCGGCAAGGCAACTCTCCAGGTGTTTGGCAACCATAAAGGTAAAAGGACCATTAGTGGACCATAGGTTGAACCCAACACCTCTAGCTTCAAGGACCCTAATTTAAATGTGTTCAAGGAACAAATAGATTTAATCTCTGAAAAATTGCAAATCTGTGAGGCTTGAGCCCTTGAGCCTTTATCGACCCCTCGAGATCAAGGCCTCGAAGGATTCTCAAGGCCTCGACTGTTTATCAAAGAGCAAAAAGTATATGTCTGTAATTTTTGTATGCTCTCAGGCTCAAGCCCTCGAAGGGGACTCGAGCCCTTGGGGACGCTCCTCGATCCCTCGAAACTTAAATGTTGAAATGAGTTGTCTTTCCATATTTACGTCTCGACCCTCGAGACACACTCCTCGACCCCTCGAGGTTTAAACGTTGCACAGTTTATTATAAATACAGGGTTCGTTTGTCTTATGGCAATTAAGGATTCTAATGCTTTCTTAAACCTAATCAACCCAAGGCTCCCAGGAGAGGATCTCACACCTTCAAGCCATCTTAGAGCCTCTCCCTTCTCTCAAATCTCTTCAACAAATGTTCATGGTGGTATCCAAAGGGCTTGTTAGCCTTCAATGAAGAGGATTATGAGAGAGCAACTCTAGGACCTCTTGTTGCATCTGATCTCCTAGATCAGATGCAAATGTTCGTGGTGGTATCCAAAGGGCTTGTTAGCCTTCAATGAAGAGGATTATGAAAGAGCAACTCTAGGAGCTCTTGTTGCATCTGATCTCCTAGATCTACCCCTTTCGTTGTGGTTGCTCTTCCCTAGTAGCAATCAACATTGAAGACCGGAGCGTGAAGATTTGCCAAAGAACACATCTCGAAGACTTACGAAGGCCCAAGGCAAGCATTCTTTGTTTATTTATTACTTCGTCCATGTACAGTGGATTAGAACTCTGTGATCGAACCACCTAAAAAAATAGGCGTCGAGGATTAGACTGTTGTGGTCGAATTGGAAAAAAAACAAAAAAAAAACTAATCACATAGTGCGGCCACTCTCTGACTGCTTCCCATTCGCCCAAAATTGTTTATAGCCCATTAGAGGTCGTGATGAATCCACAATCAGTAAGCAAGAATTGGGAGTAACAAAACCAATAGGATGGTTAGCTAAGGGTATACTATCAGCTGTGATCATCAAGTATGAGATGTTTACCGTGTAGAATCAGTCTTCTTTTTTTTAAAACTTTTGAAAGGTTATTGACTTATGGCAGGAGGAAAAAAGAACATAGAAACAAGAAAGAAAACAAGGTTCCCAGTACATCAATCCACTTTAGAAGAAAAGAGGAACTCGTTCATTAGCCATGGACCTCAACAAAAATCGGAGATGTAGTACCCCAGTATCTTATTTACAGTTGATGCAGTACTAATTCATGAGACAATAAATGAACCAAAAATACATCAGACTTGGAAAGACAGGCTTACTAGGAAATGCTTGAAATGCTAGCAAGAAAAAGGGAAAAAAAAATATAGATTTGCAAGTATAGAGGATGAGCTGTTTGAATTGAAAATGACTCACACTGCATAGATTTGATACTTGGATGCCACTATGAAACAGAAGGTTTATTTGGATGTTGCAAGTAGGATTTAGCAGAAGGCGAGCAAAGTGGAGACAAGCTGGTAACTTATGGTGTAGTCATCAAGCGTAGTATTGATCAAAGGAGCATTTGTATAAAATGTAGCTCGGTAGCCAATGAAGAAGAAACAAGAAGATATGGTATATCTTGGGAATGGAAAATAACAAGAATATAGGGTACAATTGACAGATATGAATTGTGTAACAATTTTCAGCGAGAGTTTTAGCTGATATTTGCAAAACAATTATACAATTTTAGCTGGAATTTTGTATTTTGGCCGAAATTTGTAAATGACAATGTACATGTCTTGGTGCATGGGATAAATGTATGGATTAAATTGAATGAAACATCAACTTGAAAATTTTCACTGTTTCCATTGCTTCTCTCCAAAATTGCATGGTATTAGAGGCTAATGTCTTCATTCATAATAAATGCTTCACCTAGACCAACAAATAATGATCCACAAAGCAGTCAAAGCACATGCAAACCATTTGGGCAACCATAATCCCTGGCCATCCATTTAGTGATCTTTTTTAATACAAATAAGATGAGTTGATCTAACGCATTAATTGTTGATGAGGCCATCACGAGCTCAAACAAGCCCAATGAAATTCATGAAGATCCATTAGAGAATGGTGAGACCCATGTTGACATAATTGGTGGCTTTCTACTTCAATAGAACTAAAGAATTGATAGTGGCAAGAGAGGACCCAAAGACCTTTTGATGCGGAGCACCACACGAGTTTCCATATTTAGCAAGTTTCTATATTTAAATTTAGGATTTCCAGCTTTTCATAATTGTATTTTTTCTTTCATTTATTTGTTTAGTCCAATAGTTGGTTTTGTTTGGAGAAATTTAGTGATTTTACATGTAATTAGGGCTTTCTAAACATTGGAGGTAGTTTGGTATTTGTTTATTTGAGGGTATTTTGGTTCTTTTTATGTTTTTAAGTCATTATATATATGATTTAATCCCTCCATACGAGATGGACACTTAATCAATGAAAAGAACAACTTTTGTTTTGTGCAAACTTGCCTCCATCGTAGGAAGCATGGTGAGAAGCCAAGGAACCCTCGAGAGAAACTAGGGAAGGCAAGAATCCATGGGAAAAGGTGAGAATCATCTTCCAAGATCCAGGTTTTTATCTATCTTTCTTCTATCTCTCTTTTTCCCTTTTCTTCTCTTTTTGCTGCCCTCTCAAACCCAGTCGAACTGCTGTCCTAGAACCGTCCTATTGCTGTCCCAGATCTGTCACAAAAAAAATATCCTTGTTTACCGTCCCGACCTGTCCCAGATCCCATCCAGACTCGTCCCAAGCCCTTCATAAGTCCCTTACAGCCCTCTTACTGCAGCCACAAGTCCTCTTGGACCCTTCCTTAGCCCCATACAACCACCTCTACCTGTCCTAAACTACCATACAGCCATTACCTATCCTCTTTTATCATTAAATCCCTTTTTTCCATCCCTGATACTCCCATACCCTGCTTCCTCCACTTTGTTTTTGACATCACCTTGATTCTAAATAGTCCGAATTAGTTTCTTTTGGTGATTGATCTACTTATTTGTGGATTTAGTTAAACCCCTTTGTTTTGAAGGCCTTCTATTTTGAGTTGTGACTTGGTTTTGATTGTCTTATGATCACTTATATTAGATTCCAAGAATTTGTATGATTCTTTGTGGTAAATTTCTATATTAATTAATTGTATATATTAATTGATATTTAATTTCAGCCTATTTTAGATTTAGGGTGCATTATTTTCATCCCTTTAATCCACATTTGGACATTTAGAGTTACCCTATCCATTGTCCTACATCAAATTGGTATCAGACCAAGGTTGGATTGTTTCCTTAAACATCCATGGTCCTGGATTTGCATTTAGTGTAAAAAATTAATTAATTAACTAATTTAAAAAAATATTAAAAAAAAAATCATCATGGCATATAGAGTTTAGAACACAACATTTAGAAGCATCTAGACATGTCAGGAAAACAACCCTCAGCTTGGTTCAATAAGTTCCTCACCCAGTTGACTATTCAGAAGACTGAATTTCAAAGGCGACAGGAAGTCATAAATAATAAATTCATTCCTGTACAATCCAAGAGCACCCAATTGACTTCCAAGTTGACCGAACTCCGAGGAGTTGATTGTGGTGAGTACCATCAGCCTCATAATTGTGCCTTGAAGACTGTTCCTCTCGTGGCCCGGGATTTTGATGGACGTCTCGATCCTAAAGTTTTTCTCGATTAGGTATCGGACATGAAACACTACTTTGAGTGGCATGACATGTCAGAAAGTCGGCGAGTCCATTACACTTAATTGAAATTGGTGGAACAAGCCCGGATTTTCTGGATGACGGTGGAACAGAAAATTAGGAGGTTAAGAAAAGACCCCCTAGATTTGACATGGGACGAAATGAAAAAATAGTTAATTGAAAAATATGTCCCTCCCTTCTACCATCGCAGACTCATTAATCACCCTATGCTTCGGGAACTTGACACATATGGTGAAAGTAATGATAAATCAGAGGTGATACAATCCCACAGGTTACCCAAAGCCATTGCGTCAAATAGAAAACCTCTAGATCTCATCCCAGTATCAATGTCACCTAGTCTGTCTGAGTTTGTAGATGCATTTGCACAGCATAACATGATTCACATGCTGAAATTGAAAGTCAAATTAATATAAGCGATGAACAATATAAGTTTGCTGCAGATTCTCATTGCAAATCCAATGAATTCGATGTGGATGATCATGTGGAGGACCTCACACCATGTCCAGTTCCAGCACCTTCACTTCTGAACCCCGACCCACTTCAAATTCACCCTGAGCCACCTTAGCATGATCTTGAACATCTTACTGCTTTTCTTAATCCGGAACCTCACACTGATCCAACTGGCCTTCTTAACCCACAACCTGATCCATAGCATGAGCCCGCTCCATGTCCAGCCCATTCAGCCTTTACATGTCCAGCCCATTCAGCCTGTACCTCCCTCACCTTTTCAAAGCCCAACAGCTACACCATCTAGCCCACCCTCACAATTTAGAGTTGTCTTCAATCTTGATCTTCACCTTGACCATCCTACTAGCTTTCCGGAACCACTTCATAACATATGGCCTGAACCTATACAGCCTTTACCGATCCTACCTTCTTTACTTTCCTTGTCACCCGAGAGAGAAAAGATAAAATTTATCCTGGTCGAGGAAGTTGTTTCCACAGATGCAAGATGATATCAACAATATCTTGTGAAGAATGAAAAGCCCATGATAGATATCACTTGATTGCTTGAGTTTGAGCTACATCAATTTGCTCCTGATTTAATGGAGATATTTAAGAGCCCTGTCACATCGGAGGCGAGCTATATTCATAACTTCCTGCTATCACCATCCAAAGTTGTTCGTGATGTCAGTTTCAGATTCAATGTATACCATCGTTGGCAGAGAAGAGCCGATCCAGCATTCTTATTGTGATCAATTCTGATTTGTTTGGATGACACCTGAAGACCTCACGTGCACGTGTTTGCATAGGTAGATTGTCTTTTCATCTGTTTGAGCTCGAGGTCGAGTTCTTCTTCAGATGGAGAGATTGATGCGGAGCACCACACGAGTTTCCATATTTAACAAGTTTCTATATTTAGATTTAGGATTTCCAGCTTTTCATATTTGTATTTTTTTTTTCATTTATTTGTTTAGTCCAATAGTTGGTTTTGTTTGGAGAAATTTAGTGATTTTACGTGTAATTAGGGCTTTCTAATCATTGGGGGTAGTTTGATATTTGTTTATTTGAAGGTATTTTGGTCTTTTCATGTTTTTAAGTCATTATATATATAATGTAACCACTTCATACGGGATGGACACTTGATCAATGAAAAGAACAACTTTTGCTTTGTGCAAACTTGTCTCCATCATAGGAAGCATGGTGAGAAGCCAAGGAACCCTCGTGAGAAGCCACGGGAAAAGGTGAGAATCATCTTCCAAGATCCAGGTTTTTATCTATCTTTCTTCTCTCTCTCTCTTTTTCCCTTTCTTCTCTCTTTGTTGCCCTCTCAAACCCAGAATCATCCTATTGCTGTCCTAGATTTGTCCCAGAAAAATCCTTATTTACCGTCCCGACCTGTCTCAGATCCCATCCAGACTCGTCCCAAGCCCTTCCTAAGTCCCTTGCAGCCCTCTTACTGCAACCACAAGTCCTCTTGGACCCTTCCTTAGCCCCATACAACCACCTCTACCTGTCCTAAACTACCATACAGCCATTACCTATCCTCTTTTATCATTAAATCCCCTTTTTCCATCCCTGATACTCTCATACCCTGCTGCCTCCACTTTGTTTTTGACATCACCTTGATTCTAAATAGTCTGAATTAGTTTCTTTTGGTGATTGATCTACTTATTTGTAGATTTAGTTAAACCCCTTTATTTTGGAGGCCTTCTATTTTGAGTTGTGACTTGGTTTGGATTGTCTTATAATCACTTATATTAGATTCCAAGAATTTGCATGATTCTTTGTGGCAAATTCCTATATTAATTAATTGTATATATTAATTGATATTCAATTTCAGCCCATTTTAGATTTAGGGTGCATTATTTTCATCCCTTTAATCCACATTTAGGCATTTAGGGTTACTCTATCCATTGTCCTGCATCAGCTTTCTAATGGACCTACTTGCACCTGATATAGAGCCCATATGAGTGTGCTATGGGTCAAGGCCTATGATGACATGTTATGGACCTTAAAAGCCCACTTTAAAAAAGTCCTTTTGCTAAAAGGAATCCATTTGGACGAAAATGACATGTCATTGCTGGCATGGAGTCCACATCACTTGTCATGTTATAAGCTAAAAATCCTCTCTCCAAGGAAGCTTCTAACGCATGTCACCTTTTTTTCAAGCTTGCAAACAAATTTGGAGGACTTCCAATTTGCATTGGCGTGTGAAAAATCCTAAGGTTTAGGAACTTTGGTGAAAACCTAGGATTTTGGCGTGTGAGGAAGTAAGAAACTTGTATACATGGCCATATATATGATTCTTAAAGTTAGGGTTTTGTTGCAAAAACCTAGCAACCTAAGCATGTACATGAGAAGAGCCATATGCGATCCTAAGAAGTAGGGCTTGTGACAAAATCGCAATGCAAAGCGATCCTAGTGATCAATTGCATGGTGACAATTTTACCTAGTGAGATTTGAACCTTTATCATTTTTCCATGGTGTGAAACTTAATTTTGGTTATCTAATCCATCTTAAAGTTTTCTCCTAGCACAAGGAGAAGGGACAATTGGCCAAGGTATTCTAAGTTTTGAATTCCTTGATTCAAATTGTAGAATTCAGGTCTGAAACTATTATTCTATTGAAGATCTTTGGAAGTGTGCAGTTTTCCTACAGGTAGGACCCTAGGTCTACATCAATTGCCTAGAAACATGAACAAGACAAAATGGGCAACTCCAGTCATCTGATAGATTGCCTATGGCTTTTTCATTTACATCCAAATATTTCTTACCACCATCATCCCCTTAATGAGTTCATAAAGATCAAGGCATAAAGCATCAAGAATGAATGAATTATCAGGTGATCATAAATGAAAACAATTGAGTAGTCCATCATCAATAGTAAAATGCAACTAGCCAACTTAGACCAGTCCTCCTCAATCCTTCACAACTCTAAGAGACAGAACTTTGGCCAAAGATACTATATCCTCTATTTGCTTCCAAGCGGCATAAATTCATAAACCCTAGATTTGCAGAAAACAAGAGCAATCCCTTTCTAACATCTTTATCTTATTTTAACAAAAATGCTTTTTTACTGATACGTTGCATGTGATGGACCAACGTAACCCCGCTTCCCAACCATAACGAAAAAGATAAAAGAGTACTCAGCCAGCAAAAATCAGGGTCAAAACCATTGCTAATCACTGGATCTAAACGTATCGAAATTAATCTTCAAAACGAAGATCTACAGTATCAGACCTTTGCAAAGATCGATTTCATATCTTCCATGTTAGAGAATTCACCTAATACCAAAAAAATTCCAAGTGTCGAGAAATGAAATCAGCAAAAAGTGAAAAAAAACACCCTCAATTTTGTAATGATAGAGCTCTTAAAAACGATATTTTCAGTCAGACATGTAAAGAAAAAAAGAATCTAAATAAATCAAGAAAGGAATTTGAAAAAAAAACTACCTGTAGATCCGAAGCAAAAAGAAGTAGAAAACGAGCAACAGAAAATGGGAGGACAGTCTTCAGTGAGATGGACGACGCCCTTTTCTTTGTTTACAGCTTTACAGGCGTTTTGGGTTTTGGCGAACCGAAGCTATAGGTTCGGAAACCAGACCTGTTGGCTCGGAGTTATCCAAATGCTGGGAGCGGTCCCGGTTGGAAAGATCACCTAACCTAGTCAACATATATAGTAGATGATTAAAATTTTATCACATTTTCAGTTATTTTATTTTAATCTAATCAACAGCTTTAAAAGATCAATCGATCATCACTTAAAAATCGAAACTTTTAAGATCATTACAATGAGAAATGATTAAATTGATGTCTCTGTATTTAATCAACTCTTTTAAATCTTTCCATTTTATCTATATATATGAAAATAATTTATATGTTTGTCAAATAAATTTTGACCTTTCACTCGTTAAAAGGTTGTGAGTTATTTTTATGTTGAAAAATAAAAAAGGCAAAATTCATAAAAAAAATAACTCAAAAACATGAAATGAATTTTAAACTGAGATTTTATGAGTTGAAAAGATTTAGTTCAATTTTATTATATTATTATCTAAAATTAGACAAAATTTGTGATTAAAAATAGAAAAAATATTTTATGATTAAAAATTCATTTATATTAGTATCTAAAAATAAAAAAAATTATATAAAATTTGTGAACTAAAGAAAATTATTCTCTATAAATTTTGACTAACGTTACTCATACAAAATGTATGCTTTCTATTAATTTATATATAACTGATAATTTTAATAAAAGATTAATTGAAACTTACAAATTTCTTTCTTTTGACATTGTTTATATTGTCATCATACCTTAAAGTTGGGTGAAATTGCGCCTAACTTGCACCAACACAATTTGCTCTAACAAGTAGCCCTAATACGAAATGCACTCAATTGCTCCAACTAGACAATTTGATTTGAACTCTCTAGAGTCGAAATATAAACTCCAAACTAAGTATGATTGTACAAGCATATTACATAAAAAACTATTTTTTACAATATTATACAAATATATTTTTATAGAAATTAATAAAGATAACATATATTTTATTAAAAAATCTTATATCAATATTTATGTACAACAAAATTTTGAATTTTTCATCTTCTATCTAAATTGGTTTCGCTTATATCTAAATCGGTTTCTCATAAGCAAAGGCCTTGTAGAGCCCAGAAAATTAAGTACAATGTATGAGAATGGGTGAGTTTGAAAGGTATTTTTAAGTTGATCTTTCTCGTAAAAAACAGGTCCATTGAATTGAATTTGACAGACCATGATTTTAAAGGGGTCAAAGATTAGGAGTGAAAATGGAATCAGATTTCAAACAAATTTTAATTCAATAATGAGATCAATTTAAAATTAAATTTAAATTGAATATACTTACCATTTATATAAGGTAGATGAGTGCAAGGAGAAGAGATTACAATTTTGGATCTCAGTGGGCCTCACATGGGGCTTTCAATATGATGTCATTTATGGGCTATTATTGCCTAAGTGAAACTGTTGCCTTCTATCTATCACTTATGTTTGAGATTAATTATAAATATATTCTATATTTTTAGAAGTATAATTTCATCAATAGATAAATAATGTTTAGGAATAATAAAATATTGATTCTTATCAATCTAATTTTTGCTAATACCAATATATGATAATTAGTTGTAGGGGTAAAACTTGGGCGGGCCCAACCCGGCCTGCATTAAACAAAACTCAAAAAGATTGGGTTTGGGTTGATTTGAGCTTTGGTTAGGCTAATTTTTGTGCCAAAAATATCACCTGAATTAAAATTTGGGTTGAACCCCAGTCTAGTACATGAAAGTTTGAATCCGACCCATGTTCAAATTTGAGCCACATTTAAGTAATATATAATTTTTATTTTTAAAATAATAATTAAAGTTTCTATTTTAAGCCCAAAGAAATCTGAGCTTGGATCAGCTCACCTATACACTTTGGGTTTGAAAAAGGGATGGCCCTATAGATATAGTTCAGGTCAAACTCGAATGTGACCATTCAGACTCAAGTTCTTAAATTGCAATTCAAGTTTAGACTAGGCAAACCTAAGACCCGACCCGACCCAACTGGCCAAATTGAAACCCAATTGAGTTGGATGTCTAGTTAACTGCACAAATAATGATAAACCATAGTTTGATTTTTTTTTTTTTCATACTACCCTTTGATTCTAGTTTATAAAATTTAAAATCTATAAATCATTAATATTAATAATCCATCTGACAAGGCTTAGATGGCATAGTGAGGTCAAAACTTTACCTAGCACTCGTCCATGTTGTCTTCCACATGACTCGTGCATGTCCATGAATTGGGTTTAGACAATAACATATCCACTAAATTAGTAAAAATTAAAGACTTAATACAAATTACCATTTCTAATGTTTATGATCTCGTAGGTAGGATAGTTCTTAAGTATGCAACAATGAAACTCTTTTGTTATTTACCACTTTACCCATTTAAATTAGAATTTTATGATACATATGTATATTTGGCCATAAACTTTTTATAACAAATATACCAAATATGTCTAGCTCCAAAATTCTGATGTTCATGCATTTTATTTCATAAATAATTACAAGAACAACCATGATCAAACCCAAACATATCTTAAATGACTAATTATAGATAGGATTGGAATTTAGGCCAAGGTAATGATGTGTAAAATTAAAATTAAGATTTTGCACGTTACATGGATGAAAGCATCGATTTGAGTATGACAATGATAAGAGTTCAATTCAAATAGAAGTAGATGCAATGCATGATTTGGTTAGAAATGGGTCATCTAAGTCAAAACCAAATTGGTGTAGGATATTTGCTCAAATTAATGGAAACAACCAATTTATTATGGGACTATAGGAAAGCCCTTATAATGTATTGATTTATAAAGTTATAATCTGACTAAAATAATATCGGTAGCTGGTTTCGACTTCGGACCTATATAAAATGTAATAAATCTCTAATTTAATACTCAATACCTTCAGAATAAAGAATGTATTGTCTCAACTATTTTGTAAAGTAATATTCTATACATTCAGAATACAAAATTATTGTAAAAGTGACTAAGAACTTCATGAACACTCTGAAAAACGACTTTAAGATGATTTGTTTCCAGATCTGGCCGAAGTAGTAGGGTTTTTCGATGGTCTTGAGGGTTGCAGATAGAGAGGGTCCAATGGCGGCGATGACCCCATTCTGAATTTCAGGCAGCAATGGCCGATGGGGCAGAAAGAGAAAGAAGATAAAACGATCTCAGCCAAAAGAAATTTTTACGATTGGTGAGAGTTTAAAGAGCTTTTTTAGAAAGGAATAATAAACATCAATTTGCTAGACCCTTTAATTAAATAACATCTCTAATATAATATATGAACCATGGTCCCAGTCATATTACATTATAGAGATTTTATTATAGTCGGTAACTAGAATGGCACGATTTTAGAATGACTCATATAAAATCGGTGTTTAAAATATCGATCAATATGTAATGTATCTGTCAATTTAAATCAAGAATGGATTAAAACGGGTTTTAGTTCAAAGAGAGAACTTATACTTTATAAATATGAACCAATATATCAAGATATTTTTTAAAAGACTTTCTTCCTTAAACAATAAAATGGCTTGCTCCATAACCATTGGAAAGCCTAAAAAGGAACAATTGTTCAAAAACTTTGCATGTCTTATATTTTTTTTTATTTTCCACTTTTACATTGGTATTCAATTTTTAATTTCTTTTGAAACGAAGCAAAATGAAATGATCTCCGATTATAGTTTACATCTAGAACGCAATACTATCAACTTCTTTTAATTAGACTTATAAAATTTGGAAAAAAATTATCTTGTTTGTTGTATAATATGGCATATTTTACTTCATTAGATAAATATTTTAGTTTCTTGCTTTTTAATCTAAAACCATAGAGTAACAAATGTACAAAATATAAAATATATCTATAAAACAAGAATCGATACAATACATAAATAAAATAGATTGGCTACTTTATATGACTTCTCAAGAAAGTCATTATATTGAAATGGTTAATACCTTGCATATCTAAAAGAGTATTATTTTAAATATCTTAAAAAAAGAGACATCATTCATTAGTAATTAAGAATTGTGGTTATAGACCTTGAAGCTAAAAATTCTTTGTGAGATCATATTGTAGAGTTTTGTTCTCCCCAAGTAGAATGGGAAATAATTTAATCTACAAAAAATACATTGAATTTTTTTTTTTTAATTTACGTATGAGAAATCGCAATAAACCCAACGTAAAACTCCCACGGACAATCCTCTTCAAAAACATATCTTAACTACATCTATAAACTTGTATAAATTTTGTCCATTAAATGATCTCATAGACTAACTTATAATAAACTCAAGAGACAACCCACTAAATATAGAATAAATACTCTCAAATCATTCAAATTCATGATCTATCTCACACTAACTCAAAACCAAGTCCGGAAGCATGCTCACAAAAGCATGCATCATTATTAAATAATAAGAAAAAAAAATACAAAATGATGAATGAAAATTGTAAATATTTTCACTCTAAACAATTAAAAGTACGAGCTTATAAATTAAAAAAAAGAAGTAAATATCTTCAAATCTAAGTAATCAATTCAAAAACTGAAACTCTTAAGTTATGGAATATGTGATATGCTTATAATAATTTTTAAAATTTTATGAGCACGTTATGGCATGCTATTGGAAGATTTTGGCATATTGTTGAAATTGAGGTATCTTGATAGCAATTAATGCACTTTAGGCATTACATTGGAATGGCATTCTCATATTTATGAGTTTTGGTATGAGAGTTTTATCCATGATTTGCCGTGATGGCCACTTAGTGCATTAAGTGATAAGTCTAGTGACCCTCGGCTTGAGATGGCCACTCCGGTGATAGCTGTATTCAGGGCTGGCCCTAGGCATAGGCGGCGTAGGCCGCCGCCTAAGGCCCCCACACATAAACTCTTTAATATACCAGTCACAAAGGGCTCCTAAAATCTCACTCCGCCTAGGGCCCCTGAGATTTTAGGGGATCTTAGGGCCGGCCCTGGCTGTGTTATCTTTGACTTAGTTAAGATGGCCACTTAGGTGGTAGCTATGTGATCCTCGACCGGGATGAACATGACGGTGGCAGTTTGTTATCCATGACTAATCACGAAGGTTATCTTTTGGTGGTAGGTTAGTTATCATCGATTCGTCAAGAAGACCACTTTGGTGGTAGGTTGTGTGATCCTCAATTCGTCGAGAAGGCCACTAAAGGATAGTAGAATGGTATTGATGGTTGGTATTGCATCGAGCATTGTGCATTGATTATTCTAAGAATCGGTAATGTGATGGAAGAATATGTAACGACCCGACCCACATACAGGGCTTAGGGCTCAAACTCAGCAAGATATTGTCCGCTCTGGGCCTCACACACAAGCGAGCTCGCATGGTTTTGCCTTTGGGCTCGGGCCCACCTGGCCCGGCCCAAAACGCGTCATGCTAGTTAATGGGCTTGGCCCCCTTATACACTCCCTTCTCTCTCCCTTCCTAACCAATGTGGGACTCCCCACATCGGCTGGCAAGGGGTTCCACAATCACCCCCACTAAGCCTCGAGCCGCCCCCGGCTCGACCCGGCTTAGCCCAACAACACCAGGGAAGGAGGAAAAGCCCACACAGTCCGAGAGTTGAACTGAGGCTCTGATACCATTTGTAACGACCCGACCCACATAAAGGGCTTAGGGCTCAAACTCAGCAAGATATTGTCCGCTCTGGGCCTTACACACAAGCGAGCCCGCACGGTTTTGCCTTTGAGCCCAGGCCCACCTGGCCCGGCCCAAAACGCGTCATGCTAGTTAATGGGCTTGGCCCCCTTATACACTCCCTTCTCTCTCCCTTCCTAACCGATGTGGGTCTCCCCACATTGGCTGGCAAGGGGTTCCACAGAATAAATATATTATGTATATGTTATTGTTTTCTTTATTGGGTATAGAGCTCATCCCTTACACTGCAAGCAACCCTTTGGATTTGGATTTGGATAAAGATCAAAACCAAGCTTAGAAGACATGGAGCTGTTTGGAGAACAATTAGAATCCCATAGTTGATTGAAAGATTTAATACTTAGATTTTATAGTTGATTTTGTTGGTTTGAGACTCACTGAGGAATTTAATTGTTTATTTGTCTAGTTTATTGAGACTTGAATAATAAATTCAAGTGTTGAGTAAATTTGAGGACTATGTCATTTATAGTTTGGGAATGTGAACAAACTTGTGAGTTTAAAATTATTCATGTGATAGATTATTTTAATCCTTTTTTGTGGAATGATGTGTATAAATTTTATATGACTTATTAGGTTGTGGGCATGAAAAAATTGTTGGCTTTTAGATTTTCATGTTATTTGTTTGAAATAAAAAAATAACCACGGATTTATGATGTAGGACCCATTAAGATGAATAGTTATTTTAGATTATATAGTCAGATCATGCCCCGTTTAGGTGTTGAAAAGGCGGGGTGTGATACGATCATCAGTCGACTGATGACTGTTTATAAAATATTTTGATTCTGAAAGTATCAGTTGATTATCAGTCAACTAATACACGACCGATAGATCCACTCGGCTGACCCATCAGTCTACCATCAGTCGACTATCTTCAGTGCATGTAAGTTCCAATTGGTCGACCTATCAGTCGACTGAATCGGTAGGATGAGTGTTTTTCAAATTGTGAAATCTCTCCTCAGTTTACTTTATGAGTGGTTGAATGGTTGAAGGGAGGAAACTTATAGTACGTGTTTGAGTCCCTCTAATGCCGAGTAAAGTAGATTTTACTCTTCTGGGCTCAAGTGAAGTCGTCTGGAGGCCAAGTGACCGTTGGTTAAAGTTTTTTTTAAAAAAAAATTAGTCACTTTTTGGGCCCACAACTGGAGTCCGGGCGTGATGGTGCTCGTTCTTTATTTCAAATGAGGAATAAGAAAAACTAAGGAAAAGTGAGATGAGAAAAAGACAAAGAAAAACAACAAGAATTTTTTATCTCTCTTCCCCGTCTTCAATCTTCTTTCTATATTTTCTTTCTTTTCTTTTTTCTTTTCTTTCTTATCTGCCTCTCAATTTTTCTGTTTGAAAATATCGTTTTTTAAAACTGGGTTTCCAAACATGGTGAACCTCGGTTCATGGGGTTGTGGTTTATTTAGTAAAATTATGGTGAACCTTCACAAATTTTTTTTTACAGTTTAACATCTTAGAAAGTTTTTCTGTAGAACTGAACTGTTGAGAAGACGGCCACCGATTCCACCATGGCCCGATTTGATTCTGATAACACTGACCTATACACGTCTTCAAACATACATTTGAAGGGGATCACCATTTCACTTATATACATAAAAATAATTTCATTTAATATAAGTAGTGGACATCATACCAATGTCCATTTGTAAAAACAAAAAACTAACTTGAAATTAAAACTATTTGTTTTTTAGATCTTGCATGTTTTAAAAAGTCATAAAATTAAAATTTAAAAATGAATGATAAATATTTAAAAATAACTTAATTAATCTAATTAAATAATTTTTATGCATCTTATATTATGAATATAGACAATTGCGATCCCACATGGTCAAGGGCTACAAAATGCCACGTGGGTATTTTTCGGTGGTCAAATTGGAGAAAAAGATTGAATACCAATACACAGGTTTGAATGACTGACAGAAGGGTCTGAATACAAACTAGTTAATGTCCTTATATAGATGGGCTTACACAAGTCGATCCTTCCTTTTGTTGAAGTGCGCGGACAATAATGGGACTGTCAAAGCTAAAGTCAGGGGTACAAATATCGGCTGATACATATCAGCATGGACCGATATGTATCAGTTTTGAAGTTGTAAATATCGGCCGATATACATCATTATCAGCCGATATTCACAATATCACCTGAAATATCAACTGATATCAATTGTGAGATGTTTCTGTCATATAATCATGGCGTTATCAGCCTTCTCGTCATTGGCAATTTTCTTGCCGTATTGTTGTATTAAAAACTCCATCCAGCTCTTGGCTGAGTTGATGTTGATAAACAACTGGTTCCATTTTCTGATCTCATAAAAATATGACGGGAAAGTGGTGTTCTCAAAGACCTTGGGTACAACAGGAAGATCTGTGGCTATGTATGTGAGGATATTCTATCTGGGCTTCAACAGGGTCAAGGCTCAGGTAGAGAGATTTTGTCCGCCGTGGTATTTCGGCAAACTTAGCATTTTTTAGGAGAGCGGCAAACTCTTTCTCAAGGGCTCTAATGGGCCTAGGGTCCATGGATCCCGCTCTGACATGATTCCAGAGAAGGTGAAGGAGTTCTTTGTGCTTGGGCTGCACAGGATACCTCTTTGATTTCTGCTGGAAAAGGGTGGCAAGGACGTCCTGGGCCTGGGTAGGTTGTTTGGACGTCTTGCGGTCTTTGTTTTTTGTGGGCATGGGGGTAGGCCACAAAAGTTCTTGAACCGTGGGTCTCGGTTCTGGAAGCCTGCGCGGTTGACTAGGCAGGTTGACCTTTTGAGAGGTCGATGAGCTGGGATCTTGTCCTGGTAGGACTTTGGGTTTTTGCCCCAAAAGGGTCATCCCAATTGGCACTTGGGCCTTGTCCGACTTATTAGCAGACGGGATGGGCTTTTTAGCTTCTTTGCCTTTAGACACAGCCTTAGCAAAGTTTGCTGGTGGTCCAGTGGGCTTGTCATTGTCAAGTTTGACCATTGCTCGGGCTAACTCAACCTCATATTCAGCTCGGGCATTTTTTAGCTCAAGCTCAGCGATCTTGCTCTTCATTTCAAGCACGGCGAGACTGTCTGTTGCCAAGAGCCTGTACTGAAGGACTTGCTAAAATTAATTTGAAGAATTGCTGACTGATACTTGGTATCTCCAAAACTAGCTCTCCATTATGTGTCTTTTACAATGTATTTACTTCAACATTCTTTGACATTTACTATGTCATATTGTTTGAGGAATTACTTATTGATACTTAGTATCTCTAGAACTAACTCTCCATTGTGTGTCTTATGCACTACATTTACTACAACATTCATCAAAGGAACATACTATTTTTAGGATATATCCAAACTGATCATTCGAACGAATGAACTTATATATGTTTATTCATTCGAATGATTCAAACTTATCATTCGAACGATTGAACATATATAACTTTATTCGTCCGAACGAACTGAAATTATACTAATCTGTTCGTTTGGATGAGTGTATTCATCCGAACGAACTGAAAATGAACCGACAGTTCGTTTGTATGATAGAACACGGAGGGGTAAAATGGTAATTTTATCCGATTTTTTTAAATCAGGTTTGTAGATGCAGAAAAATCGGGTTCTATATGGGGCGCCAAAATTTAAGATAATGATTTTTGCAACATTAATGAAATACACGATGCACTAATTTTTTATTATTTTTCCCATTTTAACCTCTTGCTAAATGGGAAAAATATACATATATCTTAATATTATAATGAATCTACTAATTCTATGTTTCTGCATTTGACGGATCAAACACCTCCTAGCATATGTACCCACACAAATAATCCAATAATCTAACATCTAAGTTCCAAACTTTCATGGGTTAATAATCCTTTGAAACCATGGATCATTGAGATTTCTTAGAGTTTAAACTTCAAAAAGATTTAAAAGATAACCAACCCACAACAGGTAAAGGTCAAAGTTAAACTGGGGTAAATTGTCTAATGAGATGGAGTTTTAAAACGCTTTTTTTAACCTTATCTCAACATACTATTACCTGAAAATCTTTAGAATAATACTTAAAAACATTTCTTATAGTTAATTTTCAATAAGATCATATCAGCCTCAAATTTTCTTATTCCAATTTGTAAAAAAAAATTGAAAAATACAAAAGTAGGAAAAAAGAAAAACCTATTTTCCATAATTCTAGTTTAAAACCATTGGCATTTTGATGGAGTATCAAAATGCCGAAGGCAATGATATCCATATGAAAAAACGTATGCCAAAAATGTAAAAGAAATTTCAAAATTATGTAAATGAATCAAACACTATCCACATTATATGAATTATAGCACAGCTTCATTAAATCATCCTTTAATTTAGTAGTTTTTACAAAAGATATAAAATGAAAATAATCTTAGTTCTAAATTTCAAAAAATAAAAGATTAACAAAATAAATCATCCGTGCCTTAATCTCTAAAAACCTCAAATGATTAGATCTAAGTGCATACAAAACCTTATCTTCTCTTGGTATTTAACAAATTCCAAAAGTACCCTAGATGAAATTCTTCAAAATATTAGAAAAATAAACAAACATCACCAACTTGTCTAAATCTTAATATCACATCTTAAAGATTTTTTCCAATATTTTTGCAAAAAAAAAAAAAAAACTCAAGATAGAGATTATTTAGAGTAAAAAATGTCAAATATGGCTTTAGAAAAAATCCTAGACTCTCACCAAGAGGGTTAGTTAATAGAAATGATAGAGAAAAAGGAAGAGGGTGAGAGAAAGTAGGTTTAAAAAAGTCTTAAAATTTATTTTAGACTCAATTGTGTTAGGATCTGAGCTTCCAGCCCAAAAGACTAGGTTGACAAATTTATAAATCCCTACATCTCCCTCTATACTTTCAATGTGGGACTTGTTCGCAGTTGTCCCAACAAATTAGCCTTAAGCAAAATGAGTTGATGCATGCCCAATATTTCAATTGATATTTCCAAAATATCACTCTCATGCTATTTTGTTATTGTCTTAATTTTAAATAAAATCGAAAGGTTCAAGAACTTAAGTTCCCTTTTTTAGTTAGCTTTATGCGAGTCCCTAATTCTACTATAGATCAAGTCATCCATTTTTTAGACCTTTTGAGTTGAGTGACTATTCAAGAATATATTAAAATGTATTCTTTTAATATAATAGAGTTTGTTCTTTCTTCGATCATACCACACAATTTTTCAAAATCGAATCACAATTGACATGTCAAGTTATACAATTTTGATATTATACATGAATGCAATCTTTGGTAATCTTGAGCAAAAATGAAGAAATAAAAAGCAAAAAGAATACTGAAATAGAGAGAGAGAGCAGTTGTACCAGTAGATACGAAGAATAAGCAAACAATCTGAACTTTCAGAAGAAGAGTTCCTGCAATCAACATTCAAAAATCAAAATCAAGATATAAACAAGCAAGAATGAGAGAGAAAGAAAGTTGTGATAAGAAGGAATTCAAAATTTATTTTCACCTGTACTGAAAGCAAGCTAACTCAGTTGCAGTTGCACTTGCAAAATTTCATAGACTCACTGACTCAATCGAACGGCAAAGGAGGGAGAATAGATGAAAGGAATAATGCAAAAGCTTCACCACATGAATGAAGTCCTCGTGGAGAAAGAAAGTAAAAGTCATTTCTAATTGGACCCACTGTGAAGAAATTATTGATGAAAAAGACAAAGAATTGAATATTGGGCCCACTCCACCTGGTGAAAAAATTATTGATAAAAAAGATAACTTCGATTGGACTGAAAGACATTGAACATTGGGCCCACCCACAAAATATTGGGCCCACTCCACAAAGATCATTACTGAAAAGAATCTTTTGAATGAAAACATTAGTTAACTTTAAAAATAAAATTTCATAATTTATTGTAATCAAGAGTTCTGACTGAAATTTTACCATATAAATACTTAAATAGTTTGAATGAATAATTTCTCTGAAATAAAGACCAGGGCTACAAAATGTACGATCCACTTTGATAGAGTTTTCAATGAGTTTGGATCTTTGACAAGTAGAAATTGACGGCTGAGATATGTACATACACATAGTATTAACTGAAGAGATATCGATTGATATGTTCGAGATCTCGCTGATATAGGTCAATACATATTTTTATAATCGAGATTTGTTCAAAAATAAAGTAGGAAAGAGAGAGAGATCGGTTGATGTTAGGGTATTGTGATTTTTTGACCCTTGGGTAAACCACAAAAAGTATTTGGACTTAAAACTCCAAAAACAGTTTTAAAATTTTGACAAAATATTCAATCATCTCATCAATAGCAATAGCAGATAATATACTTTCTAATAGTCTAAAGATATGATGATAAACGAGAGTTTCTAATAGTCTAAATATATGATTGTGAATGATTCAATGTACAGTTTAACTTAAAAGATAAAATTTTATAGTTTTAAATATTACTCCATCGGTTCAAATTTAGTTGTCTGATAAGGATTTTGAAATTGTTCCAAAATAGTTGTTCCATTCATATTGGAATAACATAAATTGTGTGGAAAATGAATGAGATCATATAGAGTACTAGTCTTATACAGAAAGTTCCTTAAAAAAATTCAAATATTCAAATGAAACAAATAAAATGAGATGGAGGGAATATAATTCTATATTTAATGTTAATTTCATGCTTTTATATATAGAATAAGTAGAAACTTTAGTTAAAAGATAAATTTAGATGAAAGACGGCTTTTTCATCTACAAGAATTTTCATTTTTCACCCATAATTGTCTTAAAAAAGAATAAAATAGATAAACAAATAGCTTAACTGCCAGAAGACAAGCATGTGAAATGAATAGCACATGTTCTAGTTGCAATTTCTAATCCAAACACAATATAAAAAATAGAAAAGAATTTAGAAGAACTTTAACTTATATAAAAAATTTGAAATAAGATATTACATTTATTACATGGATGAAATTAAAATGGATGAGAATAAAGATCTTTAAGAGATTTGATATTCTTTTATTGTATTTGTTTAGTAACTCTATAGAAAAATGTACGAATGGAAAATAAGTAAAATCAAGAGCAAGGAGAGAGTTGAGGAAATCATTGTTTCTCCGAACTTTCCAAGAGGAATTTCCTACCCCACAAAGATCAAGTACTGGAAAATAATTTTTTGAATGAAAAATATTAAATTAAATCTAAAAATAAAATTTCATAATTTTCTTTAATCAAGTGTTCTGACTGCAAATTTATCATATTTTATATATATTACTTTATAAAATAATTTCGTTAATTGCAATCGAAACCTAGGCTCAAGCAAATCCTAAACCTCGCACACCTTGTTTGAGTGTTATATTTTAAAATTTTGAAAAAAAATTCAGATGACTCAATCCAATTTGACTTGATTCGATGGGATTTTGAGTCGAGCGGCAATGAATTTAACTGAGTTTCTTTGAATCGAGTCCAAAAGCTCAGATGATTTACTCAATTTAATAAGATTTCAAGTCGAGTCTAGGTTTTGAATTTTTGACTCATAGTGGCAGCCCTAACTCCACCCATAATCAAACAAACTTTCCTTTGTAAATTAGTAGGCAACAAATATAAGAAAAATTTTAGATGAAAAATCATATTTCTATAAATTACTTTCTCATGAAATTTTTTCCATCAAGAATTTATTTTTCCAAATAACTAACAAAATTGCCAATAGTGTTTAGCGATGATGAAAAAGACATTTTAAAGTTTGGCTTTTAGCGTGTGTTTCACAATTTTTATATTTTAATCCTTTTTCATTTGCTTTGAGTTTAGCTGATTTGTTTACTTTGCAACTTATTTTCACTTTTATTTCTAGTGTGAGATCTCTTATTAGTTATTACTTACATGTAATTACCAATCCATTGCTCCCTAGTCCCATATCTATTTAATCATCCTAATGATATCTCATGTTTGTGAACACCAAAATTCGTAGATATAAAATATAAGGAGAAGACTCAAAATCATAATTTAATTACTGAGACTTTTTGCATTTTTAAGAGGATTAATTTGAGATTTGAAGAAAAATATTTTGATTGAATCATTAAAGAGGAGTGTTTTAAGTTACTCAAAATTTTCAATTCATACTTTAATCTCTAAATTAATAGAATCTCATGAACGAAAGAGTTTGATAAATGGGTCCACTCCACATGTGAAGAAATTATTGATAAAAAAAGACAACTCAATTGGATGGAAAGAAATTATTATTGGGCCCACCCCACAGAGACCCAGTACTGAAAAAACATGTTGGGGGACTTTGAGAATAGACCTCTCATCCAGGCTTGAAATTATACAACTTGATAGGCGCTCCATTTAGACACTTAGAAATTTTGTTAGTAGACACCCGATTTCAAATTTTTGGGTAAAGTTACCGTTTTGCCCTCCCTCTACAAATCATTCAAATGATTCTTCAGTGTAATTTTCAGATCCTTTGAACGATTCAGTCGTCCCAAGGAAAACGTCTGTGGAAAATGGGTTCTTTCGGATGATTTGTCACGCTCCGATCCGAAGGGTGGGCCCGGAACGCGACTGATTTTTTTTTTTTTTTGATAAACTAACACAAGCATATCAACTGGGCCGGATCAACGGTTAGGCCCAAAGGTCACAAATGATCTCAATATGTGGATTCAAACACATACTATAAGTCTACCTCACAAAGTAGATGTAAATAATAACATCAACACATAACATGAACATATAAGAATGCAACCATTAATTATTACAAAACATCGATTCAAAGCCACTACAGAGGCATCACAGTTTAGTACATCACATTAAAACAAATTAAGTACCACACCCGGTATTTAATAAAAGCAAATGGTTCTAAGAGCCAACAAGTAAAGATAAGGGTATTCCCCTCAGGGGGAATCCCGAAACATCACCGCAGCTTATCCACCCTAAGCTTGAAAAAGAGGTTCTCCTCCTCAGGTTCATCTCCTGAAAGGTGAGTGGGGTGAGCTAACTAGCCCAGTGAAGGAAATATAACAATGCAGTTTAAGTAAAATAACAGGTTAGCAACAGTTCAATAATATCACATGCTTGATAACAAATAAGCATAATGTCATGTAAAGCATCATCATCATTTCTCATCAATTACTGCTATCATCCAACGTAACGCCTGCCAACTACACTGAGACCAGTATTAAGTCCCGACAGGGTCAAAATACATCCTTGCAAGTACATTGCAGCTCTAACTTAGCCGATACTGACATCCTCAAGTCAGCAACTGACGACACTCATGGTCCATCCTTGCAAGAGGAGTATTTAAGTTACTCAAAATTTTCAATTAATACTTTAATCTCAAAATTAATAGAAACTCATGAACGAAAGAGTTTGACAAATGGGTCCACTCCACATGTGAAGAAATTATTGATAAGAAAAGACAACTCAATTGGATGGAAAGAAATTATTATTGGGCCCACCCCACAGAGACCTAGTACTGAAAAAGCATGTTAGGGGACTTTGAGAATAGACCTCTCATCCAGGCTTGAAATTATACAACTTGATAGGCGCCCCATTCAGACACCCGAAAATTTTGTTAGCAGACACCTGATTTCAAATTTTCAGGTAAAGTTACCGTTTTGCCCTCCCTCTACAAATCATTCGAATGATTCTTCAGTGCAATTCTCAGATCATTTGAACGATTCAGTCGTCCGAAGGAACATGTCAATGGAAAATGGGTTCCTTCGGATGATCGTTTTCTACACGACTGAATCATTCGAAGGATCACTTTGGATCCTTTGAATGATTCAGTCGTCTGAAATAACACGTCAGTGGAACATGGGTTTCTTCAGATGATCGCCTCCTACACGACTGAATCATTCGAAGGATCTTGGGTTCCTTCGGATGATCCTTGCTACACAGTCGAATCATTCGAACGATCTTAAATGCTCCTTCGAATGATTTAACTCACAGAACGACTGTATTTTAATATTCCTCTCAGTTAAAATTGTTCGAAGGATCCAATGTGATCCTTCGAATGATTTGACTTCACTGTGAAGTCGAATCATTCGAAGGAACACATTAGTGAAAAATTGGATCCTTTGAACGATCGAACCCTACATAGTCGAATCATTTGAAGGATCCTAAGGATATTTCGAATGATTCGACTTGAACAAGTCACGGGTTTGTTCATTTTCCTTTCATTTTCGCCAGTTCATTTGAAGCCCTCTTCCCAAACCGTAACCTTAGTTTCCAAACCCTTCGAACCTCTCTTCCCTTCGAACCCGTCTTCCCTTCCTTCGAATAAATCCTTTCACCATTCCATTCCTTCGAAGGATTTCCTTCACCTCCGACTCCTCCTATCCTCTTTCCTTCGAACGATTCAGATTTTCCCATTTCCAATCATTTGAAGGCATCCATTTCTTTCTCCTTCAGCCGAACCACCAAATCCCGTTCTCCCTCTCTCGGCCAAACATCTCTTCTATTTGAAATGACATCAAAAGAAGCATCCACATCACAGAAAAGGAAGAAGATGGCCGCCTCCAAAAAAGGGAAGAAACAGAGGACAAAGCCGAAATTCGACCACAACCATTTCGTATCGTTGGAGGCCGCGAGGGTGTACCAAGATGATTTCTCTAAACGAACCTACATTTTTGGTAAAATCGTGGACCTTAATTTTTTCACACATTTTGGATTAAAAATCAAAGATTATTTTGATAACCTTGGTTGGGGCTCTTTTTTGGAATTGAAACATGATATGTATCCCACATTAGTGAGGGAATTTTATTCCAATAAAGTATTGATAGTCGATACGTGAAAACGTCAGTCCGATGCAACGAAATTTGCCTTACATGTGAGAGATTGGACAGTGATTTTGGTCTCTCCACTGCCACAATTTTTAAGTATGAAAAAAACACATATCCTACTTATGTCGAAGGGTTTAATGTTTTGGAAGCTCTAAACCAAATTTGTGGGCGGATTGATATTACGGAAAGAAAGACGCCCCCTATGAAAAATCTTACTTTGGAAGCATGAATCATTCATCACATTATTGCACATTGTATTACCCCTAGAAAATGACATATAAGTGTGAACTGGTTCGATGTGTTTCTTATCTACTGCATACTGAATGGAAAACAAATCTCTCTCTCTTATATCATCATAAGTCACATGCGTGCTTGCCGTAGGACGAAAAAATGTGGTCTTCCCTACGGTCTTTTTCTGTCTCACTTCTTTAAAGTACGCGGAATAAGTCTCCCCCCTGAAGATAAAATAACAATCGACCGCTATGATTATTTTACAGCATCTACTTTGAAGAAAATGGGATTCCACATCAACACAGATAGCAACCAATGGCTTCCCAAAGTTGTTGAGGCACTTGAAGTTCATGTTGAAAATTCACCTGAGACATCTGAGGCACGTGAGGCACCAACTCCTGCACGTGAGTCACCCACTCCTTAAGAATTATCTAGTAGAATCAACAATCAGCAAATTTTTGATCGGATTTTAGCTCTCGAAGGAAAAATGGATAAGAAATTTGTTGAATTTACTTAAATGATGGAACATATGCAGTTTCAATTGATAGATAATTTGAGGTTGTCTGTGCTTACAGCACAAATACAGGGAATAGTGACAAAATTAGCATTTGAAGAAGATGGTCTATTACGATCAAGAGTAGCACAATAATATGCAGCTCAAGCTTTTTCCCATACTTTCCCTCGTCCGACTAGTGTAGCAGCTGGCTCCCCTTCTTGTCCGACTGGACTTGTTTCCCCTGGTTCCCCTTCTCGTCCAACTGGATTTGTAGTAGTAGCTAGCTCCCCTTCCCGTCTGACTGGATTTGTTCATCAGGTGGCAGTTGGTTCTATTGCACGTGCGACTGGACTTCTTCCATTGAAGAGACCTCAGCCTGTTGATGCACCTGTTGTGATGCACCTGCTGAGGCACCTGCTGATACATCTGCTGATGCACCTGTTACATTCTCTATTTGATGATATGAAGAATGGAGAGAAATTTTGTCATTTTTATATTTTGATATTGACGTATAAGGGAGATGTTTTTGTAAATTTGATATTTTGAATGAACATGTTATATGAAAATGATTTCATATTTGAAAGTTCACAGCATTTGAAGTTTGATTGCTTTTTTTATTAAATAGTAATTGTTGAGCACTGAAAATTACCATTTTACCCTTTAATTTTGGATTAGTTAGCCTTTGATTTGTGAATATTAGATGCGTTTAATAGAGTTTTTAAGTTTTGCAGTGTATTTATGAGAATACAAGAAAAATGAATTAAAATGGAGAAAAGTGGGCCATAGTCCTATTTTTGGAAAGTTTATAATTTTTACCACCTAATTTAATTTGGAATTATTGTAAATTATTATAATTCAGATCCAGATATGAGAGTTTGAATTATAATAATATTTTTTAGACAGTATTATATTGTAAAGGTGGTAAAAACTTATAAACACACAAATGGACCCACTGTTCAAATTGGAAGCCAATGAGCCAAAGTCCACAAAAGTCCGGGCCAGATAAAAGTCCAAGTATGGGATCCAAGTCCAAAAGATCAAGCGGGACCAGTGAATTTTGTTTGAATGATGGTGTCTTATCTGCAAAATTCGGCGTTTGAAAAAGACAGTAGATTTGGATAAAAGATAGTGGATTTGAATAAAAGACAGGGATAAAGATAAAAGAGTTTGAACCGAAGGAGAGATAAAAAAGAGAGGGATAAGGAGGAACAAAGATAAGGAGATAAAGGAGTTAACCGATCTCTACAGAGAGAAATTTTAAATTTGAATGGATCCCTTATCTTGGTTGAATTTAAATGGTCCCTTATCTCATCTCTTCTCACTCCTATAAATTGATGGCTTTGGGTCCATTGAAAGTTGAACCGGGTAAGACATTCAAGGCTGAAGTTGGACGACGAAAGACGGAGAAAAATAAATAATTTCTTGTAAGTTATTTTATTTTTTTATTTTTATGACAAATCCAAAAGAATTGTATTTCATTTCCAATTGATTAATAAAAATTCATGGCAGTTGTTTAGATTTATGATGATCCCAGTTATTAAAATATTAATAGTGATGATTTGTATTTTATTTTTAATTCTTTTTATAAATATTATGTAAGAAACTATTTTAGAATTTTTTTCAAGGAAAGTAGAACCCTTATTAGGATCAGTGGGACTTGCCGTCTTTCCAATCTAAGGTTCTTATCAAGAACAGTTGTTTTAGATTTGGAGAAACACAAGTATAAAACCCGCTCAAGCTTAAGGCTTGAATTGAAAAAAATCTAATTTAAAGGATGACATAAAAATTCTAATTAGGATTTTAATAGAAAATAAATTTGAATTATATTTTATAACTCTAGAACATTTCATAGTCTAGGCCGTGATTTTATTCTTTTTAAATTGGATAATATGCCGCGTGGATGTTTGACCCGATTCCATTGTAGATTATGTAAAAAAATTTATTCTTGATTTATTTTTCTTTTTCTTAAAAATTCATCAAAACTATTCATTATTCTAAATTAAGATTATAACTAAATGCTTTAGAAAATTATTTCCTTAAATCACATCATTTTTAAATAGTGCGATTTTTTTATTTCGTACATATATTTTGTAGATTTCCCTTGGGTACGACCTCGCACTCATACTCTATACTATAAACCGGTTCGTACGCTTGCGAGTAATTTAAAATTCACATCAAGTTTTTGACTCCGTTGCTGGGGAAATCTCGAAATAAAATTATGTGCTATTAAATTATGTGATTTTTGAAAATAAATCTAATACTGCAGATATGTCTTAATTTAGAATTTCATTTAACTTAGAATTTTTTTTTTAATTAAATAAAAAAAATTTAAAAAAATTTAAAAAATGTAAACAAATTTAAAAAAAAAAATTAAAAAAAAAATTTAAAATTTATTTTTTTGAAATAAAGTTTGACTTGATTTAATTTTTTTTTTTCCTTCCATTTGTTGTAATTTTAGGAGAAGTGCACTTAGATTAGTATTATTTATTTATTTTATTTTTTTATTTGAGTCAGAATCTTTACCAAAGCTTGTATTGTCTATTTTGCAGGAATTTTAATTATGTCGTGCTTAAAAATCAATGGAGATATGCACAACACGCTAAGGAGCTTTAAATTGCGTGTTTAAAAAAAAAATTGCTAAAAATACGCATGAAAGGCTAAGGTGAGTTTTTAATTTTTTTCTTTTTATTTTATATATATCATGCATTCATATAGATTTATTTAATGTGTTCTTTATTATTGTTTGCATTTAATCTGTCCATGCATTTAGGTTGTTAGTATTCATGCATTAGTTTAGATTGTTTTATTAATGTTTGCATATTTCTATGAATGTTGTATGGTAATTTAGGACTGCATTTTCACAATATTTAGAAAAATAAGATTAGTAAAATTGGTTCATGCATTTTCGTAATAAAATCAATTAAAGAACCGCTAGGCTAGATTTTAGGGTTTCATGCTCAATAGGAACATTTTCAATCTAAATTAATTTTTGTAACCGGTGAATATTTTTTCTTCAATCATGGTGTCTAGGATTAGTTCTGTCATCAAGGTGTAAAGAGCCTAAGGATAAGTGGAAACTTAAGAAGATGCCGTGTGCTCCTCCACTTACCTGGGAACTTACCTGGCCATGATTGTGGTTAAACTCTCATCGGAGACTTAGATTATTTGGAAAGAAAAGTAGGAGCCAGTCTAGAGACTTAGGTTAGTTTAGGTTTTTATTTTTAGTTTTAGGTCATTTATTTTGTTTGAATTTGTTTTGGTCTTGTTTTGTCCTTGTTGGTGAAAATGAGTGTTTGGAGGCGCTATTCGAACAAGCGATTGGTTAGAATTGAGTCCCCAAATTGTGAACATCCAGTCAGTCATCAATCCATTATTGACGACAGTAGGGTTTGTGGAGTCATGGTAATTTCAACGTTAGAACCTACATTAGAACCCAATCGTTGTAACCATGGTGAGGAGAGTCTGACTATTATACCATTTCTTCCCTATATAGAGCCACCAAAGTCACCTAAATCACCATAATCACCATCTTAGGTCAATTGTTGTATCCGTCAGTCTAGAGTCAGTCTAGTTTAGGATTCTTGTTTTAGGTCCATTATGAGTGAACCCTTTTAAATACAATTGAACCTTAATTAACACTGTTCCAAAAAATTCTAATTTGCACCTGATCACTGTGAATTAATGAACATTGAGGACAATGTCAAATTTAAGTTTGGAGTATCAAAATGGGATACACTAGTTGAGTTCAAAAAAAAAAAAAATTTGAGTCCACTAAAAGTTTTTGTGAGTCAAAAAATAAATAAATAAATAAATAATAAAAAAAATAAAAAATAAAAAAAATAAAAAAAATAAAAAAAAAAAAATCAAGGGAAGAGTAAGTGAACACTGAGACTACCCCTTGTGAAAAAAAAGATTTGTTGAGTCTAAGTGATTTTTCAGCATTAATAGGTAAATAAAAATTTTCATATCATACTTCTTCGATAAGATTTTTATAGGATTTATATTCGGAATAAATTTACACAGCCATATTTAAATTGAGTTAGAAAAGAAAAATTTTCATGAGTCTAATAGTCAACAAAGGAATACTAGTAGAGACTTAACCCAGTAAGCTTTAGAGCCTTTCAATTTTTTTCTGAGAGATTTAAGTCAATCCATTTTTCTTTCTGAAGTGCATTAAGTCGTTGTGGATCTCATCATTCTTCAATTTTGGTCATATTACTGAGAACGCCATCAAATTTGAGTTAGTACATTTGAAATTTTTTAGACTTTATTTAAAACAAAGAAATCACTATATGAAACTTAGGATATGATTTAGGCCATTTTCGGATCGTTTGAGCCTTCATTCCTACCTCTCTTTGGTCAAAATTTATCCTGATAGTTCCCAGTTGAGCCTTTAAGTTAGCATGTTTTCTTGATCAGCCATATTTACCAAACCGAACTCCGATTTTGGAGTTTGAGCCTCATTAAAAATATATCTTGACCTATTCATAAAAAAGGTTAGAGATGACAAAAATTGGGATGATATCAAAAAAAAAAAAAAAAAGGCACAAGAAAGTAAAAGAAGAAAACAGCACAAAAAGAAAGGGAACATCCTGACATCAAAATAAGGATATGAAAAAGAAAGAAAAAAAAAAGATGAATATTTTGAAAAGTGCTGAAAAAAAATAGAGGAAGAAATATCTCGTCATATATCTTAAAGACCTCTAACCTTTTGATCAAAATATTTATTCTTAGAGTCTTATTATCCTTCTTTGATTTGACCCGATCCCTAGCCATGTTTCGTCCTATTAAAAGTCCTCTTGATCTTAAGTTGAAATATGGTATTTCATGTAGAGAATAGAGGAAGAAAAATGATAATGTATAACTCAACGTTCTCAGGAAAGTGGCGTCTATTCATGAGATTCAACAATTATTTTCTTTGTCATGTACCGTTTTTCTAATACATATATGAGAAATTTTGAATTTGAATACACAAACTCCTCTCACAGATACCTTTGAGAGAAAATAACCCAACCTCTGAGCGTTAATCTTTCTGAGAGATATCTAATGAGGTTTGAAGTCAAAGCGTATTTTCCGATGTTGGGTACGAAACTTGTGTCTATTTGGAAAAGAAAACTAAATTTAATATTGGCTAAGCACACACTACACTCTGAATATAAGTCTTATAAAATAAATTTTGGAATCGTATGATGTCTAAATCTTAATGAACTTGTTTTTGCCGAATCTGAAACTAAGACTATACAAAATTGATGTTTGTGGGTGTCATCACTGAAAACCTTCACGAGACTATAACTCGTCCACTAGGGGTAACCTAGGGGTTTAAAGGCTTGTTGCATACGCTAAATGCAATCGAGAGTGCCAGCGAAAGTGGTATAGATTAGGATTTGAATGTCTAGTTTTTGTTTTGCTCGAGCACTAGCAAAATCTAAGTTTGGGGGTATTTGTTGAGCACTGAAAATTACTATTTTACCCTTTAATTTTGGATTAGTTAGCCTTTGATTTGTGAATATTAGATGCGTTTAATAGAGTTTTTAAGTTTTGCAGTGTATTTATGAGAATACAAGAAAAATGAATTAAAATAGAGAAAAGTGGGCCATAGTCCTATTTTTGGAAAGTTTATAATTTTTACCACCTAATTTAATTTGGAATTATTGTAAATTATTATAATTCAGATCCAGATATGAGAGTTTGAATTATAATAATATTTTTTAGACAGTGTTATATTGTAAAGGTGGTAAAAACTTATAAACACACAAATGGACCCACTGTTCAAATTGGAAGCCAATGAGCCAAAGTCCACAAAAGTCCGGGCCAGATAAAAGTCCAAGTATGGGATCCAAGTCCAAAAGATCAAGCGGGACCAGTGAATTTTGTTTGAATGATGGTGTCTTATCTGCAAAATTCGGCGTTTGAAAAAGACAGTAGATTTTGATAAAAGATAGTGGATTTGAATAAAAGACAGGGATAAAGATAAAAGAGTTTGAACCGAAGGAGAGATAAAAAAGAGAGGGATAAGGAGGAACAAAGATAAGGAGATAAAGGAGTTAACCGATCTCTACAGAGAGAAATTTTAAATTTGAATGGATCCCTTATCTTGGTTGAATTTAAATGGTCCCTTATCTCATCTCTTCTCACTCCTATAAATTGATGGCTTTGGGTCCATTGAAAGTTGAACTGGGTAAGACATTCAAGGGTGAAGTTGGACGACGAAAGACGGAGAAAAATAAATAATTTCTTGTAAGTTATTTTATTTTTTTATTTTTATGACAAATCCAAAAGAATTGTATTTCATTTCCAATTGATTAATAAAAATTCATGGCAGTTGTTTAGATTTATGATGATCCCAGTTATTAAAATATTAATAGTGATGATTTGTATTTTATTTTTAATTCTTTTTATAAATATTATGTAAGAAACTATTTTAGAATTTTTTTCAAGGAAAGTAGAACCCCTATTAGGATCAGTGGGACTTGCCGTCTTTCCAATCTAAGGTTCTTATCAAGAACAGTTGTTTTAGATTTGGAGAAACACAAGTATAAAACCCGCTCAAGCTTAAGGCTTGAATTGAAAAAAATCTAATTTAAAGGATGACATAAAAATTCTAATTAGGATTTTAATAGAAAATAAATTTGAATTATATTTTATAACTCTAGAACATTTCATAGTCTAGGCCGTGATTTTATTCTTTTTAAATTGGATAATATGCCGCGTGGATGTTTGACCCGATTCCATTGTAGATTATGTAAAAAAATTTATTCTTGATTTATTTTTCTTTTTCTTAAAAATTCATCAAAACTATTCATTATTCTAAATTAAGATTATAACTAAATGCTTTAGAAAATTATTTCCTTAAATCACATCATTTTTAAATAGTGCGATTTTTTTATTTCGTACATATATTTTGTAGATTTCCCTTGGGTACGACCTCGCACTCATACTCTATACTATAAACCGGTTCGTACGCTTGCGAGTAATTTAAAATTCACATCAGTAATTATATATATTAAAAAAGGAAAGCACCAGCATGACATGTGAATCCATTAAAATATAAACATATGATTGATATTCATTAAAAATGGTACATACGGACAGATATTCATTAAAAATGGTACATACGGACAGATATTCATTAAAAATGGTACATACGAACTGATATTCATTAAAAATGGTACATACAAACAGATATTCATTAAAAATAGTACAGAATATCTTCACCGATTCCATCAATGTTGGAAATGGTCAGTAGATATAGGATCACCAGACCACTGATCTCTTTGATCACCAGACCACTACATAATTTTTTGAAAAATCACATTAGACCAATTTAAAAAGGATATACAAAGGGCTTTTAAAAAATTAATTTTGGATATAAGACAAGAACGTACTTCAGCCATTACAGATGAATTATATGTTGATTCGTTAATTGTGTTGTAAGTACCACTAAGTTGTGGAAAAAAAAATAGATGTCTGTCATTTTTACCTTATTATAACTGTAGAAAATATTTGAATATACACTTATTTGAGACAAACTCGCTGCTTGTGATTAATGGAAATCATCAACATAAGGTACAACATTTAAATCCACACTCGAAGATGCTTGCACAGTACTTCTATTCGGACAGGTTCTCTTCGTATGACCAATATTTTTCATAACCCACATCTTTTTTCCATTCAATTCATTCTCTACAATCTCAAATGCGGAAAAATCTTGACGTGTAGATATTTAGCCCTATGATGAATTCTTTGAACATGGATGACGTCCTCTAGAATTTGTATAATAGGGTGACTGATTGGCTTATCATGGATGGCAAGATTTTGAAGATGATTTAGGAACACCGCTTGATCATACGAAGACAAATGTCCATATTTGTTCTTAATGCTTTCAAAGTGTACATCTAATACATCCCCAAGCCTCTTCCTTTCAATATTCAAGTCATTCAATAAGATCAAGTCGATTCTCTATTGTGGGTGTATATCATCCAAATGTGACTTGTTCATCCATTGAATTTTGTGCGCACACGGTAGGCCTATTGAAGCTGTAAACTCTTCATTACAAATGGGTGAAAATGAACTGGTCATAACTATAGCATATTGGTTGTAAACCTCATTCATTGCGAAATGGAAAACTTTACCGTTCAATTTATCAAAGAAGCAAAATGATTGTAATAAATAATAGTTTAGTTTTAAACCAAAGAAAAATGAAGTTATTTCAGACTGAAATAAATTTTGTTGGCTTTAAATTAAAAACAATACTGTTGAACCTATCAATCGAGTTATTGAATTCGGTGATTAGTTTCCTGATGAAATAAAATATATAAAGCAATTGTAGAGATTTTTAAGTTGTTTAAATTATACTTCAAATTTCTATCAAGACTTAGCCAAAGATAGAAAGACCTTACAACAAAGGTTAAAGAAAAACTCTCCTTCTTGGAATGATGATCATACAAAAGTAGTACAAAGAATTAAAGAAAAGATAAAAAAATCTTCCCTATTTAAATTTAGTCAATCTTGAAGCCTTTAAAATTGTTCAAACAGATGTCTCTGAAATAGGATACGGTGGTATCTTAATTTAGATAGAATATAATGAAGAAAAAATAGTTAGATTTATCTCAGGAACATGGAATCCTGCTCAATCTAATTATTCCACAATCCAAAAATAAATTTTAGCAATTATTTTAAGTATTCAAAAGTTTCAATTAGATCTTTTGAATAAAAAATTCTTATTAAAAATAAACTGCAAATCTGTTAAAGAAGTTATTGAAAAAGATTTTAAAAATTTAACAAATAAACAAATTTTTGCCAGATGGTAAGCTATACTTAGCGTTTTTTATTTTGAAATTGAATTTGTTAATGGCAGCAACAATTCTCTAGCTGACCTTTTATCTCGAGATTTTTTGCAGAAATCAAGTACAACATTAAAGAAGCCCTAGAGGTAGAACAAGAGATTTTTTGACATTTTTACCAATTTTGTGGTAATTGTGATTGTTGCAATTTTTGTTTTTTGGATTCTAAATAATGCAACCTCCTCGTAGGCCCATGAGGCCTTCTTCGCCTTTTCAAAAATTTCAACACTTGCAGTCAATCATGAATTAAAGCTCCTTGGACATCTGTTCTGGTGCCCCTCTTTCTCCTAGGCCCAGACCTGTTAGGCCCAACATCTATGAAAAACATGCCCTTTGGAGATCTCCTTCTACTGCTCAATTTGCATCTCCAACATCTGTTCATATTGCCAGACCAGACCCAACATCTGAATTATAGACTGTTTTTAATAGATATAACCAATTGATCTATACTTTACCTGACACTTGCCATTTTGGCTCAGTTTCTGTTCAAGAAATAATCCCATACTGTTTCACTCCTAGCAATTATGTTAGAATATCTCACCCTTATAATTTCCATCTTGCTATTCTAATTGAAACACAAAGTTGTGCTTTTGACCAATTTAGTAAAGACCAAAATAAAAGTCATTTTGAAGGTTATTTTCCGAACAACCATGAAGCTGGATATTCGAAAATAGAAGTTTTAAAAGTTATTTCTGAGGAACAATGGGGTGCTCCTCTGTTTCAACATATGACCATTTCAAAACCAGGTTTACGTGATTTAACATTTAATTATTGGGATTATATGGCTGCATGGGAAAACATTTTGTTTTATCAAAATTCTTCTTTTTTACATTCGTGGTTTATTCGAATTAAAATTGACAAAATTGATGAAATCCCTTTATGGTGGTTCAATAAATTCTGGACTCCTTTTAGCGCCCAGGTTCTTCCAAAAACTGTTTTACCAACATTTCAAAAATATACTTCTATGATGAAAACTGAAATAAAAAACTTTTTGATACAATAACATTTGCTTTTGAAGAATGGGTTACGATGATGTTTTATTCTTTTTTCATCATTCCATGGATTTGTAAATGGGTTTTTGAAAAATGAATGGATCTGACTCCTCCTGTTTTATCTCGCAAAATTGAAATTCAAAATTGGAAAAAATTTAATTTTGATGAGATAATAGCATATGGAGCTAAAATCTGTCAAACATCTGAAAGACCAGCTAATCATGTTGTCAGATCAAATGTTAGTTTCATCGATGCACTTAATGCATCTACTAAAGAAACGCCGACAACATCTGTCTCCCCTTTTTCTAAAAAAGCTGAAACATCTCCCTCTTCTTCTTCCCTTTCTCCCAAAATTTCAAAAGAAGCATTGGTTACTGCTGCTGACCTCCTCAAATTGAAAGACGACTGGATGAAAGAAGTACTTGCTCAATTTGGAAGATCGCCTGAAACTCCTGGAGAATCCTTTTCAACAAAGGCTAAAGGGTTAATGGCTGAAAATCAGTTTGCCGCCCTTCAACAATTGCCTGAAACAGAAGATCAAGTTCAGATTGATGACGTTGAAGATGAAGTCACACCTACCAAAAAGAATCCTTTCATCACAGTGAAAACAAAAAAAGAAGTAGATATGTATAGATACATTTTTGTATTTATACCTATCTCTACATTTGAGTAACTTTGTCTATAAAGCTGCCCAGAAACTTCCTTCCCACATCAACAGTTGATAAAGCCATTTCAACACATACATATTTTACAATATACATGCAACCAAGCAAAAGTCAAAAGTAACTTTTACTTTTGTATTCCACTTTGCTTGTGTCAGCAACATCTGAGCCCTTGCCCAAAGGATATCACTACCATCAGATGACACCTGTCTTCCACTTTTCCATTAAATACTCTGCTGCACCGAAAGTTGATAATGCCAAGATGCCAACAGTTCAACTTTCATTGAGATGAAAACACCTGTCCTCACTTTTCCTCTTTAGCCAAGATTGTATACTGCTTTTTTTTTTTTTTTACCAAAACATAGCCTAAAAAATGAAAATACAACTGTTGTTTCAGAGTTACAAATCTTTAAACTTGACTTAAGGTAGTTTATGGTCTACTGAGTGAACTCAAATTAGCTTCAATTCTAGTGCTTTGAGAAATTTCAAAATAAAAAAAGAAAATGGACGAGAGTAAAAAAAACCTGCTGCTTTAGGAAAGGTAACTTGAATATCAACATCTGAATTCTTCTTAAGATGAGGATATTGTGGACGAGGGCCTCTGGCATACAAAGAAAGTGTTTACGGTTGCAACCTTAATTTGTCGGTTGAAGTCCTATGGGCTCAGATAGGCTGAGGATAAATAGTTATAATGATGATGATGCAAATAAAAGTTAGTACTATACAAAAAAGAATTGGGTTAGGAAGCTATCTGTTTTCATTTTCACTTTCCTTCATTGATTTTATTCTCTTAGATCAGAAATTTTTGGTGCTAACCCCTTCCATTGTACTAATTGTGCATATCAATTATCAGGAAGAGAGCACGAAGCAGATGCAATGGAAGCAATTCTGTAGGAGAAACTCTAGAAAAGTGGAAAGAGATTAACGACCAGTTGGATCTTCTTGAAGATGGTGACAAACGAGTTAGGAAGATGCCTGTCAAAGGCTCAAAAAAAGGTTGTATGAAAGGGAAGGGAGGACTTGAGAACTTGTGTTGTAAATACAAAGGAGTAAGACAACGCACTTCGGGGAAGTGGGTCGCTGAAATCCGACAACCAAGAGGTAAAAAACTCTGGCTTGGTACATTCTCAACTGCAGAGGCGTCAACTAGTTGCATATGATGAAGCTGCAAGGGCTATGTATGGCCCTTGTGCGCAACTTAATCTCTCTGAGCGTCTCTCTGAATGCAATGACCGAGAATGTTCACCAATGACATTGCAATCCTCATCTGAGCCTACAATGACTACACACCATTCCGAAAGTTTTGTCACAGAGGAATCCAAACTAGAGGATTCAAGGGATGATTGTGAATATGATTTCGGGGCAGATAAAACAGTATCGAGAATGGAAGCTCCCATGAATATAGCGGAGTCAGAAGTGAGAGAAGAGACCATTGACCATCTCTCAGAGAATAGAGATTCCATGTTTGACGTGGAAGATTTAATACAACTGATGGATGATGATTTTGGAGGAAATATAACAATGTCAAGCATGGAACTTCCCATGAATATATTGCAATCAGAAGTGAGGAAAAAACCATTGACCATCTATCAGAGAACAGAGATTCCGTGTTTGATGTGGAAGATTTAATACAACTGATGGATGATGATTTTGGAGGAAATATAACAATGTCAAGAATGGAACTTCCCATGAATATATTGCAGTAAGAAGTGAGGAAAGAGACCATTGACCATATATCAGAGAACAGAGACTTCCGTGTTAGATGTGGAAGATTTAATACAACTGATGGATGATGATTATAGGAGGAAATAAAACAATGTCAAGCATGGAAGTTCCCATGAATATATTGGAGTCTGAAGTGAGGGAAGAGACCATTGACCATCTATCATAGAACAGAGATTCCGTGTTAGATGTGGAAGATTTAATACAACTGATGGATGAATATTTTGGAGGAAATAAAACAATGTCAAGCATGGAAGTTTCCATGAATATATTGGAGTCAGAAGTGAGGAAAGAGACCATTGATCTTCTATCAGAGAACTACTGCAACTCCATTTTTGGTGATGAAGATCCAACTGATGGGGGACTCTTTAATGCCTTTGATGTATATGGCCCACATTGCGAACAAGAGACAACTTTTGAGGACCTCTTCAATTCCTTTTCTAGATCATCAGCTGAGATTGAAAGATATATGACTCCCTCCAATGATTTCAAGTGATTTCTGGTTGTTTTTCAACGGCCTGGGTTCTCTCATTTTTTTTTCAGAGAAACATAATGAGCACCTTTTTATTTTTGTCCATTGCTCTTCAAAAATTGTATTATTCTCAGCTGTTATTTGGTATGGCTTCTGTTCTTATTTTCGGGTTTTGGGGTATATTTTTTTATCAATGAAAATAAAAAACAGCACATTAATTAGAGAAGGAAAATTTTTACATTTGTTCATCAACTTGTACATGAAATACAATATACAAGGTCTGAATTACATTTTCTTCATCTTGATCTCTCCCTCTCTCTCTCTCTCTCACTTTGTGTGTGTCTCCTTGAGAAAAATTAAAAAGATAGCCCTTACCATTGAACTAACAGTAGCTGAATGACTTTTACCATCTGAAGTTCTTTTCCCTTCCCGTTTGCTGTGCCCATAGGCAAGCTTCAGGGCCATGGTCATCTATGTGTAATCTCTGGCATTTATGATGATTATTTTCCAGCTATTAATGATTGAGAATTTCACTTAACTTTCAGTATAATTGTGATTTTGATATATTGTAATCTCTAGCAGTTAGGTTGATTTTTTCTAGATATTTTGCTTTTTGAGTGTGTGAAGATGTAAGAATATTGTGAGACTGATTGGAACACTCGGATTTGAAGTATTCATGGATTTTTACTATATGATGGGGCTATTTGGATGTTCCCTGGAGAACTTATTGAAAAAATGAGATCATTCATGGAGGTTGAGGTGATTGCAAATGTTTCGGATTTATTGTAGGTCAATGAGAGTTCTCCACATGGTCTCTAGATGATATCTGGAAAGAAATTTTCCTCTTTTGTGGTGTTGAATTTTTGAGTTCCAAATTTTTCTGTAAATCACATTGTAACAAATGTATCTTCTTCCAAGCTTTTGGCTTCACTTTTTTTCAGAAGGTGCATGTATCTGTCATGTTGATAGTTTCATGGGGAACACTAATGAATATGTGATGTTGACTACTGGGAAAGGCTCACACTTGTAAAATACATGAAACTTGGCATTAACTAGAGAAAGGCAACATTATACTTTGTTCATCAGCTTTGTACCTAAGATTGAATACCAATATACAGGGTCTGAATTACTGACAGAAGGTTTCGGTTTAATCGACTATTCTAATTTATCAACTTTGAATCTCTCCACACTATAATTTATTGTGCTTATAAGTAATGGCATTACATAATAAAGACAAATAGATGATCAGTGCTCTCCTCCCCCAGCCATGTAAAAATGTTCTGAGACTCACTTTCGATGTTACAAACACCAAATTGAAAAGATCATACAAATAACCATCTGAAGAGATTAACATTAGACCTTTACAAACTATGGGGCCTCTACCATCCAGTTGACTATAGCCTTGGTCAAATGCTTTGTTTCGAGATGGAAATAAATTCCTTGCAGCAAATGGATTCAATATATATTTGCTGTATTGAAATAATGAGCGCTCACGTATGAAGGCTTCAGAACATGTTACAGACATGAATTCCCTTGGGATGTCCTGCCTTCGCTGTACATGGGAAATGAGATAGACGATTCCCACAGTAGACCATTCAGAATGAAATGCAGTAGATACAGTTCCTGCTTAAGCCATTGATCCTCAACCACCAGCATCCGAGCTAGTTGATCTCGTATGGAATTTTGTATTTGAAACCTCTTCTATTGTCAAGTAATCTTACCTGCGGATGTGCATTGATGAACATTTGAATCAAATATAGTTCCAACATTCTTCTAGTAGAAATTGTTCAAAGATGGGGTCCACCATCCAGTGCAAATGATCTCGAGCCACTGCAAAATATAGCAGTGCATCATTGATGTTTCAAGTGGCCTTTTCCTGCATTCACCTACCATCTGATACTCCGATGATCCCAACAATCTTGGACCAGATGTGCTTGATAACATCTACAGCAACAAAATCTAGAGGGTCTGTATCAGTCGGAATATTTCCACTTCAACCTTGTTACTTCTTAGGAGCTCCACCACCTCACTATAGCCTTGCAGTATCTTGGAGTTTCTTGTGTACACAAGAGACCCACATGCACCATCTCGTCCTTTAGCCTCTCCTCTTGAAAATCTGAATCTATCAGTCTCTTGACTGTATTAGCCCTGTAATGGTTTCATGTCTGCAAAAAGAAAAAAAATGACAAAACGGAGATAGTTATGAGGATGATAATTGGAAATAACCATCAAACAATTGCTCAGAGAGAGAGAGAGAACATGGGTTTGGCATTATTTTTGTCTGGGATTATTTTTGTCTGAAAGGGTTCAAGTAAATGTTGACAAGGGGGAAACGCTCATTGGATATTGGCAAGGCAAAACACATTTTTCTTTGCTTCCACTGCTTAACTCCCACCTTTCATTGGTTTCAGAGGTCTCTTCAAGAATGGACAAACAACGCTGATGAATCAAATACAAGAGTAATTTCCCATTAAAATTCCAAGACAAGGAAACAAAACTAGGTGCAGTGGACCAGTCCCGGTCAATGCTTATTTGTCTTTCCTTCCCTACATAGACACATTTGGAGGTGTCATATGTGGTGCTTAGCCAAGTTCAATTCAAGAGTAATACTGAAGGTTATTGTCTACAATTTGATGTGATGTTCATAACAATTGATTCAATTGATTGTTGTCTGAAAATATGAAACAAATTGTTCTAGCCACTGTGGCCACATGCGAGTTATACAAAGCCATCTTTGTAGTATTATTCAATCTTCAATCTTAGGGTAAATAAGATAAGAGTGGGTCTCACAAGATAACCTACTATTGTAGTACAACATCTTGAACTTCTCATACCTTGTGTTTAAAATTTTAAAAGTAGAACATATTGTTTCCTTTGGCCAAGGAAATGTGCAGTTATCTTGTTGAGTGATGCAGAGGATATGATAATAAGCACCCATTGTGAAAGAGAATAATCTGAATCATTACTTGATTAAAAAGATCATAGCATATGTTCAGAAATTATCTCAAGACTCATGGCCTAACTTTGGAATGCCTTAGGGGTAGCGGGCTCATCCGTGGGGGTTTTAGTAGGACTGTGTCTGAGTTTCTCACACGTTAATCCATAAAAAATTATCTCAAGACTAGTCTGGAGAGGGAAAAGAGTAGATAGTGCATGTATTGGTGAATGAAGTGATTTGAACCCACAAGTCAGTGGTTGCGAAAACCAAATTATCTGTGGTTAGAGCTCAATATGAAATTCCCTCTACTTCACCAAATAATCATGGAATCATGCGCAAAGGTGGAACATGAACAAGATGAATGATGGTTTTGGATGGTGTCAAGTTTCAACATATTGGTGGTATTATCCCCATGGGCTGTATGTATTTAAACTTAGTCAAATCTTTCTCTGTCTCTCTCTCTCAACAAAAGCTTTTCTTACTTGGAGGGAAGAAAAATAAGAATCTCAAATACCCTTCATGGAAGTAAACAGGCATGGCATTTGGATGGATGGTTGGAATCAAGTCCATAAGAAAACAGTTGGTTAGGTCACTCAATGAAGTTTATTAGAGGGTTTTGTCCATTCAACATGAGCCTTGAGATCCCTATTAAATATATCTGTTAAGGTTTGAAATGGATCTTCAAAAGGAAAATATGGTTCACATCTTATCTGCAATGTCTTTTATATTTAGATTTGAAAATATAGTTTCCACACGTAAATTCAAAAAAAAAAAAAAACAAAACAAAAAAAAAACCTTCTGAAAGACTTGCAGATCCTGTGACAAGTAACAGAAAATTATTATGATTAAAGACATTTGTCCCAAGGGGATAAGCTGATGATCTTTTAACAAATCCACTAACTAATTGCCATCTTACCTATACCAAGGGAATCAGTTTTAAGTGGTTGATCACTTCAATTTTTTATGTAATTACTTTTGGAACAACTTTTTATAGATCATAGTACACAATTTTTTGAAGAGAATAATAATTATAATTATTAATTGCCTTTAAAAAATAATTTTAATATTAAGTTCTAACATAAAAAATATTAATATATATTGTAATACTCTGACCTTAATTAGTGATTAATTATGTGATTATTATCCGTTAACTATGATCTGTGATCCATTAATCTGAAAGATTACGGAGTGGGCTTTGTGTAGAGTCCAAATTTGACTCGAGCCGAGTTCGGAAGCCCATTGATCCGACTCGTTAAAGTGTAGTGGCAAAGTTGTAATTACTCAAACTTTCTCCGACTGTGACCCATAAAGCTTACTGTATTTGGAAAATCACTCATTTAAGATATTAAATTCTCAAATTTCACGTGTTCACTAAGTTTTAAATTCTGAGTCCAACGAAATTTTTGCTTTGTCCTATTGATTTTTGGAAGTGTAGTTTCTTAGTTCCGGGATGAATCTTTGTTTTTGGTTTAAGAAATCATATTAATGACCTATGCACTTATATATAGATAAATGATGGGTCAAATTTGGTCCATTTCCATTCGTTTGTTTTAATTTTTTGTAAATACCATATAAAAAAACTAATTGTATGAATTGATAGTAGACTAATTCAATACAAGTGGATTAAATTTTAGCCACTAAATAATTTTTTAGCCAGTTCATCTTAATGGTTGAAATCATCAAAACTCGTTAAAAAAATTCAAGGATATTTAGTTATTTCGACAATTAAGATCAAGTGTTTAGAAATTGAGTTTAAAGTTAAAAAATAGTTCATTTATAATTCATCCATTTATTTTTAATCCATATAATTATTATTTGTAATAAAATTGTATTTAAGAGATTCGACATGTCTGAAACTTGACGGCGAGCGACGTATTTCTGCCTCCCCCACCTCCAAAGGAATAACAAAAACCACATCCGGCTAAAAGTGACCTCATGAATAAAAAATTAACATGAAATCACTAATGTATACATGTATAGCAAAAGCTTGTACATTATGTCTAAAATTAGTTTCCACGTGGACCATGTTAATCATGCTCATACTTAGTAATTTGTTTGTTTAATACTCGTACAAACCTCATACCAAACATGTTTTTAAAAACAACATTTTCATGAACTTTTCGAAATAACACTTCAATTATACTTATATATGACATGAACATATAATATTTATACTATTTTTGTAGTGTATAATTCAATTATATTTGTACTTTTTTATGTTACCAAAAAAAATCATAATTATTAAACAACTTTAGCTCTTATAGTTTTCACTTTTTATGTCATATAAATATATTTTAAATATTTTTTTGCGGTACACCCAAATGCTCATGCTTTTGTCCCAAAAAGTAACATCCAAAACACCAATAAATCTAGTGTACCGTTAAAAAAAAAGTTCTAAATGATTAGAATGAACACAAGGATTACAACAAATTCCCAACATAACTACCAACTGTAAACAAATTGAACTAGATTAGAGTGATGTCAAGAATCCGTCTCAGAAAATGGAACTCATGAATTTGATTCTCACTCCTCTAAAGACCCTCTCCCTGTCAGAAAGCAAAGCTGGAGTCTTGAGTTTGATTCTCATTCCACTACAAGAACCACTCCCCATAAGGAAATGGGAGTCTTGAATTTGATTCTCACTCACTCCAAAGATCCACTCTCCACTTAGATTTATCCAATGTGTGTGAATAGAGAGACTTATATATATTCTGAGAATTAGTTGAGTGCTCTAAGAGGCTTAGATACCTTGGTTAAAAAAAAACCATAAACAGATTTGGTGGTAAATTTTACTCTCACCAAAATACAAACCCACCACAAAGTTATGTATTAGATAATCAGAATCTCTATGAACAACAGTAATCAATCAAAATGGTTTGCCCATTATTCTCTTCATTAACACAATGGCTCATTGTAGTCTAATTTAACCTGTAAAAATACAGATTTGGTGGTAAATTTTACTCTCAACAAAATACAAACCCACCACAAAGTTATGTATTAGATAATCAGAATCTCTATGAACAACAGTAATCAATTAAATGGTTTGCCCATTATTCTCTACATTAACACAATGGCTCATTGTAGTCTAATTTAACATGTAAAAATGATAAAGAATGGGTTGGGTTAATACACATGAAAAGTAAATAAAAAGCATTACCACTCTTATGCCTACATAAGTTGCTGAAGAGACAAAATGGTGGTTTTCCAACTATTTTTTAAATGATTTAGAGATTTTGACACCATGCGAGTTCTCCAAGAGGAAAAAATTCTAGTGAAACAAGAATTGAAATTGCATGAATTAATTTCAAATTATGTTATGGTCGAAAGTAACAAGAAAATTAAAAAAATAGCAAGTAAAATTCAAATGACAATAACACAAAATAAATTAAATTCAAACTAGAATCAAAGAACAAACTTACTTACAAGAGCAACAAAGAGACACTTCTCTTCACTTTGGAATAAACCAAACATAAACTAAATTCACTTAAATTTTCCTGTTGTACAATGATCGAATACTCTTTAAATAGAGTTTTGGCTAAAGAAGAAACTAGAAAAGAAAAAGAAAAAAACTGCTCCGAAGGTTGCACGTCCATCCCTATTCTAATTCTAGAATTGCTTTTTTTTTTGAAAAGTTAGAATTGCTAAAATTTTATAACCAATTAAAGGTTGCCAAGTGGAATTTTTACATCATAAATACGAAAATTAAAAAAACAAACATTACATGTTTCTAATACATCAGTAGGCGAATCAGGTTGTTGACATTCTTATTCATATTTCAGTCTCCAAAATAGCTAATGGCAAAATTGAGAAGATTGGAGAATATTGTTTTGCTTGATTTTCTATGAAACAAAAAGGATGTGGAATAAGCAGGTGGAAGGCAATTCTCGCACGAATTTTTTGGCAGCCAGCAAATGGTGACCCCTTCCCCCGACTATTTTGGGCTGGAATTCAGAAACTGAAGGCCTAACTTGGACCAATAACCTGGACAATTTGGGCCTCAAAGGAAGTCGTTTTGGACCTTGTTTTGATAGCCCAAAATTCTTACACGAATTAGATCAAATTTAGTATGTTCTTTGAATCTTCAGCCCATTCTTCCATCAAAAATAAATTTTATTTGTTGAATGAATTTTGAATTGATACACTCATACACCTGCAGCACGAGGGACAGACAGAAATCATGCACTGTTGTGCAAATGAGTCTGGAGGTTTGCCTTGGAGAAAGATTCCCTACGGAGGAAGCTAGATATGGCCTACAAGATGAAGGGGGTTGGAAACTAGGTAATACGGTAGCCACACAGAAAGGTCATCAGTGATCAAATTCATCGTCAAATTAGGGAGTGGAGAAGGGAAGAGAGGCGCAGCCTTCTTGAGGGATCTTAGGATCTTAGTAGGCAGAGGGGACATGACCATATTCTGGAAAAACAAATGGATAGGGGAGAGTTCTTTGAGACAAGCTTTTCCTCGGCTGTTTAGAGAAACGTTAGATAGAGAAGCCTTGGTGAAAGACTACTACAACGAAGTGATTGGAGACCCACATTGGAGTAATAGCTTTAGGAGAACCCTCAGGGATTTTGAGGAAGACCAACTCTGCTCCCTGAAGAGCTTGTTAAAGGAATCTATTATGAGTATGGAGGAAGAGGATAAGTGGGTCTGGGTCAAAGACCTATCCGGTGTCTTCTCAGTTAAATCTATACTTAGATCCATCTACTCCCTAGGACAAGACTACTATCCACTATGCGACTTGGCCTGGAATTATAAAGTCTCGCCAAGAATACAAGTACTCTTGTGGGCTGCATTAAGAGGGAGGATTTTAGTCAGATGCAACCTAAGGAGTTAAGTCCTCCTCCCTGAGGGAGCTTCAGAGCTTTGTGTACTTCGTGTAGAGGGGGGACGAGTCGATGGATTACCTCTTGTGTGCTTGTCCATATGCAACAAGGATCTGATGCTTGTTCATCAACCTAATGGAATGCTCATGGGCGATGAACAACACGATAGGAAAGACGGTCATAGAACGGAAAGGGGGACCTTTTGTCGGGAGAAGAAGGTTGGCATGGAACCTGATTCCAGCAACAATTACGTGGACAATTTGGAAGGAGAGGAATACTAGAATCTTTGAAGGAAAATCGGACTCAGTATTAAAGGTTTTCGAGAAGGTCAAATGGAATTTAGCCTGTTGGCTCTCTCTATGCAAGAAATTCTCTGGATGCTCCCCTGAAGGTTTCTACCTATCGTAGGAGGGATGTATGAAAGGAAGCAAAAAAGTTAAGAAAACTAGGGTGGATTGGGTGAAACCAAAGAAATGGTACTTTATGTCAATGTTGTAAAAATCACACAAGTCACGAGTCGACTTGTGCGATTCGACTCGACTTGGGAGCTTAAACAAGTTGCATCGCAAGCTGAATCGAAAATGGGTCAAAATCGTACAAGTTGGCGAGTTGACTCGTATGATTGTACGGTTTGCGATTCAATCACATGAATCGTTAGCTCTTACTATTCATCTGAAAGGGAAAAGGCGAGTTTGCATGGTTTTAGAAAAGTGGGTTTTGCATGGCTTAAAAAGAAACTACCTATTTATTGGCCTATATTATCAATACATCCCATCTCTCGATACTACTGCAAAATCGTTGCTTTCCTGCAACACTGCCTTTCTGCAATCGTTTCTTCCTTTTCTGGTTTGCAAGTTTGAAACAGCTGGAGCTTCTCTTGGAGCCTTTTGCAACCTTCGAGCCTTCTCTTCTTCAAGGTATGTGTTATTTTCTTTCCTTCTTCATTACATAGAGTTTATTCTTCTTCTTTTTCGTTGATTCTTCTTCTTCACTTCTTCACTTCTTGCATGCCTACTTCTGTTTTTCTTCTTCCTCTTCTTCCTCATCCCAGATGATTTTTGCAACTCTTTCTTCCCTTCTTCCACCATCTCCGATATAGTGTTTCTTTCTTCTTCTTTTTTCTTTCATTTATCTCAAACTACAGAAAAAGAAAGTTTTATGTTGATGGAATCCTTCAAGTTATCTTCGCAGGTGCTCATACAAAGATTGCATAAAATGTGGACCTTTATATTGCTTTGAAGACCTCGCCTCACAGCGTCTTCCTTTTTCTACATTAATTTCACTGAGCATATCTAAGTAGTTGTTTAGATCCGATGGCTATAAAAGCATAATTGCATTTGGTCCTAGATGTGACTGGTTAGACTAAACCATTACAATATAAATATTGTGGATCCCCCAAGAACCATTTTTCTTAAAAGACAACTTCATTAATTCAAAAGGGAGAAACAAAGAAGACAAGAAAGGCCATAAGAAGCCCACCAAAATAGAAAAAACCAAATAAACCCCTCTCCAAAATTACAAGCATGAACCATTCTCACAGGTTTCCATGCACATAGCATAGTGGGCCCTACCTAGACTCACATGATTAGGTGGTTTTGAAAGTTCATGGTTTGTGTATGAACTTTCTACATTATATTGCTTTGAAGATCTCGCCTAACAGCATCTTCCTTTTTCTACATTAATTTCACCGAGCATATCTAAGTTGTTGTTTAGATTCGATTGCTATAAAAGCATAATTGCATTTGGTCCTAGATGTGACTGGTTAGACTATACCATTACAATATAAATATTGTGGATCCCCCAAGAACCATTTTTCTTAAAAGACAACTTCATTAATTCAAAAGGGAGAAATAAAGAAGACAAGAAAGGCCATAAGAAGCCCACCAAAATAGAAAAAACCAAATAAACCCCTCCCCAAAATTATAAGAATGAACCATTCTCACAGGTTTCCATGCACATAGCCTAGTGGGCCCTATCTAGACTCACATGGTTAGGTGGTTTTGAAAGTTCATGGTTTGTGTATGATCCATAAACTTCACTTGATCAAATAAATGAAGTCATGCTTGTTAAAGTCTTAGAAATTTCAACTGATAGTAGATATTCATCGAGTTAGATCAATAGACTGTAAAAGTTAAATTGGTCTCAAATTGGGTAGGGTGCAATTCACAAGGGATTGGTGGGTGTGAAAAGGAGGTAGGGGAGAATGGATCCATTGGGTCCACCATGGGCCTACAAACCAAAGTTTGCATGAAGGCCTTATGACAATTGCTCTTAGGGGAAATTTGTTATATATCTGTCTATATTTCTCAAAAGTCTTGGGATCTACAAAATGAACAAATTGGACTTGACCTTTAGGGACAGATTGGGGCCCACAATTGCCAAAAATACTGAAAAGTTCACACAAACTCGGGCTAGACCCAATCGGGCCACACCCAACTTATATTGGACCCAAGTAGGTCCAGACCCAATTGGGGCCCCCATCCAACTTGGGTTGAACTCAATTGGGGCCACACCAATTTACATATGCCTTTTTGGCTGCAAGGAGTATAAATACCCATGTGGGAACCTTAGAAAGACTTTATTAGAGGCATTTTAAAAGGGGTCTTTTTTAAGAGCTATATGCTTTGTCTACCCTTGAGAGGAGATTTTGAGCACTTCAAGTTTGTAACTTTGTACTTGGGAATGGTATTTGAGACCTCAACTTGGGCTGCTTTTGGATGGGGGTATTGGGGGGTAACAGGGGGTTACCCCTCATTACCCACTTTTGGTAACAAAGGGGTGAGGGTAAAAAAGGGATTTGTTACCTCTCATATCACCAATTTGAATACCGCCATGGAGAGTGAATACCCCTCCTTACCGCTGTCTTCTTCTGTTTCACGAAAGTGGGGCTGATACATGAGATTTTTTATTTTCCATTTTATCTTTTTATTTATTTTGGTGAGTACTTGGCTTTTAATTTTGTTTTAAAAGCACTCTATTATTTCCATATGATGTATTTCATGTCACCAAACAACAAATTATATTTTTTTATGAAGAGATATGTAGACTTTTTTTATTCATTTATTGAAATGTAAAATAATAATATCGATTTTTTTATTTTTTATGGAAACCTTGCCCCTATTTACCCCGTGCCTTCCTCTATTTTTCAATTATATATTATATAATTGAAAAATTAATAGATTTCAAGTAATTAGCAATTTATTTTGTTGGAAATTTATTTTAAAAATGTGTCAACATTTTCAACATGATGTATTTGGATGAGGGATAAATTTTTACAGGGGTTGCCCTTGAATAGGGATAACCTGACATATTAACAATTTTATGAGAATTAATAATTTTATTAAATCCATTTGATATAAAAAATAAAAAATAAACATTTCTGAAGCATATTTGTCAAAATGTCCTATTTTTAGAGGGGTGATTCTGTCGAAATTTCGAAAGAGTCTCAAAAATATTTTTTACCCCTCTTTGCACCTATGGAGCAAAAATATTTTAAAATATTTTTAATTGATGATTATTATTTAATAATTATGTTTTATAATTTTTTTATTATATAAATTTAGTAAAAATTATTAATTCTAATAAACCCTCTTTAACCTTTACCCCTCTAAACCCTCTTTACCCTTCTTTACTCCTCTTTAACCTTTACCCCTCTAAACCCTCTTTACCCTTCTTTACTCCTCTAAACCCTTCTTTACCCCTCTTTAACCCCTTCCACCTATTACCCTTCTGTACCCCTTTTTATCCCCCCATTTACCTCTCTTTGCACCTATTACCCTTCTTTATCCCTCTAAATCCTCTTTACTCTTCTTTACCCCTCTTTGCACCTATTACCATTCTTTACGCCTCTAAACCCTCTTTACCCCTCTTTACCCCCTTTTACCTATTACCAAGGTTGTCGAAATCGTGCGATTCACGATACGAATCGGAGGTTCTTACGGTACGAATCGGTATAATATCGAAATTAATTAAAAAAATTGCGTTTTTTGTCAGAATCGTGAATCGTGCGATTCGAATCGTACGAATCGCAGGGTCGTGCGATTCGTACTGCGAAGGAGTGGAAGCGGAAAAGACTACGCTTTTTATTTTTGTTAAAAAAAATAATTTTCGAAACCTTATGACTAGTGCATGGGATATTGAAACCTCTGTGATTTAAGGAAGTTACCTGTTATTCTTGATAAAAACCTCTTTGGCCTATATTATCGAATCATACGATTTAGGGGAAGAAGAAAAAGAAGAAGAAGGAAACGAAAAGAGGAAGACAAGAATAGTTTTGAAAAGCATACCTCTTACTTTTTCTTCTACCTTTTCTTCCTTTTTCTTCATTTTCTTCTTCGATTTTTTTCTCCTTCTTTTTCTCCTGGTTTCCGCACCAAATTTCCATCGCAAGTTTCATTCTTAGGGTTTCGTTCTTAGGGTTTTACTTATCAGACAGTCCTCACACGCGAGGACTGTCTACACACAACGTAACTTTTAACTTAACTCTTCGCAGGGCCCTTTACTTTCGCACGATTTTTTCCACTGTTTTTATACTTTCAAATTTTACAAGCTCTTTTTTTTTTCAAATTTTTGTACCTATTTTAAAATTAAGAAACTCTAATTTTTTTTTTCTTAAATTCTATGATAAATGCTAATAAAATTTATTTAAATCTTTGATTTATTTGTTCATTTTTTTGGGAATACTGTTTTTAGATTTTTAATTTCTAATATCTTTTTTCTGTTTTTATTAAAAATCTCTTTTTAATTTTTTTCCTCAAATTTTAGTATCTATTTTAAAAAAAAAAGAAAAAAATAAAAAAACTCTAAAAAAATTATTTTATTTTTTAAAAGAAAACTATTTGATATATATATATATATATATATATATATATATATATATATATATAATTTGTTAATTTGTTTCAATCTCATATTAATATAATTTTGTATCTTTTTTGTGGATGGTGAATCAAATACTTAGATGTTTGGGATTTTGAATAATAAAAATTTATAAATTATGATGATTTGGAATGTGAAAATTTGACTTCTAATGCATTTTTATATAATTTTGCATTGGTGCATTTTATCATATATTCTTATATTCTTATATTTGTTTATATATTTTGAGGAATTGAAACATTATCTTATTATTCTATGTCATGTTATATGTAATCATAATATAAATAATAATTTTAGAAAAAACATTATGAATCTTACAATTCTACGATTTACGATTCACAATTCAGACCCCTAGACCGATTCACGATACGATTCGTTTTTTACAACCTTGCCTATTACCCTTCTTTACCCCTCTAAACCCTCATTCCCCCCATTTACCTCTTTGCACATATTACCCTTCTTTACCCCTCTAAACCCTCATTCCCCCCATTTACCTCTTTGCACATATTACCCTTCTTTACCCCTCTTTGCACCTATGCAGCAAAAATATTTTAAAATATTTTTATTTGATAAATATTATTTAATAATTATGTTTTATTATTTTTTATATTAGATGAATTCAATAAAATTATCTATTCTAATAAAGTTATTAATATATTACCCCTCTTTACCCCCTCTTTGCACCTATGGAACAAAAATATTTTAAAATCTTTTTAATTGATGAATATTATTTAATAATCATGTTTTATTATTTTTGTATTATATGAATTTAATAAAATTGTTAATATATCAAGTTACCCCTGCTAATAGTTACCAAACAAGATTTTTTACCCTTAGGGTCAGTTATTACTATACCACTATAATTACCACAAAAGATAAGAGTAACCCCTGTTCAAGGATGACCCCTACTCGACCCCTACTCAGGGGTAACCCCTTTAAAATTTACCCCTCATCCAAATGCAGCCTTGATATAATTTGGAGGATTGCCCTGGGAGAAGGCCTTATGATTAGAAAAGATCTGTGAGGACACAGAAGTCCATAAAGCAATTAGTGGAGGCAGCAAAGGAGAAAGCACACTGGCCATATGGTTTTTTCTATGGTTTTTTTTTTTTATATTACTGGGATATCATCAAGGAAGACTTAATGTGGGTGCTTTGTGAAATCCATCATAGTAGTAAATTTCACAAGAGCATGAATGATACTTCTATTACTCTCATCCCAAAGGTGAAAGGGCTATGGAACTCTCAAAGTTTAGGCACATCAGTTTGATTGGAAGCTTATACAAAATCATTGCTAAGGTGTTAAGTGTAAAGATTGAAGGAAGTCATGCCCCCGATTACCTATGAGTTCCTAGGTGCTTTGTTAAAGGTAAACAAATTCTTGATAAAAATTCTCACTGCAAATGAATCTCGTGATTCAAGAAAAAATAGCAGGAGAGTCTAGGGTGGTGTAAAGCGGATTTGGAAAAAGCTTATGATCACGTGGATTGGTCTTTTTTGATATATATACCGCAATAGTTCAGTTTGGTGCCAAGTGGATTTCCTGGATGGAAGAATGCATTTCTATGGCCATGTTCTTAGTTTTGGTGAATGGTTCACCACAAAGTGTCTTTAAAGTGAAAGAGGTGTGAGGCAAGGACCCCTTCTCCTTTCTCTTTTCTATTGTAATAGAAGGTCTTTGTGGATTATTTCAGAGTACCAAGGATGAAGATTTATCAGTGGCTTTTGGAAATTCCAAGTTGTTCATTTCTCATCTTCTCTTTGCATATGAAACTATCAACTTTTGTAAAGATAATGGAGACCAACTTCTCAGTGTCTTCAGAATCTTGACGTGCTTCCAAGAGATCCCTGGACAAAATCAACTCTCCAAAAATGTAATTCATCCGTTCTCACTCCTTGGGTAAGCTTCCCATTTCTTTATCTTGGGCTTACTTAGGAAATAACCCAAAATCATTTCTGATGCGGAGCACCACACGAGTTTTCATATTTAGCAAGTTTTTATATTTAGATTTAGGATTTCCAGCTTTTCATGATTATATTTTTTTTCTTTCATTTATTTGCTTACTCTAATAGTTAGCTTTGTTTGGGGAAATTTAGTGATTTTACATGTAATTAGGGCTTTCTAATCATTGGGGTAGTTTGGTATTTGTTTATTTGAAGGGTATTTTGGTCTTTTTAATTTTTTAAGTTATTATATATATGATGTAACCCCTCTATACGAGATGGACACTTAATCAATGAAAAGAACAATTTTTACTTTGTGCAAACTTGCCTCCATCGCAGGAAGCATGGCGAGAAGCGAAGGAACCCTTCGTGAGAAACTAGAGAAGGCGAGAAGCCACGGGAAAATGCGAGAATCCTCTTCCAAGATCTAGGTTTTTATCTATCTTTCTTCTATCTCTATCTTTTTCCCTTTCTTCTCTCTTTGCTGCCCTCTCAAACCCAGTCGAAGTGTTGTTCCAGAATCATCCTATTACTGTCCCAGAACTGTCCTATTGCTGTCCCAGAAAAATCCTTGTTTACCGTCCTGACCTGTCCTAGATCCCATCCAGACTCGTCCCGAGCTGTCCCAGATCCCATCCAGACTCATCTCAAACCCTTCCTAAGTCCCTTACAGCCCTCTTACTGCAGCCACAAGTCCTCTTGGACCCTTCCTTAGCCCCATACAACCACCTCTACCTGTCTTAAACTACCATACAGCCATTACCTATCCTCTTTTATCATTAAATCATTTTTTTCCATCCCTGATACTCCGATACCCTGCTGCCTCCACTTTGTTTTTGACATCACCTTGATTCTAAACAGTCCGAATTAGTTTCTTTTGGTGATTGATCTACTTATTTGTAGATTTAGTTAAACTCCTTTGTTTTGAAGGAAGTAGAGTTGTGACTTGGTTTAGAATGTTACATAATTGTTCGCATTAAATTGAACATTGACAACAAATTTATATTGTTTAGTTGCAATTATTAATTTTGAGTTTTAATTTTAGCTTCATAAATTTGATTCATATTGATTTCTTGTTACATTATAATTGCATTTAGGCATTTAAGGTTACCCTATCATTTGTCCTGCGTCAATTTCTTTTTGGGAGCCTGTTATTGACAGGTTTCACCAAAAGTTATCCCCTTGGGAAAAATCTTATTTATCCTTGGGGGTCAGATTGTTCTCATTAAATTCACCCTAAATAACCTCCTCATTATTAGCCTTCCCCTTTTTAAGACCCCAAAAAAGGTTGTAGAGATTCTTGAAAAGACCCAATAGGATTTCTTTTGCAATGGGGTTAGAAACAAAAAGAGGGTGCAATATAGTGAGGTAGAGAATGGGTGGGTCCGGGTGTAGTTTCCCAAAGGGGTGGATCTCATATTTGGAAGGAAATATCTAAGATTTGTAGCATTCACCATCAGGTGGGTTCATTGATTAGGAAGAACAAGGAGTTTGTGTTGGGGGAAGGAAATAAAATTAAATAAAATTAAGTTTTGGGAAGACAGGTGGTTAGGTAATGAACCTTCAATGGTCTCATACCAAATATTACATTCCATTTCCATCCAAAAGAATAGTTTCATTAATGAAAAATAGTCTCAAGCCTATTATAATCATGTTCTGATGCAGACATCTATGGATGTGATCAAACTTTTAATTTTGATCCTGCGTTAGCAAATTTACAAGTTCGGACCCTGAGTCCAAAGATGAAAATTTAATTTTCGATCCCGGCAGATGCATGAGCAGTTTGGGTCATTTCAAGCCTTAAATGTGCAAGCCCAACAACTCCTCCACATGTGTAATTCAGCCCATCAATTAGACTTTTCATGGAGTCCACGTGAAGACTCCAAAAACCATTTCATATGCATGGTTTGCCTGGTGTCCCACGTGGAATTCAGCCACAACGTTGCATAGGATAAGTATTGGTTTAGATGTGGAATTCCTAAGGTCCTGAATACACCAGCATTAACGTTGGAAGGTTTGAGAGTTCCTAGCCAATGCATGACTCCTAGTGTGCTTAGGCTAAAAGAGCAACACCATTTGGACTTTGGAGAGAATCACAAATGGATTGGGACACCAAGTGGGCATGCAAGCAGCCACTACGTGGCTAATTTCTAGTTTCTCAGGATTGTTTAATGGCCTTTTGTTAGGATTAGTTGTTGATTTAAAATATATGGTAGTGTTGAATTAAGACCATTACATGAGGGTCGGCTCATGTAAGTGAGGGTTTTCTTTTGTTTTTTTTATATATACATGTGTAATCGGCAGATTTTAGGGGAGGAATATGGAATAAAATTTGTAGTTTCCCAGGCACATGGCGTTGAAAAACTTCCAGTAAATCAGGATGTTTTGCAATATAGTGTTGATCGAGCCCAACACGTCTTGGTGTGTCTTCAATCTACAAACCCAGGTAATCCCAACACTCTTCTTAAGAGCGGATTAATTGAATAAATTTGGTTTATAAATACTGTGTTAAACCACGTTGAGTCTTAATTTGCGCAATTGAAATACTTGAGTTGTGTCAATACTTCCGCCCAAGTGATTGAGAAGGGTGTCTTATCCTACCCAATTTGCATCAGAATTACTCAATCGCTTGAGCGGAAGCACTGACACAATTCAAGTATTACGGTTGCATAAATTAAGATTCAACGTGGTTTAACATAGTATTTCTAAACCAAATTGATTCAATTAATCCCCTCTTAGGAAGAGTGTTAGGATTACTTGGGTTTGTAGATTGAAGACAAACCAAGACGTGTTGGGCTCTATCAACACAATATGTAAATCATCCTGACTTGCTGTAAATTTTCCAACGCCATGTGCTTGAGAAACTACAAATTTTATTCCATATTCCTCCCCTAAAATTTGCCGATTACACCTGTATATATATATATATATATAAAATCCCTCATGTAATAGTCATAATTCAACACTACCATCTAAGAAGCACCGATACAGGGTACGCGTATCAGATACGATACGTATCCGATACAGGGACACGACAAATTTTGAAAAACTAGGATCACCAATTGCATCATTCTAACCATCTAATAAATTGACTATTATGTGACCAGAAATTGGCTGAAAACGTTCAAAATATGTTGTATCAACTTAAATGCCTAGTAAATGATTGAGCAGAATGCTAACCACATTGACCTTTCAATTGACATTGACTCGCAGTTCGATCATTGGTTCCAAATTGCATTAGGCAAGTGGTAATTTTTAAAATAATAACGCGTACAGTGACTCATGGGATCACTAATTATATAAAATAAAACATTTAATTTAATTTCATGTCAAAATATTTTTTAAAGGATGATTATATCCATTTAAAGTTGGTAAAAAATGGATTGTTCAATATGAAAACAGCAATTCTTAAAATAAATTAAAGAATTTCAACACTTAATATCTACTTTTAAGAATTCAGATCAAAATAATATAAATTCTTATAAAAAAAAAATTAGTATATAAAGTAATTTAACATATCTTATTTCAAACCCAATATTACAATCAAAACTCCGGTCTGGAATCAGTCCGGAAATTGTGCAAAGAAAACCAATTCCGAGACTCTCCAATGAAGACACAAAACCCACAAAGTGAAATAAAAATAGAACCAAATTGTCACAGAATATGAGGAATCCAAACCCAAACAGAAACAAAACCTAAGAAAAAAAGGGAAATTTAAAATACCCAAATGACCAAATATAGGAATCAAGGCAATCTATTGAAAGTAAGTCCGACCACAAGATGCAAACAAAATACCCAGAAGATTCCCAACCCACTTGCCACAAATACACGGCAACGAATCAGAAACCTTTAAAGAATAAAAAGAAATCCAAACAACCCAGTAACCCACCTCCCACGGCGTTCCTTAGATGCCAAAAACCGAAAATTCAAGAGAAAATAATCAAAGAAAACACGAAGCCATTAAAGAAATTTCCACTAGAAAGAAACCCATCAAGGAAAAGACCAAAAAAAGGAAGAAATGAGGGAGAGGGAGGGAGAGGGGGTTATGGCGATGGTTAGAGGATAAGAAAATGAAAAATAGAGAAAAGAGAGAGAGAGGAGAAATTCTCACCGGAGTTTGCCTCTCCTTCCTTCAATCGTCTCCTTCTCTTCCATCGTTCTTTCCTCTTCAATCATTCTTTCCTCTTCAATCGTCAATCGCTCTTTCCTCTTCTTATTAGGGTTCGCAGCCCCCTTTTTAACAAAAAAAAAAAAGAAAAAACGGGTCCGGACTTGTCCAAGCATGTCCGGGCATGTCCGGGCTTATCCACACGTGTCCGGGCGTATCCGAGTGACGTATCGGGGAGTATCCTTATTTAAAAAAATATTTAATTAATTGGATACATATCCGACATGGATACTCGAGGGGTTTCGAAGTATCCGTGCTTAATAGACTACCATATAGTTTTAAATCAACAACTAATCCTAACAAAATACCATTAAACAATCCTGAGAAACTAGAAATTAGCCACATAGTGGCTGCTTGCATGCCCACTTGGTGTCCCAATCCATTTGTGATTCTCTCCAAAGTCCAAATGGTGTTGCTCTTTTAGCCTAAGCATACTAGGAGTCATGCATTGGCTAGGACTCTCAAACCTTCCAACGTTAATGCTAGTGTATTCAAGACCTTAGGAATTCCACATCTAAACCAATACTTATCCTATGCAACGTTGTGGCTGAATTCCACGTGGGACCCCAGGCAAACCATGCATATGAAATGGTATTTGGAGTCTTCACGTGGACTCCATGAAAAGTCTAATTAATTGGCTGAATTACACATGTGGAGTTGTTGGGTCTGAAGTTTGGGCTTGCACATTTAAAGCTTGAAATGACCCAAACTGCTCACCGCATTCGTTGGAATCGAAAATAAAATTTTCATCTTTCGACTTGAAGTCCGAACTTGTTAATTTGCTTATGCACCAGCCTAAATCAAAATTAAAATTTTGATCACGTCCACAGATGTCAGCATCATGTTCTCTATCACTCGACATTCCATCATGTCCTATCTTAAGACCTAAATTCATGTCTTTCATAGCCTTTCTTTTCTCCTAGTACCTTCTACTTGTAATCCTTCAAATCTTCTAGTGGGGCAATATTTGGTCTTCTAGTGATCTGCCCAAAGTAACATAGATAATACTCCCTCATCTTTTCTTCTACTAAAGCAACCTTTAGATTTATCTAATTGAACTCATTTGCAATTCTATCCTTTATTGTTACATCACACATCTATTTTGACATCTACATGCATATATATCTTCATTACGTTATCTTCATTACGTTTACCTTTTTTCCCCTGAAACTACATTACCATTTCTTCGTCTACCTGTCTTTTCTTCATTGCCCAACATTTAGGTCTGCATAACGTTGCAAGTCTAACCACCAATTGTTTGCTTTGTTGTTTTGGGATTCCTTTTTAATCAATAAAAGTTACCAGTTTTGTGTGTGTGTGTGTGTGGTGGGTGGGTTGGGTGGGTTTGGGGTTGTGGGGGGGTGGGGGGGGAGGGGGGGGGGGGGGGGGAAAGGGAAGGGGAATGAACAGAAAAAACATGGCAGGTCATCTTATGGAAATGCCTCTTTAATCAACATAGGGACTGCACAGTGGATCCACCATATTAAATCTATAATGAAGTTCCTCAAAATTAAAAGTTGGGACCAAAAGTATTTTTAGCCATTTGATCTAAATATATTGAATTTAATCACCATCTCACAATTGAATTTGACTTATCTAAATCTAATTACGTTTAGTCTCAAATTTTGATTTTCAGACAAAATTATGATGAGGCCTATTGATCCATATAATATTTTATATAAAAATAATTTCTGTTACATTGCTAAAGTATACTGTTTATGATACTTCAGCATTTCCCTCAACAACGCACTCACACATAATACACCACTAGCTTACACCCTAGACCATCCACACCCATCCAAAGAGCACAGAGAGGAGAGAGAGAGAGAGAGAGTTAGAATAACAACTTGACAAGGGATGAAAAGCAATCCACTCCTGCTGCACATGCTCCATGCATGCATGAATCTTCTAGAGCAGTAACTACAGTCGGTGGTAGTGTCCTAAGCAAGTTAGGAATTGGTTAGGATCAGTGACTATAGGAGTTGTCTAGAATTAGGACTTATTTTGTTTTGAAGTTTCGAAATTAGCATGTAAAGGAGGGTCGACTCCTAAGAACTAGGACTAGAGTCGGTATTTTTTTATAATTTAAAGAATGATAGTTTGTAATTTTAGGGGGAGCGATGGATTATCAAATAAAAAAAAAAAATCTTTCTTTAGCAATCAAGTCATGTTTGTTTGTGAAGTTTGGCTACAACAGTTAGCAGCGTTTCTGCTAAGGCCAGTCCTTAGCCCAGGCGTCAGGAACCTCTCCACACCTCTGAGTGGGAGAACTGACTGCAGGTTTGTTGATTTGGATACAAATCCAAGTTCTGAAACAGTAGTGGCCTTCACTGTTGGGTCCCTCACTGGTGTTGTTGGAGTGTAAACCAGCGAGAATCCAATTCCATAGGTTCATTGTGCCATCCATCTGAGACCAGGTAAGCCCAAAACTCATTTAATTTTTATGGTCAATTGAATCATATTTAAGAGTTGAATTTGTAACATGGACTGCTCTTTTAAGAGATTAAACAGCGTTTTGGAAATTGATTTAAGGAATTAGATCGGTTTCAAAATCTGTTAAACTGATTTTATTTGGTGATTTAAATTCAGTTTTAAAACATGATTTGTGACCATTTTTATGGGGATTTTAATCAGTTTTAAAGCTCTATTTGGAGACTGATTTTGAGCCTTGAAAACACATGTTTTGGGGTAATATCATAACAACCCAGTTTTTACTAGAGACAAAACCCAGTTCCTGTTTGCAGGGCTTGTCTCTGCAGTCCGTTAGAGAGCCAGGAGGGCAACTGGCTGTCAAGAGGGCCAGTCTGATAACTGGGTCCCAACCGAACCAGTTTGGGTTCAAAACCGAGCCCACCTAACTTGCAAGTATAGATCATAGCCTGCTCGACAGACTTGCCTGTGTGAAAAGGCCTGTTTGTGATTTGGGCCTGATTCGATCTTGATCAGATCTGATTATTACATGGGAAGGGGTTATTTCAGCTTGACAAAATATCCATCTGTTTTGAAACAACTTAATTGTTTGGGCAAGAAATTGAGCACAAATTGGGTTGAATTTCATTAAAGGTTTTGTTAAATCCATTGGACTTATTTTGAAATCCATTGAGTGATCTTCACCCAAAGAATTTGATTTAATTAATTCCAAGGTTAAGTGAGTTGGGTTTACCATGTAAGCTTCACAGGTTGCGTTAAACCCGCATTTGGCTTAAATTTCCACAACCCGAGCATTGTGTTAGTGCTTCCGCTTAGCGATTGAGTAGGCGTCTTATCCTACCCAGTCTGCATCAAAATGTGACTGCCCAAGGAGCATTAAATTTCAACAAAGATGGGGGGTCTTGGAGAGTCTAAAACATGAGAGATCAGCTCATTATAGAAAGAGCAGAATGTTAATTACACTAGAGGAAGGTTTCCAAATTCTATAATCATTTGATGTGTGATTAGAGACAACCCTTTAAAGATCTGACATGATTCTTCCAAGTCTTCAATTACATCAATGCTAAAATTCCTTCAAAAAATCAAGCTCCAAGATTGCAGTCCACTTCACTGGCAAAATCAGAATTTTACCATCTTTATTGGTACGCAATCCAAATGACTTGCTGCTCCAAACCAGGGAAATCTCTCCACTCCAAATACCTTTTTGAAAGATCAAATTATGCCAGTGATGCCTATAAATTAGCATGCTACCCATCTAATGGCATTCCACATACCTTAAGTCCATTTCACTAAGAGATTTATCCACCAGCCTTCTGAATTAATATATAAAACATGGTTTGTAAATTTAAAATTTAGTCTACAACTGGAGAAGTGGGCCAAATATGGCACCATTTCCACCATTCGTTCAGTACTGAATTATTCATTCTAAGCAGAATTCTTTTTATTGCACTATTCAACACTGAATCTTGGAACACCATAATCTGTTCCAAAGAGCCCTAGCGTAGATTATCATACTTTACATCAACTGCAGCACAAGGTCATGCTAATTAAATGATACTTTTTTTAAAGTACAAAAGCAATATTATCTGATATTCTACCAAAGGAGCTTTTTCTAGTTCGAGTATAAGCTAATAAAAATCCTTCACATCTTTTTCTTAGACTGATAATTCAGCCAAACATTAGCATCCCAGAAAAAAAAAAATCAAAGTAATACTAATACTTTTTGAATATTAAGACTAAACAGAGATATGCAGATCATGTGAGTGTCTCATTAGATGAGTAGAAGATGCAAATAACATACCTCAATCGCCAGGCTCATTCCTGATCCAGATTCCGCTGTGTCAAAATAGCAGCATCACCCTGTAGCATAAAAAAAACTGACCAGAAATTGATGGGATTAGAGGCTACAAACGGTCATGATAACAACCATATCAGGAAGAAAAAGAAAATGGCCAATAAACTTTACAGTGTTTCAATGATATTCAGGTTGAATCTTTAATCAACAACTCTTTGAGTGATGAGCTGTATCTGGCACTTCTGGCCATTAAGATGGAAGAAGCATAACGCTTTCTTCAGCCCAGGTAGGATAGAGGATAAAGCACACATCTGCAGTCAGACAAAGATTGATATCTGAAAATAAATACATCCAGTCAGACAAGAGCTAAGAAGATTCCAACTCTTTCAAAAATCTAACATGACCACAAGCCACAATAAGAGTGACATCAGTTGAAAAACTGGTAAAATGGTTGTAGGCTTATTTGCATGTAAATGGCAATCAGTTTTTATTCTTTGCCACATTTGGGTGGTAATTACAAATCGCATTACTAGTGTTTTTCTTCATCTTCTGTCACAATCATTGTCAGCAATGATTCCAGGAATTGGAGATGGAAACAACAGGGAAAACAACAGCCCTACCCACCATTATTTCAATACTGGGACTGACCTAGATGCATAGCAGAACAGAGAACCATCCAGTGAGCTCCAGTATTCAAATTGATTGCCATCCAATATCCGGACCAAACAACCAGAATTTATTGGAGCACATAAATAAAGGAAAAAAATTTGTTTCTCCTGATGTCATTCTGTTTCTTGCATTGTCCAATAGGTCAGCAAGAAAAATCACCATCACATTTGAATTGAATGAAAATTGGATATATTCAAATACATCCTTAGGTGTTCTCAAGGAGCCGGATATGCTTCAATTTACACAATGCAGATCTCCTCAGCGGTCACCTCTTTCTTAGAAGAACCTGGAACTAAGTCGGTTAAAGTGGTATTCTTTGGCAACCATCCCAAGTTCAACAAACTCTCCAAAATTTGTTCAGAATCATCAATTTTCCCTTCTTTTTGTAAACCATGGATTAGACTGATGCAAAGGAAAGTGTCAGCCTTAATTACTCTCTCTATCATTACATTGACCAACTTCAATGCTTCATAAAAATCACCCCTTTTGCACAGGGCACCTAGGAGTGCATTGTAGGCAATGCTATCCATCAATATACTTCCCTGAATCTCATTCCTTTGAGTAAAGGTCTCAATTGAGTCCCCGCTTATACAATGAGCATCAATCAATGCACCATATGTAACTTCATCTGGCTCAATGCCTTTGGCTACCATCTCCTCAAATAATGCAAATGCCTCTGCCACATGACCTTTTCTGCTGTATCCCTGAATAAGTGATGTGTAGGTAATGGCATTTGGTATCAGGTTTCGTTCCTGCATCTCCGAAAATAACTGCTTTGCCACCTCCATGTTTCCCTCCATACTGTGCCAATGTATCACAGTACTGTAAGTCACATGATTGGGACCAATCTGCTTTTTTATCATATCTTCTAGTAGCTGGTTTGCTTCCTTAAGCTTACCACATTTGCAATATCCAGCAATCAAGGTGTTATAAGAATGTATGGAGGCAAAGCCTCTCTGCACCATCTCTTGAAACAGGTCCTGGGCCTTTTCTAAGTTTCCTTCCTTACAGCAGCCATCAATAAGAGCACCATACACAAAACTATCAGGCAGAATCCCCCGTGACAGCATTTCACCATATAGTCTAAACGCCTCTGCTACATTCATGGATTTGCAATACCCATTTATCATTATGGTGTAAGTCACACCATTTGGTAGACCCTTTTCTAAGATGGCCTCGAACAATTGTCTAGCTTTGACGATATCACCTGACTTGCACAATCCATCGATCAAAGCATTATATGTGACAATATTAGGCTCTACATTTTTAGTCAACATTTCATCACGAAGTTTAAAAGCTCTCTCAATCTCACCTTTCTTACAAAACCCAAATATCAGACCACTGTAGGTGAACACATCAGGAACTAAACTCTTCTCTTGAAGTTCAGAGAAAACCTGCATCGCCTCCTCCATCTTCCCAGCCTTCGAGAGGCCATGAACGAGAACACTGTAAGCCTGCACATCAGGGAGGATGCCTCTTCCTAACATATCATAAAATGTAGAGAATGCTTTATTGATGTTTCCTTCTTTGCAGTGCCCATCTATAAGGGAAGTGTAAATAACAACATCTGGCACCAACCCACAGCCGATCACCTCCCTGAAATACCCATCAGCCTCATGCATCTCCCCTGCAATGCTATGCCCATTCACAAAGGCTCTGTATGTGAAGACATTTGGAAGCAATCCACTTTCCATCATTTTGTCCAAGTATGTTTTTGCTTCCTCCATCTTCCCCACTTTGCAAAGGCCAGCTATAAGTGAATTGTAGCAGAACACATCGGGAGAAATACCTCTTTCAATCATCCTGTCCAAAACATTTTGGCCCATTTCAACTCTACCAACCCGACAATGACCTGTAATTAGGGCTGTATAGATGATGACATTCGGTTGCAAACCATTAGCAACCATTTCCTCCAATACACTCTCCGCATGGTGCAAATCCCTGCAATGGCATAGCCCGTTAATCATTATGCTGTAAGTTACAACTGTTGGTGCAATGCTTCTCTTCATTTCATCAAAAACTTCAAAAGCTCTATCTGGATTCCTCTCTTTCAAATGACTCTCGATGACCAAATTATATGTCTGCTGCATCTGGCTTCCAACCCATTCTAACCATTTCTTTCAAAAGGCAATGTGCTTTATCCATCTTTCCATTCTTACATACACCACGAATCAGTGTATTGTACGTAACAACATTTGGCTGAACTCCACAAGCTACCATTTCATCTTTCACCCTAAATGCCTCTTCTATGCTGCCTTCTCTCATAAACCCATCAATCAGAGCCGTAAAAATAATGTCATTAGGCTTCAAACCCATTTCATTCATCTCCATCAAAACCAACTTTGCTTCCCTTGATTTGCCTCCCTTGCACAACCCATTCAAAAGCGCCCCATATGTAAAGGTGTCAGCAACAAAGCCTTTCTCAGTCATCTGCCTCTTCAACTCAAATGCTTCTGCAAGTGAGCCAGCACGACATAACCCCGCAATAAGCACATTATACACAACAGCATTCGGACTACAACCCTTCTCCCCCATCTCCAAAAAGATCCTTTTTGCCTTCTCAACATCTCCAACCCTACAAAATGCATTGATCAAAGACGTATGAGTATAAACATCTGGAGCAATACCCTCCGTCAATATACAATCATACACCTTCCAAAACAGAGCCATCTTGTTCCGCTTCAATACATCACTCAACAAAGAATTGAAACAGCGTAAATTCACCGCAAACCCTCTATCCTTCAATAGCAAAATTGTATTTGCAGCATCCTCCAACATACCCATCTTCCTATAAGTATCGACCAGTATAGAGAAGATGGCAGGGTTTGACTCGGTACAATTCGGGAAGCGGTCAGCAATCGAACTAACAATCACGGCACTGCCGGCAGTGGAAGGAGCAAAATAAGTTTTTATCATTCGCTCCAAGAGACCGTTGGCAGGGCCAAACAGGTTGGAATTGCAGAGATGAACGGCCAAGATTGAAAAGGAATCTAAAGAATGGGGGACACCCATTTGGGATTCAGACCAATAGAAGAAGGAGAGCAGGATCTGGGCATCTCTTACCTGGTTTTGGAGAAGAAGGGCTAGAATTAGATTTGGGTTGAGCCTGGTGGGGAGGTCTGTGGTGGAGATGAGGTGGTGCCAATTGGGGCTTTGGAGGAGGGTGGTGAGCTTGTGGGTGATGTTGTTCTGATCGTTTTCGAGGGAGGTGGAGACGGAGAGAGAGTTGGATTGGATGATTGCAGGACATAGGCTTGGGCATTTGGAAGAGGAGAGGACCAGCTTTGGGTGACGGAATCTCCTCATTCCAATGAGCTCTTTCCTTTCGTTGTTGCTCCTGATATTCTGTTCTCTCTTGCTTCAGTTTTCTTGAGTGCACATACTCTCTCACATGCACTTTTGTATCAGTTTTCGCTGCTCGGACTTATATTCTTCACCTTTAGCCCCCAATGCCGCCTGTTTTGGAACTCACGTTTGTACAGCTCTCTCGAGACCGGCCTACCAAATATGGGCTTTGTATCAGATGAGTAGGAAAAATAGGGACATCAAAAGAAATTTAGCTAAAAATAGAAAGAAATACAGAAAAATAGGTCATGTTCGTGATTTTAGAAAGTTTGTAATTTTAACATCTAATTTTATTATAAATTATTATAATTTAAATTTAGATATGAGAGTTTAAATTATAATAATATTTTTTAGTCTATGTTAAATTTTAACTGTGATAAAAATTTATAAAAACACTAATGAGCCTACTGATCTGATTCAAGTCTGAAGTCTACGCTCAATTGAAGTCTAAATTCATGGGCCAGATCCATTCCAATGGGCCAAGTTGTGCTCCACATGTCACACAATGGGCCAGGCTCAGTATCCCATGCGCATTTCACATGTGGGCCAAGCTACTGTGCAAGCTAAAATCCAACAGGCCAAAGTCCAAGTCCAAGTGCAAAAAGTCCAAGGTGTTCACTAGAGGCCATCCGCTCAAACCCTAAGATTCAAAAGCCATACTCAAATTTCACTGTGAAAACGTTAAGCCCACACGCCCCCTCTCCTTGTCATCTCCATACATCCACACCATCCATTTAGTCATCTTCTAATTTGAACCATTCATTCATACATGAAACTTGCAAAAACCCTAGAGCCACCTTTCTTAATCCATTCCATAGATTCTACATGCTAGATGTAGGTCATCCATCTAGTTAAACCTTTGAAACTCAACCCTCCATGTGAAACCTTACCTTTTATATAACCCATCTCAACCACCCACTATTAGAGCCAAATTAGATCTTAACCCTTTTTAATCTAAACCACCACTTAAAGCCTCCACTTAGGAAACCCTAGATCTAGTATCCAACCCCATCAATTCAAATTTGACACATCATCATTATCCACACTACATTCTAATTTTACCCTAGCCACATCATCATCATTCATCCATTCATATTAACTTTTAATCTCATCCATCCATTCATGCATTAAATCCTAAATCCTACATAATAAATTCGAAAATCCCAAATCCCATTCCAATCCATTCGAAATTCTTTGCTTGCACCTCAAGCCAACTTGTTTCCTAAGCTTCCATTCGACCAACCCTATGTAACCCTAGCATCTCTTTCATTTTTTAATCCCAACCATCCTTGTTTAATGAGATTTAATCCTAGCCCTTCACCCATCACCTAAACCAAGATTTAATCTCAATCATCAATTCTAACTTGAGGCTTATAAATAGAAGACTGAGGCACAACAAAATTCGAACTGGGTCAAGAGCGGAAGAACATCAGTGGAGTTGGAATTCTGAGAAGACAAGAGAGAAAGAGCAAAATTCGAAAATTGCAAAGTAAGACTTTTATTTTGTAATTTTATTTTTTTTAATCTCTGTCTTTGATGTAATCATCCAAAGAGTTGTAATATTTCCACTTAATAAATCTGAGATAAGGCCTTTAGAATCCTGAAACATCCAATTTCGAGTTTCTTTTGTAATACCCTGACCCAGATTAGGCATGTTTTAGCTTAATAATCTTGTTTGATTTTTTATTGATTGCATGTGATGATAGTACACCCCCCCCCCCTGTTAATCTAAAATTGTACTAACTCTCTTCTCTTATTACTATAGTGTATATACTATCGTATTCACTTCCAGGCCGACTCTATTGGTCGGGCACTGAGTGATCTCACTTTCAGGCCGACGCTATATTTGTCGGGCACTGTATGACCTCGAGGCCTTACTCAAAATGTCAGATCTGGTCCTATCCAGAAGACAGCCGAGAAGTGACCTGAGAATCTAGACCTAACTCAATAAGTCAATATGGTCAATGCCCAGAAGACAATATGAGTTTTAGACTGAGCACCCTTTTTATTATATTATCTTGTGGATTATTATAATTTAAAAATGATAGAAACCAAGTAGGAGACTCAATTCTATGTACCTTGGATATTTTGGGAAAAACCAGTATGATTTCGAAATACTACTTGTATGCGTGTATACTATATATATATATATATATATATATATATATATATATATATATATATATATATATATATATATATATATATATATATATATATATATATATATATATATATTGATATGATATTGATTGTGCACCTGTCTGTTTATTTGAACAGAGACCGCGAAACCACACATATACGGTGAGGGAACTTGACTTTATAGTAGATGTAAACAGGTTTTCTTATTTGAGATGGATTTTGGTGCAATGAGTGGTTTCAAGTTGATGAACTCATTCATGTGCTTAGACATGAAGCACTATGGTAAGAGTGCTTATGATGATGGTCAATATTATGATATTGATCATATGAGATATGATACTGCTTCCACATACCTTGTACTATTGAACCATCGCCGAGCTGAGGTGTCGGTTACATCTACTGGACCAGGTGGGTCTATAGTGACTGGCAAGGTGTGTCAGTACCGGTTTGAGGTGTATACCGGAGATGTACTTGTAAGGATATATTTTGACCAGTGTCGGGACTTAATACCATTGGTGTTAGGATAGTATCTAGGTGTTGCGGTGGATGACAGCAGTATTGGAAAAGAAATGATGAATTATAGGACTGATGATGATATTATGCTTATTTGTTATCAAGCATGAAATATTATATTGCAACTGTTGATTATTGCTAACATGTTGTTTACTTAACTGCACTGTTATATTTCCTTCACTGGGCTAGTTAGCTCACCTCACTCACTCTTTCAAGAGATAAACCCGAGAAGGAGAACCCTCTATTTCAAGCTTAGGGTGGATAAGTTGCAGCGGTGTTTCGGGATTCCTACTGAGGGGAATACCCTCATCTTTGCTTTCTGGTTCTTGGAACCATTTGCTTTTGTTAAGTACCGGGTGTGGTACTTAATTTGTATTAATGTGATGTATTAGACTACTGCGTTTCTGTAGTGACTCTGATATGATGATTTTGAATGATATTTCAATGGTTGGAAATTTGTGATCATATTATGTGTATGGATGTTATGTGTCGTTGTTGTGCTGGTATCAGACTTATGGTATATGTTTGAAGTCCACATGTTGGGATCATGTGTGACCTCTGGGCCCAACTGTTGATCCTGTCCAGTTAGAATGCTTGTGTCGTCTTAGCTTTCAAAAAAAAATCAGTCGCGTTTCTGGCCCACCCTTCTGGTTGGGGCGTGACAGCTTGGTATCAGAGCTTCAGTTTCAAACTCTAGGACTGTGATGGGTTACAACCTAGTTAGACTTGCTTTTGCCTTAGTACTACAATTGTTTTTGATATTCTTCTGTTTTATGGTACAGATATGTCGAGCAATATCGAGTACTCTGAATTCAGGGAGACCCCTAGCGACCCGATCGACCTGGTTTCTTCAGATGATTCCAGTGTTCCAAACTTCGCTAATGAAGTTGCACCTGAAGAGGAAGTAGAAGTAGCTTCACCCGAGTATCATGTCGGGGCCGATCCAGAAGAGGAAGAGGAGAGATATCTCAATTCTAGAGGAGTCAGTAGGGGAGAATGGCTTGCCTGAATATACTCCGGCTACTCCACCCTTGGATGAGTATTCGGATTATATGTGCAAACTATGTAATCAGGAGGGGCACAACTGTACCTATTGCCCCTATCCAATCGATGTCATTTGCCCTATTTGCGGACTTCGCGGGCATGGGAGTACAAGGACAAATTGTCCTTATGTTGGAGGACCAGTGATTATACCCTGTTTGACCTGCGGAGTGTTCAGGACATAAGTCAGCGACTTGCACGGACAAATTCTTTTATTTTGGTGATGAGGCAGGATCTTCTTCGGAAGATTAGATAAGGTTTATTTGGGGAGAATTTGTTTTGCTGTTTTGAAGGGTTTTCATACCCTACTAACCCTTGTACTTGTAATGCAATTTTGAATGAATTCTAATGAAGCTGTGGCAACTTGTGTGTTTTGCTTTAATAAATTTCTTAAAATGGTTAATGATATTTACAAGTGTAAATAACAGATATCAGGACCCAACGTGAACGGAACTAATTACTGTGGGAGGAGGACAGGTCTTCCACCCCGTGACCTATCCAATGAGGCCATTCGAGCGGCGGTTGAAGCATTTCAGCAGATAGGTGAAAACATGCGACGCCCTGCCAATCCGAACACAAGAGGAGAGAGCCACTTCGGCTCTCAAGGAAGTTCAAGCGTCTGAACCCGACAAGTTTCTCGGGGACAGAAGACCCTAGTGCTGTAAGGAACTGGCTGACTCAGATTAGCCGGATCCTCAACACCTTAGCTATCGCCGACGACTTGCGAGTGACCTTGGTGGCGTACCAGCTTGAAGGAAACGCCTACGAGTGGTGGGAAGCGAAGAAATTGGTTCATAACTACGAGCCAATGACGTGGGAGGAGTTCTCTGCAGCCTTTCTAACCTTTACTTTCCAAAGACCATGCAGGAGGCGAGGAAGAGGGAATTCCTCAACATTCAACAAGGTTCAGACTCCGTGGCAGCAGTATGCCATGCGCTTCATCGACCTGATGCAGTTCGTGCCGTGGATCGCAGCGAACGAAGAGGAGAAGGTCCAGCATTTTGAGAATGGACTCCGACCGTTTTTACAGCGGCAAGTGGCCGGCCTAATTTTTCGACACTTTGGAGGAGATCATCGAGCGAGCTTCAAAGGTGGAAGCGGTGGACTTCATCAACCAGAGCACCGATAGCTTTCAGAAACCTTCTTCCAACAAGAAGGTCAAGTTTAACCAGCAGAAGCCGCCCTTCAAGAAGAGCCAGGCTAGCGCAGGACAGTCGAGTAGGCCTGACTTCCCGGCAATTTGTGTACTACACCTGCAGCCAGCCAGGGGCATACGTCTAAGTTTTGCCCGGCAGGGAAGGAAAAGGCATGTCATCACTGTAAGCAGATCGGGCACCTCCTTAGAGAATGCCCTTATCTTGGTAAAGCTTGTACCTTCGCAAGGCGCAGGAGTTTATTTCTCTATGGCGCAACTGTCTGTCGGTCGAGGTTCTCAGCAGGTTTCCAGAGGCTCGGTGGCACCGAGGAATGGACCACCTTAGAACGATCAAGGGAGAGGACAAGGACGTCCTCAGGGGAGAGTCTACACAATTGGGACTCAGAAGGAGGAGCAGGTGGAGAACACTGTGTTAGGATGGTACCCTTAATCTTTTTAGCCTTTTGGCTCTGAGTGCTTTTTGATACCGGTGTTTCGCATTTCTTTATTTCTAGAACTAGTTGTGATAGATTGGGTTTAAAACCGATAGAAGTAGTTAACCCGCTAATGGTAGTATCACCCTTGGGTAAGAAGGCTTTGGTGAACCAAAAGTCTAGATCTTGTGTTTTGAAGATTAGCGGAGTGGAGTTGTTTTATTTGTTTGATTTGCTCGTTTACTTTTTTTATTGTTTATGTATTTATTCATTTATTTATGTGTTCTCTGTAATTAATTCATTATCTCAAATTCTTTGAACTAGGTTAGAGTTATTCTATTTGTACCTTAATTTTGTTCTTTTTAAATTGAGAGGTGATTATTTATAATTTCTATATTGACGTTTTAATCGGAGAGTTAAATTTCATAATAGTTACATTTTAATTTTAGATGATGACTCCATATTGGATTGGTTTTAGGAAATTGAAGTGTTTCTAAACTAATTTAATTGTTCTAATTATTAAAATCTTGATTTTCAAGTTTAGATTATTTCAAAGATTTGTTTTTCTTATACATAATTCCAATCACATATATTTGCAATTTCATATATTTTGAATGTTCCCTGTGAGATCGACCTTGTACTCATACTGCTATACTATTAAATAGTTTGTACGCTTGCGAGTAAAATAAACGATTTAAGAGTTTATTGAGCGTACCCCAAAAAACCGATTCAGATGGGCCCTGTAATACCCTGACCTGAATTAGCCTTAAATAATATGATTTAACCTGTTAATCACATAGATTACAGTAAGAGATTTGTGAAAAGTCCAGAATTGACCCAATCAGAGCTCGATAGCTCATTGATCTAACTCATTTAAGTTAGAGGGACAAAATGGTAATTTACCATTAACAATATATTTATTGTTTAAATAATTATTTTTTTTATTATTTGAGTGATATTAATTTCTTTATTAAGGATTTAGATTCTGAAATAAATAAGTATCTTTATTTCATTATTTCAGAAAACTATTACTAAAAATTACCCGAAAAAGGTCCCGAAAAATAGAAAACGATTATTTTAAAATAATTCTAGAATTTAGAAAATTCTAAGAAAATGCCTAGTGTTTAATCTATGTTTAAATCTATCATTTTATTTTTCTAGATCTAAAAATTAAGGTTTTAAACCCCTTAAATAAATACAACTTAATTTAAGGGAATAGTGTTAAAAAGTGATTTTTATTTAAATCAATTAAATTTAATGGGTTATAACTTTCCAAAATTATATGGTATTTAAATATTTTAAAAACTCAACATTTTGGATCAGATAGATCACATTGAATAAATATTTTTTTAGTTAAATATTAGTGAGAAAATGAAATAGAAATATAACTCTAATAAAATAATATTTTATAGGCTATGAATAGTGAAAGCTACTATAGCTACATCAACATGATAAAATTTGCAAACCGCCTGAAGTAAAAAAATATATATTTAAATTTTATTAAAATGAGTTGTCTTTCATCTACATCACACAAGCTATTACAATGCAAAGCTATGTCCATAGGTAGCTACATGGCTGCTCATTCAGCCACATAGCCTTTTTGATTTTTTCCTATTCGAAGAGAAGATGAGAAACAAGATTTTACAAAGCTTTGTTGCCTTTACTGATTTTTTTTTCCAACTTTTTTCTCAACATACCCATCGTCCCCACCTTATCTCTCTTGACCCTTACTTAACTCTCACTTTCACCACCTTCGGCCAGTAGCACCATCGGCAGGTATCTTACTTTCGGTCATTTATTTTATTAAAGAAATGTTATTTTGTTTAATTTAATTTATATTTTGTTATTAGTATGATTATTTTGAATGAAAGTTGAAAGTTAAGTTTTCTTTTATTTTAGTCTAACAACTTTAGAACTTTATAAATTGATCAAGACCCCACTTAGAGTTGTATATGCATGTTGCTGTAGAGAATACCACCATTCTAAATTAAACTTCTTACCTAAACTCATGCTGGATAACTTCAAATGAAACCAACCTTAGTAATGATTGAATTTTTATTCACATATTCTATTAAATTCCTAATTCATTACTTTAAGCTTTCTAATATGATTATTCAAGACCATGGTATTTCTTTATATATATATATATATATATCAAAATATTTTATTGATTTTAGTGTATTAAAATATTATGAGAATAATTAAAATGAGAAGATTGGTTTATTTACTAAAATTGTAAAATTGGAATATTATTTGTTTCAGTAATTTATCTTGAAGGCCATTAAATTAAAAATGATACTAACCCTTTTGTTTGTATTAAATGTATACATATATATTATGTATTCACTTTCATGCTGATACTCTTTATCTGTGGCTGACGCAGCCTTATAGTTATTAGTAACTGAGCGATTAACTTTGCCGCTTGGTAGAAAAGAATGGTTTGGGCATTGAGTGATCTTTAGGCATAACTCGCTATACGAGTAGTGACCTGAGCATCTTATATCTCTAGGCCTAACTCAATGTATGTCCATAGTTATTTCAGGAGGCAATAGGTGTAGTGGCCTGAGCACATTATTATATATTGCTGATTATTGTAATTTTAAATTGGATAGGAACCCATTTAGGAGACTCAGATCCATTTTCCTTGGAAATTTTTTGGAAAATAGGATAGAGGAACTTGAAATACTATGCATATGTGTTGTATTATATCTGTGTATATTGATTGATTATTTATTGTATATCTATTTGCATGTTTGACAGATACTTTGATACCCCACACTTTTGGTGAGGAGATTTAACATTACAGTAGGAGTAAATCAAGTTAAGAGGATCTAGTGCAATAAATGATTTCAAGGATCAGACTTAATGTGCAACGCCCCGACCCAGAAGTGGGCCCGGAACGCTATTAATTTTTTTTTTTTGCAACTAATCTCAAGGCCTATAACTGGGATGGATCAAAAGTTAGGTCCAACCACACAAGTTCTCAACATATGATCTCACGCACAAACCATAAACATACCCACATGCATACACCTAACATAACATCACATATTTCCAAGATCGAAATATTTTATAAACAAATTAGAGTTACTACGGAGCACAAAGTGGTTTTACAAGTCATCACAAAATAAGTACCACATACGGTACTTTACATAAATTATGGTTCTAAGAAACCAAACACCAACAACAAGTCCCCATCCAAGGGAAACCAAGGCAAAGCCACAACTTATCATTCCTAAGCTCGATACGGAGGTTCCTTCTCCTCGAGTATATTTCCTGAAATGTGAGTAGTGTGAGCTAACTAAACCAGTGAAAGAACATAATAATGCAGTTTATTGACCATCAGGTTAGTCAAAATCAATATTATCAACATAATAGTTTTATTCTGTCCAAAATTTCATCATAATTCCATAACTGTTGTCATCCACCGTAACACCTAGATACTACGCTGAGACCAATAGTATTAAGTCTCGACACGGTCAAATCAAAATCGATCTTTGAAATCACTCATTGAGCTAGATCCTTTTTAACCTGATTTACTCCTACTGCAGTGTTAAGTCTTCTCACTGAAAATGTGTAGTATCGAGGAATCTATCAAACATACAAACAGATATACAGATAAAGATCAGTCAATATACATATCATAACAAGCAGTACATACTCATAGTATTTCAAATCTTATTTTTCAGAAATTTTCAGGGGAAATGGAACTGAGTCTCCTATTTGGTTACCAACCATTTTAAGTTACAATAATCAGTAATGTATATAATAGAGTGCTCAAGCCACTTCTCATATTGTCTTCTAGATATGACTAAGTGACGTATTGAGTTAGGCCTAGAGGTATAAGGTGTTTATGCCACTACTCTTATAGCGAGTTAGGCCTAGAGGTCACTCAGTGCCCGAATCCTTCTTTTCTACCGAGCAACGAAAGAAATCGCACAACTACAGATAGCTATCGGACTGAGTCAGCCACAGATAGAGAGTATCGGCCTATAAGTGAATACAATAAGTAATACACTATAGTAGCAAGAGAAATGAGTTAATATCATTTTTAATTATCGAAAGAGGGGTATAAACATCACATTAAAACCTATGGTCTAAAACATGAAATCTCAAATCAAGCCAAGATTTACAAATCAAAACTGGGTTCCTTGGAACATGCCTCGAAACCTGGTACTATGGCTTCGTAACTTTCGAGTCACTGCCTAAAACTGGTCCACAGAACCTTCGAAACATGGTTCTGTCCTTCGGAGCTTCCGAGGCTCAAGTCTCGGAACTTCTGAGGGTGCTTCCAAACTGAAAACAGAAAACAGAACATCATGTGGGTCTCGGTGAGTCCTCTTAACATAAGGATAATTTAAAACCTTAACTCTGATTGAAAATCTCTGATTTTAGTGTGAACACTAGTATGACACAAGAATTTTCAAGTTTTTCCTTAAACTTCAAATCCAAATTACACACTCAAAACTTGACTAATTTTACTTTTATTGATTATAAACCGATTAAAATTTGAAAAGGAATACAGAGGTTACCTTCGCTTAAGCTCTGGAGTTGAAAATCTGAAACTTGAAAAATCTTTCACTTCCAAGCTACGGTAAAAATTTTGAAAACAAAGAGGGAGTGTTTTGGTATTCACAAAGAGTTGATTATTGATCTTGGGGGTGAAACCTAGCTGGGATGAGGGGTTGAATTTATAGAATTTTACCATGGCCAGGTGAGAGACACCTCACCGGCAGCCCGTGGGCGCTACATGGGCTTGTCACGGCCACGTACCAGCGGCAACAGTAAAACAATAACTTTTATTTGCAGATAAATCGTTCCTACAGATTTTGCAAATAAGTTCAGTTTTATCTTAAATCAAGTTTTAACTAAAAACATAGTTTAATCAACTTGATTAATTTAATCCAACTTAATAAAAATGTTGGGTTTTATAAACTTTACTTGTCATCAAATTTTAGAGATTTAAAATTCATTAAAAACCATAGATTTAAACAAAATTCACATTTTGACACTATTTACTTATTTTAACTTGTGATAAATAAAAGGGTTTACAACCTTTATTTTCAAAATTTGGAGTAATAAACTAAATAGTCATCTTAAAACCTACCATCAAATAATTTTCTCAAAATTTTCTTATTTTTGAAATTATCTAAAAATATTTATTTCTTCTCTTTCGGGGTCTTTTCGGGTAGTTTTAAACAATATTTTTCTAAAAATAAAATAATTCTGTAATTATAAATAAAAATCCTTGATTAAGGAAATCAATATCATCCAACAGTAATCAAGCATTTATTTAAATAGTAAAAATATAGTATTGGGCTTAAAAAGTCCTTGATTATGAACTCGGGGACTGATTTTAAGTAAAAAAGATATAGTTTTAGGCTTAAAAAATCGTACCTAAAAAATTAAGGAACTTCTCTCTTAATTCTTTGGATACGATTCTTGACACCACAAATTATATCATTTTTACTTAAAATTAGTCCTGGAGTTCATAAAATTAAGAGTAAATGAATTTTGATACATTGTTTGTAGAAATCGGTCGAGAAACGACTTCGTTTGAAAATCCCACTTTACAACCATCGGTCAAACGATTTTTTTCATTCGGTGGATCACATCCTCCAAACGATGTTTTGGTTCAGTAGATGTAGCGTTTTTAAGGGGAAGGGCAAAAAGGTAATTTTCATCTACTTTTAGAAAGTGGGTGTGTAGGAAAAGATTTCCCGGGTGTCTATATGAGCTCCCAAAATAAATATGAAGTGATTAAAGTTTAAACTTACGACCTTTCTCATCTCCTAAGCACCTCTAGCACTAAACGAAACGAAACAGTAATCTCCCTTCTCCACCATTGCCTAAAATCGCTTTTCTCTCTCTCAATCGAGTATCTTCAGATCAACCGCGCCACTGCCTATGGTCTATTAACCCAAGCCCAACTTGCCAAAACTCATTTCACCAACCATTATCACCGATGGCTATCAAGTGTTTGTAAATTTGCTTCTCGAGATTGCTGTCCAGCTTGATGCATGTCAAAGTGCACTTTTGATGTCGAATAACAGATTTTGATGAAGAAACTCAGTGTTCTTGGGCTCAAATACGGTTTGAATTAGAAAAACTGTTCTCGGAATTAAGTACGGTCTAACACAAAGAACCTTCTGATAATTTGCTTTAGCTGTGGAATTTGTAATTAATTCAACAAATAAACAAAATAAAATCAAAAGGAAAAATAAACTCACCCATCAGGAGAGAAAGCACAATGCTTTGATAAATTTCTGAATAATAAAGTCTAAATAAACTCTCGGTCTACACCTTATTTATAATGCTTAAGCTGAAAAAATAAAAAGAAATAACATCAAAATACCAATCAATCCTCATGTCTCCTTATTTTCTCTTTATGACAATAGAGACCCTTCATATGCAAGGATTTCTTCGAAAATCTTCTTCTTCCTGTTTCTGTAAACACAACAACGTGGATGGGCTTTTCCTTTCTTATTTTTTTGCTGATTTTTCTCTTGATTTTTGGTCAAAATTTGGCACGTATCTTTTTCAGATCAGGCAGCGAATAACTCTTAATTCTTCATTTTTTTTCATTCCTAAATATTCAAATGTTGGTCGCCAATCTCTTCTTATCATTTATTTCTTTCTATCTTCACTTTGATTCATCAACGGTGCAAGCAGCAACTTCCCCTTTTTTGTTTCATTTTTTTTTTTTTTATATTTACTTCAATGCTTTGGTTTACTTGTATTAGTAAAAATGCAATTGATGGGATTTCTTTTTGCTGGAAGATAGGACCAAATCTATCCAACTGTGTAGATTTTCTTTCCAATTTTACCTCTTGCGTTTGGACGGTCAATTGTATTTTGCGGGTCCCACATGTGGGTGGCTATGTCGCGCCATGGCACCGTTAGTTTGAATCAGCGATAGACCCAAACAGTTGAAGGTGGGTTTCAATGGATTGTGCCTTTGGCCCATGCTTTCCTCCGTCAATCTAGCAATAGATTTGTAGTACCGTCTCATCAACCCGGTCCAATTGGGTTGGGTCGTCTTCGCTCGAGCTTGAGTTGGGTTTATCAGATTTGATGCCTATATCATTCTCCCCTAATTGGAAGAAGCTCGCCCTTGAGTTTAATCGGGCTTTGAGAGATATATTACGCCGCACTTTAGGCCACCAATTATGTCTTTGCCGCTTGGACTAGTGCTGAAGAGATGGTTTGTAAATTTGTCTACCATCCCTAATTGAACCACATACCCTTCTTATAGATGTCTACTATTCTCTGTCAAACACAAAATTGATAAAAAAAGATTGTTTGTTAGTTTTTTGCAAAAACCCTTCTCAGATGGGGTCCACATATGGTTCGATGAATTGAGCCACATTATCAGCATTTGCAGGTGATAGATTTAAATTCTCCACTGATTCACCCCGATATACAGTTTCTTCCAAACATTTGCGAGTGGAGATTCATAGACTGCCTCCTCAACCACCCTTTCAACTGTATGTCCTTTCAATTGCCCATCAACTGGTGCCTTTCCACCTGTTCTAATAATAAAAACACATCTACGAACTTATCAGTGTATCTATAATCATCATACATAGGAAAAGTATCCAGTTGTACATCATCTGCTAGGGAACACAAAATGTCCTCTTCACCACTAAAAATAGGCTCTTCATCAAATTTAGGTGAACAATCAACAATAGATTCATATTTTTCGAAGAAATAAGAGAAATATGAACTGGAGGTGCTCAAACCATTGTTAGTTTTGTGCATCTTGGTTCAACTTCCAAAATCTTTCTCATTTGTTCTTCGGGAAGGATCAGATCAATTTTTCCCGTAGTCTATAGTTTTCTTCTTCAATTTTCTCAATATTTCTTTTGAGGACTACACTCTATCGGACCAACTTTGCAATCTGATGGGTTACCGATGTTTCCGCCACGACTATCGGGACATGTCTCGATCTATAGCTCAGCATTGTTGAAGTTCCTCTCTCAATAGAAAGTCGAGTGCTCAACAAGAAACATTAATGGGTCCCTAACTGATGGGTAAGTGTAGGCTTCGATTACCACCTCGTAATACCCTGACCCGGATTAGGCTAAATCAATATGATAAATCATATTTTAACCTTTTAATAAAAAAGATTACGGTTAGGGACTTATGAAAAGTCTACGTTTGGCCTAATCAAAGCTTGAAAGCTCGATGATCCAACTCATCTAGTTGGAAGGGCAAAATGGTAATTTACCATTTGTCGACGTTATTTTACTATTTATCTAATTATTTGATTATTGTTGAGTAATATTGATTTCCTTAATTAAGGGTTTTAAATTCTAAAATTTATAAGTATATTATTATATTATTTTTAAAAAATGTTATTAAAAACTACTCGAAAAGATCTCGAAAGTGAAGAAATAATTATTCTTAAACAATTTTAGAAATGAGAAAATTTTAAGAAAAATATGTGTTTTAAGACTTTATCATAACTCATTATTTTATGTCTTCAAATTTTGAAAATAAAAGTTTTAAACCCTTTTAATAAATACAAATTGAATTAAGTAAATAGTGACAAAATGTGAATTTTGTTTAAATCAATAGATTTTGATAAAATATAAATCTCCAAAAATTATGATGAGTAGAGTTTATAAACCCAACATTTTTGTTAAGTTGGATTAAATTAATTAAGTTAAATAAATCATGTAATTAATTAAAAATTGAAATAAGATAAAAATGGACTTATTTGCAAAAACTACAGAAGGACTAAATTGCAAAATCTTCAAATGACTAGACCACCTACATGGCCGGAAGCTGCTGCTTCAGCGTTAACACATGCAAGCTAAGGACGTAGCTTGCAGATGAGGTGTCCTCCCCTTGGCCTTGCTAGAGGGTCTACTACCCTACCTAGCAATGGCTATAAATCCAGTCACCCTCCCCACTTGGAGTCACTTAGAAAGAAACTACCCTCCCTTTGTTTCAAATTTTTACCATAAGCTTTGAAGTGGAAGATTTTTCAAGTTACTGAATTTCTTCCTAAGAGCGAAAGCGTAGATAACCATTGTGTTCGTTTTCAAATTCTAGTCAGTTTAGGATCAAACAGAAGTAAATTTCGTTAAGTTTTGAGTGTTAAAAACGAATTTGAATTTTAGAGGAAAACTTGAATTTTCAAGTGTTTCACTGTTTTTCCTCTTAAAATCTAATGTTTTTGTTATGTATAAAATGTCCAATTTCATCATAAGGTAAGAGGACTCACTGAGGAGTCCATCTGACCTGTTTGGTGTGAAAAACGAACCCAGAAAATCACTGTTTCTGGATTCGTATTTCATACAGCCGTTTTCCGTCACTGCTCTGGCTGGTGGCAGAGGAAAAAAACAACTCTTGGAAGTTCCAAGAGTTGGACTTCGGAAGCTCCGAAGGTAACACTTCGGAAGTTCTGAACTTCTGTTCGGGGTTCTGAAGTGACCAGAGGCCAAATGTTCTTTCTACCTCTGTTGTTCGAACTGGGATGTTCTAAAACCTTTCAGACGTTCCGAACTGTTCGGAAGTTCCTAGCATTCCTCGGCAAGTTTCGAGACCCACTGGTTTTCTGTTTTCTGTTTTTTTTGTTCGGAAGCACTCTTAGACGTTCCGAGACCTGAACCTCGAAAGTTCCGAAAGTTCTGTAACCCAGATTTAGGCAGTGGCTCGGAAGGTCCAAAGCCACAGTACCTGGTTGAAGAGCCCAATTTTGATATTTGAATCTTAGTCTAAATTAGGATTTCATTATTTAGATCTTAGATTTTAATGTGATGTTCATACCATTAACTCCTCTTATTTGATACTATCTTATGTACATATATATTATGTATTCACTTTCAGGCCGATACTCTCTATTTGTGACTGACTCAGTGCTATAACTATCTAACTTGGTCGCTTGGTAGAAAAGAAGGGTTTGGACATTGAGTGACCTCTAGGCCTAACTCGCTATATGAGTAGTGGCATGATCATCTTATACCTCTAGGTCTAACTCAATACGTCTAAATGGTCATTTCCAGAAGACAGTATGAGAAGTGGCATGAGCATCCTATTATATATTGCTGATTATTGTAACTTAAAATGGTTAGTAACCAAATAGGAGACTCAAATCCATTTCCCCTGGAGTTTTTCTGGAAAATAGGATAGAAAGATTTGAAATACTATGAGTATGTATTGAATTATATCTATCTATATTGACTAATTATTGATTGTATATCTGTTTGCATATTTGGCAGATACTTCGATACCCCACATTTTAGGTGAGGAGACTTCAAATTGTATTAGGAGTAAATCAGGTTAAGAGGATCTAGTGCAATGAGTGGTTTCAAGGATCAGACTTAATGAATCCACTTATATGCCTAGACATGATGCACTATTGTGAAGAGTGTATTTAATACTAACGATGTTTATCGTATATTATAATTATGATGATGAAATGCTTATGAACTATGATGATATTAATACTGCTTTCACGTACCCTTAACTACTGAACTATTAACGGTCCAGGTGTGTCGGTTTGCGTCTACCGGCTCAGATGTGTCAGTACCGGCCCAGGTGTATCAAAGATGTACTTGTAAGATTTGTATTTTGACCGTATCGAGACTTAATACCTATAGTCAGTGTAGTGTATAGGTGTTCGGTGGATGTCAGCAGTTATGGAATTATGTTGAGACTTTGGTAGGATAAATCTCTTATGGTGGTATATTGATTTTTGGCTAACCTGATATTCATTATATTGCATTGTTATGTTCTTTCACTGAGCTGATTAGCTCACACAACTCACATTTCAGGAGATATACCTGAGGAGGAGGAACCTCCATATCAAGCTTAGGATGGATAAGCTATTGCTGTTTTTGGTGATCTTCCCCAGACGGGAATTTCATTTTTGTTTGCCTTTCGGTTCCCTTGAGCCATGTTATATATAAAGTACCTCATGTTGTACTTATTATGTTTAAACTTGTTTGAACCACTATGTGACTGTAATTACTCTGATGAGAATAAAGATATCTTACTTATGGAAATATTTGTTTATATGATTAGTACTTGTAAGTGGGTAGATTTATGGTTCATGTTTGAGTCCATATGTAAAGAACATGTGTGACATTTATTTCTGAACCTAACTTTTGATCCAGCTCATTTAGGAGTATAAAGGATAAAAAAAATTTTAGTAGCTTTCTAGGCTCACTTCCGGGTCGGGGCGTTACATATATGCCTCGACATGATGCACTATTGTGAAGAGTGCTTATTGATACTAACGATGTTTATCGTATATTGTGATTATAATGATGAAATGATTATGAGTTATGATGATATTGATACTACTTCCACGTACCCTTCACTACTGATCTATTATCGGCCCAGGTGTGTCGATTACCGGCCCAGGTGTGTCAGTTGCTGGCCCAGGTGTGTCAGTACCGACCCAGGTGTGTCGGAGATGTACTTGTAAGATTTTGTATTTTGAGTGTGTCGGGACTTAATACTTATAGTCAGTATAGTGTCTAGGTGTTACGGTGGATGCCAGCAGTTATAGAATTATTTTGGAACCTTTAGCAGGATAAACCTTTTATGGGGTTATATTGATTTTGGTTAACCTGATATTCGTTATACTGCATTGTTATGTTCTTTCACTGGGCTGGTTAGCTCACACAATTCACATTTCAGGAGATGTACCTGAGGAAGAGATACCTCCATATCAAGCTTAGGAGGTATAAACTGTTGTGGTTTCTGGTGATTTTCCCTAGACGAGAATTTCATTCTTGTTTGACTTTTGGTTCCTTTGAACCATATTATGTGTAAAGTACCTCATGTGGTACGTATTTTGATAAAGCATGTATGAACCACTATGTGACTGTTAGTAACTCATATTTTATTTATTGAAATATTTGTTTGTATGATATGTACTTGTAAGTAGATAGATGGTTCATGTTTGAGTCCACATATAAAGAGCATGTGTGACATTTATTTCTGGGCCTAACTTTTGATCCAGCCCAATTAGGAGGAGTTAAGAATAATTGAGGAAAAAAAAAATTAGTAGCGTTCCGAGCCTACCTCCGGATCGGAGCGTTACACACCTGATGCAGGCCAACAATGAAAATTTGTTAGATAAGAAATAGACAAACAACTCAGTTGATCTGCCATATCCAAAAGAATAAGCGAATCAAGAATCGGCTATGGAGTCCATTTGAGATTTGAAGGTGGCGCTGCAGTCACAAAGATTGGTGAAGCCTCTTCCATTAGTACATGTTATTGAAGACGTTAGAGACTTATTTAAACCCCATGCAGACCCCATCTGGGATCAATTTGTAAAAAGAACAATGTATAGTCAAATTATTTTGGCTAAAGTTGTGTTTGGCAGACAAGTTGCTACTAGAAGGGTTCGTGCTCAGTTCGAAGGTGGCACCAACACCAATATACCACCTCTCCAACATAAGTCAAAGCATCAGTGGTGAAATTGGTGGCCGAGGGCGCTACTTGACATCTCCTTCAAAAGTCAACTAAACTCGAGGACGAGTTTCTTCCATCTGGGAGGAAATGATGCGAGCATCGAACATAATAAACCCAACAAGAGCCCGATTAAGGACGAACCAACCCAATTAATCAAAATTAATGAGTTTGTTCTTCAGATCCATCGACGGACAAACAGGGGAAAGAGAAGGCCCCACCTTAAGCTCCATGCACAACCACGTCAACTATTGACTAAGCGTTACATGGCTCTACATTGGATTCCATGTCACTGGCCAAATGGGCCACACCTCAATGGCCAAAATCCCATTCTCGCCTAAGCACTTTCCAGGTACCCAAGTTACCTAAGTTGAGGAGTTTGTTCTCCAGATCCATCAACGGACCGACAGGGAAAAGAGAAGGCCCCACCTTAAGTTCCATGCACAACCACATCAACTCTTGACTATGCGTTACATGGCCCCACATTGGATTCCATGTCACTGGCCAAATGGGCCACACCTCAATGGCCAAAATCCCATTCTCGCCTAAGCACTTTCCAGGTACTCAAGTTACCTAAGCTGAAAGATTTAATTAAAACAAAGAATAAGGAGATGAATGAAATAAAAAGAAAGGAAATGGGTTGTCTTGCCAGCAACGGTGGAACAAAATAAAATAAGAAGAGAAGATCAAAAGGAAAGATAAAAGATAGGAAAGAAAAAATATGCAAAGCAGTCAATACCATGGAGTTTGGACCGAAAATGGAATGCTATGACCGTTTGAGTAAGTAAGAAAAGGAATGAATGAAAAAGGAAGGCATCTCTCCTCTGTTGGGATCGACTGAAACAAAAGGAATAAGAAGGAAAGAAGAATGGCTTAAGATTCAATCGTGGCCAGCAAAAAAGAGAAGATTGATGAAGGACTGTTTGATATTTTATTTTTTAGTTATTTTGTTTCTTTTTTTTAATTAATTGAATAAGGCCTATAAATTAATGTGTTGGCTCAGTTGTAGACAGACTTTTATTAATTCAGAAATTTATCAAAGCATTGTGCTTTCTCTCCATATTGGTGAGTTTATCTTCCCTTTTGATTTTATTTTGTTTGTGTTAAATTAATCAAAAAATTCCACAGTCAAAGTAAATCTTTAAAAGGTTCACCAAGTTTGACTGTACTTAACTTTGAGAGCAGTTCTTCGAGTTCAGACCGTACTCGAGCCCGAGAACGCCGGGTTTCTTTGTTGAAATCCGCGATTCGGTTTAAAACTCCGGATCTAAATTATCATATGCAGCTAGGCCTACATCACAGCTGGGCCTGTAAGAAATTGGTCAATGTTTCTACCATCGGAGTTGAGAATCTTTTACTGCCTCTGATGAGACAGATCACTGGTGGGAATTTTAGTATTGCCAACTTGTGGTTGGCAATGTTGGTTCAGATTCTTTCTGGAAATTGGGACTGAGTCTCATCTGAACCGTTGCTTCTAAGAAGTGCCTTGTTTACGTATCTTCTTCTCCTGGCAAACATTATAGGTTGCCGAGTCCAGAATTCGACCAGGTCAAGCGTTCTGAAATTAATTCTGCATTCAAGCTTTGAGGGATTGTTTCAGTCTGTGTTTTCGAATTGGTAGTGATCTCATTCGTCTGCTTCAAGATTTAGTGCATATTCCTGAATTTCGTGATGTTTGGAAGGACTTGTTATCAAATCCCGCTGCATTTGGGGTTCCAGGGTTCTCAGATATTTCACAGATATATGGTTCAAGACATCGAGCAGGTACCTTTGCTGAGGGTCACACCTGAGATGGAAATGCAGCTATGGTTTTTGCTCACTTATGTGAAATGGGGAAATCAGAAGCGGTACCAGGTGTGGTTTGCTAACAAGTTCTGCATGCCTGGTAGAGAAACTATTATTTGTGATCTTGTGCGATTCATCTGTTGTGCACACCACCCTAGTAATGAAATTATCCAATCCAACATCATTCCTTGATGGGCCGTAATTCGGTGGCTTTGAAGTGTTGCAGGAAGAACCATGTAGAGGCCAATGCAAAATTGGCTTTGTTTTATAATTGGCTTTTCTTTGATGAGAATGTTGACATCATGAACATTGAACCTGCAATTCAAATCAACTCAAATTAGAAAATTAGTTGAACAACATTTAAACATACGCAATGAATGCAGTTGATTCAAGCAGTAAAAAGGATAGGATCAAACTAGATGAAACTAGTTTAAGCTAATAAAAGTATGAATAACCAAACTTCAAATTTGTTTCAAGAAAATGATTCATGGATCAAGGTGGATGGAGCAAATTATATAATTATGTACTTGGCCAAATGGGAGAAACAACAAACAATGGTAATGATTAACATAAATGTTGCATTTGGACAAGGAGAAAGTTTATTAGGGAATTCCCCTAGCCTAGATACGGGATTCTCCTGTATCTTGTTTGATAACCACCTGTGAAAATGTTTGAAGAGAACAGAAGGAAAGAGGGGGGAAAGGAAGCAGGCCTCTTTAGGGGAAACGGGTTTTACAGTTGGATAAGGGAAAAGGAGCCACTTTTCTCTAGTTAATAACACCAAACAGGTGAAAGGAGGGGAATCCCTAGGTTTCACCTCAAATCCCTTGAAACAAACAGAATAACAATTAAAGAAAATAAAAGGCTGAGGTCAAGAATCATAGGAAAAGATACTGTTAATGTTTGGGTTTACATCCCACAATTGAACTAATCATATATAAAAGCAATCTCTTGGGACCTTATGGAAGCCTAACACTGCTGCTGCATATGCTGGGTTTACTGTTAGTAGAAATTAATATAATAGCCCATTCTTCCTTTCACCATGGCTTTACGTCACCTGTTCATGTAATTCAAATTCCATAGGAGATGACTTGACAGCATGTTATTATGATTCATAACTTAAAGAAAAAGGTAATATATCTTCTGGTCCACAGTGAACAATGGCAAAATTGTCGTCGTCATCATTATCAACTGATTTTCCATCTATCTTAGCCTGGATTTTTGAATTCCACAATCCATTCGACCCTATCTAAGACCATATTCCCTGTCACCCCATACTCTGTCCTAATTCTGTAGTGTTGTAACATTCTGTAGTGTAGTGTTACACCACTCACCATCTTAGCATACACATCTGTGTTGCCGACTTTATTCTACTTGTATTTTCTTCATCAAACACCATTATGCTCCATACAGCGATGCATCTAATTCTTGTCTTATATTATCATCCTTTTAATTGAGTAGGTACCTCACCCTCTCTGTTACCTTTATGTTATCTACTAGTCTTTCCTTAATCAACCAACATTTTGCTCCATGCAGCAATGTGTCTAATTGTCATCTTGTTGAATCACCCTTTTTATCGAGTTGGTACTCTTCTATCACATAGAAATCCACAAGTAGCCATCCAAAGCAGATCCTCAGCTTAGCTCTGGGGTTGCACCTGAATACTTGAACTTATCACAATGTTGAATTAGATCTTATACAATCACAGTCACGAGAGTGTTTATTCATTAAGTTGAAGCATAACAAATTACATTTGGTGTTTTAAGAATATAATATGGCATCTTATACATGATAGAAAGAGTATAGAGTAAACCAAGTTTGGAAGTGAGGTTTCATCAACTCATATGGGAAGATCATTATGTCCACTTCAAATGTCATAGCAAAAATTTCAATTTATGAAAATAAGGATTAAATTGACAATGCCAATAAGCACAGGAAATAGAAACAACAATTTTTTTCTAAACCTATTGTACAATATGCAACACTTGCCCATATAATACAAATAAACAATTTTATGACTTCTGAAATGCACTTAGGAGCCTGCAAGATGCAAAATTAGGAAAAAGGCCTCCATTTTGTCACTTTCACAACATTATAGGGCAAGAGTAATAACAACAACAATAAAAATGAAGAGAGCATAAAAATGGTGAGATCTACTGATTTATAAAACTCAATCAGCATTCTCAGGTGGACATCAAAGAAATGTACATAATGAAGAAGGAAGACAAGGGGTAATAACTACAAAAAATCAGAAGAGGGACCAGGACAGCATGATAAGACCTAGATCAAATAAAAGAAGAGGCCCAGAAGCAAAGAAATGTTGAAATTTAGGTTTGATTAAGGGCATCAATTATGCTGTCATCAACCAACAATAATAATAATAATAAATGAAAAATGAAAAGTGAACTCTCCCAGGTCAATTCAACTGAGGGAGGTGTGTCTTAACCAAATGGTGAGTAGAAGATGGTCATTGGCTTATTTTGCTCTAGGAAAATAGAAAACATACCAAGGAGCTGTAAATCTCTTTTGTCCAAAGTTGATTTTGACCAGAGAATCTTAATGCTATGAGAAAGTCAAATTTGGGCAATTGTAATCATGTCCTGTCTCAAAGTCTCACCATTGTCAACACAAAGGGCAGAGTAAATTAATCACTGCCTACATCATCCTGAAATATTAACAGTAACCTAAGACAAATGGTCAAACAAGCCAGCTATCTAGAAGGAGAAAATTTCAGTTAACTAGTTTGACCAAAATTACAAGAATGAATTCGGATTGACCAGCTTTCTTCTCAAGCCAAAAGAAGGTATGAACCACATGACTCATGGTTCCATATAGAATAATAATACCCACAAATTATCTAAAGATCAAATTGACAGATAAAATACAATCTCAAATAAAAAGATACAGCTCCAAACACATTAAGAAGACCAGTAATTACTCAGAAAAGTGGAAGAAACACAATGAGAATCCTTATACGACAAGAACAGAATAAAAAGATACAGCTCTCTAAATCACATAATAATAACAATTAAAAAGCATGGAGCTTGATGGTTTTTTAGAGTACATGAATAGTGAGGTTCCAAGAATTAAAAGCACTTGCACACAAACACTTAGAAGTGAGAAGATAATGAAGGGGGGAAAAAAGAATGAAACAGAAAGAGAGATGAATGACCAGACAGGCTAATGTCTTGTTGAATCTAACCAATATGGATCATACATGATCTATCAATAATAGCTTCATTGGACGTTACTGTTGTTGTGGCCGTGAATAATTGAAGCCATCAACTACCTTCACAGGGTACCTATCAATGCAATCCTCCCATGGGCCATTGGGTGATGGCTTCACATTCCGGAGAGCCTGCCACACGGCACTGTTGCATTTAAAACCACTTCCAAAAGCAATTTGCCAGACACGGTTTCGCTTGCGCATCCGTCCCTTGGCCTCAATGTAAGCTAGCTCGTACCAGATGGAGCTGGACGAGGTGTTCCCATATCGGTGGAGAGTCATTCGTGAGGCCTCCACATGGATGGGGAGGAGCTGCAGGTTCTTCTCCAGCTCATCAATCACGGCCCTCCCACCTGCATGAATGCAGAAATGCTCGAATGCAAGCTTGAAATCTGGGATATAAGGCTTGACCTTGGAATCGAACAGCTTTTTTACCACCAAGGTGGCAAAGAAGAGCAGTTGCTCACTAATGGGGAGGACAAGTGGACCGAGGGTGGTGATGTTGGTCTTGAGCGCACCCCCAGCAATGGCCATGAGATCCTTAGAGAGGGATACCCCAACTTTGCCGGCAGCATCCTGCTCCTGGTACACACACCGGAATGCCTTTTCATCGGCACCACTATGGGTCCGGACAACATGCACAAGTCTGTATTTGGCACGTTTTCGGTCAGCAGCCTTGTTTGACAGGAGCACTGCAGCGCCCCCAACCCGAAAGAGGCAATTAGGTATGAGCATAGATTTATTGTTACCAAAATACCAATTCTGGGTAATGTTCTCAGTGCTCACAAGAACTGCATAGGTGCTGCCATGAACCTGTAACATGTCTTTGGCCAAATCCACTGCGATCACACCTGCACTACAACCCATCCCCCCCAAATTGAAGCTCCTGATATTCCCACGAAGCTTATACTTGTTCACAATCATTGCCGAGAGTGATGGAGTGGGATTGAACAGACTGCAATTCACAACCAAGATCCCAATATCCTTTACCTTGATTGCAGTGTTGGCAAAGAGAGCATCAAGCGCCCCAAACATGACCTGCTCTGCCTCCTCCCGGGCAGCAGCCATGGATGGGAGGGGTGGGATTTGATACATCGTCTCCGGCACATAAGTCTCTTCACCGAGGCCAGACCGCTCAAGGATCTTACGCTGGAACTCAAGTGACGACTCATCAAAGTTGCCCGAGAGGCGTGAGTGCTCCATGAATTGGGAGTACCTGACCTTGAGATTGGAAGGGGGCCGGTAACACGCATAGTCGACAAGGTAGACGGGTCTAGGCCGTGTCATGATATAGACAGTGGTGCCAAAGACCAAGAATGCCGAACCCACCAGGACCGTTACAAGATTATACTGCAGGTGGAGCCACAGCTGGCGGAGATCATCTGGATTGGTGCGGCCGGCTTCCAGAAGAATCACCACCATTAACGGTATCAGGCAAAGGGCCAATAGATGTGTGATCAGATAATGATACCCAAGTTTCACATACTTGAGATTCACACTCTGGAGGAAGTCCGGCAGCCTCCTGCTCGGCGAACGTGGACGAATCTGAACCGTCGATCTCGATTCAACACCACCAGTACCACTTCCATCGCCTCCACTCCCCATAACTCACTCCTCTTTCTTCCAAAGAATAAACGAAAAGAGAGAGAGAGTCCCAAGATCAAACAACAGAGACAGACCCAGAGAATAAAACCAAATGACAAATCTTAAATGAGAAATGATGGAGGGGCCAGGCCTATTGATTATGTTATGGAGTTGGATATGGATTCGGGGTTTGATGTAGAAGTAGAGTGGGGGTTTGAAAAGGAGTGAGATCTCTCTCCTCCAATCCTCTGCAAGGGCGCCACCACCACCACCGCTTCTCTCCTAAGATGTAATTTCGGGCCTTTTCGGACTGCAATCAATGAGTGAAACCCCCGATGAAGTTATAAAGGCAACTTCAATGATGGTAACAAAATGATATTCTGCCCTTACGGTACATACACCGAATACGTGTGCATATTCTCTGTTGGTACTTTATTATTTAATGTAGAGTCGTGGGGAAACATTCTCTGCGTTGAAAGTAACGTATTAAATGATATTTAACGAATCCGACGTTGTTAGATCTAAAAACCCAAATTTATACCGGAAACTCTTGGTAACATAATAATTTATAAAATTATAATTTATATAAAATAATATTTATAGCTGATACTGACTTCAGACTCATTCAAAATATAATAATCTCTCTAATTCAGTATTCAATAAATTTAGAATAAAAAATATATTGCTCCAATGATTTTGTAAAGTAATATTGTTCAGAATACAAAATTATTGTAAGAGTAAGAAAAGAATGTGAAAAGAAAAGACTTTTCCTTTTTAATTTCTTTGGAACGGTGCAGATACTCTAGAATATGAAGACCAGTATTTTTTAAAGAGAGACAAGTCCTATGATTATAGAAAAGAAAACAAACCCACTAAAGTAACCTAGCCAAGGTGCAAATCCTGAACAAGCAACCCAGCCAAGGTGCAAGAGAAACACCTGACACCAAGAACCAAAACAGGGATATGCAAAGACGACAGTATCATATTTGGAATCTGGAGACTAATGTACCGAGAGACCATATGTGGAATCTGGAGACAAACGTTACCGAAAGACCATATGTGGAATCTGGAGACAAACATTACCGAGAGATCTATTGCTGCTCTACATCCATGCCTACTCTGGAGTCACCTGCTCACTGTCTGAACTGCACGGTAACAAGGAGATCTACACGTCTGAAGAACCTTTGGGTTGGATGGTTTGCCCACTTTGCAAAAACTTGTCGTAAGATGATTTTTTTCTAGAAAGTGAAGTCGAAAGATGTGATTTGTTTTCAAACACGTTTTAGTAAGAGTTGAGAGTTTTAAAGAGAGTTTTAGAATGGAATACTGTTAATCTCTTTAATTTAATAATCTTTATAATATAATATATATATTATGGTCCCAACCATATTACATTATAGAGCTGTTACTATATATGATTCAACCTAGTTTAGATAATAAACTCACGACACATTGAAAGAAAAAATCGTTTCTAAAATATATATAAAAAAAAAATTAAACGGCTGCGAATGAGATGGGACTTGGGAGTCCAATCGCCGTATGCCTTTGATGGAGTGAGACGATCATGTGAAAAAGAAACTGCCCTGGATTTTGGATTTCTTCTTCTCTCCGTCTCGCCTCTGCCATCCTGCAATCCTCCGAGAAAGGGATCAGGGACATGACGGTTTTACCTTGCAGGCGTTTGAAAACGGCATTGGTCTCTACTCTCCACCCCTAGATTCCATCGATGAAGTAAAAAACAAAAAGAAAGGGAAATGATATTTGGGCTGGCCGTAAGAATCACAGGAGTGAATAGGGTTTTAACTTTTAATGAAATTCTTAGTTCACCCTCAGCTCTTTACCCATACAACGTGTAGTTATGAAATTTATTTTTAAAGTTTTTCATTTAATAGTAAATTTATCAAATGAATAATTTAAATAAAAAATACGATTACATCCGGTGTATTTTGTTTTTTTTTTTTTTAATTATTTTGAGATGATTTATTAAAAAATAATGTTGGATAAAAATTGGATATGATAAACTACAAATAGATCAAAATTTGAACATAAAATTAAACTAGTCAAAGTCACATTTTAATTAAAAACTGTTTTTTACTTAAAATTTTATTTCATCCCCTTAATTAAACTTTATTTAATAATTTCATATTATTTATAATATAATATTTATACCATGAGTTTGACCATGGTTGAACGTTATTTAACTCAACATTCCATTGAGACGATTCACTTCATAGGCCGGTTTTTAAAACATTGCTATTAACTCTCACCTAGGAGAAAAGGGTGGGTGTGAATATTTTTTTTAGTTTTACATAAAAATAGTAATTTATCCTATGAATATAATCAAATTTCTTAGGCCCTGTTCTCCAAATAATAAGTTTTAAATTTTTTATGCAGAGTTCATCATAAAATATACATGAACGAGTTCCTTGGAATTTTTTAAATTAAGCGTGTATCAAAATTACAGAGAGAAGACAAATGAAGTTATGGTTTTAAAATTTATAAATTTAATTATTTAAGATTGATGTCAAATCGGACATATAGTGTAATGACCCGACCCGTGAACAAGATTTAGGTCCAACTCAATGAGAAATTGTCTGCTCTGGACCTAAAAATGAGCCATCACGGTTTTGCCTTTGGGCCTGACCCAACTCGGTAGGCCCAAAACGCGTCTCATGAGTTAAGGAGGGGCAACTACTTATAAACCCCATCCGAAAGTCCTCAACTTCCGATGTGGGACTCTTCAAAATTCCCACATGCACTCCCACTTGCTGGGCTTGTCGGATCTGACTGGCCCACACTGTTGGTCCGACCGACAGGGCCCAGTTTCACTTGGATCAGTCTCTCTAGGGCTTGGCCTCTAGCTCATGGGTCAGGATATCACAATTCACCCCCCCTAAAGCCCAAAGCCGCCCTCGGTTAGACCCAACGAACCCAGTGGAAGGCAGTAAGCCCACACAGTCCGAGTGTAAAACCGAGCTCTGATACCGAATTTGTAACAACTCAACCTGTGAACAGGGTTTAAGGTCCAACTCAATGAGAAATTGTCCGCTCTGGGCCCAAAAATGAGCCCTCACGGTTTTACCTTTGGGCCTGGCCCAACCCGGTAGGCCCAAAATGCGTCTCATGAGTTAAGGAGGGACAACTACTTATAAACCCCATCCGGAAGTCCTCAACTTCTGATGTGGGACTCTCCAAAATTCCCACATGCACTCCCACTTGTTGGGCTTGTTGGATTCAACCGGCCCACACTGTTGGTCCGACCGACATGGCTCAATTTCACTTAGATCAGCTCTCTAGAGCCTGGCCTCTGACTCATGGGTCAGGATATCGCATATGAAAGTAATTTGCAAAGGTAGATAGATACAATGGAGAACATGTGTGCTTGGGGCAAAGGTATGAGGTGGGCCCTATCCATTGGAGTCATCAAATTGCTATTTGAGGATTATAGTTATGTGTTTTTTTAATATTTAAAATTTTCTAAATCCACTTAAGGATAATAAAAATGGAAGACTCAAATCTTATTATGGATTGTAAAAGTAAAATTGGTGACAATTTGAGTATTGTGCAACCACAAGGGTAGATGTGTGTGAAAAATAAAATGGATCCATTAGGTACACATGGGCCCTACAAATTAAAGTTTGCATTAGGGGTTTTTAAGAACCGGTCTTAGAGGTGTTTGTACATGATTACATGAGCATTGAGTACTAGTGGATTGTAGGGTCCAGGGATCGAAATCTCAGTATTGGCTTATATATTTTTCTCTCTTATTTTTTTTTTAAAACCCACCAATATCGACTGATACGTATCATATTGACTGATATATACAAGTTTTAAAAATCGATATTTACACCCCTGGTAGGGTCTATAGAGGATTCAATCAAATCTATCAACCCTCACACCCATGTTAATACAAGGTTTGAAAGGTTTAGCCCCTCCAAGAATTTGAGCTTTCTGTTCGATGGTAGGGATGAAAACACTTTAGTTAATGTATGTAGTTTATGCCTTAGTGCAAAAGAAGACAAGCTAATTTTAGTGTGCCCTAGGAGTAGTGGACTCACATTGTAGGGGTTTTACACTGAATATCTCCTGTTTTCCTACACGTAAATTTAAAAAAAAAAAAAAAAAGACAAGCTATCTTTATATTCATTCTAGTTTTTTTAGAAATTTTGGAATCAGTTCCTCTTGCTGTTTTGGTACTAGCTGGAGAATATTAGAAGGTATACACTATACCTAACTCGTAAAACATGGTCGTTTGAAACTTATCAAATCTTCTTAGGCCCTGTTATGGTGTCCAAGTGTGCATGGGTTTGACAATAACTTCTAGAACAGTTGGTAAAGGTTAATTTTGCAACTTAAAATTTTCGAGTTTAAGTCCTATAGAGGTTAGATAGGTAATTGATCCATGAAAAATAATTTATCAAATTCAAATATAAATACTAACTACAGATTAATAAGATAAATAACATGCAGATAAGGAAAATTACAACTTAAGTAACAAAAACCTGTAGCATGAGCGATAAAAGCTAATGGTGGTGGTCTAAAAGTTGTGCATTCAATTTTCATAGGCGTTAGATAAACCATTCAAAGGGATTGGAGTGATGGCCAAGAAGCCGTCTCACCAAGTGGAAGTTCTGAATTCGATTCTCAATCCGCTCCAAAGGGTCATTTCCCATAAAGTTATCCGGTGTATGTAGGTTAGGAAGACTTGCACGTATCTCGAGAATTAGTCGAATGCTCTATGAAACTTAGATATTTTAGTCATAAAAAAATCATTAGGTAGATAGTCATACAATGAAAAAGAACATATCAAATTCAAATACAAATCTCAACTCTAGGTAGTTAGGACAAATAACGTGCAAAGTGTTGGTGAATATGTGCCAATTGTCCTAGTTTAGATGTAAACAGATGCTAGGTGCATGCTATGGTGTAAGCATTAAGCAATTAAGGGTCGTTTTCACCTGCACCTTGGCTTGGTGAGCCCTGTGCTTTTCCTAGTTTCTATTACCATTCCTTCTCAACCAGGATTTATCCCTTTGGTACAAGCATGAAAATTTGAGATGGTGACTTCAACACCAGTTTTACAGTAACATTATTTATTATAAAAAAAGTTATTTGGGCGTAAAATGGATGTTACTTTTTTTTAATGGTATCATATTTAATTTTGAGTTGATCTCATCGTTAGATTAAAAATTCATTTAAAACTGACCATCATGAAGTGATTAAAAAAACGGCTAAACCAATATATCGGCCGAAATATTGGCCGATAATTTTCTCTCTCCTCCGATATCGGCATTTCTCTCTCTTCCGATATCGGAACCATGAAAAACCGTGAAAAACCACAAAAAACCGTGAAAGCCGTAAACCCTGAACCGTTAAAAACCAGTGAAGAACCGCGAAAAACCGTTAAAAACTGCAAAAAACCATGTAAAAACAGTGGAAAACCGTATCAGTGTTTTAAAAAAAAGAATAATTTAAATACCGATATTTATGAATATCAGTCGATATTGTGACCGATATTTCGGACCGAATATCGGCCATATCGGCCGATAATATTTATGTACGGCCGATATATATCGTATCCGCCGATATCGTTCGGTATTAAAATACCGATACATATCAGCCGATACGATATGTATCGACCGATATTTCAACCTTTGCATGAGAGTACCTCTATAGACTATATAGGGCCCATGGGTGATAGTCACCGAGAGGAAAATCATTCTTACAATAAATTATCTTATTATTACAATTGATTTATTGTAAATTAGTTTTTGTTGTGTCTATTTTTCATATTATTGATTTTTTTATTTTGAAAATTTATATTTTATACACAATGTATCGAAAATAAATGTTAAATAAATAACTGAAAATATAGTTTTTAAAGAGTTAAAAAATTTATCAACTTATTGAATTTAGATTTAAATCTAAGGATGAATAAATCTCAGAATGGATTTATATAATGAGTATAAAATGACAAAAAATATTGATGTGAAGAAATTACATGATTCACAATGAGTTAGATCTTAATATACGATTTTGACATCCATTGGGTTGAGCTCTCATGGGAAAATAGTTTGACGCCGTCCTCTTATACTTGAAAATAAAAAAGAAAAAAGAAAAAGGTCATCTTGTTCAAAACCCCAATTAAGACATCCCTTTCTCTCCTATTTCACACCTTGGGACACACTCTCCTCTTAGAGAGAGAGACTTTCAAGTCTTATTAATTTAAAGGATGTTCATTTTAACACAGGGCAAAATTTGTTAGAAGACAAAAGAACGACTGATTTCTCATTTTATCCCTACCAGTGTACCGCTCATCAAGTACCGCTGTACCGATAACCCGACCTCTGCATCTATATGGCGTTATCGGTATACTGCTACTTGATGAACAGTACACCGGTAAAGATAAAATGGGAATTTCACTTCATTTGTTATCTCCTAAGAGATTTTACTCGTGTTAGGATGAGTGACCTAACTTAAAATGGCAGACGGGAAAAACTCCTTTTTGAAAGTACTTTTAGGAACAGATCCAATGGAGATGAGGTGGGGCCTGTAGCTTGGAGGATGAGAGCAAGTGGCTTAGAACCACAATTTCGGAGGTTTAAATCCCTCAATCTATTTTCAAGTTCCCTAGATCATCACGGCATAATTTTTAAATTGATATTATCTTGAATTATCTTTTTTTTTTTTTTATGAACTGATCTAATAGTTTTATAAGGTTGAATACAATCAGAAAGGAGAAACATGGCAATTAATTAGATATTATTACGTGTGAATCATTTAACTTTTAATAAGATGGATTTCATTCCATTAAGATCCGTTTGGTATTATGGTTGAGTAAGTGTCGGCTAGGAGTTCAGATATGTAACTCGGAGCGCTCTCTCTTCCATAATCGAAAGCAATGTTCTCGATTTAGATGGTAGTGTTGTTATTATCATTCTCACAAATACCATTTTTGAAATATTAATCGTGATTCATGATATTGAGATATTTTTAAATTTTCAGAGTTTTTTTTTTAAATTTATGCGTAGGAAACTTTCAATTTTTTTTTTCAATTCAATCCAACTCTAATTTTAAAAAATATAAAATCCAAATCACTTTTCGTTTATTTCTCTTTCCAAATATATTTTTTCTTTCTCATTTTCTTTTCTTTCTCTTCCACTTCTTCTTATCTTTTTCCCTCTTTTCCTTTTCTTATTCCTCTTAGGGGCCTTGTCACAAATATTGGCGGTATTTTCAAATTTACCGCGTTTTTATCAGCAAAATACCATTACCGCGTTAAAAACGGGTTTTTATAGCCAGACGATAAATTTCCGGTAAATTTTCGATAAAATCGCGTTAAAAATGCGATAAACGTTAATAACGCGATAATATCCCTATAAATTTCCGGTAAATTCCCGGTAAATTCCCTATACCATTTTTATTTCATTAATTTTTTTTATTTATTCTATTTTTTTATTTTAAATATTATAATTTCATCGAGATTTTCCCGTTAAATTCTCAATAAAAATCCGAGAATTTAAAAATATCCCGTTATTACTAATTGCCGTTAATATCCTGAGAACGGTATTTGTCACAATGACTTAGGGGTCGAAATATCGGCCCGGCCGATATTTGATATGTATATTGGCCGCAATATCGGCCGATAAGTTTCTCTCTTCTCTGATATTTGCATTTAATTACATTTCTCTCTCCTCCAAAATTCAAAGCCGGGAAAAACCATCAAAAAACCGTAGAAAACCGTCAAAATGGCAATATCGGTTTTTGTTTTTTTTTTTAAAAAAAAAAAATAAATTTTAAATATCGATTTTTATGCATATCGGCCGATATGGTGACCGATATTCTGGACAAAATATCTGTCAAATCAACGGATAACCTTTTTGACTGGCCGATATATATCGTAACGGCCGATATCGTTCGTCCCTGAAATTCCTCTCTTTCACTATCCCTCTTATTCTTTTCTTATTCTTATTCTTATTCTTATTCTTATTCTTCTCTTTTGCTTCTCCTCTCTCTTTCACCAAAGCCCTTTTCATACCTTTCTCTCTCAAACGTCCTAAATACAGGTACAACATGGGTTCTTCGAAATCGGGCAATGGCGATTTTTGAAGGAATGGAAAGCATTGGAGTAGACGGACATTGCAGTTGAAGGTTCACTTTCTATTTCATTTTTTTCTTCAATGAAAGGGATCTGATTTTATTTTATTTTCCTTTTTGGAGATGAGAATTTTTTACAAATCTCTTTAACATTAATTAAAAAAGGGGTAAGGAATCTTCCTAATATAAGTTATTTTTATTAAATGGGTATTGTTTGCGGTTTCATGGGTAGGAGTCTACCTATCTTTTTATTCTAAAATAAATAAATATTCCTTTCAATTAACTTTTTTTTTTCCTTTTTTTAAGATGAGGAAATTTTCATTCTTCTTGAATGAAAGGGAATTTTCTATTTTTCTTTTCTTTTAAGATCATCCATTTCAATTTTCTAGGTGTCTTACTTGATTAATTTTTTGAACATGTATAAACCTCTTAATCCACACGCGTCAAATACAAAACTAAATGAAATAACTATGAGAGGGGCTTAAAATTTTTAATTTTTCTATTTTTAACATTTTTCAGTCTTTACCATATTCTCTTTGAAACCTTTAGCCACAAGATGGGCTACAAGGTAAAGAGAATGGTGGCCACAGAGACCACCCAATTGATGCTGCAGCAAGTGCCTCTCAATTCTCAAACTTAAACACGGTGTTTGTATGAATTTAATTAAAGTTATTTTTATATTTATATATGCTAACAAAAAATGGCTTTTTTTTTTGGATTTTGAATAGATTTGTGCAAAAGATTATTTATCAGAAATTGGTTTATTATGGATTACTTGACAATTTTTTTAATTGAGTCACACTTAAAACACTATAATTCTTCTATAAATTAGATTCATACTTACTTTGAATTCATTACAAGATACCCTCATAGTTGAATGAAGTCCAAATCATACGAACCATAAAATTCATGGCAGTTAAAATCATACTTAGAATGATTTATTTAAGCTAATTTTTGGATAAAATAGTAAAAATTATGTTGTTGCATTACTCAAGGTTTGTCGAGATTGCTTTTGTCAAACCTTGATATTGGATATTTTATTTTCCAATATGGATGCAACTTTTCAAATTTGTGAATTAGTTATTTATCTTTAATTTTAGCTTTAAAAATAAATTGTCGATTTAATATATTGTGAATATCAAAAAATTTAGGTACTCTCACCTTAATTCCTTATTTTTGAGGAATTTTCATAAATAATCTCAAGATCTTTACAATTGTACTCTGTTGCATCTCCTTCAATCACATGATTCGATTTTCACTTTTTTTTAAGACCAAGGTATCTAAGCATGTCTCATCGACTAATCTTTAGAGTATGTCTAAATTTCTCAATTCACACAAGTCGGGTATAGAACTAAGAGGAGTGACCCTTTTTGTATTGAGAGGAGCTTGATCCTAGAAGATAAATAAGGGCCTATACAGCTGTTTGGGCCAAGTTGGACCCTAAGTCAGTTTTGGTTAGGGCCTGAATTATAAAATAGGGCCTGTGCTCAAATCAAACCCATGTGGGCATTGGCATTCATTATTTGAGGTTGGGCTCGGATCCTAAAAGATAAATAATGGCTTATAGGGGTGTTTGAGTTTTAGGCCTTTACTCAATTTAATTTCAAATTAATTAAAATTATTAATTTGTAGCATCAAGCGGCAATTGCTTATTGTTTATTGCAGACAATGTTTTTATAAGGTTTATTATTTGAATTTTTTTTTCTCATCACACAAATCGTCATTATAGTTACTAAATTTATTGTTCCTTAAGTTCTTCAATCACTTTTAATTCAATCAGCATATAAAAGTCCAAACAAATAAGCTCTAAAATAAAAGTAAGCTATATTTCAAGTTCCACCACTCAAAATAATAAAATTAATTCTCATAAATAGGAAAATAAGTTTGCTACAAATAGAGAAGAAAATACAGAGTTAGAGTTGGAAAGTGAAAAGAGAATTTATAGATGACTAGGATTAAGTTTAGGATGAACAAATAGAATTTAATATTGTGTAGAAATTAATATTTTTAATTAATCATAATATTAAAATATAAAATTCATATTAGATACCATAAGCTATAGAGTTTAACTCAGGCTTTTCAGTTGGGCTGGGCCCCAAGAATGTAAGGCCTAAGCCCAACCCAAATTTAAACTGGGCCATCTTTTTTTAACCTAATTTTGAATCCAGGCTCTAACCTAGTAGAGTCAAGCTCTAAAATTATCTATTTTATAAAAAGGATAAATATCATCATCATCATCTGCCTTCAAAACATGACCATCTTATAACTGTATAAGGACTTCAAAACTCACGAGAGAGAAGCCACTTTGTCAGCTGTACAACTAATCTCCTTTAACTTCTCACTTTCAATGCCCCTTGTTTTACATTCCCATGCATTTTGATCACCACATCCACTTCTGTGAGTCATTGTCTTGTTGACCTCCGAGCTCTAGTAACTCCTTGATGTTGTTTTAAATCAACAAAATTTCTTAACTTAAAAGAGATCGGAATGATAGTCAAAAACTCATTTTAAGAAGCGAGAGTTCTTAGTTTGATTCCTGCTCTACTTCAAATGGTCACTTATGCAGGTATCCACGGACATGATCAAAATTTTAATTTTGACCCGGATGGATGCATTGACAAATTAGGAAATTCGAACCTTAAGTCAAAAGATAAATTTTTATTTTTGATCCTAGTCTATACATGTCCAAGTTACAATGCACAAAAGGGCCCATACGTTTAAAGTCCTAAATACAGTAGGACACATGCAGCAACGTTGGATTTCTAAATGGCAGCAACAAGTTTATCATATCTAGGATTAAATTTGTTTTAATTGGTGGTGACTTTAGATAAAGTAGTTGCTTTATTTAATTTTATTTCTATTTGGCACTTATGCAATTTTAGTAGGATTTGAATTAGTTTCGAAATCAGCAGGTAGGAGGGTTGGTTCCTACTATGTTTAGGATGGTGTTTTATTATTTAAAGGCATGTAATCTGCTGATTTGAGAAAGACTATTATTATGAAATAAAGTGTAATAACCCAATCTTTTAAATTAGAAGTAACAAATTTTTAGAATTATTAACTCGGCTTTGTGACCGGTTAATATGATAGGGTACGGAAAGAGCTTCTCAAAAAGGGATTATGTGACCTGATCAGAGCTCGTTTGCTTAGTGATTCAGTCCGACGAAGTTCGGAGGACATTTTAGACATTGCTTAAATGTCTTTTGTTTTACATATAACATCATGAATAGTGTCTTATAAACTTCTGAGTGTGAAAGACCACTCTTCTGATATATTTAGACCTTGAAATTCACATACATATTAAGCTTTTGAGTACGTTACTCAGTGGTATTTTCGGAATTTCACGAGTATTCTTCGAAACGTGTATTTTACATATGCTTTTATATAAAAGCCCCAATTTTTAAGATACCCGCATTTCGAAAATTAGCAAACTCAGATCACATTTGATCTGTATTTTATCAAATTCTTTGACATATTTAGAATGTCGAAAAGAGTATTTTAAACATTTGTTTCGAAGTATCAAAATCACGGTGATTATAAGCCGTCTATTTTATTAAAATGTTGACTTTGTGAAAAATATCCTATTTTTTGTGTCAAAACAAAAAGTGAATGTTCCACTATAGGTAAACCCCGTGTTCTCAACACACCTGCGGTGTCGAATTTTCACGAGTTAAGGTCTAATATAGAGGAACAGAAAAAGGGTAAGGTAACAGTAATTTTTACTGTTACCTGAAGATAAGATTTTTTTCATCTTATCTTTCTGCCGACAGTCTTAAGGGATGAGATTTTGCCGACACTTTTAAAGGCTCAGGGTTGATCCAGCAGTTTTCAATAATATTTTTCAAAACACTATAAATAGGCCCATTCGGCCTCAGATAAAAATCACAAATTTACGAAGTTTTTTCCTCAATTTTTCCATTCTCCTCTGTTACTAGACGTTTACTGTTGCCCATGTGGTTGTCTTAAATTTTTCAGAAGATTTTTATAAGTGTTTATTTTGAGTTAATATTTTTAGTTTGTAGACCACATTAAGAGGAAATTAAATATTTAATTTCATCAAAAAATGACTTACGGTTTGCTCTATAAAAATCGGAGAAGAAAATAAAAAAAAATGCAAAAAAATCTGTCTATAAACAGTGATTTGCGGCGCACTGTGCAGGCCCTAAAGGGCATCTTGTTAATTTGGTAATTTGGATGAATAGTGACCCGCCCGTGAACAGTAACCCGATGGCATTTTTGTAAATTCTGTGAACAGTACTGTGAATAGTGCCAGTGGCATTTTTGTAAATTCTGTGAATAGTGCCCAATGAATAGTAATTTTCGGTGAACAGTATTTTTGGTGAATAGTGCCCAGGGGCATTTTGGTAATTTTGGATATTTTCGGGGGGCAAGAACGTAATTTTTGGAAATTTTTCAAAAATGAATTTTATGTTGTTTTAGCTTAAAAATATTTATGTTAGACCACTTGGGGGTTTATTTTTAGTCCGTCTTAAGCTCAGGGGCAAAATCGTAATTTTACAAAATTGCGAGAAAACTCTATAAATATATTGTCATGATATTCCAAACGCTTAGGAGTATATACTATGACTATATAGTGTTATTATACGTTGTATTTACTGAAAAATACTCACCGACCGAAGGTGAGCAGATTCAACCACACTAGGTGTTTACTAAAATGCATCTGATTTTGCATTCAATACAATGTTTCTTTCACCATTAGCCATACGGCAATAAGTGGATATCCGTGGTTATCTTTATTGACGGAAATGATGTAATGGGATTAGAATACGATACTGACACTGTTCACACGTAAGGAGGTGATTATGAGTTTCTACATATGAAACGTGAACTTGAGAGTGTTTCGGGATGTCGAGATCTAGCCATCCTAAAATGGAGTATGGAACTCACTTATTCATAGAGACTACTTGGTATTGTGATATGGGTGATCTAATGATAGATCAGGTATCCAACAATGATTCCGAGAGGAATATGCATTTTGTGTATAACTGATGTATTGCAGGATAATTAATCTATGCAATAAATGATGAGTATAGGGTAGACGTACCCGATTGAAGAGAACGGTCACACTTATTTGTGTTATAATGTAACCCGTTGGTGGGATTTTAATCTGTATTTAGTTTTTCAACATATTATATACTGATTTTTGATATTTGTATTATGATTCCATGCAGGAGGGCTTATGAATCTATGTTAGTTGAGTGAGGTTATTATAATCATATGTGTGAGAGATATTATGTGGATTGACAATTATGTTTAAATCCATGTGTTGATGTGCATATTGATTGGTGTACTGTGCATATCAAATTACCTCACACCAATGTATGAAGTACCTAGCTCGTGGAGGGCACTAGTACGAGGTGTATTTAAAATACGGGCTGTGTGAAGCACTGAGCATGAATTTGCCGACGGTGTCGGAAACATATTACTCGCAGTTAGGGGAGAACCGTAGACGTCGTTTGGCGGTGGTATCTTTTTGAGAAATGAAGGACATTTCATGGTAGATAACTGTGTTGACATTATTCTACATGATTTCTGAGTGTATAAACTGTTGTTTGATAACATGTCTATTATGTTGCTAATATGTATTGTTATCCAAAACTTGCTGTTATTTTCTCTTCATTGAGTTTGTAAAACTCACACCCCTTACGAAACAGGAAACCCGGAGAACGAAGGACAGGAGGATCTTTAGTTGTAGTTTAGGGTGGAGACCCTTTAGCTATCTACCCAAATGTTGGGATTTTATATTTAACTTAGTAGACATTGTACGTATAAGCATGCAATGTAATAAACCCTTTTACGGTGTTCGTTTGAAACATTGTAGGATGTAATAAAGTCTACTTCGTTTCTGATGTGCAATTCTGATGTTGATGGGATCGATTTATGATAAATGTTAGGTAAATCATGTGTGACATTTTCTATGTGGACTTTCCTAAGAGGTTAAGTTATAGATTACATGTTGGTCAGTAGTGTATCCACATACTATGCGTCGAGGTGAAATCTGTCGAGGTTTTGGGTTTTAAGAGGGCCCATGGTAGCCCCTCCATCTGCCTGAGATTTTTACCAGCTAGATATGGCTGGGTCCGAGTCTGCCAAATGTTAGATCCAAACTTAGTCATAAGAAATGCTAAAGTCCATAAGATGATTTATGCAAAGGCTCAATATTGTGTTAGAAAAAAAAAAAACTTACGTCAGTGGGCCCGGAGGGTCGGGGCGTAACATAAAGTGTTTTATTTATATTTTCCATGGGAAAATTTGATTGAGGCCTAAAACACTGAGGTTGCAGTCAAGCCAAGCCGAGTGCTTGTCGATCCTACCGAGTTGAGGCATTTTGAGAACAAATTGAAATTCCCTCGTTAGAACCAGGTAATTCTTAACATTTTTAAGTGTTTGGGGTTAATTGAATCAAGGTTTTGTAATTAATTAAATCCGAGGCTCAGCGAAGTTGCTGATGGTTTAATTAATTGAGTCATATTGATTTATCGTGAAACCCGAATACACGTTGACTCTGAGAGTGTGGGGTTGTTTTTTTGAAAGAGTGTTTTCTTTAAACTGATTTAAGATAAAAACCAGTTTTTACAATTCTGCTTTGAGATTGGTTTCATTAAAAACCTCACCCAATTTTTAAAATAGTGTTTTGGATTGATGAAAGGACTAAATCTCTTTTAATAAACTCTATTCTTGAACTGAATTGAAGCTTTTAAAATTCCAGTTCTATTTTGTCAGCGTTTTGGAACTTACTGAAAGCCACTTTGTCAAATTTGTTTCTATTAAATCCAGTTTTTTCTAAAATCCTACTTGACGTTGATTTTATTAAAATTGAATCTCATTTTAATGTGAATTACTCAAGAGTGAGTGATCTCATTTTAGTTCTTGATTTTGGTTCGTTTGGTTTAAGGTTTGATAAAGCTATTGATTCTTCGAAAACCTAAGAGTGAATGTGTTTAAAATTAATTGATTCAAATAATTCTCATGGGTTAAGAAAGTTGGATTTTACTATTTGAGATCAACGGGCTGTATTACACCACGTTGATTGTGTAAGTGCTTCCACTTAAGCGATTGAGTAGGGTGCCCTATCCTACCCAGTTTACATCAGTCACTCTCTATAAAGTTATTCAATGTGTAGGAAGGTTTGCATATGCTTTGAAAATTAATTGGGTGCTCTAAGAGGCCTGTACACCTTAGTCATAAAAAAATCAACAAAATTTGTTAACTCAAGATTTACCAAAATAATGACAAATCTAAGTTAAATTTGATGTTCATCTAATCGCCAAACTTTCTCAAATGAAAATTCGATTGATTTTTCATTTGAATTTGGTTTGAAGGATTAATATTGATGGATGCAAATGTAACTAGCAATAGATTGCAACAATTTGTGACAAGGACCAATTTGTGACAGGACCGGGCTGTGGTCGAACCGTCGGATATCATCTTTGATTACACAAATTGGAGAATGCTCTTTTATTATCTTACTTTATTAAGGCACACATTAATCACATCCATAACAAGTTAAGACATATATGAGATGATGTGAAAGATAATAAGAGAATTGAACCACTAAGTGTGGAGAGACATGGTGCTTTGATATGGATGGCAAAGTATGAGATGCAATCAACCCATTACATAAAGGATGCAAGCATATAAATGTGTAAAGCACAAGCACCATTGAAGCGGTTAGAAGAGATGGAGAAATGCAACCTGATTTAATGAGGTTCTGTTGTTCTCGCCTACATTCTCGCCCCGAGCAACACCCGAGGATTAACTCTCACCATCCCATCCTTTTTAAGGGTGAAGGACAAACCGTTTACATCGATCCTCTCCTCTCCCTAATCGCAAGGGGTCTCTTTCTAGGGTTTGAGACTAATCATTCTTCCCTTCTTCACAACAGGGTCCACCAACCATTCTCTTCTTTTTCTCTCTCAAACCAAATTACATTTCAGTGCAGGAATAAACTCTCAAAGATAAGATTTCAACTCACTAAAGTTACTCAACAAGTATGAACAGAGATGGCTCAGCAATGGGTAAGAGTTGGGTTTATTTGAGCTCTATAATGATAGGTATTAACTCTCTTTTTGTGTGGCTATGGGAGTTGATGAAGATTTCTTCTCTCTTTTCTTCACTTCTTTATTCTCTCACCCACTAGCAATTACTCCTCATAATGGCCAGTACATATAAAGAGAAATTTGAATGTGGTACCATTGCCATGCATTAAATAAGAAATGTTACCGTTCTGAAACACATTTAATATGCCACCTACCAAACCGTTGGCGGCTAATAGTCGCTAGTTAGGGAGACTAGTCGACAATGTGCACTTGTTCAATGAGTATTTAAATTTGCACAGGCGACGGTCTAATATGTAACTGTTGATAGAAGATTAACATGCTATTGTTCTGCAGTGTCTGTGTAGTCGGCAGTAACTTATTAGAGACCAACCATATGTTGCAGTCACATTTACAGTCACTAGTTGTATAAACAGCTGTCGACGGGTTCTTTACAATTTACTCGACAATGGTGTTTTTATCTATCGACAGTTTGGTCCTGAGTTAACAATTCAACAATACTAAATGGTCTTATTCATGTCTCCAGATATTCAAAGTTATGGAGCTGAATTCTAGTATTGGTCTTATGCAATTCATATAATGTTAAATGGTTGAACTACTATCAACGTTTGGTCTTACACTCAGTCTACATGATATGCAATGGTTAGACTGAAGCTAACATAAAGTATTGGTCTTATGTAGTCTTCATGGTATTCAATGGTTTAGACTACTACAATTTATGTGCCAGTCAATGATATTGGTCTTACACAGTTCATAATATTCAAGGGTTTGAACTATTGCCAATGTATTTGGTTTTGCACGACCTTTGGTTTTGCACGGCCTTTGTAATATTCAATGGCTTAGGCTACTGCCAAACTTGTAACATTGGGCTTACATAGTCCATGATTTCAATAGCTTGGACTGTTGCCACAATAATGGACTTACACAACTCTATGATATTCAATGGCTTAGAGTTGCAAGCATGTTATGGACTTGTATAACTCTTTTATATATTAAATGGTTTAGAGTTACAGCCATGGTAATGGTCTTACATAGCTCCATATGATTTTCAATGGTTTGGAGCTATAGCCATTGTAATGGTCTTACGTAGTTCTATGATATTCAATGTTTTAGAACTACAACTATCCATCTAGGACTTGCACCATTCCATATGATATGATTAGGTTTGTAATTGATGCCCATTTTCCTAGGATCTATTTAATCTATCAATGTTGGTCCATGATCCTAGGAGTCTATCTAAGGTAGGGGCTTAGCCAAAGTGTTCAAGCATTTGAGGAACTTTACATAATATCCTAAACACTCACTCCAAAAACCTACCCAAACAGACCCCACATGGGGTAACTCAACTGGTAACATTTCGCCTTAAGAAGTGGGATGGTGTGAGTTCGAGTCCCCGTGGCATAACCCGTTGGCTATCCTATGGGAGTGTGGGACGTCACCTGAAGGTGGGTTTAGTAGGGTTGTGCTCGAGGTTTCCCTCCTCCATCATAAAAAAAAATTACCCAAACAGAAAACACAAAATAGCTTGAACTTGAGCAGCAACAGTCTTCAGTTTTCTTATTTTGCTTCAAGCTACAAGTGCTTCATTAGTATTTGCTCATTGATTGGAGTGATGGTTGATCTTGCATTGGGCCAGTTCTTCTTTTTTGAAAAGTCTTTTGATTTGCGTTGATATTATAACACCCAACTACAGCTGGGGATGTGGAAAAAAGTCCCACATCGCCCAACTGATTGGGGATGAGGGACTTTATATGAGGGGGACTACCCCTGTAATAACCCGACCATTTAAATTAGAAAAATAACAAATTTTTAGAATTATTAACTCGACTTTATGACCGGTTAATATGATAGGGTATGGAAAGAGCTTCCCGAAAAGGGATTATGTGACCCGATCAAAGCTCGTTTGCTTAGTGATTCAGCCCAACGAAGTTCAGAGGGCATTTTAGACATTACTTAAATGTCTTTTGTTTTACATATAAAATCATGAATAGTGTCTTATAAACTTCTGAGTGTGAAAGACCACTCTTCTGATATATTTAGACCTTGAAATTCACATACATATTAAGCTTTTGAGTACGCTACTCAGTGGTATTTTCAGAATTTCACGCGTATTCCTCGAAACGTGTATTTTACATATGCTTTTATATAAAAGCCCCAATTTTTAAGATACCCGCATTCCGAAAATTAGCAAACTCAGATCACATTTGATCTGTATTTTATCAAACTCTTTGACATATTTAGAATGTTGAAAAGAGTATTTTAAACACTTGTTTCGAAGTATCAAAATCACGGTGATTATAAGCCGTCTATTTTATTAAAATGTTGACTTTGTGAGAAATACCCTATTAAGTGAACGTTCCACTGTAGGTAAACCCCGTGTTCTCAACACACCTGCGGTGTCGGATTTTCACGAGTTAAGGTCTAATATAGACGAACAGAAAAAAGATAAGGTAACAATAATTTTTACTGTTACCTGAAGATAAGATTTTTTTCATCTTATCTTTCTACCGACACTATTAACAGATAAGATTTTTTCAACCATCTGTCGACACATCAAACGGTCAGGGATCATCTAGCAATTTTCAATAATGTTTTTCAAAACACTATAAATAGGTGCATTCGGTTTCAGTTAAAAATCACAAATTTACAAAGTTTTTTTTCAGTTTTTTCATTTTTCTCTGCTGCCAGACGTTTACTGTTACCCCAAGCGGTTGTCTTAGTTTTTTCAAAAGATTTCTATAAGTATTGATTTTGAGTTAATATTTTTAGTTTTTAGACCTCATTAAGAGGAAGCTAGATATTTAATTTCATCAAAAAATAATGTACGGTTTGCTCTATAAAAATCGGAGAAGAAAATACAAAAAAAAAAAAAAAAAAATCAGAAAATCTACCCGTGAACAGTGATTTGTGGCGCACTGTGTAGGCCCTAAATTGTCATAAGGGCATTTTGGTAATTTGATAATTCAGATGAACAGTGCCCGTGAACAGTATCCCGTCCGTGAATAGTACCCGATGGCATTTTTCGTAATTTTTATGAATAGTGCCGATGGCATTTTCGTAAATTTTGTAAACAGTGCTCGAGTGGCATTTTCGTAAATTTTATGAACAGTGTCCGAGTGACATTTTCATAAATTTTATGAACAGTACTGTAAATAGTGCCGAGTGGCATTTTTGTAATTTCAGTGAACAGCTCTGTGAATAGTACCGAGTGGCATTTTCATAATTTCGGTGAATAGTACTGTGAATAGTGCCCAGTGGCATTTTCGTAATTTTAATGAACAGTACTGTGGCCAGGGGTATTTTGGTAATTTTGGATTTTTTTGGGGGCAAAAACATAATTTTTGAAAAAGTGTCAAAAATGAATTTTATGTTGTTTTAGTTTAAAAATATTTATGTTACACCACTTGGGGGTTTATTTTTAGCCCATATTAAGCTCAGGGGCAAAATCGTAATTTTTACAAAATTGCAAGAAAACTCTATAAATATATTGTCATGATATTCCAAATGCTTAAGAGTATATACTATGGCTATATAGTGTTATTATACATTGTATTTACACTGTTTTCCGTTTTAAACAGATTACTGAAAAACACTCGCCGACCGAAGGTGAGGAGATTCAACCACACTATGTGTTTACTAAAATACATCTTATTTTGCATTCAATACAATGTTTCTTTCACCATTAGCCCTATGGCAATAAGTGGATATCCGTGGTCATCTTTATTGACAGAAAGGATGTAATGGGATTAAAATGAAATACCGACACTGTTCACATGTAAGAGGTGATTATGAGTTTCTACGTATGAAACGTGAACTTGAAAGTGTTTCAGGATGTCGAGATCTAGCCATCCTAAAACGGAGTACGGAACTCACTTATTCCTAGGAACTATTTGGTATTGTGATATGGGTGATCTGATGATAAATCAGGTATCCAACAGTGATTCCGAGAGGAATATGCATTTTGTGTATAACTGATGTATTGCAGAATAATTAATCTATCCAATAAATGATGAGTATAGGGTAGACCTACCCGATTGGAGAGAACGGTAACAATTATTTGTGTTATAATGTAACCCGTTGGTGGGCTTTTAATCTGTGTTTAGCTTTTCACCATATTATATACTGATTGCTGATATTTGTATTATGATTCCATGCGGGAGGGCTTATGAATCTATGTTAGCTGAGTGAGGTTATTATGATCATATGTGTGAGAGATATTATGTGGATTGACAATTATGTTTAAATCCATGTGTTGATGTGCATATTGATTGGTGTACTGTGCATATCAAATTACCTCACACCAATGTATGAAGTACCTAGCTCGTGGAGGGCACTAGTACGAGGTGTATTTAAAATACGGGCTGTGTGAAGCACTGAGCATGAATTTGCCGACGGTGTCGGAAACATATTACTCGCGGTTAGGGGAGAACCGTAAACGTCGTTTGGCGGTGGTATCTTTTTGAGAAATGAAGGACATTTCATGGTAGATAACTGTGTTGACATTATTCTACATGATTTCTGAGTGTATAAACTGTTGTTTGATAACATGTCTATTATGTTGATAATATGCTTTGTTATCCAGAACTTGTTGTTGTTTTCTCTTCATTGAGTTTGTAAAACTCACACCCCTTACGAAACAGGAAACCCGAAGGACGAAGGACAGGAGGATCTTCAGTTGTAGTTTAGGGTGGAGACCCTTTAGCTATCTACCCAAATATTGGGATTTTATGTTTAACTTAGTAGACATTGTATCTATGAACATGCAATATAATAAACCCTTTTATGGTGTTCGTTTGAAACACTGTAGGATGTAATAAAGTCTAGTTCGTTTCCGATGTGCAATTCTGATGTTGATGGGATTGATTGATGATAAATGTTAGGTAGATCATGTGTGACATTTTCTATGTGGACTTTCCTAAGAGGTTAAGTTATAGATTACATGTTGGTCAGTAGTGTATCCACATACTATGCGTCGAGGTAAAATCTGTCGAGGTTTTGGATTTTAAGTGGGCCCATGGTGGCCCCTCCATCTGCCTGGGATTTTTACCTGCTAGATATGGTTGGGTCTGAGGCTGCCAAATGTTAGATCCAAACTTGGTCATAAGAGATGTTAAAGTCCATAAGATGATTTCCGCAAATGCTCAATATTGTGTTAGAAAAAGAAAAAATCTCACGTCAGTGGGCCCAGAGGGTCAGGGCATGACAACCCCTCCCCATCATGAGGCCTTTTGGGCTTGACTATGTGGGCCAGGTCAAAAGCAAAACCGTGCGGACGTCTGAGTGAGGCCCAAAGCGGACAATATCGTGATGACGTAGGATCGGGTCTTCACAAGTGGTATCAGAGCACGGTTCAACACTCGAACTGCATGGGTTCTACTTGGGTGACGTTGCCTACCTGTGTGTAGACCCTCTGTCAGTGTGTGACATGACAGAGCCAGGGACGACTCTATTCTTGGGGGGTGGATTGTAACACCCAGCTACAGCTGGGGATGTGGGAAAAAGTCCCACATCGCCCAGCTGGTTGGGGATGAGGGACTTTATATGAGGGGGCAAACCCCTCCCCATCATGAGGCCTTTTGGGCCTGGCTTGGTGGGCGAGGTCCAAAGCAAAAGCGTGCAAGCACCCGGGTGGGGCCTAAAGCGGACAATATCGTGATGGGGTAAGGTTGGGTCGTCATAGCTGTATGGTTTTGCATAGGCTTTTCTTTCATCTTCATAAGCCTTTAGATTTTCTTTTCAGCTCGATCTTTCTTGATCTTTCACAGGCTTATGTCTTCATCTTCTTGATAAGCCTTTTGATTGTTCTTAATGCTCGGTCCTGCAGAAGCTTATCAATCTTGATCATGAGCCTTTTGATCTTTTTGAAGAGCAGTTCGACATCGTCTATGTGCCTCAAAAAGCCGTTAAAGGGCAAGCATTGGCGGACTTCCTTGCTGCACATCCCCTGGTTGCTTGGTCTTTCACAGGCTCATTGATGAGAACAACAGTCCATGAGTCTGCATGTTTGTTCTTGACTATGCTCGTCTTTCACAGGCTCATTGATGAGAACAACAGTCCATGAGTCTTCAAGTTTGTTCTTGACTATGCTCTCCAGTCTTCATGGTCCTTTGGAGATATTTCACAAGTTAATGATTTAGTCATCATCAAAATATCATTTTACCCTTTGGGCCTAACAATATATTTATACATAAAAATACAATCAAAGAGTGAAGAAAGTAATATACAAATAAGAAAAGTTGTACAATTAGCATTCTGAAATTTCTAATCAATCTGGAGTAATTCTAGACAATCTACCATATATGTTAACACCAATTAACAGGTTTAGAAAATTTAATGAGGAAAGAAGGGAGGTTTCCCTTACTCAGTGAGACAACATCTCATTTATTTTTAGTGAAAATAAAGATTTTAATATAAACAATAAAACGTAGATTTTCACAACACAATATAATGTTGCATTTCGTGACACCTGCCATTGACGTATAGCAAACCCTAACATAATTTTTTTCTAAATAATTAATTTCTTCGAAGTAATTGATAATGAATTCTTAAAAAATAAACAATTTAAAATTTGTAATGGATTATATATTGCTATTTAGTCTATGTTCTTGAAAATGGGGCAAACAAAGATAGCTTGCCTTACAAGCTTGTTCTTTATCAACATTGCGTCTTAAGATGACCCATGTATATAAGTTTGGAAAGAAAAATATATTATTACCAACCCATGCGTGGTGAGGATTTAAATTTCCAACCTAAGCTTTGTTTATCTCTGGTGATGTAAACACGAGGCCCACATGTATAAACAAATGGTTACTTCTTTGAAATAAAGGTTACTCTACCCATTCAAGTGTTTATGTGGATCAATTTATTTTTCATCATCTTCGTCAATGCACATGCGTTCTCATGTCCAATCTTTATGCAATAATATAGGACAGTTTTAGGGAGATTGGTGTTCCATTTTCAATAAGGGCACTGCACATTTATTATAGATGGGCTACATGGTTAGGTGTGATGGATAAAGGAAATTGTGGAAGAGAAATGTTTTCATTCAATCATTATAAATTTGTGAGATGGGTCATAAAAATTCAATAATTTTTTAGCATTCAAATTTTCAAAGTTTAAAATCACTCAGATGGCACTTAAATTTTAAGTAGTGAATTCCCTTGTCACTCTCAAATTTCCCGAGGGTTTTGAATAATATTTGGAGAGAAGCAGAAAGAGCTCCTTCCCACAAAAAGGACACATTTCTTTACTTTATCATGAGAAAAGAAATCATAGATTTTGGAAATTAATTTGAGCAACGGATACTTTCTCACCTGAGGGGAACCGGATGATATAATTGTGGTATTTTTCCATTTTTTATTCACTTTAAGAATAAAATCAGAGATAAAATGGGAAAAATTCTCATAAGAGAAAGTACTCGTTCACAAATACATGCCATAGATTTCTTAGGAAAAGAGTTTCATTAGAAATGGTGGTGAGAAACCTTTTCTTATAAAATATTATTTTTTGTTCACATACTTAAAAATAATGATAAGAAAGCACTTAAGTCATAACAAGAAGAAAAAAAAAATTATATAACACAAAGTATACTTAGATATAACTCATTTACATTACTATAGTTCAAAGGTAAAAATATCAGTTGATACGTATCGTATCGGCCAATATATCTCCGCGTTTTGAACCTGGTATGTATCAGCTGATACGAATGGTATTGAACTTAATGTATAAGTAAATGCTATGTTCTAAAGTTTACTGTTAAAAGAAGATGCCGACTGTTAAATATTGAACTTAATACTGAATAAAAATAAATGTTCATAAATATGTGAAATTTAAAATACCACTTTTTAAATAAAAAATAAACAAGTTACTGTAACATTTCTACTGCTTATGTAGCAGAGGATCATGACAATCGGTGAAGTGGAGATGAAATGTCAACTTCATTATGCTTGCCTGAGCAGGTGGAGAAATTTTGGTCTAATGCCTTCCTCTTCTCCTCCGAGGTAAAAACCCAAACTGGGACTCCATAGATTTTCCTAGGCCCATATATACGAACACCCTCTAATAAATGTCCTGTCTCTTAGCTTTACATGCAAAATATTCAAACAAATTTCTTAGGGTATTGATTTTTGCATCACTATTTTTTTTAATAGTTTACCACTCTTAAAGAAAAATTCAAATTTGCCTATCATTCTCTCTTCATCTTTTTCGAAAGTAAACGTAAAATTGAATTTTTATTTAAGAGTGATGCACCATGAGAGAAAAATGATGGTGCAAAAATCACTATCCATTTCTTCCCATGCAATTGTTATCTCAGTTTTTCTTCTTGCTTTTGCAAGCCTTAAATCTTCCAACCTTGAGAGCATTGAAATCTAATGACACGTCGTTTGATTTGTGTTGAGAAGAAACATCTTTCCTATCTCATAGAAAAATCAATATCGAACAAAGTAGAAAATAGGAAGAAGAAAATCAACACTAAAATACAGAGATTTACGTAGCTCTTGTGATGCGTCCACGGATTCAACACTAATCTACTATGTTCAAAAACAAGAATCGAAAAAAAGTGGACTATGGCTCTCGATTACCGTTTTCGCTCATAGCTCTCACTCTCTTAGAAAATAATATTTATAAAAGTCCTAATTAGAGTTTTTACAAGATGCAATATAAAATTACAAAATTACCTTTCAATAAAAAATTCGACTCAAAGGCTCTCGCCCTTTACCTTGGACAAGGGGGTGTTGCCCCTCTTTGACCCCTTGCGAGATCAATGTAAAGCTCGACTCATGAGTCGTGATTAGATTGACAGTACATCTCTGATTATCAGAATTAATAGAGCGATGAAACACAGGCGTTCGTGACGGTGGATTGAAAGAAACTGATAAAAAGCATACTCCATTCGCATACAATAAATTATTCATGAAATTTAATTTAATTTTAAGATCATGTAATGCTGACTTCACATTATGAACTGGTTTGAACCGGCTATGGATTTGTTTGAACCATCCAATTCACCATTTTAGACTCCCTTCTCTGCAATTGGATTAGTGAACTCTTAGGGCATTTCTTGGGCGATTGTATAAGTGGGTGGATTTTTTTATTGAAAAGAGGAGAAACGAGTCATCCACAGATCCCCTGAATAGAAGAGAATGGAGCTATTTTTCTCATCCCCATTCAATTAACTGAACAGGTGAACTCATGCTTTCTCTAAATCATAAAAATACCAAATAATTCATACTGTTTACTCCTTGAAGAGACCATTCTGCAAGTCTGCAATCTATTTTCTCCTATCCTTCACTGTAGAAAACAAAATCAACCCTCTGCATTATTTTCGAATCTGAAGTTTATTGCTGTTTACCGGAACAAAGAATTGCATTTTCATAATACAAGTCCTGAAGACTATAGATAGCGATGAACAGGTGGCGGTGGCGGTGGCGGTGGAGGCGGCCGAGGTGGTGGTGGAGGGGGTGGCGGTGGCGGTGGCGGTGGTGGAGGGGGTGGGGGTGGCGGTGGTGGTGGTGCTGAGCAGCCAAAGTTTTCACAATGCACCGGGCGCGAAAGAAAAGAGGCACACTCCTTCTCTGACCTCTGGCGTGGCCGGTAAGGGATACAATTCTTCCTGTCGTCCTTGTCCGGAAGCTTCAGGCAAATATGTGGCTCGCTACAGAAATAGTTGTACGAGTATGTGAAATTCTTCAAATTTGGCAATGAACACACACTTTCTGGAATATCACCTGAGAATTTGTTGTGAGCCACATTCAACTGCTCCAAGCTAGTCATTTCTCCAATGGCTTCTGGCAAAGGTCCGACAAAGTTGTTAAAGCTTATATCAAAGACTGTAACATTTTTCAACATCCCAATATCTGGAGTCAAGCATGAGGAAATGCTACTATTCCTGAGCATAATCTCTGTCAATGTTCCTGCCATTTTTGCCAAACTCCGGGGTAGGCAGCCATTAAGATTGTTGTTGGCCAGTACAAGGACAGATACAGTTGAATTGCCGATGTTATCCGGAATGGAGGCTTGGAACCTGTTATTGTTGATGAAAATAGCATCCAGTTGCAAGTCATATATACTTCTGGGTACATCACCTTCAAATTCATTGTACCGGATGTCGAGATATTTCAGGGCTGGAAGATGAAGGAGTACTTGTGGGAAGGAACCCGAAAACTGGTTATTGCTGATGTCAAGCTCATAGAGAAGGTGAAGTTTGTCAAATGATTTGGGGACAGTTCCCCAGAAGCGATTCGAATTTATATGGAACAGAGCAAGGTCGGTGAGAAGGCCGAGCTCTTCCGGCAAGGACCCTGATATGTTGCCATGGTTCAAGTCGATGCCAGCGACAACCGTAATATGAGGATCATATGGTGCAGGTGCACAGAACACACCTGTGTAATTGCAGACATGGGGGCCATACCAGTCGGAGGTTTTATTTTTCGGGTCGGACACGATAACACATTTCCATGCTTGGAGAGCTATGTAAGCTTGTTGGAGTTTTGGGTTTGGGTAAGGGGGAGACTCCTGGAGAGAAGGTTTCAGAAATGAGAGTGACAGAAAGACCCAGAAGGCTAGAATGAGATAAATGTTTCTCATCTGAAGAATGTTATGGCCATTGATGTGCAGAATCATTGTTTGGTTTGGAAGATGGAGAAGAGGTTGCTCTGCTTTATATTGATTTTGGATTGCCCCATGATTAGGGTTAGCTGCCACCCACTCATGCAATTTTGAATTGTTTATGCCATGACTGCTAAAAAAAACATGAGAAGAGATATACTAAAACACTGTATCAGAACAAGTATACATAGAAATGCTTGACTTTTTTTCTATTTTCTTAAAGAATTGCCTTTTGACTTAGTTTCTTTTTGTTTTCATTTGGAGTTAGGTGATTTTGGGTTGTCGGAGAATTCTTTAATAATTCATGTTTCCTTGTTTCTCTTGAGTCATGTTTCCATTGCAGAAGAAGAAACGAGAGAAACGAGTGCTAATTTTTCCAACCAAAAACACGGTTTTAATTTCTTTGGATAATTATTTTAGTATTGGCATTGTGAATCTCTTATCTACATTGAACTAATCTGCAATAGGGATGTAGAGTTAAAACTTACAAGGAGAACGAGATATATGAAAATGCGGATAAAATAATATTCAATAGATAGTATAGTGAAAAAGTAAAATTAAAAAAGTAAAATTAAAAAAGTAAAATCTAGATAAATAAAATTTTAGCACTAGATAATAATGATGAATTGTGTTAGATGATGATCCCTCCGTTATCTGATTTGTGGTGGTTTGCTAAATCAAGCATCAAATGTTGTGCGAAATCGATATCCAAATAATGTAACAGAAACAATCAAACATCCACGAGAAACAAGATAATTTTTTTATGTGGTTGCGTTGTTTGGATACCGATTTCACACAACCCCAATGAGGATCTTTTCTTACCCTGTGATTAATTTGAATGGGTGTTCGAGAAGTTCACATTTGATGGAAATACAGTACAAGGCGAGAAAAAAATTAAGTCTTTGAACAAAATCCATTTATGTTTAGCTACTCTAGATTTTTGGATTAGAATAAGCATGAAAGGGCCTACACCAATTTGTTATTACACGAGGAGAATCGGACGCAATTGATAAAGTCATGAATGAATCAGGCGATGTAGAGTAGTCGACTTGTTACTTGGGTTAGTGCCATTATAATATTGTTAATGTTTATTTATTTCAATTGTAGTCTGCTTCTTCTCTATCTTTCCGTTTAATTTATTCCCACTTGCAGGCGGCGGTGATCGGGAGAGAGAACACTTGACTGATAATACCTTCCGCTTAATACAGAGGGGTGCAAGTAACATAGAGTCTAAAAAAGAAAAAAAAGAATGACCCAACTCGATCTGAGTTAGAGCTTAGATTTTTAATCTAAGATAAGTTAGGATTGGGCTGAGGTTATATTAGACTTTTTTACTAAAATGCACAGATATCTTAGAGCGCGTGATTAATATTAGAGACATGTACAAACTTCTCTATCCACACAGATTTTATTTTATATGATATAATTTACTTTAAATCTAGTTTGAGATCTGAAAAGCTTAGGCTTCGGCTGTTCAAATGCGCAACCCAACTTTCTGTGCATTCCTAGCACAATGTGGTGAACTCATTGTCTTCTAGTTTCCAATGTGAATCTAGTTGAGACAGAAAAATAATCCAACAAGTGATGTCATTCATGTCATTGTCATTAAAACTTATCTCATTTAAATTTTAAATCTGGTAATCTGGTGACTTTGTGTATTACATTTTTCTCTCACACCTCAACAAAGCAATATTACTTTGACCATGTCATATGAAGCCCTTATCTCATTCTTCTCGTACTTAAATGTACATCTAATACTTAGAATTTTCCCACTCTACCTTGATTGATTTAAATCTCATGCATTTATATTTTTTTTATGAAGAAGGAATTCAAGACTCCCCCCTCTACTTCAGAGCGAAACTATTGAGGAAAATTTTAAATGCACGCAGTCCTCCACAAGCGATGGACATCTAGTGATTATGAGACTCAAACTTAAGATTTTTGGTTCTTTAACCCAAGTGATTGCCAATTGAACTATTCTATGCAAGAGCCGCCTCAAATTTCTTTCTAAACTACGTCAACTACGCCATCAATGTTGTCAAGAGAATAGGATTAAGAAAACAAAACAGTCGGACCACATTTCTAATGGATATCTATACCTGACCCTGGTACAAGAATGATCTGAATTACTCGATCATAAGGCGCAAAGGTCGAGGTCTTCTATATTTGCTATTTTCTACTTACCCCATGAAATCTAGAAGGTAGAAATTTCTAAGTCAACCAATTTACCAAATCCAGAAGACCAAATCACCAATGGAGAGGGCCAAAAATAGAGGTGGAGCCACCATCCAGTTGACGTCGCAAGCTGTGGTGCAAGTGGTGGGGAACTTACGTTTGTGGAGGTTGGACTGATTTCCTAATCAAAACGCGTATGACCATCTTTAGCTTCTCTTTTAGTATTTTCCTCATCTGTTTCTCAAATTGTTTTTGTATATTTCTTATGTTCATTGTTGCGGTAGTTAGTTTCTTAAGAATAGTGGGTATAGAATCGTTTTCCTCCAATGATGGCTCTCTTTGGTTTCCTTTGTTTATGCATCCATATATGATTGTTTACCAACCAATAATGTTAGAATCTATTCAGATATTAAGATATATTTAGATTTTTTTAAGTAATAGTTTCTTTAATTACCAATTGCTATTATTGTATTTTCTTCTTTTATTTGATTCACTTGTTTTATTTATATTTTTCTTTTTCTATATAAATGAAATCAGAGTCGTTCCTTAATTCACAAGGAAGACACCACATTATTTCACACGGTATCAAGTCAGACGAACTAAATTCGCTCTCATTCATGAATGAACTTTCCTTACATCAAACATTTTTTTCACTGTCTCACTGGCAGAGGGAGGAACCATCCCCTTCAATGACCCCATCTCCATACTTTCCCATTTACTGATTCTCCATTGATTCTAAAAAAAAAAAACCAATCCTTCTCAACTTGCTGCATTGCTTTGCAGCATCGGTGTTGTTGCTAATCTGTTGTCGTTTTTTGTTCTTCAGAGGCTTGTTCGTGCTTGCCCAGATTTGTCAAGGAATTTTTCTCCGTCTCACACAGTCAGATCTCCGACCTATCTCGTCACTGTTCAAATCTCTTCAGATATTAGGATATATTTAGATTTTCTTAATTAGTAGTTTCTTTAATTACCAATTGTTATTATTGTATTTTCCTCTTTTATTTGATTCAACTGCTTTATTTGTATTTTCCTTTTCCTATATAAACAAAATCAGTCTCTCCTTAATTCACAAGGAAGACACTACATTACTTCACATAGCACATTTGAAATTTTAATGGCCCATGTTAAATGATGAGCTAACTCGTTGATACCTCAGGGGACCCCAAGGGGTTGGCCTGATGGCGAAGTATTTACCTCAAGAAGTGGGGGTCTTCTATTCAATTCAAGCTCAACTCCAAAGGGGCACTATCGGTAACTTTCCTCAGTGTGTGCAGATTGGAAGGTTTTCATATGCACGAAAGAATTAGTCACATGAGACGTTTGGACATTTTTGATTATCAAATAAAAAAAAAACTCTTTCATACCTTAGATGTGTTAGATGAATACAGACTTTTAAAATCTAAGTACCTGTCAAGGTTGTGATTCATCTTACTATCTTAATTCTTAATTTTAAAATTGCAGAAATTAAAGAAAAACGTAGCAAATATCTTAATTCAGCAGTAGAGATCTACACAACTGGGTGTGATAGAGGGCAATACCTAACAATTAATGAAAAGTTTGGTGTTTGAAAGGCTTGAATTGGACAGAAGTAGAACCCATTGTTTGTGAATCTATCACATTCCTATTGATGATGGTACTTTCTTGAGTAAGAGGGAATTACAATGGCCAACTCAAGAGATCCACTAGCACTAGTATAATATAAATACAGGATGGCATTTGCACTGTCTACATCATTGATTGACAAAGTCTCCTAGGTTTGGTTTGTTTCCCCTTGTCTTCATATTTCATAGTCCCTGTTTCATTATTTTAATGGTCTCAACTCCCATTGTAGTTATATTTTTTTGGAAACCATTTTGTGGTTAAGATTATTGGTTGATTTATGGGGACCCACAAAAAAACAAGTAAAATCTCAGTAACAATTTTGAAATTTCCAGTGCAGACTAAATATATAAGAAAAAATTGAGGGGAACATCTTAAGTCTATATTTGAGGAAGCTTCTCTATTAAATATGAAAATTACCTCGTTGATGAAATATGTAGAAAATAATAAAGACATTGAATATTGAAAATTTGAGCCTCATATGATTAATTTAAGTAAATAGGTCGACTCGAATCCAAGGGAGTTGTGGTTGGGTCCAGGGGCCAGAATGTAAATAGGTGAGACTCGGATCGGATTTAGGTAAATTCCAAATTTGCAATCCACTAACAGTGTTGGATTCAGATTAGGGTTCATAAATATTGAATCTAATCCCAAATTCACTTAAAAATGTATGAGGGATTCAAATTTGAATATTTCTAAAATTAGAAACATTGAAATTCTCTTCTATAAAAGGACAATTGAATTGATTAAACAATCAAGTTTCCCTATAAAAAAACTCAAATCTCATGCACATAATCAGTGAATATTATAATAAGAACTACAAAAGTAATTTTTAAAATTAGAAATTATCTTCTAATACTAAATAAGATGGGTAGTATGCTAAGGATATATGAGGTTAAGTATCAAGATTTTATCCTCATATAATTTAAAACATAACATATTTATTAACAATAATAAATAAATTGTCTTCGTTACTTGTTATTCAGGTTAACATATTATCTGATTGAGAATTTTAGTTTTGAATTCAGACTCAGATCTAAAAAACTAAACAACTTTAAAGATCATATCTGATGCACTTATTTCTACTCGAATACTGTTGGGTTTTCAGATTTCGAATATCCACTTACATCCTTAGGGCCATGAACTCCCTAAATATTTAAAGAACCCCTTTTAATTTATAGAGTTTTGAAAACAGTTCCTCATATACTTAAAGAATTTAAGTTTTAACCTCTTTATAAAGCTGCAATTTGCATATTGTCCCCTTCAGTAGAAAATTTCTAATTCTCCCCTTATTTTATTTTTTTTATGACCAAGGTACTCAGGCCTTTTAGAGTGCTCGAATAATTCTCAGAGCATGTTCAAGTCTCTCAACCCACACACACTGAGTAAATCTACGAATAATAATCTTGAAGAATAAAGTAAGAATCGAACCTATGACATAGACAATACAACTAGCAAGACAAATATAAGATTTTTTAGATACACAAGGTGGAAAAAGCATAGATCGTTCAGACTTCAGCAAGACACTACGAGGTGATGATTGCATCTCTCCTTGTGAAATCTATGTCATTTTCTCATGAAAGTGAAAAGAAGGCAAAAATAATGTGATTTGTTGGACAATGACAATGTATAAGCCAGTCAATTGCAGTCCTTTGTATGCCTCCACCCACACTCAAGCCAATTCCATCCCCCTTTTAGAAAATTATTTGATGCAGAGGAGTTTTTGTGATTCATTAAACAAATTAAACAAATTTAAAGATTATATCTGAATGCACTTATTTCCAGTCAAATACTATTGGGTTTTCATATTTCGAGTATCCACTTACATCCTTAGGGCCATGAACTCCCTAAATATTAAAGAACCCCTTTTAATTTATAGACTTTTGAAATCAGTTCCTCATCTACTTAAAGAATTTACATTTTAACCCCTTTATAAAACTTCAATTTGTATAATGTCCCCATTAGAGCATATTCAAGCCTCCCAATCCACACGCATAGTAATACCACAAGGAGTAGCCTTGAAGAATAAAGTGGAAATCGAACTCATGATATGGACAACACAACTAACAAAACAAATATAAGATTTTTTAGACACGGTGGTGGAAAAAGCATACATAGGTGATGATTGCATGTCTCCTTATGAAATCAAGACATTTTCTCATGAAAGTGAAAAGAAGGCAAAAATAATATGATTTGTTGGACAATGACAACGTATAAACCAAGAAGTCAATTGCAGTCCTTTGTATGCCTCCACCCAAACCAATTCCATCCCCCTTCTAGAAAATTATTTGGTGCAGAGGAGTTCTTGTGATTCATTGTATTTTGTGAGGTGAATTTACATATTTATTCTCTTTTTTTTAGCGGTAAAGAATAAATTGAGGAGCTATGTTTAGTGTAAGAATAGAATGAAATTTGATGAATTTATTTTCAACTCAAGTCTAAGCTCATCTAACTTATTTTAAGGCCATTTTCACTATTCTTAAAATTAATAAACAAGTCTTAAGCTACTAAATCCTTTTGACCTTAAAATTATGTTTAAAATTACCTTTTCTATATTGATTTTGAAGAGCTTTATTTTTTTTCGATCAACTCATATGGAATAAAACTCATAAAAGATGTTTACTATATTTACAAACAAAGAGGTTTTCCATCCAATCCAACCTTTTTTATTTCAACTTTCACCTTATTAATAGTTGTTGTCTCAGGTGAGTCTCGCGAAGAGGTCTCATCCGTGAATTGGTTTGGTGATTGGTAGTACTGTAGATTGTTTAGTGCTACAGTATAAAGAGGATCATCATTATTATCATTTAAGTTATTTATTTTAAACCTTTTCGAAGAGGATATTTATCCTAAGATAATGACTTTGAAATGATTTGGTTAGCGTTAAATGAGAATCAGTATGTTTTGGTTGATAGAATAGAAGCAGAAGAGCATTATTATGATATTGGCATCAGCTGAAGAGTACTTTTAGTCATGTCCAGGGGTAGAAAAATCTGCCGGACTGAGATCTCTGCCGATTTTTCATATTGGTTGCACTTTTTCTCTCTCCTGCCTGTTTTTTTTTAAAAAAAAATTACAGTAAATGCAGATAATTATGGGCTTATTGAATATGTAATTTTTTCATAAAATATCGGACATTCACATCTTCTAATATATTTTTGAAGTTACGATATCAGGAAATTATATAATTACTAATAAAATGGAGAAAATTACAAGGAAAAGTATATAAATGAGGAAAATTTGTAGAAATAATTTCATAATTTATTTTCTTAGTCAATGAGTGTTATTTTAAGTTATGAATTATAGAAATAAGAAAAATAAATAATAAAATGATTGAAAATTACATAATAATGTAGAAAAAATATTAGAAAATGAAACTAATGGAGCCCTAATCACTTGAACTGATAAATAAGAAAGCTACTTACCATGACATTCTAAATTTTTAACTCCAAAATGAAATTTATTATAATATAATGTTTTCTTTCATTTGAGAAAATAGATTTCATTTTTCATTAATAATAGTTAGATAAATAAAATTATTAGATAAAATTATGAGCTATAGTTAATTATATTAAATTGATATAATAAAAATAAAGAATACCTTTTAATAATAATGGCAATGGTAAAAATATTAGATGGTAAATATAATATTAAATTATTACAATAAGATAAATAAAAGAAAACATTATACTTTTTACTTTCAGCATAAGTAAATACTCTATTTAAAATTAAGAAAATATTACTTTCACATTAAAAGTAATTTTTTGATAAAATATTAGTTTACACTTTACACACATAAACTTCCACGTGAGCTCTTTAGGAAGCTCAGCCGATTTTTTTTTTTTATACAGCCGATACTATACATATCGGCGAATATAGATCGGTGGTCGAAAATCCGATATAATTCGGCCGATACGCAACAGTATCCGCTGAATTTTTGACCCCCGGTCATGTCAGGCAATGGACCGGGCTGGCCCACTGCCTTATCCGGGCTAATACCTTTTTACATTGGGTTGGGCTAAAAGGGTCAAACCTAGACCTATACCTAAAACAAAGCCCAGTTACTCCCTTCCTTCCTCCATTTTCATCAGTCATGTCATTGGGGGTACAGATTGTTTCAATAAATATGAAAAGAGCATATTAAAAATAAATAAATAAAACTGCCGAATCAGATCAATGGGGGATCCTAAGTGGACCTATGTCAACTATCAACAAGGTATGCCTACGAAATTAGGGGAATAAAAAAAACTGAGTTCACTTTGGGGTGCAATTTGGTTATGGACCAAACTCATATTTGACTAATTTGACTCAAAATATAAATTGACAATTTTTTTTTTTTTTTTTAATTTATGTGTGGAAAAGCATGGGATACCCAACGTAAAACCCCCACGGATGAGTCCATTATCCTTAGAACACACCAAGATTGACTAATTTAACTCATTTAAAATATAAATTCAATCTAGATTAAAAAATTGATCCATATTGATTCATTTTTAATTTGAATCAGGGTAGGAGTATGTGCACGAATTACCCAAATTATATAAACACACACTCCTTATTCTTATATAATTATTTGATATTTTTAAAATTAACTCTTTACCAGTGATTATATTTTAACAGTGAGACATGTTTTGCATTTAAACATAATATAATATCTTTAGACCAAATTATTACTTAATTACATGGATGACCAAAGAACTAATTTAACTCGACTCAAATTAGTTGGCCCAAACTAAAAATGACTTTGGATCTTAAAAATGAATTATATTATGATTGAGTTGAAGGGGGTCGAAATATAAGTTGAGCCAAAAACTAATAACTCAAATTAAATACGAATGGACAAACATTTGACTGTTAACTTGACCCGTCCATCCAGTTTCTCTAGTTGTATGATCACCAATATTAAAGGCCCCTAGTTTAGGCATGTTGTAATAGGGCTGTTAATGGGTTGTGGTTTTGGGTCTGACCTCTCTTGGTCATGTTGAAGGTCCAATAAGTAATGGATTGAGCCGGGTCAACCCTTTATAACAAAGCAAGTCTCAAAAGAGATGATCCAGCCCATTTGGAAAAAGAAACAAGCAGTTCGACCTATTAGTGTTCCAATATTATTAATTGGGGAGTCATCAATTGTATAAATTAGAGAATCCTTTCAAGTGAAATATAATGTAAGCTGATATATGTAGATATGAATACAAAATGCATGCGATTCATGGGTAAATTTTAATATGAGATTAATGATATCATTTCCATCTTTTTACCATTAAAATAGTTAGCAAGTAAATATAAGAAGTATATATTAAAAAGGTCTCAACTACTTTATTACCATTTTTATTTATTGTTATATGATTCACAAATCATATTTTTGAGTACAGGAGAATGGGCTGGGTGGGTGAAAAGGGATGGAAATGGATGAGAAAGATCAACACTATTGAATTAGAGCCTATCTTATAATAGGTTGGCCTAACTTGACATCAGGGGTCGAAAATTCAGCCGATATTCTCTCCCCATTTTTTTTTTTTGAAAATCTCGGTGGCCTTTTTCTTTAAAAAAAATCATTTAAAAAATACAAAAGGCTGTTTTTTAAAAAAAAAAATTAAAAATATAAATATCGGCCGAGATATCGATCGGGCCCACACCGATAAATTTTTTTTAATAAAAAAAAAAATCGGTTGAATTTTTTATCTCTGACCGATACTATGCGTATCGGCTAAGATATTTTGGTCGTGGAAGTCTCGAGATATCTCGGCCGATACTATACATATCTGCTGAGATTTCGCCCCCTGCTTGACATCCATACTTCTGGTTGGGTCTTGCTATGCATATTACAGACCACCATGCTTCCACGCTCACTCTATGGCAACTCTCACTTTATACCAAGTGGCTTTTTTAAACTGTGCCTTTCACTCTCGCACCCAAGAAGCCCTTCACTAAGTTGCCTCCGTCTATGATTTGAACACTAAGACATTGTAAAGATCCGACTCGAAAAATCTGGGCTTAGGGCTTGGCTCAGCAAGAAATTGTCCGCTTTGGACCCGCACACATCAGCTCACACAGGTTTGGATTGGGGCGTGGTCCAACTAGTAGGCCCCAAAACGCGTCTTGGTGAATGAGGAGGAGCTGCCACTTATAAACTCAATGCAGAAATCCCTCACTTCCGATGTAGGACTCTTTTTCCCACACTCAAACGCACTCCCACTCCCACTCCCACTTCTTCACTTGGGCTAGCCCTTATTGGACTCCATCATCTGGGCTGAGTGAGGGTCTCACAATCCATCCCCTAAGCCCAGAGCCGCCCGCGACTCAACCCAATGAGTCTAGGGGAAGGCAGTAGGCCCACATAGTCCAAGTGCTGAACTCGGCTCTGATACCATTTGTAAAGACCCGACCCAAAAAATTTGGGCTTAGGGCTTGGCTCAGTAAGAAACTTTCCGTTCTGGGGCTGCACACGCAAACCCGCACGGAATTGCTGAGTGAGGAGGGGCTGCCACTTATAAGCTTCACGTGAAAATCCCTCACCTCCAATGTGAGACTCTTTTTCCCACACTCAAATGTACTCCCACTCCCACTTCTTCACTTAGGCGGCCCTCTAGGCCAGGTCAAGGTCTCACGGACATGATACTGAATGATAGAACACCACAATAATAATCAGTTTCTATTCAAGGGGAAACCCACCTCCTCGCTAATAGGTCTAAATTTCCTTCTCATTGTAGTATTCTAAAATAACATAAATAAATTTGGCAATCTAATGTTAAGGATAATTTTTTTTCATTCTCTTTTTTTTTTCTCTTTCTGTTTGTTTAGATAAAATTGATATTTTACTCATTTTTAGTAGACCAAAACATAAAACTGATACAGTAATGAAATTCTTTTCTATTTTAAACTTTCTTCTAATTTTTATAATTATCAAACATTACAACGATAACTTAACCCCCCCAAAATTACCTCTCTTCAAAGCGCAACCTCCATTAGGCCTTTCGACCTTACCCTTATAGAAACGCCACCATTTCTCCTCGTCTTCCTCTTGCCTCCCTCCTCCCTCCCTCTTGTCCACTCTTTCACCAACAAGTGCCTCACTTTCTCATTCTCACTTTCTCACTCTCACTAACAAATACCTCATGGCCGCCCACATGGTGAGGAGTGCGTCTCGTCGTTTCTTCTCCCGTAGTTATTCCACAAGTACTCATCATTTGTGGAGGCCCACGAAACAATCACATTCTCTGTTTGTTGATCAGCTGTCAGATGTTCTTTGCACTCCAAGACCCTGGTTCCTGCCTGCGTTCTCGTTGGTTCGTATTGACTTATTAATTGCTGATTATTTTATTTGATTAAATTTTGACAATGTGGTTGGTTCTGGATTCCAATGTTCTTGCAAAATCTAATAGTTTTGAATAAACCCTAAACCCTTACCACCGCCACACACCATGTTCCCCCTCTCTTTTTTGTTTCTGGATATTAGAGTTACTCTTCACTGAAAATCTCATTTTCAATGAAATTGGCAAATTTGGTGATTGGATGTGCAGGGCCTGGTCCTGGCTTTTCCTTGTAAGCACCTTTGTTGTGGAGCTTGAGACTTGGAGATTGTAATATGAAGGCTAGGGTAATTGGATCAAGATAAAATGTTGTTGGAGAAATCATTATAAGATCATGTTGACAACAATATGTGGGACTACGAAGGAGCACAGAAGAAAGTACCTCATAGACATCTATCTTTTAGTCCATTCATCCCAAAATTCATCTTTAGATTATTTTTACTAAAAAATTAATTTAGAGAAGGTCATCATATTTACACCTAAAAGTAGGATTAGTTCATATAAGAACTAGGAAAATGGGTGGTTAAATAATGAAGACCATGCTCAATTGAGTGACCATCCAGATGAATTGGGTGATGAAATTGCTCAATTGGCATCAATTGAGTATGAAGAAATTATTGGTGGCTAAGACCTGCAATTTCAAGCTCAAAAGCATCTCAAATAGATGGAAAATCAGCCTCAGGTTATGACATGTGGATCCAATGATACAAATAAATTGTTTCCATGCATAATTGAAGACCCAAATCCAAGGGATTAGGTGTCCATACGAATTTCCTTGCTCCACATGCAAGGAGTGGTCCCAAGGAGCGACAAAGGAAGGCAACCAAAGAGGAAAGACAACCAAAAAAGCAAGCATTGTTTTAGTATGTTATAATGTGTGTCTAGGATTTAATCTCATGTAACTAGGTGGAAATAGATGGCTAAGATGGATGGCCTCCTTTGTTATTATTTTCTTTCAAATGTGTATAAATAGCGGCCTTGGGCCATTGTACAAGCACCCACAAATCAATTCAAGTCTTTTTGCTTTTAGCAAATTTGAGTTCTCTCTTTGAGTTCTTGTTGGTTTTCTAGTTTTCTTCTAGTTTTAATTTCTAGTTCTGGTTCTAATTCTAGTTCAAATTAGTCCATTCCTTGGGCGAATTTTGTTCTAGTTCTTGGAATTGAATTAAGGAGTTCAATTCTAGAATTTGAGTTTCTTTAGTGAATTTTGTATGGTGTCAATTTCGCCTAAGAAAGTTATCGACCTTATTCAATTCTTCCAGTGAGAAGTTGGGGATTTGGTTCATCCTTTCAAAGCTTTGTTTGCTCGTAAATCCGGGTGAGTGATCGATAGGTGTTATTTTGTCGAAGTTGATCCAAGGATCTCCTTAGACATCGGGGTTCTTTAAGTCTGGGTTTTCTTAGATCTATATCGGGTTTGAGCTGGATCTTGCAGAATTTCTCATTTCTAATTTCTTTTAGCATGTATGCATAGGTAGGCGTTAAATCCTATCCTACCCTTCTTTACATAGTTAAAAAAATGCTTACTGTCACATCCATAAACATTACAAATTTAAGTTTCATCAACCCCTACTACCTCTACCTAAGTGATGAAGAAATTGTGAGTCATCTATTTATTCACTGCCAATTTGCCAAAACGGTATATGAAATATATCTTCTCCAACACTTAGAGGTTGTATGTCAATTTCTTCATGGAAATCAAATCTACAGAAAATTATGTTTGCATGTAATCCACGTTATTTAATAGGTGTTGTGAAATCTGGTATTCTATTGGGCTGTGAAAACTTAGTATTTCTATTGTTTGTGTTAAAATTCTCATTTTCATCGAAAATGAGTGAAATATTGTCCCATAGAGCATGAAAAACTTTCCTCTTTTCCTTCCCCCCTCCCCAACCCCACACACCCGAAGGAAATATTTTCTTGGAAGAAGAGGGAAGGGTCTCAATTTTTTGTGCTACTTGCAAAGACTTGTTATTTCATGGAAGATGAGAGAAGGGTCTCATTTTCTAAGCTCTTCATTCTCCATCATAGAAAATGAGACCCTTCTCTCTTATTCCATGGAATAAGGAGCATAAAAAATTAAATCTTTCCCTCTTCTTCCAAGGAATCCGTTTCCCATGGTGGGGAGAGGGGTGGGGTGTGGGGAGTAGGAAAATTTAATGAAGAAAAGAGGAAGGTTTTCCTCGCTCACCAAAACAACGTTTTATTCATTTTCAATGAAAATAAAGATTTGATGCAAACAACAAAACTGTTGGGTTTCCACTTTCCACGGCTCGACACAAGACTGGATTTCATAGTGGCATTTGGATGACACGAATTGTCCCCAAACATAATTGTTTCTGTGGAGCTTTCCTCAAGGAGATAGACAAACAGCCTTTTAAGTTTTTCCTACATTTTCCCCCCTTCCATTTGATGTTGTTTGATGCTTGACTCATTGGGATCGATCCTCAACATAGTGATCTAAGGCGCTCTAATTGTTTCTAGAGCCTAAGGCACAAAGCGCATGCTTGGGCATGAGCATAATTTGCTAGGCAAACTTATTTATATAGTTGGTGTGTTTATTCATTAATTTATGGATTTATCACATTAATAGTAAAAAGATACAATTTATTCATCTAAACCACCAAAATTTATGGACATTTGGGCTTTCAAACATGTTAAGCAATTTTTTCTTTTTACATAAAGGCAAGTATATTACATACTAATTAGAATTTCTAAATTATCAGTTAGGCATTCATATTAACAAGAACATCTAATAGTTATTGTATTAGAACTAAAAAGGATTATTACAAACAAAGTTCTTAAAAAAAGGGATTAGTAGTTTTTTTTAATAAGAAGAGAGCACCAAGAGAGGTCACATATAGGGGGACTCTAAAAATGATGTTGACATGGTTTTCTTTTCCATTCAACAACCATGTATTAGGAAACACAGCACGCCTCTACAGCTCTACTATCTTCACCTATTTTCCTCAAAAGTTCTTCTATGGTGAGAAGTTAAGTTTTTGATATTAATTTATTACCTGCTTTGTCTCCGTTTCAAATAAATAAATGATGAGAAGTTAAGGATATATCTTATTCCTGATAAATAGGTTAAGGATTGTGATTTGGAATAGTTTTCTTCCTTCATTGGACAGGCTCATATTTGTTTAAGGGTTTAAAGAGGAAGATAACTTTGCTGGAGAGAATTTTTGATTTTATTCTCATGGCTTCTCTGAATACACTAGTTACTTTTTTTTTTTTTATTTTATTTTTAAGAGAGTAAATATCAACTGTTGGAACAATGAATGGTCAAGGTTCATTTGGTGGTCACATAAAACTGTCTCCTTATATATAGATAATGTAAAGAGATAAAGGATGACTGATAGTTCTGCAGTTAATTTGAAATTATGCACTTAACCATCTTGAACAAACATTTCCATCAGTAAATTAGCAAGGAACGGTTCTTTGTTGCTGCGATTGCTTTGAAATTGTATGATTTAATAAATCATTTCTTGTTTTCTTGTATCTGTATACATGTCCGATACTGTGCAAAGTTTGTTCTACCACTCTAACCATTCCTGTTGAATGATCTTTTATTTTTATTTCCTGCTTTTTTTAGGTCACCTCTTTAAATTCTGCTGGCTATTCTCCAACACTCTCTTGTAGATATCTAGCCAGTAGTACTGTAACTCCTGAAGATCCTGTTGTTAAGAAACCTGTAGAAGTGATTTCTAAGGAAGGGGAAGTCTCTGGTGAATCAAATCAAACTGGTCCTGCTGGGAAGCCTATTCGAAGAGGGGTAACTTCTGTTAGCCTTATCAATATAGTTGCATACTTGTATTTCAGTTTTGATATGAAGGATTGTTATTCCGTGAGAATTCTTCCTCTCTTTTAGTTTCTTTCTTTGCATTTTTAATCTGTTTCAGTTGACCTCTGCACCACTCAAAAGATTGAATTGAACCTTTATGTTTGTATATGAAAATGTTTTTTCTTATGAAGCACTATACTTTGCTTATTACGATATTCTTACATTTGAATGGAGGCACTATGGAACAAGCTCCCATTTCTATTTTAACATTTTTGAGATTGTTCTAGTAGTTTCTATGTTCATTGTCTCATTGTATTGTATATATGATTAGTTTGATGATTCCTTTTATTTCTTTTTAATGAATTTTTAGTTATATACCACTGACTTTGTTGTCTTAGTTGTCATCATCATCATTAAAATCTAGTCTCCTCTCTTTGGGAAAAATTTCACTTCTCCTCTCTACCCTATCAAAAGCTTTGTTCTTGTCACTTAGCAATCTAGCATGTTTTTTCCCCTGATTTGAAAGTTAATCTAGTATGTCTTCTTTTATCACTTCATTCCAAGTCTTTTATGGTCTTTGCCTTCTTAATGTTTGTAATCCTTTATTCCTCTCATTTGGGCTATTTCTAGCCTTCTCTTTTGTTTCTTAGTCATCTTAAATGGCATTTATTGATCTTCTCTTCCATTAGAGCTAACTTAATGTTTTGTATCATATACTCATTCTTAACTATGTTGAGTATGTCTGTTTTTTTTGAAATGGTAACTGTATTATCACTACACAAAAACAATGAACAAGGTCAAAGAGAAAGAAACCCCAAACCCCTTACGGGCATCAAGAAGAACCTCAGATAAAAACTGGCTAACAATTAAGACAAACCAATGCACTCTTTCCAAGTCCTCAATGTCATAAATGGAGAAATCCTGGAGACTTTGCAAGGGAAGAAGTCCAAGCTATACATTAGGCCATAACTTTGCTAAAAGCATTTTGAGGGCCCTCCGCACTATTTCTAAACACACAATTGTTGCGTTCACCCAAAAGGCTCTACAAAGTGCCAAAAAGGGCTAACCGCCACAATACCAAATATCTTGATGAAGAGATCTCCCACGAAAAAGACAGCTGAGCGACCGAGGAGGGCATAGACCATTGAATATCCTGTTATGGGACCCACTTCTGCAAAGAAGTTGATTAGAATATTCTAATTCTTGAAACTCAACTCAATTTATGTATGATTGATTGTAATTAGCCATTCTTTTATTTCTTTCCAAAATCAGCCACCTTGATTGGCTCCTTGTTTATTATTTATACATGTAATCTTTTACTGTCTAAGACAATTCAATACAATACAGAGAAATCATTATTCTCCAATATTTCCTCTCTCTTTTCTTTTTCTCTATTGTTATTTTCTACATGGTATCAATCAGAATCAGTTTATGGACACTTTAAGAGGATTCTTATTCCATTTTACTATTCCTCGCTGCAGTTACTGTTCACTGTTGGACTCCATCGTCTTCAGTTTTTGGACTTTTTTTTTTTTCCATATCTTTTGACCTTCTCTGCCGTTCCTGCACTGTAGTGTCGTGTGCAACCTTCAACTTCACCGTCATTCAACTTTTTTCCAATGCAGATTTCGGTGACGGGACCCCTACAAACCGTTGCCGTTTTTTGATGGTCCATCCATCTGTATCATCAGATCTTTGATTTGACTTGTGTCCCCTCATTTATGCAGTTTTTTGGTTGCTGCTTGGGATGCAGGAAAACACCATTTTTTGGAGGATCAAATCTGTTGGCTTTTTTAGTGTTTTGGCTTGTAATCAAATCGCCTCTTGCTGTAGTTTCCATCGCACTTGGTTTTCTCCGTTTTCCATCAGCGGTGGGGCCTGCTGTGGTCTTTCTTCTCCTAGATCTGTTGTAGAAACTTTCGGGCCTGATCTGTTTCCCTTGTTTTTTTTTTTGTTTGAATGGTAAATATGTTAATGAAAAAGAGGCACCAAAGGTGCGAATACGTAAACAAGAGAAACAGAACAACAACAATACAAAAAGCCCACAACCCGAAACACCCACCGGCCACACAAACACTGGAAGCCACTAAAAGAAGAAGCTAAGCTATGTCAACACATTCTTTCCAAGCTTGTAAGGTGTCACTCATACAGATATTTTTGAATTCCACTAGATAGGAAGCCCAAGAGGCACACTTGGTAAAGACTCTTCTTGAAATTGCTTCACTCGTTTCAGCGCAGTCCTTAAAGATTCTGTTATTGTGTTCCCACCATAAGCTCCACACTATGGCAAAGAGAGATAAGCAGCAAAGAGAGGAGAATCTTGGGGAAACCGAAATGATATCCCAAGGATAAGAAATCTCAGCTAAGGTAGAAAGAATAACCCAAAGAACACCAAACTTATCCAATACCGAATTTCAAACTGCATAGGAGAAAAGGCAGTGGATAAGAAGGTGATTCGACTCTTCAGGAGCCTGAAGGCAAAATGGACAAGCATTGCCACTGACAATGATTCTTCCTCTTTTGCGCAAGTTGTCTTGGGTCAAAATTTTCTCCATACCAGCGGTCCAAATGAAGCAAATTGCACGAGGTGGAGCTTTGGCTCCCGATTGATCCAATCGAAGAAGGACTTGTGATGCAGGACAGGGGATAGGGTAACTCTAAATGCCTAATGTCGTTGTGAAAAGGTCAAAATAATGCTCCCTAAATCTAAAATGGGCTGAAATTAAATTCCAATTAATACCTGCAATTAATTAATATAAAATTTACCACATAATCATACAAATACTAAGAATATAATGTGCTTAATGGGAATAATGGGAAATTAAGCCATTAAGCAATCCCGACGAATATCGGGCCAAACAGTCAAGGATTGGGTTGCATGGGTAATGAATAGTTATTAAACTTAGGAGCTTAGGCATGTGGGTACAACTTAGGTTTCCATTGAAATAAAAAAGAGGGGACATGAATGGAGCTGAACCCTAATTTTGTTAACCCAATCTTGCAACCACAATGGATAAGAGGACATTACTTACCCATTGAGCATCTGCAATATGAATCAACTCAATCAACTGATCCCCCAGGGGAAGCATGGAGGGTTTTACTATAAGAAGTAGTCTCCAGTTTTGACTCTATCAAAACCCAATCGTGAAGGGTGCCACAAAAGGAAAGCATTGCCTGAAATGGTCTCTGATCACATCTCTGATGTCTCCTCTGCCGCTACAGTAGAAACTGAGCTTAAACACTCCGTTTAGTGATGTTACCAAAACTGTAGACCTCCTATCTTTAGATGCACGATATTAATAGTTGCACCAAAGGAGGTTAAATGTAAAAAAATGACACTAGAAAAAAAGTTCCAATTATATGCTGATAAGAAGGTTCAAAACTTGGCTATTTTTGTAGTCCTGTCATTAGAAGAGTTTACATTTTGAAAATCTCTATAGTTCAGATCAGACCAGAGAGACTATACAACAGCTGATGGGATAGCTGTAAATAACATTACAACATGATAATTGCCCAAGCGTCTCAATCAACATAAAGAAACCGACTGTTGTACAACCCAAGTAAAATGGAAAGGGGGAAGAAAATCAATGCATACCAGGCCCTTGAGACCCTTGTAACATTCAATGGTGACATATGTGTCATTTGAGAAGATGACTACAGTAAACACCTTATCATGAACCGTGATCTGGCATTCCTTTGGGTTGAAGAGCTACATTCCATTGGGATTTAGGGAGGATTTCCATATTCTGGACGGCCTTTGGCCGAAGAAATCTGATGCTGACTAAGGATGGTAGAACAATGGCATGACTGGCCGTTGAGCTGGGTGTCATTTAGGGAATTGGCTCTTCTTGGGCATGACTCTTATTCTGTTATACTGGTCAGTAAACTTACAGTACATTCTAAAACAACAATAATTTTATTTTATTTTCAGCTTGTTGAATGTGTTCAAACTGATTCCTACATTGATGATTGCATGAAAAAAAGGTGATCTATACCTTTTAGTGTTATGTTTTAGATGCATTGTTTTTTCCTATATTGTATGAAGTATATAGCTAAGCTATTCAGATGATAATTGTTGTATCATGTTAATGTTTAAGATATACATCTATTTGTAATCCTGTAAACTTCTCTCAATAACCTCCCTTTAGTGGATTTTTTCTTCTGAAGTCTTTGGTAGCTCTGAGCTATTATAAATTTTAATTCTAGTGTACAACTGCTGGGTCTTCATTTGATATCTTCTCATTTTTATTGCTCCTCCTGGTGATTCACTGTTTTTAAAACTAATTAAGTTGATGATGCAGCCAGTTACATGGTTGAGCCTTCTCTTGCTGATCTTAACCGGAGCAGGACTGATCTTCTATTATGACACAGAGAAAAAACGTCACATTGAAGGTAGATTACTATGGTGAGTAGGATTAGTGGGGTTTTTTTTTTTTTTTTGTTCTTTCTTTTTGGTGGTGCTTGGGGGGAGAAAAAAAGTGGGGGAGGGGGGGATGAGGTGGAGACATGTTACTTCCTTTTTCTCCTTTCTAAAAAACTTATGTCTTTGTATCTTTTCTGCATAGTTTTGTTATTGTTGTTGATGCTATTTTTATACAAGCTCAATTTACTCTTTTCATAATCATATTGTTTCAAGTTGATGAAGGACCCTTCTTTTGAATATTGTTTGTCATGATGAGTATGTTTTACTTTTTCTAGTTTAAACATTTAATTTTTTTTTGAGAGGTAATATTGAGTTTCCTTTGTTGCATGGACGGTTCAAAATGTGTGATACACTTGTGTCAGATGCTTGTAGACACTCATATGCATTCTTCATAACTCTTTTAATGCTTTTTAACATTGTTTTCCAAATGACTAAAATATTATACACACTTCCCCTCTGAAGTCCTAATTAAAATATCAATATGCTTGTCAGTTGTCACTTAATTGTTTAGAGTAAGACTAGTACATTATTTTGTATCAGTGTCATTATTTCACCTTATTTTCATTTAAAATAAACTTAAATTTAAATTTAAATTTATTTCAATATGGTGCCGTATCTCCATGTTCTATTTTTTTCTTTTTCATTGCCAAGTCTAACACCTGACACTCATGTCGTACACTGACACTCGTGCCCGTACTCATGCAATTTAGAATATTTCATCAAGATCAAGTAATTACAGTACTGGAAGAATCGAGACATTTCCTCCCTAGTGTTCTTGGAGTCAATGGGACTTAGGGATTCAAAAGAGGTGGAGCTTCTCAATAGTAGGAGAACTTTGATCATTTAGGAAGTAATTGGGCATGGAAAACTAGTCATAAAAGGGGATTTGGCAAATGCAATCAAATGTGTAGAAAGTAACGAGAAAGAATGAAGAAGAAGAAAAAGGAAATAGAGATGGTGGAGAGAATTCTTTCTTTGTATTGTATTTTGTATGTAATTGAAGGAGAGTACATATATAAATAGATTACATGGAGCCAATTACGATGGCTAAAATGGAAAGAAATAAAAGAATAATCAATTTACATCAATTACACAACTAGCAACATAAACTAGGTCAACTTTCTGAAATGGGCTTGCCGTGGTCGCAAAGGACAACTCAGCCACCGACGAAGGCTTGACCCAAGCCATCCCAAACTGATCTAAGATTGAATTCCAAACCTTGGAGGAGGAGCAATGAATAAGTAGGTGATTTGATTCTTCAGATGCTTTGGACAATGAATAAGTAGGTGATTTGATTCTTCAGATGCTTTGGACACAAAAAGGACAGGCACTAACCATTACTCTTCCTTTTTTCCGTAAGCAGTCTTGAGTCAGGATTTTCCCTAACCCAGCAGTCCAAAGAAAACCAATTGCCCTCAGATGAGCTTTGGAGGACCAAATTTTGTGGTTGACACTAGGAGAAGCGGCAGTTGCCAACCCCCAATCAAAGAATGATTTGACCGAGAAAACTCCAGAGTTGTCAGGTCGCCAAACAATGTTGTCTTCCAAATTGTTGCGGATTCGGTAGGATGATAAGATGTGAAGGAGATCCGAGAAGGCTTCTGTATTTGAATTTGATGGGTTGCAACAAAACGGAATGTCCCACACAACTTGTTCCCCTATCAAGTAGTAGAAATCTGAAATAGCCCCAAGGGGCCTAATGGAGAGACGATATAGAGAAGGAAACCTATAAGCCAATGAAGAAGTATCACAAACTTAATTCAGTCTCCACGATCTGCCTTGTATCTGATTCCTTGTTTGAACCTGTCAACACAAGCTATAATAGCACGCCACATGCTAGAAGCTCTGCACAAGACATGATTGTGTACCCAACCTATACTTGCAGATAATAATATTCTTCCAATGGGAATCACCTTCAGAGCCTAACCTCTAGAGCCATTTAGTGAGAAGAATAATATTAACGGCTTTAATTGGACAGACCCCCAAACCCCCAGCACTAGTAGGTAAACAAACTTGATCCCAACTTACAAGATGATATTTCCTCATGGTCACCCCAAAGAAAGTTCTTCATGATCTTTCCCATCGACTGAATGGCTTTATTGGAGCACCTGAAGGCAGACAAGAAATAGACTGGGCAGTGCATTAAGGACAGACTTCAAAAGAGTGGTTCGTTCACCAAAAGATAAGTACTTTCCTCTCCATGAGGCTAAGCGCTTACTGAAACTATAGATGATAGGTTCCCACTGTGAGTATCCATGAGATTCAATGCAAAGAGGCAAGCCCAGATAAGTAGATGGAAAGACAGACATTGTACATCCCAACAATTCTGCAAGAGAAGAGAGCTCAGTGTTGTCCAAATTGATGCCGAAGACTTCACCCTTGAGGTAATTTATCCTGAGGGAGGAGGACAGCTCAAACCATCTAAGTAATGCCCTAAGATTCATTATATATTCTTCAGTAGCCTCACAAAAAATGATAGTATCATCCACATATTGTAAATGATGAATTCGTAGAGATGAAGCGTCGATGATGAAACCTTGGATAAGGTTGAAGTCTGCTGCTTTTGAAAGGAGGAGGCTTAAGAGATTCCACAACCATGATGAATAGGGCAGGAGAGAGAGGGTCACCTTGTCGAATGCCTCTATAGCTCTTGAAAAATCCTTTAGAGGACTCATTAATGAGGACCAAGAAATGTGCAGAAGATATACATTCTAATATCCATGAATACCATCTCCGACTGAAGCCCATACTAGAGAGTACAACGATAAAAAATTGCTAATCAACCATATCGTAGGCTTTTTCCAAATCCACCTTGCAAATTATGCCTTTCCGTTGGGCCTTGTGTTGGGAGTCAATACACTCATGGGCTGAAATCACTGCATCCATAATTTGTCGACCCTCAACACCAGGTGATTGTGTGGAAGAGATTAACTTTGGAAGGAGGCCCTTGAGCCTATTTGCTAGCACCTTGGCAATAATCTTATAGGGGCTCCCAAGAAGACTAATGGGTCTGAAGTCAAATAGGGAAGAGCCACCGAAACTAAGTCTCTATCCTGTATTCACTCCAGTCTTTTGCACGATTTATTGTCCTTTTTTAATCTTCTTTTCACTTTCATTTTTTTTTTGGGGGGCAGGGGATGACTGAATTTCATCGCTATAAGAAGTTACAAGTAAGGCTGAGGATAGGATCAAAGGAAAGTACTATATTCTCTATACATAATTCACACAGCTCCATTGGAAAAGACCAAAAGAACAATTTAGACTTTTACTCCAGGGAAAAAAATGATAAACTATCCTTTAGTATTTCATTTTTATTGGAGAAATCCATGATCCCATTTGCTAACTGCATAAAAAGTAAACATCCAAACTCCTTTTGAGTTCCTTGATCACCCTTGAGGTGGACAACAACATCCACCTGTTGCCTTTGTTCAATCCATTACACAAAGTCCCAACCAATCATCAATTTTCCTTGAAAGTGCTCTTTGAAGATCTTTGGCACTTCTTTGAATGCAGGTAGTTCCACCATGTTCGAATCCTTTCTTCCTATTGGCATTGCGAAGAAAACTTTCACCTCCTCACCGTGTGGGGTTTTAGCATTCCCATCTAAGGTATTTTCCATCTCTTTTTTTTTTTAATCCTCTTTTTATGTCCTGAATCTAGTGAAGATTTCTATTCTTCGTCTAGATTTACTTTCAAAATGTTGAACTATTTTTTTTTTTGAGCGACCACAGAAAAACTTTCATTAAAAGAGAAAAGAGAAAAAGATACAAGGGGTCTAAAAGCATTAGACCAAAAGGAAATTGAACAACAAAAAACAAGAGAAAATTAAGAGAGAGGGTTAAAAAGAGAAAGTCAAAGGAAGAAGACGCTAGCAATAAGATTGTCCTCTCCCATTTTGGCGAAATAATCTGCCACGCCATTAACCGAATGCCTAACTTTAGAGTAAATGTTGAACTCTTTTCTACCTTCTCTCGTCTTAACCAATTCAAGCACCTCCTATAATGACCTTTTTTTTCCTTCTAAAATCCTATTGTTCCTCTTCTTTCAAAGTGATCACATCATCGCCATTGGGATTTTCTTCCACCTGATGTTCCTGCTCCCTCTAAGTGGACTTCCTTCCCGATTCTTTATATGTGTTCCTCATGTGTTGTTGGGTATCTAACACACCACTATGAGACAATTACCATGAGTTTCATGTAGGCTCATTTTAGTAGCAAGTGATTAGTAGTTTCTTCCTCTATCCCGCAAGCAAACAAAATGTATTAAACGCATCTGGCATAATGATCATATGTTCCATCATATTGCTATTAGTAAGAATCCTTCTTGACACAGTCCAATAAGAAGCTTCTACTCCAAGAAGAGCAACAAAGAGCACTTAAGAGGCTGAATGCTCAAGGTTGGGTTTAGGAATCCAACCAAGGACTTCACATTGAAGCACCTCAGGCATCCCCAGCCCAAACCCTAATATCATCTTCTTTCCCTGCAAATGAAACAATTGTTGAGAAGAGGCTGAATGCTCAAGGTTGGGTTTAGGAATCCAACCAAGGACTTCACATCGAAGCACCTCAGGCATCTCCAGCCCAAACCCTAATATCATCTTCTTTCCCTGCAAATGAAACAATTGTTGAGAAGAGAGAAAACTTATGTATTCTCCACCTACAAACCATCGTATTGTCTATAGATGTGATGAATTTTTTAATTGTATCCCCAAATCTTCATTGCACAAGTAATTAGTAGGCCATACATGTTCAAGCTTGCTATTCTTCTTCTTCTTTTTTTGAAAGATTTCAAACATGCTATTCTCATCTCTGATGCACATTAAATTCTGTAAGCACTAAGTATACACCTGATGCGAACCTCATCAACACCAATTTTTCCATATTCCAAATGGTCCATATGCCCCCTGAATATCCAATTATCAACAGCCACCCATCTCATAACTTGTTGCCTCTCAAATAATGCAAAGCAACCTGACTCGGTTAGGATGCTTTCATTTCTTGAAGGATCACTAGATCAATCTATATTTGTTGAATCAAATCATGCAATGATCTTCTCTTCACTGCTCCACCTAAGCTTGTGATGTACCGATCATAGTAGTCAAAGGCCTACCTAGGTGCCTCCATCCCCAAGAAGAGACGAATCACCTCCTTATTCATTGCCCTTTCTCCTATGCAGTGTGGAATTCTGTGCTAGAAAAGTTTGGAGTGCTTTAGTGATGCAAGCATCGAGTCTGACTCGAGCTCGGGCGAAGATGGTCTGACCCAACTGGACCAGGCTAATGAGTTGGGCCTTCAAATCTATCAAATCTATCATCGGATTGACGGAGGGAAACGAGGCCCTCAAACACGGACTTGGAACCCACTTCCATTAGATTTGGACCCAGGCCCATTTAAGAACACCTTGGACCTTCAGAGTAATTGGACCCAAGCCCATCTCCCATTCACGTAGTAGACTCATGGAACCTAAGTCAACTGCCAACTAACTACTGTGTGGACCCCGCCCCAAGTGCCATAGCAGCAGTAGGACCACCCACAAGTGTGTCCCACATGGTGCAACCTGGAAACCTTCTCTCTCGTTTCTCTCTCAACACATCCTTATCCACTCATTCAAACGGCAAAGAGTCGAGCAGAAATAGGTGAGAAAGGGATAAGGAAGTGGAAGAGTACTGATGTTAGGCATCTCATCTGTTTGGGAAATCCCACTTGAAAAATGGAGGAAAGCAAGCAGGAGAAGAGTTTCAGAACAACAAAATCAATGACATGGGGCCCACCCCAATCGGTGCCTTGGCATGTCTTACAGAGAACGACTGAGAGTATTAGCCAATCTAAAGGCTGGGTGAAGATAGAGGCGAGAATCCTACTGAGTTTCGTCTTGGTTGGTCCTCTTGTAGAAGAGAAAGACCAGGAAGGGATAAGAGAGAGAGATGAGATCAACAAAGGGATCAAAAAAAATGTTTGGTGACTACTGTCCCAGAGACGTGTGAGGTGGTAGGAGATAAGAAGGAAGTGATGGAAGGAGAAGACCCATCCCAATTGCCACAGAACCCATTACTGACTACCCAACGATGAAAGTGGAAGAAATAAAAAAATCACTGTTCACAGATAGAGCAGAAGGACTATGTGTCCAAATCAGATCGGGTAAACAAATTAGTTGTTTGATTTCATCATTTAATATTAATTTTCCTTTTTAGTATTATAAGGCCTATAAATTGGTATTTGGGCCAAGGGTTGTAATCAGACTTTGATTATTTGAAATTAGATAAGCTTGAACCTTTTGTTTCATCTCCCGGGTTTGGTGAGTTTTATATTCTTTTGAATTAATTTGTTCATGTGTTTGAATTAGATTTGATTAAGAGGTGTCAATTATTTTTGCATGGTGAATGTTTAGTTCATGTCTTGCAATTATTTAGTGCTTAATTAAATTTGAATTCCACCATCAAATTAAATTCATTAGAAGTTCTTCGAGCTTGTCCCGAATCCGAGCCGGATTAAGAGTCATGGTGTGTTCATTTAACAAGCTTAATACTCACAATTCCTCGTTCGCTGTGAGAGCCCTGAGAACAACCTAATTTCCGGGTTTCGGTTCCGAAATCCATGATTTGGCTTAAAATCCCGAATATAAAATCAAATTGCAGATTTACATTGCATCATTTGGGTTATTCCTTCTATGGTGACTGGGTTATCTTATGCTTGGAACATTGTTTTGGTCTCCCGAAAATGCTCCTTTTTGTGGCGCTTGTCGTGCTTTGCCATAGTGTGGAGTTTGTGGGGTGAACATAACAATAGAATATTTAAGGATTGTGCCGAATCATCCGAGCAGTTTCCACTAGAATCTTTGCCGAGTGTGCATCGTGGGCCTCTTCTCCTTGTGGAATTTAGGAATATCTCTATGAACGAAATATTACGTGCTTGAAAAGAATGTGTTGATTTAGCTTAGCCTTTTCTTTTAGTGTTGTTTCCTTCTTTTTGGGTTTGTTGTGGGTGTACATGGGTTGTGGGCTTTTTGCATCTCTATGTTTGTCTCCTTTTTTTGTTTTGCACCTCTGGGTGCCTCTTTTCTTCTAATATATTAATCATTACAAAAAAAAGGCCTACCTAGGTGTGCCTAAGGCACGCCTAAGCCAGAAAGCACCTTTCACCTTATTCGAAAGTGCACCTTTTCATTTTTTTCCCTATTAGATGTTTAGATGTAAATACTAAAACATAGTTTCTCTCTTAATTATTAAAATATAAATAGAAAATGTCTTTTCATTTTTTTTCTCTGTTAAGTGTTGAAATATAAATAGTAAACATAGTTTCTGTCTTATATGAAATTGCACTTTTTCTTTTTTTGGTTGTTGATATGATCTTTTTAATGATTACCTTTTTTTTTAATGATTTTGACTTGTTATTACATGGTTTTATATATTAGGATTTTTTTATTAGCTTCTTATATTATGCAATTGTGCATTGCATTTCTTTTTAGTATATATTGCACTTTTTTGTTGATAGTCGAAAAACTAGCGCATCTGTCATTAATATCTTAGATATAGTTTTAAACAATTGTATTATATTTATATTGATGGAAAAATTATACAGAACTAAATAACCTCTTTGCCCCCTTGGGTGCGCCTTGTGCCTTGACTATTATGATTCCAACTTAGGACTTCCATTGATAACTTTCAAAACTTGAACACCAAGGGAAACCATTTGAGGTAGCCCTCAAAATTGACACCTCATGCCTCTTTCTTTGTCACAGTTAACAAAGGAACTAAGCCCCTTTTATTTCTCTATTTTCTTCCTTGTTTGATCTATAGGGCTGTCTAACCTCTTTTGACCCAACATCTTTGCCCCCATTGTTGATAGATGATAAAATTCTCTAAGAGAATCTTGATTATTGTTAAATATCATCCCTAGCCTCACACCTATGGATATTGTGCACATTATATCCTCTAGGGATTCAAGTGAGCCTTCTTGAGAACTATAGTCTGTCCCTAAGCACCTCATCCATTGTTGTTGGACCAATTGATTTAAGAAACCACTTTTGAACCCCCCTCCGTTCATCAACTAGAATCACTATCTCTTTCAGGTAGATCAAAAAGTATACTAATGGTTTCATTTAGGTTTTGATCCAACATAGCTAGCTTCATCCAAATTCGAGCTTGAAAGCATTTTGGACAGAGTCGTAACTTTGCAAGAATCACCAGTTTTGTTTCAACCGTTGCAATAGAATCTACTACAATATCCAATATGTGCTGAAAAACATCTCTTTTTATCTAAATCGAGCATAGGGGTTGCAAATTGGGTCGTGGAAATTGAGGCCCAATTCCTTGTCAATTCAGTAGACCCTAAATCTGATGATGTTCTCCCATGTGCCAAAAAAAGGGTTACATTCTTACACAAGAAAAAAGGAGCATATGCTAGAGTTTCTAGGTGTTCCTACTTCAATGGAGACCCTAATTCTTCACTCCCAATGAAAGAGCATTTTCCCTTTCCTCTTTCATTCCCAGCGCACCACTTCCTTTGCCTTCTAAAGATGCACTTGACCATACTGCATGCCTACCAAGCTAGGAGTTTCTTCCTCATGGAAGCAAAGAATCCAAGGGATGCATACGTGTGCCTCCAGTGTCGTAGGAAAAATCCTTGACGTACGCCATTTCTATCACTATTGATTTGGCAAAAAAATCATCTTTAGCATTTTTTTTGTATGTTGGGTAAGTATTCATTCATCTAGTATTTACACTGACAAAAAGGGAACAAGAGGCCCCAAGGAAAGCATAAAAAGCCCATAGCCCTGGCCAAGCAAACAGGTAACAACCAAACAGAAAATCAAGAGGCACCAAGAACCCACAGGTGAGACAATGAAGCCAAAGGTGATTCTTCATCAAATTCACTCTAGATATCGATTAGTTTGTTGCTGGTTATCAAAGGTTATTGACTCTTCTTCATATCTAACCAAAATTTCTTTTGAATCTACCAAGATGAGAGACTTAGATTTTCTTGTCTAATTGGGTGACGAGGCCTGTATAGCAACACACAAAATTACAACTGAATACACCATATCCGCAACTCTGGCTACCCAAAGTTCCTTTCATTCCGGGGATAACTTTTACCCGGTTGCACCCCAGTGAATTGGATAGTGTTAAGACTATTCTGGAGGTAAACCTCTCTATGCCTCACTCTTCAACTACTTTTTGGCCTCACCAGAGAGCAAAAAGTTTGTAGAAATAACTTCACTTGGGTGACGTCCCTACTTGGACCTCCATATGGGATCCACTAGAGCCCTCACACCATTTACCCTTTGTTGAATTGGATCTCTACCTAATTTGAATCCATTCGAGTTGATCTCACCATTGGACTGAAAATTCATCCAAACTAGCCTCAGTTTGTTTGTTGATCTTTGAAGTCCTAAAAATCATAGATTTTCAAATGAAATGGACTTGATTTTTTATGAGAAAGCGTCATTCTGAGAATACCTCTCAGATGCAACCAGACCCATACATTGGACCCAACCCACAAAGGCCAAGGCATAATATTACCCATGGGCAATGTTGCCTAGGTGAAAGAGGTTCTTACTTTCCCCAGGGGTAGAAGTATCACTATTTCATGATATCGGCCGAATCATTCTCTCCACCTTTTTGTTTTTTTTTTTTTTTGAAAATGTCGGTCTTTTTAATTTTTTCTGAATTAAAAAAATCTTTTTTTTAAAAAAATTGGAAACCCAAATATAGGCCGATATGCACCCGATATCGGCTTAGATATCGCCCTAGCCAACACCATTGTTCAATTTATTTTTAAAATTTTTTGTCGATAATGTATATTGTACGCGCGATACATATTGTATCAGCCGATATTGTTATCCATGCTTTCCCCACATCTTCTGTATTCAGTACTTCTCCAATAATGGAATGATTACACCAGGCATAGATTCACAAAACTTCCCCATTCCCAATATCAATCTAAATTGGCAAGCTGAATTAGTGTCGACCAAAATTGACGATTGAATCAAAATCAAGATCTAACTAGATCTTAGGTAAAAGGTGATGAGTCGATAGTATCGAATCACAGGTGGTGTATACGAATCACTCTTGGGAAAGACAGATGGAATGAAGAACCAAAAGTACATATGAGTGGGATGATGGTTTCTTATTTTGCAAAACCGTTACTTGCCGTTGTGTGCCATCCCCCCCTAAAACTTTGTGCCTGCCTCCACCTATCACGCTAATGTAGAACGAAAGGAGGTCCGGTCTAGGCCGGAAGCGTTTACCCAACAGCAGGAGCGGATTCAGTTGCTTACCTTTAACCAAGATAACCTGTTTCTTTGCTATTACCTCGAGAGGTAGGGGCAGCGGTTACATCACCATATAAACCAGGGGCATAGCTTCGTAGACAGAGCTAGCCGCGGTAGAGTCAGAAGTAGAGGCATAAGCTTCTTTGGCTGGAGAAAAGCAATTTGACCATTCGCACAGATACATATTCAGCTGACCAGGGTTATGAACGTGAACCAATCGATCTATTCGCAGAGCCAAAAGAGACAGTAGTTTCACGCGTTTACTCAGATCCAATTGCATATCAAGCTTCATAATCGGCAGTTTTGGAAGCAGAAGCGGAGTACATAGCCGAGATATGTTTGATAATAATATGGACGGTGAAGACTGAAAAGAGATACTTAAGTGTTTGTAAATTGCGATGGTGTCAAAGAAGATTGGACGAACACCAAATGTGCCACAACTTTAGGGGCCCGCTGGTGCTGACCCAGTAGACAAAATCTAAGGTGCTAGCACCTTGGAGGAACAAACGAGTGAGGAAGAGCAAGGTGCTGGGCACCTTTGGATAACCAACCAAAGCATAAAAGAAGCTAAAATTCAGAGCTCGCACCTTATGCATACATATACTACAGTATCTAACCATATTACATACCAATTGAATGCAACTTCTAACTAGGATGCCACTTCATCCTATCATGTCTCTAATCCTATCATGTTTCTTAATACAATTAGGGAAAAAAAATCCTAATGTACTTACACACCATACTTATTTTAATATCTATCACATGACAAAAAAATAATGTATTTAATAATAGGAAGTAAGATATTTGGAAATCTCTAATTTGATGCTTGGGTTACTCTGTTTTGTCATCTGCTAGATCTTGAATTGAAGGGTCCAAATCTTAATCACCATGTGTGTCCTCCATTACTGCATCATATATTCCCCCATTCGGGGGGAAAAAAAACCCGCATCAACCTCAGTGAACATTTAGGGAAAAAAATCCTAAATGTACTTGCACATCATACTTATTTTGATATTTATCACATGACACAAAAATAATGTATTTAATAATATCAAGTAAGATATTTGGAAATCTCTAATTTGATGCCTGGGTTACTCTGTTTTGGCATCTTCTAGATCTTGAATTGAAGGGTCCAAATCATAATCACCATGTGGGTCCTGCATTACCGCATCAAATATTCCCCCATTTGGACGGGAAAAAACCCACATCAACCTCAGTGAACCCTCAATTTGATACCTTGAAAGGATTACCATCTCTCTAATGATGAAGCTATTAGAATTGATTTGCATCGCCTAACACCTCAATAACTTTATCATCTTCTTTAATTTGATTGGCAGGTCTTCCACTTATAACTATTCCACAAAGGATTTAGGGTGCTGCCTTTTGTTTTGGCAAGCCCTTTAGTTCTTATAAGAGATGAGATGCAAATGAGTAGGATTCACCTTCAGCCACTGTTTCTTTTGTAATACAGTTGGTTTACTGTAACTTTAGATCCTCTGGCCACATCAGTAGCTTTCACCAGAAGCACCTTCCCTTCAAATTCCGACCCATTTACCTCCCTAACAGCAACATGGACCTCTTCTTTTGTTCTCAATCAGAGGCAAAGATTCTCTGCCTTTAGACTCCTCGTTTGGTATAAAGATACTTGAAACATGGCTGCAATTGGAGAAAAATTGAACAATTTTTTTTCCTCTGTGCATCCATTATATTGGCCATAAATAAAGATATCAAATTTTCCAAACTACTTTCTTCTGTTTTCTCTTTATTTTCACTACTTGCCAACCCTTTGATTCCTAAAGAAGGAACCGAAATCTCTCCCTTGATGTGCTTCAAGCTGTATGATGCACCCATGTTGGACACTTGCACCTGTTTTTCATGGATTCTTCAAGTACTTTTTAACATCATTTTCCAAGATGGCTAAAATATTTCAACACATTTCTCCTCTTAAAACCTAATTAAAATATTGATATGTTTTTTACATAATTGTTTGAAATAAAACTAGTACATTATTTTCTCTATGTTAATTTTGCACATGATTTTCTCTCTTTTGTTTTGAAACAAGTATATTCATTAAAAGAGAAAGGTACAATATAAAAGAACTATACTAATTCTCAACAAAAAGACAAGAATCAATATTTCGAAAAAAAAAAAAAAAAAACACTATGCCCACAAAACTAATACAAAAATTTGAAGTAACCCGCATCACCCCTTTGATGATATATCCCTACTTAGGATAAGAAATCCGCCACCTCATTGGGTGACTTTATAACCTGCCCTAAGGGAAATAGGCTTCCCCTTACTAAGAGTATAGATATCCCTCGCAAGACGCAACAATGAGTAGCCTCCAAGGTGGTTTTCTCCTACTTGAAACCCAAGCAACGGCATTTGTTGAATCTCTCTCAACAATGAGATTACTCGAAACAAGTTCACTAGATACCCACAAAAAGGTGCCCCTCTATCAGCGAGAAGTTCATCCTCATTAGACTCTTTTATGCCTGTGAGTTTGGTGAAAGAAGTTAACATGTTGTCAAGATGGTTCTGTAACACTCTTATACCTGTTAGGCCTGGCTTCCCTCTTGCTGCTCGATCTACATTACATTTGAAACATCCTTCATCTCGTGGCTTCCATCTTTCTGTCGGCTTACTCTGTCTAAAATCTCCTTCCAAGCATTCGGTCCAACTTCTGAGAAAATCATCAAAGAAAACCTTTAAACCCAGTACATCCTAGAAGCTAAAAATGAGGAGATACTTGGTCTCTTCAAAGAACTTTTGAGTAGACTTCTCTTTAGACTAAAAAATACTTAAATTCCATTCTCTCCAAGTAGGACAAAAGAATCACAAGCAGAATCAATTGCCAGACTATCTTCCCTTTCCCCCTAAAAGCACTACACCACCAGGAGGATAGAATATTAACCATAGAATCACTCAACACCCAAGAACAACCCATAAGATCCAAAAAACTATTCATTTAAAACAAACAGATTTGATTTTTTTTTTTTTTTTTTAATATAGTGCCTTGTCCCTATGTCCCATCCTTTTTTGGTTTGCCTAGTCTAACACCTTGCACCTGTGTCTACTCTGACATCACACCTGTACCAATGCAACTTAGCTTCCTAGCCATGCTGGTAGAAAACGGAAGAGGAAATTTCCTCTTGTTCTGTTAGCAATTAGTATGTTGGTGTTTCTGAAGTTCATCAACAATTGGTCTTAAGAGTACTCAACCACGCATGCTGAGAGGCAAAGGAAGATTGAAACCTGGGGCAGAAGCAAAAATGTCCTCTTCATGTTTGTGTTGTTTTGGTTGGGTGCACGTAAAAGTTGACTTTTTTGAGGGGCAAATACATAAAATTTTCATTCCCCAATTGGAGACCATGTGTAAATTGTTATGTAACAAAAAGTCTTATTATTCTCGTCATCATCATCATTATTTTTTTCCAGTGGGGGATGGAGAGCAGGAGGGGGGGGGGTGGGGGTGGGGTGGTATGCGCGGGGGAGGGGGTAGGGTTGTTGGGGTTGGGATTGACATGGCACCCCTTGGCCCGTACATGGTTCCACCCCCAACTTAGGTATAGGAGGGAAGCTGCCAATTTTGCAACCCACTAAAGAGGCAAGTATTTTATTTTCTTTGTAATTCATAAAATGTTCTTTTCATATACAGATAGACTCATCTGGACCTTATGTCGTGATGGTATGTGATCTACACATTATCTCAACAAGGATACATTTGATTACTGAACCCCTTTCTGTTTGATTTTCCATTGTCAATATAGTTGTGTTTAGCATTCACAACTGGTTTTGTATCATAAGTTTTTAGGAGTTTATTGAGCTGCTTCAATAACTTCTTATATCTGTACTAGCGAGTTAGAGAACAAATAATAACTGATGACAAGAGCCCTTAGCACAGTTTGTTACTGCTCATTATTGCAACCATAAGGTTGTAGGTTTGAGTCATATGGGTGTCAAATATTCATTTGGCTCATGGAATACAGATTGACAAACTGAGTATGTGAATTCTAAATAGATGGATAAATGAGTTAGATGATGATGATGGTAATGAAACCACGATGTTTTCAAATATTTCGTCAATACTGACGCAGTTTCTTCGTTCTTTGTTTCTTTGAATAAATGCTTGCCTTTTTTAGACTCTCTGTTGGCTTTATTTTCTGTCATTACTTATATGTCATTATATCTGGATTTATGTTTATTTAACTTCTTATGTAATTGTTGCAGAAATAAATACTGCCTCGACTGCAGTTAAACAGGGACCATCTGTGGGAAAAGCTGCTATTGGTGGCCCATTCAACCTTGTGAACCATGATGGGAGATCTGTTACTGAACGTGATTTTTTGGGGAAATGGACCTTAATTTATTTTGGCTTCACACATTGCCCTGATATTTGTCCAGATGAACTTCAAAAGCTTGCTGCTGCTATAGACAAAACAAGTAAGTTACTTCCATTACTGAAACGACAATGAATTTATTTTGAACAGTTACAAAATTTTATTAAAATAAAAATAAGAACAAACAAGAGAAAAGGAAAGGAAAAAAAGTACTATACAATCCGATAAAGATGGAAAAGAGTTTCTCTTTCTTTGGCTCCCAAATGAATAAAAAAAAAATTATTTTCTACTGAAGAATCTTAAGCTCATAACATCAGAAAATGTACTCTCGAAAATCGGCCAAACTTAAGGCATAAATTGGATAAAATATAATGATTCTAAACGTGTTATCAGATATATTGTTATCAGGAGCAAGCACGGTCATGCATCAGCTTCTTATTTCTGTAAATCCCTCTCAAGTGGATGTCATGGATGAGAACAGAACTGTTCATTAGTTGGTTCCTACCTTGAATAACCATTATAGTAAAATTGTTACCAGATAATTCTAGTTAAATTAAGATGTGCACATGCCCTGAAGGATTAGTCTGGTAAAGTCCCCTACGGGTGAGACGCCTCGACACCTTCGGTCATAAAAAAATTCTAGTTAAATTATTAGTGGTGCATAGCTGGGAAAAAAAAGATTAGGGGATTGGGGAGTGGGGGTTGGTGTTGGAGACAAACTTTCTAAGTTATTGACCCCATGGATTGGATGGTTATTATGGATTGACAAATACATGTTTTGGTTGCCAATAAAAAAAATGGGCCCTCGTGTTGGATGATTTGGATCATCAGTGTGATGTACATACTATACAGATAAGTTTTTATGCCTCACTCTCTACTCTCTTTGTTGAAGTAATAATTTTTTTTCTATAAAAGAAAAAAGCCCCACCAGCAGATCTTATCACCGTGTGGAAGACATTTGTCTGAGCTTACCTCATGACTGGATACAACAGTTACAGTTTCATCTAGGAACATCGTTAAGTTAAAAAGCAGGATGTCTTAAATTTAAAAGGCAATGATACACATTTGTTTCCTTTGGGCATTCTTGATTCATGTATTGATCCACTCCCGAGATTTTCCAATTCCTGGTTTCTCATGATTCCTGAAATTAATAATTTCCAATTCCTGTAATCCTCTAAATTGATTTATGTCTTGTTTCCCAACAGCAGAAATCTTCTGGAATCATAGAAATTCTAGTTTTGAGAATTCCAGGAGAGAAATCCATACATTCAAATGTGTTCTATGTTGGTTTCTCAATGAGTTATTTTGCCCATTGCAAGTACCTATTCAGAGTTTGATAATGGCATATTTTTCCAAATTTTGTTGTACTTTAGGGGATGAACCTTTTCTTATATTGCCTGCATTTGCATGAAGAAATTGGTGTCAAATATTTTAGAACACTCAGCAGATACATCTACAAGTCACATATGAGTGACCGCCTAATTAGCTTCCAAATTCTGACCAGAAAATGTGTTTAGGATCAAATGGCATTCCCAAGAGGTCTAAACTGATTTTTTTTGCATTATGTGATGCAGGAGGAAAGGCAGGAATTGAAGTAGTGCCTGTTTTCATTTCAGTTGATCCTGAGAGAGATAATGTGGAGCAAGTTCGTGAATATGTGAAAGGTGCATGCAAATTTTTTATTTTCTTTCTAGAATACATTTGTTTGTTAGTTGAGTTTTTGCACAAGTTAGCTGTCCTCTGTTTCTTCCATTTGAACCAGCCAAAGTTCTTTTTACTTTCAATTTTTCTTGGATGAAATCAATGGTAACTTGTATCAATAAACCTTAACATGTATATGTTGCTTTAAATTCATTTTCTTTTTCCTTTTTCTTTTTGGCAGAATTTCACCCTAATTTAATTGGGTTAACTGGTAATGCTGATGAGATACGAAGTGTTGCTCGTGCTTTTCGAGTTTATTATATGAAGACTGAAGAGGAAGGATCAGATTACCTTGTTGATCACTCAATTGTCATGTATGTCGACCTTTCTGTATTATTTGAAGGAAACAATTGCCTGGATTTTTATCTGATATCTACTGTCACACATACAGCTCATTTAACTTTTAGAAATTTCGCAAATGTGAATTAGAAGTAACACCGTTGAATTCTTAGAGGTACTAATTTGCTTGTCGTTAGATCTAAGAAATCTAATCCATGATATCAACACTGCAAAAACTGGGCTCTAAGAATTTAGAGGGAACCCTGAAATTCAGCTGAAGTCAATGTTTTAAACATCGGCCGACTCTAAGTCAACTCGGCCGTATCGACCTGAACTCAATACTACTCAATACGACCTAGTCTTGTTATGATCGGCTGAGTCCTATATTTTGACCCCATTTTAGCCAAGACTTGACTGAGTTGGACTCGGACTCAGCCAATAGAACTCTACTCCTGAGTTCGAGATTGAGTTCGGTATTTAAAACCCTGGTTGAGGCTTAGTAGCTTTCTCTCATTGGAAAGAATGCAAACCTCACTTGGGACAAATTGTATGCTCTGTATCTCACTTGAAATTAAACAAACAATAAGATTAATTGAATTCTTGGAATTTTTCTACAAATTCAAACAAGAAATTCAATAAAATAAGAACACAAAAGCAAGTAAATTCACTCCAAAATAACTTGTTCATTCCATGGTCGAAAGGTCTTCTTTATAAGGAAATTGAGAGAAAATAAATAAAAGAAACTAAACCTAGCATGTCATACGCATCTATACACAAATGGAGCATGCTTGCTTATTATACACAAATGGAGCATGCTTGCTTATCAAAATCTTCTCTTTATCCATCCACATTATCAAGAATATTTCCCACCAATGGTTGTATGACACATAGATATGAAAATTAAAAAACAAAACCACAAAAAATCCATCCCTGGAGCTGCTAACTCCTTGTTGCTTTTTTGTATCCTAAAATATAGGATCTAAGATGTGAACAAGTGTGAAATAAGCTATCTTTAGGCTCCTCCTGTATTTTTTGTAAATCTTGGATAGACATGTGGAAATTCATCATTCCCTTACATGTGGATTTTATGTGATGAAGACTGAGGTCATAACTGCAAAGAAATTGCACACTTCCAAAGATCTTCAGCGGAATAACAATTCAGATGTAAATTCTATCTAGATCTAGGATTTCAAATCTTAGAAACCCTGAACCAAATCTCCTTAGACTCTGGTTAGGGGAAAACCCGAATTTGAAATGGATAACCAAATTTAAGTTTCACTCAATGGAAAAATAAAATTGGCTCAAATCTCTAGGACAAATTGACACCATGCAAGTGATCACTAATGAAATTAGAATTCAAATGAATTCAAAATTGAATGCTGAAATTAAATTCAAGCAATATGGCCAAACATGTAATTAATTAACTCTTGAATTGACATTCAAACTAAAACATAAATTCAAACCATAAAATTGAACTTAATTTAAACAAGAATTCAAAATAACTAAACTTGCCAAAACTTGGAGAGAACTCAAGCTAACTTGCTTGGAGAAATTTTTATTGCTCAACTGAACTGGGATGGATCACAATGGTCGACCACCACTAGTATTTAGTGTTTTCGCCAACAAAAAAAGGAGGCAAATAAATAATAAAAAAATAAACTTGCTAACACCAAGGATGGTACACACATAGCATCTCTTGGGTTTATTCCAATTGCTAACCTAGTCCACCAATAGCAACATGCCATGTGGATTTATTGCAAAAAGAAAATAAAAAAATTACATCATAGTCCAAATGGAGCTTGGGCGAATTTGTTAGGTCTAGGAGCATGCAATCTCCACCCTTGGATCTTGATCCTTGCTTTATTTATCATTGCTAAATTCTCTCTCTCTATCTGTCCACGCCCAAGCTTAGCCACCATTCTAGTTCCATGCCTCACTAAGTTGGATTTGTGGTCCAAATTGCTACTCAAAGATGTGCACGCCCATGGGTTACCAAAATGGAAAAGATTCTTTGCCATGTGGATGCCATGTAGATGCCATGTAGCTATTGATGTGCCCAATTCGTCCATGTGGCTCCCATGTAAGCAATGGGTCCCATTTGATGCCATTTGAGAGCCTTAATTACCATTGGGGTTCTAAGGTTGATATCTCATTCATGTGGACACCAATTGAAGTGAAATTTGATGCGTTGGAAAGCTCTTGAGGTCCTCTTTTACCTCCCTCGGTTCTTGAGTGGTATTGAAGTGCAATTTTATCTGCTTCATCTAGATCTTCATCAACAGTCTCATCATCTCCATATGGTCGTCATGCATTTCTGGTTGTCTTTATAAATGTAGATGAAGGTTTAGCTACACTTTCATGAACTTTGGGATCTCATAGCACGGTTAAAGACTTCATTCAGTTGCCAATTAATATTGTATCATATCATACAGCCAAAGAATATGCTGTTGGGTAGATCTTTAAACTGAGATTTCATTTCTGTTTGCTTTTTTCTTCAATTAAATACATAATGATAAAGATGATGGTAATGGGTCTTGTTAGTTCATTCCTTGCGTTACTTATTATGGTAGTAAAGCTTGGCGATATCAAGTTGTATCACCTGATATATACTAGGGGCAAAAGTCTGTCTATGTTTTCTCCTGGCCTGCCTGATTTTAACCCAGATCTGGACTGGCTTCCTCCCTTCTGGAAACCAAGCTGGACTTTCATATCATTATTGTCAAAGTCTGTCCAATCCTTCATGTTAGCTTATATATAAAAGCTCCGACAGGTTAACCCCAAGGAGTTGGCCTAGTGGTTGAGACACAAGACTTCAGGATAGGTCCAATCCCTGGTGACTATAATGAAGGGTCACTCTCCGTGAGATATTACAGAGTAAGGTCCCACCGCTTGAATCCGACAGTGTATGTAGAGAGGCATGCACAAGTCCCGAAGGACTAATCGGGTGAGACACCTGGACACCTTCGGTCATTAAAAAAAAAAAAGCTCTGGCAGGTTGTGAACTCTGGTGTGCCTGGTCCATAGCCTGCCCCAGGCTGTCTGAGTTCCTCCTCCAATATGTACATATTAGTTCTCTGTTCTCTGCTACTTCACATTTTAATTTATTGTTTTATGTACATTTGGAAGACCCAAGGGCCCATTTCCTCAATTAGTATCAAAGTGGTGCCCTTTGTCAAAGGGGTTGAATCGTGAAGGGTCTGGCTGGGGCTCTACATGTAACCTACAAAACTTCTCACCTTTGATGGGGAACTTTTTTCACACTGCATGATTTTAAAAGAATGCAAGCATATGAGATCTCAGATGGTTCAATCTTAATCGACACCCTTGATGCGTCACTGCCTACCCTTTGATTCTAACCACTTTATTAGGTAATCCATGGAAAAAATAACAAGAAAAAGTAAATAAAATGTACTATTGCATTTTATTTTGAACATTTCGAAAAAGTAATAATTATCATTATTAGAGTCACTTATCTCATCTATCTGAGGTTGACACTTGTAATTTGATTTTTACTGTATTGCATCTAACTGTAATGCTAATTTTTCAGGTACTTGATGGACCCTGACATGGACTTCGTAAAATTTTTTGGGAAGAACTATGACGTGGATACGCTTTCAGAAGGCATAATCAAAGAGATAAAACAGTATAAAAAATGAAGGAAAGCATTCTTATACTTAATCTTTGCCAGTAATTTGTTTTTGAATATTTTCAGTTTATTATTTACACATTTTATTTTTAAAGTTAAGATACAGGGAAGGTTGTGCCCACATGTCTACATTAGAGTATGTGAGAGATTTTGACAATCTAAAGGAATGTAAATGAATTTTTAGAATCAATGAATTAGTTAGACTTTTAAGGAAGAATGCATTCTGTCATTATTATTATTATTATAAAATTGTGATTTGAAGTTAGCCAGTGTATTTCTCATGTGTAATGGGACAGCGGGCTAATATACCATATGGGGAAACCCCAAGGGCTTATCTTGGTTTGAGAGTAAGATCTCTAGAAGGAAGTCTTGGGTTCAAAACATGGGAGCTCCAATGAAGAGCTACTTCCCATAAGAATATGTATAAAGTAAGGTCCCATCGAATTACACAGTGTGTACGAATAGAGGGGTTTTCACACATCCCAGAGGACTACTCAGGTGCGATACTTGGACACCTCCGGACCTAAAATATATATATACCATGTGGTGTCCAGTTAACATTTTGATTTAAACTATCTGATCGGAAAAACAGGATTACCTTGTGTAATCATCTACTAAGTTCATTGTAAGTCTCACAAACCAAACTTAACATTTGTATAAAGCTCTCATGAGATCTGGTTGTAGAGGACAATTATTATGTATAAACTTGTTATTTGAGGTGCAACTCTACAAGATACTCTAGCATTTTTGGCTCTCAGGCACAAGAGTTCTATGGGGGCTCAATTTATGATTAATCTATGTCATTAAAATTATTTTACTTTCTAACACGTAGATCCAAACTTTTATAATTTCCATTTGATGTGTTCTTAGCATTTGATCAATCATGATACGTTAAAATATTTATCCACTGATTCTTTTCAATTTTAAAAAATAAAAAATTAACATAATTCAATAGGTCCCAGTTTTAACAGTATAAAAGCTTTTATGGTAATCTATCCATCTATATGATTTTTGTTATCATCAAAGTGGGACTCATCATTTGACACGGACACGGCCCGTTAGAACATGGACAAGGCTCATCCGAGTGCATTATCGTATGCATGTAATCAATAATTGAGGCGACGATCGATTGAAATTATCCTTATTTTTATTAAAAAATACAATTTAAATTTAAAAAAAATAATAAAATTTTGAGAGGTTTAAAATTATGTCTTGATCAACTTGATTAAGATGATTTTTTTAATAAATCACATGTTGAACGAAAGATTATTCCAATATGTCTATCTCTACTCATTTGGTGAGTTGATAACTAAGGTACTTACAGTAATATCATACGATTGACACTAGTGAATATATGATACTTTAAAAAACATGGGAAAGAGATAAAGACAGTGAAAATCTCTTTATCAATTAATATATAAATAAGAGGTGATCACCCCCACACTGAATACCTACATATAGGGCCTCTCAGATAGAATAATGATATGTAACATAAAGAAAACCATGCTAATAACTTCTTCATTTTGCTTTTATTTTTATATTATTTTCATGCAATTTCAAAAAGTGATGCATGGCATAAGGTTTAAATTGGACTAAACTGTCCAAAGACTATTTCTACACTTAAAATAGCCCACAAACTGTCTCTTAAATAATAATTATAATAATAATAATAATAAAGAATTGTTTACAGTATCTTAAACAGATCTTAATATGCCAGTGGCGTGACAGGCCAATGGTTGTAAAAATCTTCATGAGTTCAATTTCAAACTCTAAAGGTATATGTAGGTTTATTGAGGCCTAAAAGGGAAATTTTCCTATATTATTCTATTAAAATATAAATTACATATTACATAAATTCCATATTTATACAAAATCTTAATTAAAGAAAATTATATTTTATAAATTATGGCTCAAATTCAACTTTTAAGCCAAACTTGGGCATTCATATACTATCCCTGAACCAACCCAAATTCTAAAATGAATATGACATTTTATGCCTAAAATGAGCCCAACCCGAGCCTGGGTCAACCTAAACCCATTTTTGTTGAGATTTTTCATGCGGATTGGGTTAGACCCAAAACAGCATGAGAGACAGAGATATTAGGGAATGGATCACAACATCCTCATCCTTCTCAGTGGGCATTGTAACTCACAAAATTGCTTCTCATCATCCTCCTATATGGTTTTGTTAATAAGTTTCCACTGAAAAAAACATAACAAACACACCTGAAGACATGAAAATGTTCAGTATTAGTTAGATGTCAAGTAGCTTCTCATGTGCAGTGAGCTCTCAACCAAGGTTGTGGTGACTAGTTGATAACATATGCTACTATTGCTATGTTCTAAATCCATTATGTGAGGTTGCATATTCTTCGCATGCATAGTAGTCTAATATCTGTCTCCCAAGTGTCGATTATGTACTTGATTTTCTTATTTAATGAAATCTTCTTTGTCACCGTTGAAAAAAAAAAAAATATGTTGATTTTTTTGCTTTATCCCTCTGTTCTTGCCAGTAGATGCACAAGTCAACTGCCAATGAATTCTATGCTACGTCATGTACTCTTCAAACTTATTGGAATTATACTGTCCCTTGTTATTCTATTGGAAACAATCAATCTTGCATCCTACCAATACTTTAGCCTCCGTATTCGAATATAGATTCATCAAAGAGTTGTTTATATGCTTTGCCAAACTGACGACCTATACACATTGCATTTGAACAGAAATCGAGCTTCAAAAGACCCCACACAAGGTACCATCTTGCTATCTTTTGAAGCTTTTTATATCCTACATGCCTTAATCGAGCATACCAATGATCTCGAGTCTCATTCTTTAGGGTCTTCTTCACGTATCCTCTGCTGACATCATGTATATAAGGGATGCATTTCTTGCAACATTCACACATTTCAACCCGAACAAGATATAGAATTTGTAGGGGTGCGAATGAGAGTCTCACATCAGTTGTGAGGGGGAAAAATCTAAAGATTTATATGGAGTTGGATATCTCCACCTTTCAGGCTAGTCTTTTGGGTTGGAAGCCTAATCCTAATAGTGGTATCAAAGCTAGGTCTCCAAGCCATAGCATGTGGGCTCAGGGTCCCCTAACCGAATGGGATGGTTGGCAACGTTCTATCTACTAGAGAGCCTTTGTCGAGGGAGGGGGGAGGGTTGTTGGCGTGGGAACGAGAGTCCCACATCGGTTGTGAAAGGAAAAATTTAAGGACTTATATGGGGTTAGATATCTCCACCTATCAAACTAGTCTTTTGGGCGGGAAGCCCAATCCCAAAGTGATGTGTGTGATTAGATGTGAATTGTCTACAATCACAACAACTCAATTACCACCTGATGCGGTGCATTCCCTGCATCCCCTTTCCTACTTTAGTGTTTTGTGTTTTTATTTTAAGTAAGGGTAGTTTTGTAATTGTTGTTTTTATTTTAAATAAGAGTCGTTTCGTAATTTCTGTTTTTATTTTATTTTAAGCAATGTTAAGTCTTATATAAAGCATTGTAAGCCTTTGGGGCAACACACGATGATGAAATAAAGAAAGGCTAATTTTTGCAAATCCTTTCTCTGTGTTTTTTTTGGAGTGAATTCTTGGTGAGAAGCCATCTTCTTCTTCCATGTACTCTGATCTCGCTTCTTCTCTCTTTTCTTCTTCTTCTTCTCTCTTTCTTCTTTTTCCCCTCTCTTTCCCTTTTTTCTATTTTCCCCAACCGTAACACATCCCAGAACAGTCATTTTTTTTCCGCCATCCCTTAAGCCATCCTCTTTGCTTTACACTTTCGCCCAACCCCTAACTCCCTATTACAGCCATCTACTGTCATCACTGATCCTTCCTACACCATCTAATCTTCCCCACAGCCCTTTCCTCTTACCCAAAACTACATTTTCCTTACTGCCATGCTTTTCCTTAACCCCTTTTGATCCCAGATCTGCCACCTACAACCTATACAACCCCTAAACCGCGGTTGTCCCGCTTTCCTTATCCCTTTTAACCCTTCAATACACATTCCTGTGTTTTCAGACCTTACCTTAGCCTCTCCACCCTCTCCTATTGCCTTTCCTACTGCAGCCCATCCTTCTCAAGCCTCGCACAGTCCTTACCACCTGTCCTAAATCTTCATACAGTCCCTATCTTAGCATTTCCTACCTGTCCTTCCCTTTTCCTTACTGATGTCCTATAAATCTAGCCCTTTCTTAACCCCATTAACCCTTCCTAACACTGTCATATCCAGATTTCATCATAAATTTGAGACCAAACAACCAAACATAGCATTATTTGTTGTGGAATCTATATGTTTATGAGATCTGACGATCATCTTTGTCTTGAGGGCCTTCCAATTTTGAGCTATAGCATGGTTTGGATTGTGAGTTAATTACTTACATTGAATTCTCTGAATTTCTTTATTATTTGTGGTAGATTTTATTACTTTGAATTGCAATTATTAATTTAGATTTAATTTCAGCCTCATATTTTGCTTTATATTAGTTTCTTGTTACATTATAAATACATTTAAGCATTTAGGGTCACCTTTTGTCTTATCCTGCTTCAAATTTGGTATTAGAGCAAGGTTGGGTTGTTTCCTTAAACACCCACGGTCTTAGGTTGCATCCTTTCAAAAAAAAATGCATTATTTATTATTTAAAAAAAAATTCAATTATATCATTCATTACCTATAGAATTAGGTCATAGCATACAGTCAGAATCCATCCCTATATTAGTGCGTCTAGAGGAACACTAGTATGTGTACCCGTGCATGACCACTAGGAGTGGAGTTACCTATCAAAAATAGTCTGAACCATTCAGCGAAATGACAGGAGATCAACCCCCATCTTGATTTACTCAGGCCTTTGCCCAATTAGATGCCTGGCTCACTGACCTTCAAATAGGCCAAGATACCTTAGGTAATGACATGACCAACTTGAGAACCCAGATTAAAGCCCTTGAAACCCCTAAGAATGAGGAGAATGGGTCAGTTCATGAGGATAATGAGAATTTTAATAGAGACTATAGAGGCCGCAAAGTTGGTCACGGTAGATTCCAACAACCACACAAACATTAGGAACCCATCGACCATGAGGAACGTGTCTTAAAGAACGTTCGATTAGAAGCCCCTGAATTTAAGGGACGAATAGACTCTAAGGTTTTCTCAAATTGGTTGTCGGACATGGATCACTACTTTGAGTGGCATGATATGTTGAAAGCTCGTAGGGTTCGTTTTTCCAAAATAAAATTGGCGGGACAAGCTCGTCTTTTCTGGACCATAGTGGAACATAAACTCCGGAGGCAATGAGGTGGACCCCTCAATCTGAATTGTGATGAGATGAAATAATATTTGAAGGAAAAGTATATCCCTCTCAGATACAAGCAAAGACTCATTGACCAATGGAACTCTCTACGTCAGGGCAACTAGACCATTGATGAGTAAATTGAGAAGTTTGATGAGTTCCTTATGAGATGCGAGTTGGATGAGGGCCCCAACCAAACCTTTTTCTAGGTTTAAACTAGGTCTTCATCCTGAGTTCCAACGTGAGCTTATTTTGTATGGGGTAGAAACATTGAAGGAAACTTACCAAATAGTCCAAGGTTTAGAAAGTTATTTCAAGCCGAATCCTCCAAAGTAATTTGACTCCCAAGGTGCCAATCCTAAGCCTAATCCGCAAGGATCTCTACAGAATACAGTGAGTCAACCCAAACAAGCCACCAGTGCTCCATCTAAGAACAAGGATGCAAATTTTAAGGGAGCTTCTGGTGCAAGCTCTTTCGAGGAATGATCCTCAGTTCAGTGTTACTACTGTCAGGGATACAAACATTTTGCTCTGTGAATGTCCTACTAAGATCATGAACCAAAAAGAACCATTTTGTTGGGAGAGCCACCCATTGAAGAGATTGCCCATGAAGATGGCATAAAAGTTCAATTTCAGGGAGAATATTCTTTGACTGACGAGGAACTTGATTAGGAGATCGATGCAGAGTTTCTTGTAGTGGTTAGATGTGTTTTTCCTCGATCTCAACCCTTAGAAGATTGGAAGCGCACAACCATTTTCCACACTTACATCAAATGAGGTGGGAAATCATGCAAACTGATTTTGGATAGTGGAAGTTGTGCAAATGTTGTATCCACCAGTGCAATTGCTCGATTGAGTTTGAAGCCTGAGCCTCATCCTAATCCACATCGAGTTGCGTAGGTCAATGACACGTCAATCACAATCACTCAATAGTGCATCGTGCCCATTCAGATCTTCACCTATCAGAACACTGTGTGGTGTGATGTGATCTCCATGGGCGTAGGACACATTATTTTGGGTCGTCTTTGGTTGTTTGATCATGATGTGACACTATTCGGTCAAGCGAACACGTGTAGCTTTGAGGATAATGGTAAGAAGATCAAATTCCTCCCTATGCAACCCAGGCCCCCTCACTCAAAACAAGATGACACAAAGAGGGACTAATGAAACTTCGGTTGTGTATGCCCTAGTGTCGAGAGAGACCTTCCCTGAGGTTAGTACTGAGTTTCCAAAGGTTGTAGTTCCGGTCTTTAAGGAATTTCAAGATATATTCTCATCTAATTTACCGAATGAACTACCTCTCATGAGGGACATACAACATGCCATTGATCTTGTCTCTAGGGTGACTTTGCCAAACCTGCCTCATTATAGGATGAATCCTAAGGAGCATAAAGAGTTGAAGCATCAAGTGGATGAGATCCTACAAAAAGGATTCATCAGGGAGAGTTTGAGTCCATGCGTTGTGCCAGACCTCCTGACACCCAAGAAAGACGGCACCTGGCGCATGTGTATAGATGGTAAGGCTATTAATAAGATTACTGTCAAGTATATGTTTCCAATTCCACGTCTCAATGACATGCTTGACATGATGGCCCGTGCTACTATCTTTTCGAAAATTGACCTCAATAGTGGATATCATCAAATCCGCATTAGACCAGGAGATGAATGGAAGACAACTTTCAAGACGAAGGATGGTCTGTACGAGTAGATGGTGATGCCTTTTGGTTTGACCAATGCTCCAAATACGTTTATGCAGGTGATCACTCAAGTGTTGAGAGCCTTTATGGATAACTTATTAGTGGTATATTTTGATGACATTCTAATCTATAGTACCTCTCAGGAACAACACCTGCAACATCTGAGATTAGTCTGTGAGGTCTTTCAGATAAAAAAGTTACATGCAAACCTAAAGAAGTGTATATTCATGTCTGATAGGGTTATCTTCATAAGGTTTGTAGTTTCATCTAAAGGTATGTCAGCAGATCCCGAAAAGATCAAGGCCATAGTAAGTTGGCCCAAACTGTGGAATATACATGAGGTGCGAAGCTTTCACTGCTTAACTATCTTCTATAGACGGTTTATCCAAGGGTTTAGTTCCATCACGGATTCCATTAAAAAATGGGAGTTCCAATGGACTAAAACAACCTCGAGAGCTTTCCAAGAGATCAAGACTCATATGGTCGAAGCTCATGTCATGTGACTACCAGACTTTTCCAAAGTCTTTGAAGTTGCGTGTGATGCGCCTGGCGTTGGCATAGGTGGAGTCCTAAGTCAGGAAGGACATCATATCGCTTATTTTAATATGAAGTTGAATGAAGCCAAACAACGATATTCCACCTATGACAAGGAGTTTTATGCGGTTGTGCATGCACTCCGTCATTGGAGACATTACCTTTGGCCGCACATATTCGTTTTGTTCACGGACCATGAGGCCTTGAGATATCTCAATTACCAGAAGAAGTTAAACCCAAGACATGGCAAGTGGATTCAAATTATTCAGGAATACACTTTTGTGTCAAAACACAAGGCTGGGGTTGAGAACAAACTAGCCAATGCATTGAGTCATAGGGTTGCACTAATATTGTTCCTGAGTGTAGAGGTGACCGGTTTTGAACAGTTGAAGGATGAATATCCTGCATGCCTGGATTTTAGGGAGTTGTATGCTTCACTCTTGAGTAATCAAGAGAGGAGTAATAAAGAGTTTCTCATGATGGATAACTTGTTGTTTTAGAGAAATAAATTCTGCATTCCCCCAACGTCCCAGTGTGATTTTCTTGTTTGGGAGTTACATTCCAGATGTATGGCTAGACATTTTGGGAGAGACAAGACGATTGCCTTTGTTGAAGACATGTTTTATTGGCCTAGTATCAAGAGAGATGTGGCTAAAATCATTGGGTAATGTAGAACTTGTCAACTGGCAAATCAAAGGAAGCAAAATACAGGATTGTATACTCCTTTGCCAGTTCTCCATGCTCCTTGGCATGATATTAGTATAGACTTCGTACTTAGACTTCCGAAGACTATTAAGATATACGATTCCATTTTGGTGGTTGTAGACTATTTTTCTAAAATGGCCCATTTCCTTCCGTGTTTTAAAACCTCCGATGCTTTTAACATTGCCAAGACATTTTTTGGAAAATATTGAGGCTTTGTGGGTTACAAAAGACGATTATGTCAGATAAGGATGTCAGGTTCATGAGTTATTTTTGGAAAATCCTATGGCACATGATGGGTACTAGGTTACAGTTTTTGTCTACGTATCATCCTCAGACTAATGGTCAGACTGAGGTAGTTAATCGTAGCCTAGGAAATTTGTTGCATTGTCTACTTGGAGAGCGTACGCAAACGTCGGATGTTGTTCTACAGATTGCTGAGTTCACGTATAATAGCTCGGTCAATAGATCCATAGGTATGAGTCCCTTCGAAGTCATGCATAATTATAAACCTAGGAAGCCTATAGATCTCATTCCCATGTCTATGTCACATAGGCCATCTGAGTCTGCATCATCATTTGCACATCACATACATGAATTGCATGCTGAAATTAAAAGAAGAATAAAGATGAGCATTGAAGTGTATAAATCTGCTGTAGATATTTATCGTAGATTCAAAGAATTTAATGTGGGTGATTATATGATGATCTGCATAAGACCTGAGTGATTCCCACAAGGAACTGTGAAAATGTTACATGCTCATAGTGCAGGGCCTTTCAAAATTTTGAGGTGAGTTGGATCCAATGCATGTATTGTAGACTTACCATCTGATATGGGTATTAGTCCTACTTTCAGTGTGGAAGATTTAGTCCTTTTCCATGGCCCAACAGCTACACCTCTAAGTCCATCATCACATCATTCCCTTAACAGTTTTACTGGCTTACCTGACCCACTTCATGACCTAATCAGCCTTCACAGCCTTTACCTACCATACATTCCTTACCACCTAAGAGAGATGAGATAGAATCTATTCTAGATGAGGAAGTGGTTTCTACACATGCCGGAGGTTATCAAAAGTATCTTGTGAAGTGAAAAGACAGACCGATTACAGATGCAACATGGTTGACAGAAAATGAGCTAAATCGACTTGATCAACACCTTCTAAAGAGATATCGGAGTTTTGTTTCGTCCGAGGTACGTTCCTCTACTATAGCAAAAGATGACATTGATGACAGAACATATTTCTGAGTCTATCAGCGACGACGGAAGAGAGCCGCTCCAACTCCATCATTATGGCTTGACAATTATTTGACTGGATGACATTGAAGACCTCACGTTCGAGTGTTTTGGCACCTTGAAGAGGCCATCTTGGGAAGACGCGTGCGTAGGAACATTTATGTCTTCTCATCTGTTTGAACTTGAGGTCTAGTTTTTCTCAGATGGGGAGATTGATGCGGTGCATTCTCTGCATCCGCTTTCCTATTTTAGTGTTTTGTGTTTTTATTTTAAGTAAGGGTAGTTTCGTAATTTCTATTTTTATTTTATTTTAAGCAATGCTAAGTCTTATATAAAGCATTGTAAGCCTTTGGGGCAACACACGATGATGAAATAAAGAAAGATTGATTTTCGCGAATCCTCTCTGAGTGTTTTCTTGAAGCGAATCCTTGGCGAGAAACCATCTTCTTCTTCTTCCAGGTATTATTATCTCTCTTCTTCTCTCTTTCTTCTTCTTCCCCTTTCTTTCCCTTTTTCTATTTTCCCCAGTCGTAACACATCCCAGAGCAGTCCTTTTTTTTCCGCCATCCTCTTTGTTGTACACTTTCGCCCAACCCCTAACTCCCTATTACAGCCATCTACTGCCATCACCGATCCTTCCAACACCTTCTAATCTTCCCCACAACACTTTTTTTTACCCAAAATTACATTTTCCTTACTACCATGTTTTCCCTTAACCCGTTTTGATCCCAGATCTGCGACCTACAGCCAATACCGCCCCTAAATCGCCGTTATTCCTCTTTCCTTAACCCTTTTAACCCTCTAATACACCTGTCCTGTGTTTCTAGACCTTACCTTGGCCTGTCTGCCCTATCCTATAGCATTTCCTACTGCAGCCCATCCTTCTCAAGCCTCGCACAGTCCTTACCACCTGTCCTAAACCTTTATACAGTCCATATCTTAGCCTTTCCTACTTGTCCTTCCATTTTCCTTACTGTTGTTCTATAAATTTAGCCCTTTCTTAACCCCATTAACCCTTCATAACACTGTCATATCCATATTTCATCATAAATTTGATACCAAACAACCAAACTTAGCCTTATTTGTTGTGGAATCTATATGTTTGTGAGATCTGACAATCCTCTTTGTCTTGAGGGCCTTCTATTTTTTAGTTATAATTTGTTTGCATTTGTAAGTTAATTACTTACATTGAATTCTCTGAATTTCTTGATTATTTGTAGTAGATTTTATTACTTTGAATTGTAATTATTAATTTTGTCATGACCCGATCCCATACGTGGGCCCGGGACGCGACTAAATTTTCTTTTTTAAAACCTTAATCTAATGATTCACTAATTCATAACATACTACCCATGTGACTCTAATACCTATGAGTGATATCCATGTGTTAAATATTCCTAAACATAGTCAGCAAATTCATCTGAACAATTTTCACTCAAACACACGGAAGCAATATATTAAGCACACCAACACATAAATATATTACATGGAAACATCAAATTTAAAGACATAAGTTTTTATGCCACATGAGGCATATTTATTATCAAAATACATAGAATAGTCCATAAATTCATTTTGTTTCCTTGATCGAAAAACTACGGGAAACATCCGAGTTTGACTTTCAGCGAGGTACCATTGGTTCCTCCATTCCTTCCTCTAGTTCATATCCTGCAATGTAAGAGACATGAGCAACAACCTAGTGGAGAGATCTCACCATAAAATCCAACATACAATATTCATGGAATAAATAACAATGCATGTTCCATGAATGAAATGTAGTTAATTCACTTAACTCATTTTCACCATAACATCCAATATAATACATGAAACAATAAATAATGCATGTTTCATGAATGCAAGGCGGTTAATCCACTTAACCCATTTTCACCCTAAGATCAATTTCTAAGGTGTTTTACCAATTTTTACCAAGGTCAGCCCCCATTTAGCAACTTGTAAGTGCATAAGGTCTCCACAACATGGTATACTAGCCCATCCAACACAAACTGTTGATGGTGGTCGACCACAGCCTACTAACACGTCCAATCCAACGGTTCGCAAACGGTGTTCGGCCTAACATCACAAGTTCTCCACGGCCCGGTCTAATAGCATATCCAACACCAACGGTTGATGGCGATCGACCACAGCCTACTAACACGTCCAATCCAACGGTTCGCAAATGGTGTTCGGCTAATCTCAGCAATTATAGCCCGACGGCGAATATCAGATTTTCCAAAGTTATTATCTTTCACAGATTTAACTTATAATCATAACTCTCATATGCAAATGTCAAATGCATGATAATGCATGATTTCTAATGCCCTCCTTACATATGGACTTATTTTGAGAGAACCACCATATTTCAGCCTTATCATTTGGTGTATCTAATTCCAATACAAGAAATCAATAAAATAATCAATATCACATAAACATATAAAACTGGATTTAATAACAAGAATGCCTTCATAAAGTTTTTATCCGACAATTTCCAAACACTCCATGGGTCCATACTGAGTTAGAGACTACAAGTACACGACTCTCACCATTTTAATGCCTACATTCTAAACAGTTAGAACATTTACATCCCTTACATGTAGACAGTGTCAGGTCTCGTATTCTAGACCTATATAGCCTTTTCCAACTTTAAATGACCATGGATCCTATTTCAGTCTAGTGTTAGTGGGTTTAACATATAACACAATACAAGTGTTGGTTCAAGTCTCCTCACCACTATCCGCATAGATTATCACACAATCTGTACGATAAAATAATAATATAAATTTCAAGTCAATAAAATATTTACGAACTACTTTCCATCCCCTATGAATTTTTCAAGAAAACATGATAAATGTAGTGAGTCTCCTAATTCTTTCTACTCGATTAGATTAAGTCAGCAGTTAGTTGTCAGCTAACCAAAACATCACATCAAAATAAAAATATAAAGTACTCAGTGTCTGGTCTCTTATTTTTTCCTGGCCAGGGAAAAGTGTTGAGACTGACCCCAGAGGGTGCAGTGCAGGAAATGAAATAAAAGTACTCAGTGCCCAAATCCTTTTACCACCGAGTGACCAAGGCCGTCTCAGATGGCTACCGAGCGGCTTATCTGCTGCGCTACAAATGGAGATTTTTGGCCTAAAGATTATAATGCAAGTAGTATAAAAGGTACTCAGTGTTCCACTTCAAGACCATAGGATGACTAAGCGCCTCCTCAGATGGTATCACCGAGCGACTAAGCGCCACTACTGATGAACCATCGGGTGACTAAGCGTTACCTCAAATGGTATCACCGAGCGACTAAGCCCCACTACTGATGAACCATCGGGTGACTAAGCGCCACCTCAAATGGTATCACCGAACGACTAGCGCCATTACGGATGATAATGTGGCCCAGAGGTTACGATACTGAATTTAACACACAATGCATAAAAATAAACACACAATTGTTAGATGGGGTTAATATTTTCCCCTCTTTTAATTAAAGGCTGAAAACAAGCTTTGAACTTAAAATAAAATGATTTTAAAGGTATAATTTAAAATTTAAGAGAGAAGCCTATCCTCCCTTCATTTTGAAAAATTGAATTTTAAAACCCAATACTAAACTATTCTAATTTTGAAATGCTACGAAATTATTAAAATTAAAAAAAAAAAAAAAAACTATTTTGGTACCTCACACGCGAAAATCCATCGATATTTGACTAAGTTTTGAAAACCCGAAGTAAATACGAGAAGCTTTGAAGTTCGGCGGCTAGTGTCTGCTTCTGTTGCTTGCGGATGAACAGAAGAAAAGAAAAGAAGAAAATAAAATGAAAGAAGAGAAAGAGGCAGGAGAGAGTGACGGCTCGGTTGGCTTCTAACGTTTTCGGAAAAAAAAAAAAATGAAGAGAAGAAAGTGGAAAGCAGAGAGAGACGTTGGAGGCAATGATTTTTTTTTTCTTGCTGCTGGCGGATGTAAAAAAAAGGGGGAAAAAAAAAACAGAAGAAAATGAAGGAAAGGAAGAGAAGGCAATCTTGTTGTTGTCTCTCTTTCTTTTTTTTTTTTTTCTGTTGCTGCTTGCGGTCGTACAGAAAGAAGAAAAAAAGGAAGAGAAGAAAGCAAAAGACAGTGAGAGTCTGCTCCTCACCTCCTTAAATAGAAAATGCATGTAGGCGATTAATGGGTGGAATTCATCCACCATCGTAGCTTTGTCCTTATCTTAAAAGATTTTTAGATTATTTTATTATTATTTTCTTTTTAAGAATTCCTTTTATATCCTTTGTTAAGTCTGATTATTCCAGGGTCCCACTAATTTAATCTAAATAGTCCACTAGGTCAGATATTAAATTATTAACATAGTATTAAATTTTGGATAGAAAATTCGGTCAACAACTCAGTGTTTTAATAAAAAAACATCGATTTGATAAAATTTCTTAATTTTAAAGAATTTCCTGGAGAAAATTTAATTTTATAATTAGATAGATTAAATTAGTCTGATAAAAACATTCTAAAGTTTCAAAGTGTTTCGAAGTAAAAAACCTCTCTATCTAAATGACAGAATATTCGACGGCTCCATTTCTCGACGTAAAATAACTATTAAAAACTTGATATTTTGGAAATCTAAAGATACAAATGGCTCAATTATATTACAGATTGAATATTAACTTCCTTTGTATATTTTTAGTATTCTGTCTTTCTTATCCAAGTGGGGTTTTGCCACCTATAAAATTTTAGGCAGTGAAAATAGGTAGAATTAGGTCGAGATTGGCATTCAGTTAAGTCTGGATTTTAAAAATAATGCAAGATCTAAAATTTGAAGTTAAAATGAAATTAAATGACTGACTTTCCAAAGTAGCCAAATTTTAACCCTAAAATAATATTATTAATAATTATAACTTGTTATTATACCTTTAAAATTTAATTTGAAAGAGTTTTCGGATTCGGATTGAGTCAAACTCAGACTTGTTGAGAAGCTCATTCAATATTCTTCATAATCAACATAACAAAACTTTTAATTATTGACTAAAAATATTTAATTAATTAAAATTTGTCTAAATTAACCACTAATTTAGACTGGAATATCACAAATTTAGAATTAATTTTAGCTTTATATTTTATTTTATATTAGTTTCTTATTACATTATAATCGCATTTAAGCATTTAGAGTTACATTTTATCCTGTCCTGCGTCACCACCATACAGACACATGGTCTAGAACTTTTCATTGGCAATCATGTGGTTTGAAGTTTGAACAATTGGAATCAATGAGTCATTCATATAGTCAATAGTCTCTTCACGCTGATACTACAATTCTTCTAAATCATGTTGGCCTCAGCATGAAAAGCTCACAATTCTACTCTTAAAGCATGCTCAATTGCTTATTCTATGGTAGATGGATCCACACAATTAGCAACCTACACAATTTGTTTCAAAGTTCTAATCTTCCTCATCTCATACTCCCTCCACATGCACCCTCTCCCCCTTCCCCAATCTCCCCACCTGCTAGCTTTACTATACAAGTTATTATCGCTGGCACAAGTTTCATTTTGCAATAGCAAAGAAGTGGTCATGTTTTCCACAACGATAACAGGACCTAACTTGCTTATCTTGTGTGCTTTTGTCATTTTTGTCGTAGCTACCACCGGTATTAGTTGAGATCTGGTTAAACGGAATTTTGAAATCTGAACGGTTGCGGCTGCAACGCATCATACCGTATCGGTTGTACACCGTTGTGGACGATACACAACCGATATGTATTGTAAACACGGCATCTCTATTAAAATGGACATAACTTTGTCATATGGACTCTGATTGAGGTGATTTTAGAAGCATAAGAAAGAGGACTCAGAGAGCTACACGACGCGAATAAGAATTGAAGCGAGAATTTTGTCCACACTTTATTATTGAATTTTAGATTATTTAAAAGTCAAAATTAAAAAAAATGATAAAAATAACTCAAAATGGTCATTCTATAGGAGAAAATTAGAAAAAAAATTACTAGACTTTATTTTCTATTTTTTTCGAATTTTTGGGTTTTTTTCACGTTTTTTCAAAATATTTTAAAATTCTCAATTTCATAACTTCAAAATCACATTTAAGTATCTAAATGACTGCGAAATAATAATAAAATTACATAAATATTTTAGATTTTCTATAATTTTTTGAAAAATAAAAAAAATGAAAAAGAAGGTTCAATCCGATCACAATCCAAATTAAAGGTATAAATCTTGGTTGATACGATAGGTATTGGTTGTATATCAGAATATCGGTCGATATCTTGGCGATGTGTATCAGCCAAATATCGGCCGATATCCATAGATATCGTTGGAGATATTAGCCGTGGGCCTCGGCCGATATTAGCCCATATCGAAACGCCTATATTTAAATACCGGACTTCTGACACTAACACCCTTGACGTCCGATAGAACCATAGAAATTTTCTGAGTCCCAAAATGTTGCCTACTGGTCCGAGCTCTGATAACCTCTGACAGTTCTCTATCGAAAGTCCGAAAGTGTCGAACTTCCAAACCCTCTAAACCCTACAGGCTGGTCAACATGATGAGAAAACACCTTCCCACTCTAGCTCCACACGTGCCAACACCTTATTTCTTAGGCTAGACATATAGACACCACACTTTCCTGCTATCAGACACCCCTTTTCGAATTTTGGGATGAAATTACCATTTTGCCTTCTGTGTTTTGATAGTCCGAGCAAACCTCCAAATGGAAGAATCAATCGAACGATTCCAGGAATCATCCAATCGAACCTCAAAATGGAAGAACCAATTGAACAATTCCAGGAATTGTCCAATCGAACCTCCAAATGGAAGAACCGATCGAACGATTCCAGGAATCGTCCGAACGAATGTTGTGGAGAGGGATTTACAAAAGAGGTTATTTCTCGACCGATTTTTACAAACAAGGTATCAAAATTCATCTACTCTGAATTTTATGAACTCAGAGACTGATTTTAAGTGAAAATGGTATAGTTTTGGACTTCAAAATCGTACCCAAATAATTAAGGAAAAATTACTTTCCCTCTTAATTCTTTGGGTAGGATTTTTTAAGTCCAAAAGTATACCCTTTTCACTTAAAATCAATCCTGGAGTTCATAAAATTCAAAGTATATGATTTATTTTTTTTTTATTTTTTTTTTGAATTTACGTCTGGGAAACCGCAAGAAACCCAGCATAAAACCCCCACGGATGATACCCACTACCCTTAGGGTACACTAGGTTAGGCCATGAGGCTCGAACTTGGCACATCATGTAGATGAATTTTGATACATTGTTTGTAGAAATAGGTTGAGAAACCTGCTCGTTTGAAAATCCGAACCAAATGCGCAAAGGTTATAGTTGGCAGGGAAGCCTTTTCTCGACTGATTTTTACAAACAAGCTATCAAAATTCATCTACTCTGAATTTTATGAACTTTGGGATTGATTTTAAGTGAACATGGTATAATTTTGGACTTAAAAAATCGTACCTAAATAATTAAGAGGGAATGTCATTTTTCTTTAATTCTTTGGGTACGATTTTTTAAGTCCAAAACTATACCATTTTCACTTAAATCAATATCGGAATTCATAAAATTCAGAGTAAATGAATTTTGATATATTATTTGTAAAAAATCGGTCTACAAACGGCCTCTTTTGAAAATCCCTCTCCACAACATTCGTTCGGACTATTCCTGTAATCGTTTGATTCGTTCTTCCATTTGGAGGTTCGATCGGAATATCAAAACACGGAAGGGCAAAATGGTAATTTCACCTCAAAATTTGAAAAGTGGTGTCTGGTAGCAGAAAAGCGTGGTGTCTATATGTCCAGCCTATTTCTTAAATAGAATTATGAAATAGAAAAACTGGGTTGTTACAATATCTTTCCGATATAGCATGAAAAATGTCGTTTGAACTTATTACAAATTTTCTACTTTTAGGAAGGACCAATATTATTCTTAGAAAATAAAAAAATAAAAAAATAATGAAAAAAAAATATGGAATATAAATATATGTAGGTGAGCACTTTCCAAATAAGTCATTGTTGGTGGTAGTAAATGTGAGATCTGAATCAATGAGAATATGAGACTAAATTCATTATTTGAACCAAAGGAAAAAAATAATTGATGCTTAATGAACTCTTGAAAACGACATGAGATAAAAACATTAGCACAATTATATATTTACCTACATGGTGTAGTTCAACTTGTTGCCTCCCGCCTCAAAAAGCGAGGGGTTGCGGGTTAGAGCTCCCATGGCCTAACCTTAGTGTACCCTAGGGGTAGTGGGTCACCCATGGGAGTTTTACGCTGAGTATCACGCAGTTTCCTACACGTAAATTCAAAAAAAGAATTATATATTTACAATCAATACTATTATGAAGTAGAAAGTGTGTTTTTCAAATGAAAAATTAGAAGTGCAACTTGAGCTAGGCTTAATCCGAGCCTACATAGAAAAACACAAAATAGTTAGCTTTAGGTTGACCCAAGGCCCGAACGGGGCTCTTTTTTTCCCAAAAATCATGCCGAAATTAAGAATTCAGGCCTAATACATGAAAGTCTGAGTTTGGTCAAATGTTTAAATTTGAGTCACGTTTTATAAAATTTATTCTTTAATTGATCTTGTATATAAATATAAATTTTATACAACGCATAATTCAAATTTTATAGAATAATATTAAAAAAACCATTTTAGACTCATAGAAGCCCACGCACAAATATAGAATAATATTAAAAAAAACCATTTTAGACTCATAGAAGCCCACGCACAAATAAACGGAAACATACATTTTGGACTTAGAAGCCCAGCTCCAACCCTACAAATACTTCCTTGTCCCAAAATACTTGTTCTATTTTAAAAAAAAAATATTTCTTAAGGATCGTTTTTGTGCGAAACGCGACAAAAGCGTATTAATACATTCTCATCATGTTATAATGTGATTTGGAGCTCATCGAAAAGGTTAAAGCTTTGATTTAATGTCAAAATAAAAGAATAGGATAAGTAATTTGGGACAATTTCAAAATACATATAAGACAAGTATTTTAAGACAGAGGGAGTATAATTCAGTCTCGTCTTTGATTTTTGACCAAATTGGGATAATATAGGCTTCAGATTAGGGAAGTCCAAAACTCGACTTAGCCTATCTGAATTGCAATCCCATGGAAAATGTAGTATGATCTCTCTCTTCCAATAATACATAAAACTATAACAGGATTAGGGACTAGTATAATAAATATAGCGGAAAATGCATATTTGGAATAGAAAATGCGTTTGATTCATCTCTTTTTATCGTGTATATATATATATTTTGAATTTAGGTGTAGGAAACCGCGGGAAATCCAACGTAAACCTCCACGTGTGATACCCACTGTCCTTAGACATACCGGGTGAGGCCGATAGGGGCTCGAACCTGACACATTCCGCTTTCTGAGACAGGAGATTACCAGTTGAGCTATATATATAATGATAAATAGAAAATAAAGTATATACATATAGAGGTATAGTATTCTTTCATTAGAAGGCATTCTACAAACTTTTCTTGTAACATCAGTATAACTTCACAATCCACATACACTGGTAAATTGATGAAGAGTAATCTCATGAAAAGTAGTCTAGAAGAATTTGAACATGTAATTGAAGCAAAGATCTCTGCGATAGGAGCTTCTTGACTGTCAAGCCAACTCCTAAGAAGTTACTTATGAATTACCCATTTCTTCCCAATACTATTCCCTGTATCTAAATACGATTTCAATAAATATTGACGCTTTGTCTAATCAGTAGCCATTCATTTCATATATAGGTGGCCAATTAATATTACCACATAGGGTTGTATTGATTTCAACTTATATCTTAACTAAAATTTTAGATGCATGCAACATGCATGCTAAGATAATGAGTGTTGCGTACCTCCTTTTAATTTCTAAGTAGCAACGGGACACTGAATGAAATCAGAGCAACACCCCAGCATCAAATAAAAAAATTTGAAAATCGACTAAGAGTTTTAAACATTATTAAAATACTTAGTGTTTTTACAATCTTGTTATTTGCTAGTAAAACTTTTTAAATCAAGCATTGAATTATACTCCCACTGTCCCAAAGTTGTCTTATATGGATTTTGGAATTGTCTCAAAATAGTTGTCTCATTTATATTGGAGTAGTATAAAGTATGTTGAAAATGGATGAGATCACATGGAGAGCTAGTCTTGTATAAAGAGTTCCTTAATAAATACAAATATTTCTAATGATACAACTAAAATAAGACGAGGGGAGTATTTTATTGAAAGAAAAATTGAACAAGTTAGCAATAGTGGGAGAATTTCTCAATTCAATTATTATAGTTTTGTGTAGTGGGCAGTGAAAAAATCAGTCACGTATAGTTAATAAATATTAAACGTCCAAATTAGAAGTCTAGATTGAATGTCTAGGAATGAAATTTTGTATATGCGTATGTTATTTCAATGGATCTCATCAAATCATGTTTGGTTGAACTAAAAAATTAACCGAGATTTTTTCTAATCAAATGGCCAACCTAAAATTAAAATAAAAAATAAAAAATAAAAAATTAACATAGATTTTTTCTAATCAAATGGGCAACCTAAATTAAAAAAAAATAGAGAGAGAGAGAGAGAGACTGCCCATGCAATCTTTTCCAAATTAATATGGTGATGGTATCTGTTTGTATAACTCACGACGATGATTGAAGAACACCCAAAATATGATAATGGAAAATCACATGATCCACGTTGAATATTTAAAGAAAAAAAAAAGATCAGATGCTTAATTTTAGGATCAATTTAATCCAACGTTGGATGCCATGCTAATTAAGTAATTAACCTGAACCTTAGGATGATAAAGATTTTTTTTTTCGTTTTTATTTTTGAGGTTTGATATTATCAAATCATGTGGTCATGTGGATGTCGTCTTTCAAAAATTTGGTGTATAGTAAAACCTCTATAATGTAATATGATTCAGGATCATAGTACATATATTATATTATAGAGGTTAATAAATTAGAAGGTCTAGTAGTATTCCTTTCTAAAAATCTCTTTAAAACTCTCACATATCATTAAAATGTCTTCTTGGCTTCTCTTTGTGAAGACAAATCACTCTATTCATTTCTATAAATTTCTCATTCAATGAGAAGAGAGTATATGCACCGTCCCAAAAAATAGGAAAGTTTATCAAGAAGTCTATATCAAATTACTTTTATGGAGTCAGATGATCTAGTTTGTGACGTTCTTAGTCACTTTTACAGGTAATTTTGTATTCTGAATGTATGAAATATTACTTTACAAAATGGTTAGGACAGTACATTTTTAATTCTAAATGTATTGAGTACTGAATTAGAGAGATTTATTACATTTTGTATGGTTTTGAGGTCAGAACCAGTTGCCAATATTATTTTAGACAGGTTATAATTTTATAGAGTACTACATTATAGAGAGTTTACTGTATAATGCATAGCGGTCGTTATATCATCGATGTACTTGTATATTAAGATAAGTTCGAAAGAAGTCAAACATGGGACCTCTATTCTAATTCGAGATTCATTTCTCTGTACTCACTAAAACTTCATGAATTGAATCCTTATTCTATTCAATCTCATTTCCATTTACACTCCAAAATTGATTATCTTAAAGATCTTTTAAGACATAGACTCTTAAAGTAATCTATTCATTAAAATGTTACTGTGAGTCTTAGGCAGTCCAAACTCCAAACCTATAATGATTGATATTCCATTTTAAAAATCTGTAGAAATCATGTCAATACCTTTAAAAAAATCTTCAAAAAAAAAAAAAGAAAGAAAAAAAAAAAACTAGATGGGAAGAAAAGTGCTTCTTTAATTATTTACAACCCGATAAAAAGGGATAATCACCTGTGGATTGGTGTACACAACATTATCATGCACACCTAAGTCTAAGGCCTAATAATTGTGGTGGCGACAACTCTATTAGAAAAGGTTTTTATTTAGACACGTGACTCATTGAAATCATCTCAATTGCATTAATTAAGTCATGTTATTATAAGTGACAAAGTTGAAAATTATAAATAATTTAAAGTGATAAAGTTTTGAAAGGTTAAAAAATTACTTCATTAATTTAATCAAAGTAATTTTTTGAGAGCCACATATTCTAAGAAAGGCTTTTCTAAAGGATATGTCACTATCTCATTTGAGGGGGCAATTTTTTACCCAACCCATATACCTGCCTGACCCGAGTTAAAAAAAACTGGGTTTGGGTCATGCCTTTCTTAAAAAGAATTAAATTGACCCACTGAATTTGACCTAAGTTGAATTAAAGTTAATATTTAAATTATTTATTTATTTTTACCTATTAATTTTGTCCCATGTATTCAAACAAGTTAAAAAATCTTAGAGTATTGCCTCAATTTTCTATATATCAATGTTCTCACAAGAAAGGGATGTCCTTTTATCTTTCTCTTTTTAATTAAAAATATTTTCCTTATCAATGTTCTCACAAGAAAGGGATGTCCTTTTATCTTTCTCTTTTTAATTAAAAATATTTTCCTTCAGTTTTTTAGTTTTTTTTAACTTTTGATGTAAATTTAGGTCGGATCAAGTCGAGTTAGAATAAATTAAAATATGGGTCAGATTGAATTGAGTCAGTAGTTAAAAAAAACCTTGTTGGGTTGAGTTGGGTCACACATAAAACTTCTTATTATCTATAGGGAATCCAGTCTCAACATGAACAGATCCAACCCGCCATCCCTAATTGAGTGAACCAATTTGTGGTGTAATTATTTTCTCAGATAAAATTGTCTACCAAGGTAGGATTAGGAGACACATAGGATGCATTTGGATGGAGGGTATTGGGGGTAACAGGGGATTACCTCTCATTACCCACATTTGGTAACAAAGGGGTGAGGGTAAAAAATCTATTTTTTACCCCTCACATGACCCATTTGAATACTCCCATGGGGCTTGGGGTATTCACTCTTGAATACCCCTCCTTACCTGCCGTCTTCTTCTTTTTGATGAGATTTTTTTTTTTTACATTTTATCTTTTTATTTATTTTAGTGAATACTTGGCTTTTATTTTTGTTTTAAAAGCACTCCATTATTTCCATTTGATAAATTTCATATTACCAAACAACAAATTATTTTTTTTATGAAGAGATATGTAGAATTTTTTTATCATTTATTGAAATTTAAAATAATAATAGCAGTTTTTTTTTTTTTTATTTTTTAAGGAAACTTTGTCCATATTTACCTCGTGCCTTCCTCTATTTTTCAATTATATATTATATAATTGAAAAATTAATAGACTTTCAAGTAATTAGCAATTTATTTTTTATATTATATAGATTTTCAACATGATGCATTTGGATGAGAAGTAAATTTTTACAGGAGTTACACCAGGTTACCCTTGAGTAGGGGTAACTATAAGTAGGGGTAAACTGACATATTAATAATTTTATAAGAAATAATAATTTTATTAAATCTATATAATATAAAAATAAAAATAAAATTTTCTGAAACATATTTGTCAAAATATCCTATTTTTAAGGGGTGATTCTGTCGAAATTTCAATAGAGTCTCAAATATTCGACAGATTTTGAGGTTCATGGTAATCTCTTTCAGGGTAATTAACAATTTATTCTGTTAGAAGTTTATTTTAAAAATGTGTCAACATTTTCAATATGATGCATTTGGATGAGAGGTAAATTTTTACCGGAGTTACCCTTGAGTAGGGGTAACAGTAAGCAGGGGTAACCTGATATATTAACAATTTTATGAGAATTAATATTTTTATTAAATTCATATAATATAAAAATTATAATTATAATTTTTTATGAAGAGATGTATTGATATTTTTTATTCATTCATTGGGATTTAAAATAATAATATCAAAAAAATCTTGTTTTATTTTTTTAATGTTTGAATGCAAGTGTTCATTTTAAATTATTATTATGAAAAATAATTTATAAAAAATAGATAATATTATTATAAGTTATATTATTAGAATTTACTTCATGAATATTATTTACAAATTATGTTTTATAAAAAAATTTAAAAAATATTAATATATCAGGTTACTCTTGCTTGTTTACCAAACAAGATTTTTACCCTTAGGATAAGCTTTTACTTTACCACTGCAATTACCAAACAAGATAAGGGTAATCTCAGTTCAAGAGTGACCCTTACTTAGGGGTAACCCCTATAAAAATTACCCCCATCCAAACGCAACCATAGGCTTGCCCAAGTGCTTTGACAGATCATTTAAAAGAGTCGATCTTATCTTAAGAAATTGGATAGAAAAAAAAATATCATCAGACCTATAAAACTAAAAAATTAGGATATATTAAATTATTTTAGCCCTTATTTTCAAGAAAAGTAAATTAATAGATGATTTTTTTATTTAGATGATTACTTCAATAATAAAGATGCATCAAAATGAATATCAACTAAAATTAGATAAATATAAAAAAATATTCCCTCTATCCCAAGATACTTGTCCTATATGTATTTCGAAGTTGTCCCAAATTACTTATCCTATTCCTTTATTTTCATATTAAATCAAAATTTTAGCATTCTCGATGAGCTACAAATCACCTTTTGGTGTGATGGGAAGGTGACCTTCTTTTATAAACTCTGATTTGCCCATATGCATTATTTTGTAATTATTTCCACCTCCGGCTCTCATTGTTTCAATCATGTATTGTTGCATAGTTAGGAAAACATTATTTAACACTAACTACGCAACGAGACACCGTATTGACTTTTTTTTATCAGGTTTTGTATTGACTCAGAGAATCTATTAAAAGACTTTTTGATGCGCTCCATGTGAAAACGATCCTTAAAAAATAAAAAATTTCAAAATAAGATAAGTATTTTGAGACAGAGAGAGTAATGTTTTACCATTTATTTAGGGTAGCGATCATCCCACGAGAGGTTTGTGTAACCAGACACGGGTTTTTGTGTATTGCCAATTTTACCCATCGTATGAACAGTAAAATCGGCTCACTAACCTTTCGTATAATCAGTAAAATCGGTTCGTCGAAATTTTATACTTATCGGCTCGCCAAATTTACCCTTCGTATAAATAGTAAATCGGTTCTCCAAAATTCACATGAAACAGCAAATCGACTCACTGAAATTCACATAAACAGTAAATTGGCTCACCGAAATTTTACTGTTCATATAAAGGGTCTGATTTTACTGTTCATATGAAGGAATAAAATTGGCAATACAAATTATACAAAATTGAGAGGATCGTTATTCTTTATTTATCTATTATTAAGTAAACTTTATGTGAACCCGTACCTGCTCATAGTTTTAGGGAGTGTGACAAATTAGATTTATTGAAATGGGCACATCCAGTTTCCATATGCAACTCCTGGATATTTGATTATTTGTGCATGTGCCGCACATGCATAAGAAATGTCACAAATACCGGGATATTAGCGGAAATTGATAATATCGAAATATTTTCAAAATCTCGAATTTTTATCGAGAATTTAGAGGGAAATTCTCACAAAAAATATAAATATTTAAAAAATAATAAAATAAATATACAAAATAAATATTTCAAATCTTGTGGTAGATTCGAATTATGTTCACCAGTTAAAATAGATTTTTTTGTCTTTTTAGATTTATTTTCTGTTATGGATTAAAGTAGTTTTTTTTTTAATTTATTTGTTTAGATGTTTTCTTTTACTTTTCAATAATTAGATTTTTTATGAGACTTAAATTTTTTTTTTTTTTTGGAGCTTAACTAATAATAAACCATTCAATACTCATTTTATAGTATAAATCTAGTGGTTATTGAAGTTAAATAAATATGATTTTTAATAAATGAATAGATAGTTTTTAATATTACTTTTTATATATTTATTTTTTATAATGAAAAAAAGTTAGTAGAGGATAAGCCCCAAGATAAATACAGAAAAAGAGGAAAGTTAAAATAAACACAAAGAGTCTCAGCCTCAATTGACTCTTGTTTAATGGATATAAAGGGTACTGTAACTCCCACAGTCCCTCATAGAAAAACTCTCAAATATTTTGAGGGCTGCGTTTGGATGGAGGGTAATTTTTATACGCTGAGTAGGGGTCATTCTTGAGTAAGGGTCACCATTGAGAAGGGGTTACCCTTATTTTATTTGGTAATTGCAGTGGTAAAGTAAAAACTTACCCTGAGAGTAAAAAATCTTATTTGGTACCAATTAGCAGGGATAACATGATACATTAATAATTTTATGAGAAATTTTATAAAATATAATTATTAAATAATATTCATTAAGTAAATCTAATATTATCTAAAATCTATAGATCCTTTTTATAACTATAATTTAAAATGAACACTTGTATTCTAACAGTAAAAAAATAAATAAAGAAAAAAATAGATATTGTTATTTTATAACTTTTTACAGGGGTTACCTTTAAATAGGGATAATTGTAAACAGGAGTAACCTGACTTATTAACAATTTTATGAGAATTAATAATTTTTATTAAATCTATATAATATAAAAAATAAAAATAAAGTTTTATTAAACATATTTGTCAAAATGTCCTATTTTAAGGAGTTCAGCCCGTGATAATTTTTAATATTAATTTTATATTTGTTGTGATTTATTAAACTATTATAATAGTTTATTATATTATATATTTCATGTTACCAATAAAAAAATTATATTTTTTTATGAAGAGATGTGTTGATATTTTTTTATTCATTTATTGGGATTTAAAATAATAATATCTATTTTTTCTTTATTTATTTTTTTACTGTTAGAATGCAAGTGTTCATTTTAAATTATAATTATAAAAAAGAATCTATAAGAATTAGATAATATTAGATATACTTAATGAATATTATTTAATAATTATATTTTATAAATTTTTTTATAAAATTGTTAATATATCAGGTTACTCCCATTAATAGGTACTAAACAACATTTTTTACCCTCATGGTAAGTTGTTACTTTACTACTGCAATTACCAAACAAGATAAGGGTAATCCATTTTCAAACGTGACCCCTACTCAAAGGTGACTCTTACTTAGGGATAACCCCTATAAAAATTACCTCCTATCCAAACACAGCCCATGTGTCAATAAGTTGATCACGATATGTTTTGCACGCTTTGAAGTATAGTGGATATTACCGATAATATCATGATAATATCATGTTATTATCATTTCTCGAGTTAAAAATGTGATACTAATAATAAATTATCATTAAAAAGGGCAACGGCGTTAATATCACACTTTTAAAGTGAAAATATTAATTTGCCGATATTTTCAAATGCATTAATTAGAATATAAGCCACCGACAACTGAACTTGGGCAAAATATAAATGTTCAGCAATCTATTCATTCTCGTAACTTACAATAAATCTTAAAATAGTTGTTGATATTTCCTCAACCTTTATATTAAATCAACACGATGTATGTACACATCAATGTTGACGTGTGTCATTCATCTGAATTTTTTAAATTGATTTGAAATTTTTTAATATTAATATTTTTATGTGAGTTCATATAGTCTTAATTTTAGGTGTGCTTTACACGTAATAGGTTTACCATGAGGATTTATATAGTCTTTTTTAGATGTTCTATATACATAATAAATTTATTACTATAGATTTTAGTAGAATTGTTTCTGAATTTTTTAAACGTTAATGTTAATCTAAAAAGTACTATGTTCATTAATCTAAAAAGTACTATGTTCATTTTACTTTTATTTTATTAAAATAAATTTAAATTAAAATATTATTAATTTATTATAATAAAATGTACATAAAATAGAAACCATGTTTGATTTTTGTTATAGTACAAGTGCTTAAATCAATGCACACCTTTTTAGGAAAGAATTTACTTTTATTAGGGCAAAATAGCACCTTATTCAATGTCGGCAAATCTTCATAATTGAGTGGGACTATTTATCCGTACAATAATGCAAGGCAGTTAAGAAAAGTTGTTTAACTAGTTGCCTCCTACTTTAAAAAAGGAGGTTGTGGATTCGAACCTCAATAGTCTAACTTTAGTGTGTTGTAGGGGTAGTGGGCTCACTTGTGGTGGTAGTGGGCTCACTTGTGGGGGTTTTATGCTCGGTATCCCGCAGTTTCTCACACGTAAATTTAAAAAAAAAAAAGATTCATTTTTATGTGCGTGTTAATATCATCTCCTACATATATCAGATTTTAAAATCTTTATAAATTGGCCGATAAATATTGTATTCATATTCTATTAATATCGAGTGATATTTGAATTTTATTGCTGATATGTATCATTTGATATCGTCCATATCGATCGATATTGATGGTTTTTTTTTAAAAAAAAAATTATTTTGCCTGTGGGCCTATCTGATATCGGCCGATATTTATGTATTAAGATTTTTTTTAATGCCTTTTTTATTTTTTTCTATTTTTTAAACTTAGAAATTAAAAAAAATCTAAAAAATGGAGAGACAAGTTTCGCGGCCGATATATCTGCCGAACTAAATTTTTAACCCTTGCTCTCAAGATGCTCCACTCATGAAGCAAGGATTTGACTTCGGTTCATGCTCAACTCCTTCAAGCTACTCTCCATGGAGTTACTCTCAGACTCCATGTCACAAATATGGCATGATTTTCAAATTTAGCACGTTTTTATCGACAAAATATTATTACTGTATTAATAACGCGTATTTATCAGCATTCAGTACGATGGTAAATTTTCAATAAATTTGCATTAAAAACGCGATAATATCCCAATATATTCCCCGTAAATTTTTGGTAAATTACATATTGAGATTTTTATTTTATTAATATTTTAATTAGGTATAAAAATCCAAAAATTTGAAAATATCCCGACATTATCAATCGCAGTTAATATCCGAAAAACGATATTTGTGACTATTAGTCTCAATTGACTTAACAAGTGTGCATTAGATTAGGAGGTTTACACATACTTATGAGATTAGCCTCACTTTCAATATGGAGTGGGGATATCAATATTATAAAAAAGAACTTATTTTTGTGATTTAAAAATTGAAAGTTGATGGTTGAAGTCTCATTAAACATTAGATAGATAGTTGATTCATAGAAATTTTGTCAAATCCAAATATAAATATTAGTCTTGGATTAATGAGATCATTAATGTAATGATGATGATAGAGTGAATTTGTACATGCATCAATATCATGATTTCAAATTTAAGTTTGTATTTTGGCTAAACCTAAAAAAATCTCAGTTAGAGTTCCATACCTGAAAAAGAAAGAGAAAAGGAAGCCAATAAGATTTTGAAATATAATAAAGATTAAAATCTAATTTTATTAAATAAAATGAAAATTAATACTAAAAATGTCTTTGATGATGATTCACAGTAAACAACAAAACCAAAATCATCATGGACAAATATTAAGAAGGAATGGTAGATAATATATTGTAAGTTAATTAGAAAAAATTCTCCTTCATTTAATCACTTTAATTTTATAATTTAAACTTAAAAATGATTATTATAAAGTATTATGTTTCATATTTCTTTTTTTAATACTAAAACGAGGCATCTAATTGGATAATTAAAGTTTGAAAAGCATAAAAAACTCTATTCAAATCAAATGGATTTGGATTAAAGTGTAGATTCATTTAAAATTTTGAATTTGAAATTGCATTTGAATTTAAAATCAAGTCATTTTTTTAATTTGAATCCAGATATGATTAGATCAATATCCGATACCTATTAATAAAAAATGCATGTGTGTTGATTATATAAATAAAGTTAAGATGTACTTTATATAGTGTGGAATAAAATCTGCTTAGAGAAAATCCAAATTCAAATTGAGATTTCAAACATAAATTGGATTTAAATGCAAAATTAAATGTAAGTATCTAAACATGGATTTAGATTTAGGTCTTAAATATAATATATCAAGTGGATTTTATATTTGAATTTGAATAATCATTGTCATCATAATTTATTAAGATCTTATTCATTTAGAATAATTTTTTTGAATTTTACTTCTTCATATGATATTATCAGGCTATAGAAACAAATTTTTTTTTTAAGGCCATGATATTCAGGCGTCTCTTAAAATTAATTGAACAACATTTGAACTTAGGACCTCCTTTTCTCTCTTTTTACAGAAACAATTGTTCTATTTATTTCTTTATAATTTTTTTTTTATATTTTAAGCGGATTACCCTTTTTCTATATATGTGATTTATAACTTATTAATTCTATGCAGTGCTTCAATCTTTTATTTATATGATTAAACTACCTAAATAACTATATATAATTAAAAAAATCTAAAATTTCTATAAATTCCCTTATTTATTTAATTCTCTGGATAAGGCTAAAGTAACATAAATAAATTATGAGGTTTTTGTATGACATTTAAGTAGAAGGCGAGATCTTATAACCTTACAAAATCAAATATAGATATTTATTTGAGAATATAGAAACACACTTGACTAATTTAAATACAATAGACAATTAAAATAAGGATAACCATTCTAACACCGACAAAATTTGTTAGAAGATATAGATGGAGTGAATTTTTCATTTTATCTTTACCGGTGAACCGATAACACACCACTTTAGACGCATATGTTATGTATATCAGTTCACCGATACATGATGAGCAGTACACCTGTAGGAGTAAAATAAGAACTTCACATTCATCTTATATCTCCTAACAAATTTTACCAGTATTAACATGGATGTCCTTGAAATAGAGCATCTTATCATTAATTATTTTATATAAATTATGAATAAATTTATTACATCTAATTAATTAATATATTTAAAAATTAAAAGTGATGATAAAATTATGTAATTTTATTATTTTCTATTTATGCCGAAGGACGTGCATCTTTCGCTTCCTCGGAATATTAGAACTACCCGAGCGGAAAGCAAGGCATTCCATATGTCGGTGAAGACCGAAGTAAACGATTCTCCGTTTTCCACAAAAGCCCACGCTAGCTTGTCGATTTTACATTTTTTTTACTTTATTGCTGTCTTTGCTAAATCAAGGAGGCATTGGTCCGTAGATTTTTAACAAATGGAGGACTTAAAACGTAATTGGATGAGAAGAAGAAAAAAGAAGGTTTAGGAAGGGCAAAGATCCTCATGCCTTTTTGTTTTCTGAAAAATGTATACCCCACGTGACCAGCTCCAATGACAGCTGGCCATAGCCGGGCCGCTGACATGGCTGTCATGATGGGCCCACTTACAGTATGCAATTCTTTCCATTTACCCCACGTGATCACCTCCAATGACAGCTGGCCATCCCCGGGCCGCTGACATGGCTGTCTGATGGGCCCACTTACAGTAAGCAATCCTTTCCACCGCCAACAGATAATTTGCATAACAGCCCTACTCGGTTATGTCAATTGCAAAAGTCCTCCCATATTTAACGAGTTTTTTTGTGTACAAAGTACAAACTCCCTATGTATAATAATTTTGTAAATTAAAAAAAAAAAAGTAGGTTTTCATTATTTTGTGAATTTTAAATTTTCATATAATTTTACTCATTTTTAAAATATAAAAATATTTTAAAACATACATTTGAACAATCTTCACTATTGAATTTAACATACTTAATAATATTTTTTTGGAATAATGATTAGAATTTCATTCAAAAACAGAAGAGCTCATAATTGCAAAATATCTATCCACATAGCATTGAAGCCTAAAAAAATAACCCACAATCCGAGTCAGAAACACAAAATATGGGAGTGGTTGAAATTTTGTATTTTAATAGATAGAATCATCACATAACTTTCAAATTTTTGAAGCAAAACATATCAATAATTTAATATAAATTTATTACAACAATAATTTTAAATGATAGACATATGCTTTAATATGGTTTTATTAGAGAAAACAGAGTCATGCTCCTAAATGTTAAAAAGAGACCAATATTGAAGACATTCTTTTTAATGTTAGATTAGATATTAGAAATTTTAACATAAATAACTTAATATAAATTAATTTCATTGATTTGAGTTGTATTAGACTTAATTATTGTTTTGGTTCTTAATGAGTCAAATTGATAAAAGGCTAATTACAGATAACATATGTGGTTAGAACATCACTCTCAATTAGTTAGCCTTTACGAGTGTTTTGTAGTTGTTTTCCCTTTTTTCAAGAAAATTCTAAATTAAAGTTAAATATTATTAAATCAAATTGAGATTTGGCTTTAGTTGAATCAATAATTTAGACCAATTTATAATTGAAAAGACTATTCTCATATTTATAAAATGACAAATCTACCCTATATTTGGTGATTAGATAGGTCTGTTGATCAACCAATCTAATTTTGTATTTATAGACATTCTACCTAGATGCCTTATCAAAATTAGTAACGTCTACATGATTTGAGGGCAAGTGATATTTCACCTTCACTTGATCAATCCATGAATGATGATCATTTTTATAAATAACAATATGGTAATCTCTCAATCCATTATATCTCTTATTTATTAGTCTTTTGCAACCATTAATTGCATGTCTCGTTAAAATATGGCATTATATCCTTTTACGATAGATTTTTTTTGTATGATTGAAAGTGTTCAGATGTCTCACTTGATAAATCTTTTACGATGTATATAAATCTCTCAATCTGCACACAACAGATAAAACTATGAGGAGTGACTTTAGAATTAAAAGTGAATTTAAAACACAAGAATCTACTTTTTGAGACAAATTTTTAGCCATCAGTCTAATCCCTCAATATTCTTTTAAAGTAATATTGAGTAACTATATTGGCTTTTGTTAGAGGGGGCCACTTAATCATGGTGTCATGAATGGGGATGAATTCCACATTTTTTCTTCTTCTTATGTGAATCACGAGAAATATGGTTATAATGGAATTATAAAAGACTATATGATTGTCTAAAATAAAATCTATTAAATCATCCTATCTTTTAGGTTTTGAGTCTTATACTGTTGGATAAATATTTTTATTAATGATGTTTTATTAGACTAAGAGGAAGAGCAAGAGGAGCATTTGTTCATACTAAAATTGAATTTAAAGAGTAGAGTACAACGTGTATAATTTAAGATTGATCTAATCTGACTTATATATTTAGGTTAAAACCTATATGAACTCTTATAAAGTTCAATTTTATTTTAAAAAAATTAATATAATTTAAAGTTTAAGTTCAGCTTAGTCCTAATCTCCAAAACGTCTAACCTAGCTAAGAACAAAATATCCTATATATTTCAACATATAGTAAACTCATGTTTAGACTTAGACTTCAATCCCTCTTTACTCAAATATTTTAATTTAGATATGGACGTGAATTTGATTAAATTAGCAGTAATTAGTCTCATTATTTAACAAGTCTCAATAAGTTCAAAATAATAGTGTAAGAGTTCAAATAAATTATTATAATTCAACATATAAAGTATAAATATGTATAAATTTTTCACTAATTTATACTCAATAAAAAATATTAATTAGAATATTCATATTTATAATAAAATAATATATACTTTAATTTCTCATTTTACGCTCGAAGAAAGGTGCCTGCGTATAAGAAAACAAGAGCGTGTCGACGGTGGACATTTTAAAAATATGAAAGGAGCTTTCACAAATGATTGAAATAATAGGAGGCGCATGTAATATTTGAAATTATAGACCTTTTGTAAATAAAGAGGTATCTTTTTGGAAATAAGGGAAACGATGTGGGTTTTTGCAAAAATCCCCACCACAACGTAAGTGGGCAGGGAGGCCCATTAAATAGCCATGCTCCTAAATCCCCGTTCTCCAACGGATCGTTCCCTGTCCTCTCCTTTTCCTATTTCTCGACTTTCAAAGAGGAAACAGGGGAAACAAAGTAAAACCAGAGAATCGAAGAGACAAAAGAGAAGGCCGGAAAGAGAGAAAGGGAGAGACAGAGAATGGCGTCGGTGAGAGTAGATCTGGACGGTCGACCGATCAACCCAATGAAGATCTGCATGATCGGGGCCGGTGGATTCATAGGGTCCCACCTCTGCGAGAAGCTGCTGGCAGAGACGCAGCACAAGATCCTGGCCGTTGATGTCTACAACGACAAGATCAAGCACCTGCTGGAACCTGGGCCGTCCGATCCAGCCGTCTCTTGGGCGGACAGGATCCAGTTCCACCGCATCAACATCAAGCACGACTCTCGCCTCGAAGGCCTCATCAAGATGGCAGATCTGGTCCTTCACTTTCCCTTTCTCCCAACTTTTCTCATTATTGTTTGGATAATGCAGATATCTCGTAGCTCTTTTTCTTTCTTGCTCCCCTTTTGGTTTATCTCCTTCACACTATCCACGTTCTTGACTTGGATATTGCATTTCTCATTTGATTAAGGCATTAATTGCAAGTCATTTTCACCGTTGGTTTCATTATGTTATCCATTGAATCTTTTCAAATTGATTTTTTTAGTACACCTTATGCATATACTTTTCAGCCAACTCTCTCTTCGCAGTTCTTGATGGCTGATTAGAAAAATTGCTTGACACTATCTCATTTTTAAGATCTCAATGGATCCTGTCTTGGTTTCTATCTGTTCTTATATGGCTTTCTTTTCTTTCAGACTATCAATCTTGCGGCCATTTGTACTCCCGCGGACTACAATACGCGTCCACTCGATACCATTTACAGCAATTTTATCGACGCACTTCCTGTGGTAAGTTTTTTTTTTTTAATTTATTTGGAATATCTAGAGCCTGTTCCTTGTTTTCTATTAAAATGTTTAGGTTTGTGATGTGGATTTTCGTCACAAATGTTGGATAATGTTGGCTGGCGATAGTGATGGGATGTTTTAAATTATTAGATTTTTATAGGAATATTATTGATAAATGCTGCAGAAGATAAAATAATAATTTATCCAAAAATGGAAATATTAAATAGTATAAGTAAGATACATTAAAAAAGCTAACCACACATATAAGTTGAAAGTATATAGGGATTTTATGTGTTTATTGTGAAAGTACCATGATTTTATCACGTTAATGTTGAAAAATGCCGTAAATATTCTCATTTTTTTAATAATGGAAGATTCCTTTTTTTAATTTTATGAAATGGTATAGTGGAAGATATTGTTGCAAAATGAAATTAGGATATTTGTCAAAGTATCAGATATTTCTGTGGCAATGATTTGATTGAACACCAGCTGATTTGACTGAGGGCACATTATATCTTTTTAATTGATCAAAATGTGCTTGGCTTTAACTAGAATTTTGTCTTCGTCATATCATTAAAAATTCTATAAAGGGATTACAACTATGACATTTTTGTAAATTACAAAACGTTGCATCTCTGCAATTAAAATATTTCTAGTGCAAATCCCAAAGAAAAATTAATTTCTAACGAAGTAACTAATTTCCAAGAAAAATAATTCCGAAAATTATAATTTCCCAAAGTAGTTGGACATTGTATCATGCAGAAGCCTAGAGAACACATGCTGTTGGTTGTGGGTACCATCAATCGTGGACTCTGCTTGGTGTTTTGTACCAGTCATCTAGTGGGTCCCACCACCATTGGCCGAGTAACAGTCAGTTCTTTCCGGACAAGGTGACAGTAATGGTTTGGTAAATTGTGGATAAAATGGTTGAGAAAGAAAGTTTGATTATTGATGGGGGTTTGGATTGATCCGGTGGAGAATGTGATCCATCGTCCATAGAGAAAATCTTATTGCTTGTATGGAACAAACCATCCAACTGTCATTAAGTAAAATATGAAGAGAGCGTTGTATATGTTTTGATGTTTTAAAGTCAAACCAAATTTTCGAAAAAAAAAAAGTCAATCCAAATTTGCTGATTGTCTGATATTAGGTGTTGATTTTGGACCACTAATTGATTTTTTTCTTCTAGAGTCCTAGATTAAATAGCTAGTAATGTTTGGAAGTTGATTTTTGGCATGTTGCAATATCCACAACCAAATGCCTTTGCATTCATCAAGTAGAGGCTCCTGGTAACATCCACATGGAGAATGATGTTGACAACGTCTAGACTCCATTAGTGGTGGATATTTTGGTCCATTGCTTATCTGTAGTGGGGCCAAAGTTTCTACTGCTTCTATGTGTTTGTGTTTCTGTTCGGATCTTTGGACGGTGGAGCTGATGATGTGATGGGGAAGTGCAGGTTAAATATTGTTCAGAGAACAACAAGCGCCTCATTCACTTCTCCACTTGTGAAGTTTATGGGAAGACAATTGGAAGCTATCTCCCTAAGGATCACCCTCTACGACAGGTATTGACTGACTGGTTCACTGTTTTTCTTGATTCTAATTTGTGGTTCATTGTTGCTGCATTTCCATGTTTGTTATGGGTTCTTCAGCTCCACTTGATATGTACTATGTCTTTATAATTTTTTTGGCAGGGATCATTGCATTGTTGTATTGGGTATAATTTCATGGCTAATCTACATGCATTAAGATTGGGAAAGACATACAAAGAAGTAGCAGCTAAATGACTGGATTGGATTTGATAATACAACAAGTTGCTAGTTTCATTCAACATGATCTATGTAGGCACTACAATTTCCTTTTGTAATTGTATTGTGACTAACATACCCCCCTGCTGTAACGGTTTCTTTTTACATCGGTGGAAAAATGCCTAAAGGATGTTAGAATTATTCTCTTAGAATATGATGAAAGAAATTGTTACACAACTACTTCAAGTATGGGTATACTAAGAGGTATCATGGAAATAAATCTGTCTTCTTGTAAAAAATCACATGTAAGAATTCATCACATCGATCTCATGGTAAATTGACATTTTTCCCTCTGAAATCAATCTTTACATGTGATTCACATGTTCTTTTAATGGGAAACCCCTGGATTTGAACTTCTCTCATGTTAGGTGATGGGTTCCCAATGGCTCCTGAACATGAGTGACATTCACCATGGGATTGAATCCTTGTGGGTTTTAATCCCATCGCAGTGGGTTCATCTAAACCCCATGTTGAGATCTTAAGATAAAATGGTTTCTCATGATGGAAAGTGAGTCCAACAGTTATTAATTTAAAAGGGGTCAACCACAGTCATTTTTCTCAACTTGTAGGTTCATCTTATAGAATGAGGGTTTTCCACCATGAGTCCCTTAACCTTTTACGTCTGATCATGTCTTATTCTTGAAATCATTGGCTACTGAGGGCAATTCTATCATGAGTTTTTGATGTGTGTCATTCCGTGGGTAATTTTGCTTGGCCTGTTACCATCCAGTTGCCATGCATGTGGATAATTTTCAATGTCGGCCCCATGTCCCTATTTTTTGTTGGAGAACGGCTACATTTTTTTAGCTTATTTTTTGAAGACTTTGTAATTGAATTCTTGCTGATACCTCCCAAAGAAAAGAGTTCTTGCTGATGACAAATTTATATTTATTTTCTATTTTTTCCCTTTCAAATTGCCATGCCAATATACTGTCTCAGTGTAGGCCATTCTTCCAAAGCATTCATTATATGTTTTTGATTTAGTTTGAGGGAATGAGTGGGGTTTTTCAATGCATTTCTTTGATATATATATATATATATATATATTTATTTATTTAAGATTCACGTTCTAATGTTGTTGTTGTGATTTTTGAATTATGGAATGTTTTGTTATTATTGTATCAAGAATGCTGGGGTCTCCAGCCCATATCATTGAGTCAGTTCTTACATATGTAACTTTGTATATCCATACAATATGTATTATTATCTGCTCATTTTTGAGTATGTATGTATGTATGATCAATACTAATGTTATTAATAAGCTGTATTATGTTGCTAAAAAAATTCCTTTAGGCACTTGATTTTTTTTTTGTTCAGCACGGGGCCTTCTCTCCTCTGGCTTTGGTTTGATTTGTTCTTTGCCAGTCCTTGTTTTTTTTGAAAGACATTCTTGTTTTGTCTTTCCATCTCTGTACTTCTGGCACTTCTTGTCTGTGATTCTGTGTAGCTAGGGGCTTTTTCCCTTCCCTTAATAAATAAATTGATCATTTATAGAAGAATTATTATCATCATTAGCATTGTTGTAGCCCATAACTGAGAACAGATGTTTTTGTATTTTTTTATTCATTAACCAGTACTTCTTGTCACTGATTTAAGTAAATTCATCAATCACTATTTCTTGTTTTTAAAGTTAGTCTTCTGATTGAGTTATAAAATAACTGATATGTGCCAGATATAGTTTGGCTTATGCCACTTGACTCCCGTTTCCTGTCTGAAAGTCTGAGTTGCCTTTGCTTTTTTATTTTTATTTTTCATTTTAACTAAGTTAGATCTTTTTCTTTTGTTTTCCTTTTTATTCTTTTCAAAAAAGTAATGATTATATACTACGAGCAGCATGATGCTGCCAGAGACATCCACCATTCATTTGGATTAAAAAAAAAAAATCTAGAAGTCCAACTGGAGTGTGGACATAGCGAGCAGTATATGATCATGCTTCTTTCAAAAACTGGCAGAATAATGTAATGGTTGAATTTTGGTTTTGAAAGATTAGAGGCCCTTTTTTTTTTTTTTGAAGTAAAAAGGAAGATAAGAGGTTGTCTCAACACTAGTAGTTTGCTATGGGCCTCATTGTCTTCTAAAGGAGTTTGTATGTGCTATGCTGGTTTTGGTCTGGTTTATCTGTAGATATAAGATTGCCACTGTTGTGATGGTGAGGTCATGGCTACTTTATGGTATGAAGTAAGCTGTTAGTATTTAATGAGTTCTATTGGCAGAAAGTCCACTTGTTATATTTTGAATTTTCTAGCTGAATTATTTTTACACGCAAATAAAACACGTATTATATGATGAAGCCTTCAATATGTGTATTAAGCTGTAACTTTTTAATCATCATCATCATCAACGTCTGGTAATCCCATCTATTTAGGGTCGACTTTATGAGTTCTTTTGTATTTAACTTTATTATCAACAATACCATCCATCACTCCACAATTTAACATGTCCTTTTTTATCTCTTTCCTCAATATTTTCGAAGGTCGCCCTCTCCTCCTAATTCCTAGCTGTAACTTTTGAATGATACTTCCAAAAAATATATATTTGGAAAGTACAACAATATGCATGTAATATGAGTCTTGACCAACAAGGGGTGGGGTAGGAGTGAAGAAATGGATTTCATTTAATGGGGGATGAACATGAAATGAAAGTGGAAAAGTTCAAAAGGTAAAGGTGGGAATGACTTCCAATAGGGAATGAGAATATTACCTTTCTAGTACGGGCTTAGGGAAAATCCTGACTCAGTACAACTCGCACAAAAGAGGAAGAACGATGGTCAGTTTGTGTCATTTCTGTCTACAAGCTTCTGACGAGACGAATCACCTCCTTATTCATTGTCCTTTTTCTTATTCTTTTTGGAATTCTGTGTTGGATCAGTTTGGAGTTCTTTGGGTTATGCCTCCTTCAGTGGTTGAGCTATCATTTGTTTTTCGGTGCTCTCTTTGCCACCGTTTGGAGCCTTTGGTGGGAACATAACAATAGGGTGTCAAAGGATTCCACTGAGACGATCTAGTTAGTTTCCACATGTGTTCTTGCTAAGTGCACCTCATGGGTTGTTTTTCTCCAGGAATTCAAGAATATCTCTATGACCAAACATCTTATGAGCCTAGAAAGAATGTGTTGACTTTGCATAAGTTCCTTTCTTGCTGTTGTATCTAGGTTTAGGGATGTTTCATGGATGTTTTGGGTTTTTGGGATCTTTGTATTCTCTTTTTGTTTTGTGCACTTTTTGTATCTGTATGTGCCTCTTTTCTATTAATATATGAACCATTTCAAAAAAATGAAAAAAAACAAATAATATTACCTTTCCAGGGGGGCACAAATTCCCTCTCATTTGGGGGATTGCCTCCATTCCTTCAGTCCATCCAAATAGGTCAAGTTAATGCTCTCTAGGGATCTTCATGTTCTGACCCCTTTTTTCCCACATAGAAACATAACTATCAATTTAATATGTGGCATGAACTGTTCTTTGACTCGGTCTTCTTTGTATTGGGAATCCATATGTTGATAAGAATATGTCCGACTTGTTTGTATTCCATCATGTGCCTATTTTAATAAGGATAAATCAGTATTCCATCTAAAACATCTTGTCAGACCCAAATGTAAGTTTTACCGACCTTTTCTTTTGAAAGCAATTAGTTCTATTGGAAACATAGAATTTGAAAAGCTAACCTCAAATAGATGAGACAAACGTTTTGGTGATAATGAGATTTACAAACCTTCTCTCTCTCTCTCTCTCTCTCTCTCTCTCTCTCCTTTCACTATAATCAGAGGCTTTACTTCATCATATGCATGGACAAGCAAAATTGACACCTATGTTTGGTAATGAAGTAATTGATTATTGTGTTCACACCTTAAGCACCATAAACACCCACTAGCATCAATCTGTTCATAGCATCTTTTTTGAAAAGGTATTGAATAGATTTCATTGATGAGCAAAGAGAAATCTATGCATGACATTTCTTAAATAGACAAAATGACAGTGCAAAGGCAGGAGCAGCAATGTAGCTTTACATGATTTGTATTTAGATTACAATCAACTGCATTCTTTTTCTTGATGGAAAAAATGTTGAGATTCTTGTCTCGGATGTTATATCACATCACCCTTTGTGTGTGTGTGTTGTCTGTCTGAAAGGTATGCTTGCATCTTTTTATCTTTATTTCAAACCTAAGGACTAAACCGGGCTAACTGTTTGATATCCTAATGTGGTATCATTGTGGTTTCTATGAGTGTTTTGAGGAAAGTAATGATCTCACTTGCTTAATTATTTTGTGTTTTGAGGTTCATATTGTTGGTGTTATTCATAGGATCCTTCTTTCTACGTCCTCAAAGAAGATGCCTCTCCATGCATTTTTGGTTCTATTGAGAAACAGAGGTGGTCCTATGCATGTGCAAAGCAACTAATTGAAAGGCTAATTTATGGTAAACCCTTTCATATATTCTCTCTCTGCACGCAGATACATGCATTTGCAGTACCTCTCTAATTTTATTTTTTGAACTGATTACAGCTGAGGGTGCAGAAAATGGTCTTGAGTTCACTATTGTGAGGCCTTTCAATTGGATTGGACCGAGGATGGATTTCATCCCTGGAGTTGACGGCCCAAGTGAGGGTGTACCTAGGGTTCTTGCTTGCTTTAGTAATGTAAGTCGCATTTCTTGGAACCAAGAATAAATTCAGAAGCCTTTTTATCCCCTGAACATTGTCTCCCTTTTATCTGCATTTCAGAATCTCCTACGCCGTGAGCCACTTAAGCTTGTAGATGGTGGTCAGTCTCAAAGAACCTTTGTTTACATCAAGGATGCAATTGAAGCTGTTGTGTTAATGATTGTATGTGAAGATTTTTCCCCCTTTTTCCTCCAACTTCATGAAATGATTAAAGCAAAGTTACTGATCTTATTTATTTTCTTAGGAAAATCCGGACAGGGCCAATGGTCATATTTTTAATGTGGGCAATCCTAATAATGAAGTCACAGTTAAGCAACTTGCAGAAATGATGACTGAGGTATGTTGAGCAAGCAGTACCTAGCTATGATCATAAGCATTTGGTTTGCATCCCCTTTCTGATCAGTAATGTGTATCTCCTTTTTAGGTGTACTCTAAGGTAAGTGGAGAACCAGCAATAGAGGTGCCAACCCTTGATGTCAGCTCCAAAGATTTCTATGGTGAAGGATATGATGACAGCGACAAAAGAATTCCTGACATGACCATTATCAACAAACAACTTGGTATATCTCTACTTTTTATGGTCCATCTTTCTAGGTCTTCTGGCCTTGGTTCTTGGTTTCCACAATAATTTTTTCAGGAGTATCCCATCACAGAATTTTCGAAATAGAGTCAATAAACACAATGCCACCATTAGGTGAAAGTTTTAGGGAAGAATCAGTTAGATGTTGTGTTGCTTTAATAGATCTCTCTATTGTTTCTTTCTAGGAGTGCATAACATTTTAGATAATAGGACACTTTATTGTTATTGGTGGTTCTGTGTTCAAGTCAACCAAATATCTGTCTTTCTACAAATTGTGAGACATTACAAGGTCAATTTTATCTGTTGTGAGAGACCCCCTGCGAGCTCAGCACGGAACTCGACTCTCTACCGGATCGACAGTATACCTCTGATGATGAGGCTTCATAGAGCTTATCAGTGAACAATAAAAACCATAAAAAATGAGTGATGTCAAAAGCCATTAAAATCATGATAAACCATGACAGCGTTTATCTGCAGGTTGGAATCCTAAGACATCACTGTGGGACTTGCTGGATTCAACATTGACATACCAACACAGGACATACGCCGAGGCCATCAAGCAGGCGATTGCGAAACCAGTTGCTTCGTGAGAAGGTTCGTAGTTGCAATCATTGGGAGGGCCTCGTTCTTTTGGAACTTGCTACATACTTTGGCTATCCGTATGTGTTCTGTTATCATTAGCTGTGTCAGGCACTTGCTGCCCAGGTATCTGTATAATCTAAAATATGTCGGAAGAAACTAAAGGGAGTAATGAGGAAAATTCTATCTTGTTGTCATGTTTGAGAATTGGCCCTAACTGTAGTAAGGGCTTTATAAAGGGGGGCTTATTTTATTCGCTGGCCATTTGCTTGCTCAGTTTTTGTTGTTTGCAGGGATCTATTGTTATTTCTTGTTTTGAAGCTCAGGATCTGTCTTTGTTTTAGACGTCAAGGGCAGATGACTTGCTGCAGTCTTTTGATTAATGTTTTAGTTTTATGGAGTGTTTGACAGATAATCCAATGCATTGTTGGGTGGGATGTGCGAGAGATGAAATGAATATGACCAGACATGAATATCTGACTTCTCTCCCCTTATATTGATTAATATATTAATAGAAAGAAGCACCAGAGGTTCAAATACAGAATGAAACTGAGGCAACAACAAAGAAACGAAAAATCCAAACTAATACCCGCAGGGGACACAGAACCTGCAAGCAAAAACTATAAAAAAGGCCTATGCAATGTGGAGATATTCTTTTCAGGCTCGTAAGATATCATTGGTAGAGATATTTTTGAATTTTGAAAGAGAGGAAGTTCATATGGCACTTTGCAAAAGTTCTTCTCGAAACTGTTTCACTTGATTCAATTTGATTTTAAAAGATTTCGTTGTTATATTCTCATCATAAGTTCCATGCTATGGCAAAAAGAAAAAGACGTTAGAGAGAAGCATTTTGGGGAACCATAATAATGTCCAAAGCATAGGATAGTTTGGCTACAGTGGAAGGTATAACTCAATGTATACCAAACTTCTTTAATATAGAATTTCAGATGGTATACGGGCAGTGTATGACCAAGTGATTCTTCTCTTCAGAAGCCTGAAAACAGAGAGAGCATGCGTTGACAAGCGTTCTTTCTTTGTTTATGCAAATTGTTTTGGGTCAAAATTTTCTCTAAATTGGTAGTCCAAAAGAAACAGATTGCATGAGAAGGAGCTTTGGAGGTCAAAATACTATGGTTGACACAAGCGCTTCCTCATGTAGTCTCAATTAGATCATCAGATCTTATACTCCACTTGTGGGATTGGACCAATTTTGGTCTATCATTTTGTCCAAAAGCATGAGTGTCAAATAGGCGGGTTGGTTCACGGAAACAACTTACTTTAAATTCATGGGATAAATAATTATGATAGATTTTGTCTGTAAGTATCAAAGTCTTTGTCGATGGAAGGGTGCAGGACGATTCGTTGGAAGACGATAGTCGTGGGGGTACTAGAAGAGAGGCTTACCCAACTTAATGTGATTTTTTTTTTTGCGCTGTTTGCTATCTTTTATTCAATTATGTAATATGTTTATATAGGCTTTATGGCGTCTGACTCTTAGCACTCTTAAGAAACCAACTAATCGAGAAAATACAACTTTAAAATCGGTTTTTCTTTAATCCTATTTTAACACATTTTAGATGATGATGATGATTGAGATTGTTTATGGGTCACTTGTTCCCTACAATCATTTGTCCATCAGCTTGGAAGTAGATTTATACATCAGTGACGTATTTTATGAATTTGAAGTGTTGATTCTTCCATGTGGTCGTATGGTGGTGTGGTGAACATACGAAGCCAATTGTCATAAAAACCTTGGAGAAGAAAATATCTACTGATATTCATTATATAGGCAAACATTTATATGAAATGGTGATCCGGCTTGCCAAATGGGATGATGATGATGGGTTTGTTAAAATGCGTTTTTCTTTAATATGTTAGTCTACTAAAAATTATCATTGTTGAATTGACCAAGTCATATAAAAGTCCTAGAGTTTAGAGAGAAAAAAATAATTTAAAATTATGAAATTTGGAAATTTATAAAGGAATTGGGTACTCCACCGAATAGGTTAATATTTTGGGTTGGATATCCAGTTTTAACAAGTGGTATTAGAGCCAGTTCTCAAGCTACTTCATGTGGACTTAAGAGATCCCTCAGGTGGATGAGATGGTTGGCTTTGTTCGAGGGGAGATTGTTGGACTGCGAACGAGTCCTACATTGGAAGTGTAGAGGGAGATCTAAAAATTTATAAAAGATTTGGGCCACTCTACCTAATAGGCTTGTCTTTTGGGTTGGCTACTAAGTCCTAACAAGTGGTATCAGAGCCAAGTCTCAGGTTACCTCATATGGACTCAGGAGATCCCACAGGCGGACGGGATTACTGGTCTTGTTCGAAAGGGGTCATTTGATATCCCAATTATGTATACGAAGTTATTATTTTTCTTTTTTTGACGATGATTCACACTCTTTGTTGAAGTCAGGGTTTTGGCCATGTTACCCTTCTCCAAGTGGGATCCATTAATGCCTTGCATGAGCCTTGAGCCCATGTGTGGAGTCCACATGCACAAAACATGCCAATTTGGAGCCCAAATTGGCTAGGTTATCAAAGATTGTCTACAACATGCTGCCTTGTTGGGAACAATGTTATTAGAATCGGATCGTGAAGTGAACTGTCTCGATGAAAGGTCTGGTTCAACCATGGTCAAACCCGGTCAAACTTGTGTCATAAATATGATATTATAAATATTATTAAATTATTAACTAAAGTTTAATTAATGAGTTGACATAAAATTTTAAGTAAGAAAAAAAAAAAAGTCTAAGATGATGGAGTAATCTCAAGTACTAGATTATCAAATAAGATTTTATTAATTTTAAATCTAAAATGTATTTTTATAAAAAATTCATTAGATTCTAACTTGTTTTCATGATAGATAATGGATTCTATCTATTACAAATCTTTTCTAAATATATATATTTATGAGTGGTCTATTATTTATTATCATAGATTGAATCTTTTAAATTCATTTTAGCTTTCAAATTTATTCTAATTTAACAATATAATTAATTATTTTATTTTTTAAAATCAAAACAAAAAAGCTGCTTACAATACAAGATTGACATTCTAAGTTTTTAAGTCCAAAATATAATTTGTTATAATGATGATTTTTTTATTTAAGATGAAGTTTTATTTTCCATTGATAATAATTAGATAAACAAAATTATTAGATAAAATTATGAGCTATAATTAAATATTTTATATTGATAAAATAAAAATAGAAAAGAGCTTTTAACAATGATGATGATGACAAAAATATTAGATGATAAATATAATAATAAATTGCTGCAATAAGATAAATAAAAGAGAATATTATAATATTTACTTTTAAATTTTAACATAAGTAAATATTATATACATTTTAAAATAAAATTTTATTTTTTATTTTATTATTTTCACTTAATTTCTTATGGCAAAACATTAGAGGAACCTTACGCCTAAAACTCATGTGCGTGAGTGAACAAAATCAACACCAACAACATAAGATGTATAGTAGTTCGGTTTAAACAAACCTACATCTACTGTTAGACTCACCCAACCTTAGACTATCCCAAATGCACTATGTGGAGATATGTGTAGTGTAATTAGAGAATGTGCCAATACTAGAACAATCACACAAGAACAAAATCAACACCAACAACATAAGATGTATAGTAGTTCGGTTTAAACAAACCTACATCTACTGTTAGACTCACCCAACTTTGGACTATCCCAAATACACTATGTGGAGAATTATGCCCTCATGAATAGAATATGACTTCCATATATCTAATTGATTGGAAATTTCACCCAATCGCCTAAGGTTTTGAAAGGTTCGACCAAACCTCAGTTTACGTCCTTATCCCGCTATTTTTTATAGTGGTTGAAGCACCTTGCTTTAGTTCACTTCACAATGATATTTGAAAATTAAATTCAGACACTAAGAAACACTTGCCTTATGTAAGCTCACTTGTAGAAGGGTGTAGCATTTTTTCTTCTTCCATCTTCTCTGTGTGTTTTGTTTTTCTTCTTAAATTTTCTCTCCGCCTCTCGATTTCTTCCATCTCCATTCTTTCCAGTGTTGACCTGCGGCTTGTGACTCACGGTTTTTATTCACTAAAATGTGTTAACCCGCAGTCCAACCTCTCATGTACTTTTTCTCAGAACCGAAGCGTAGATATGACGGTCACGATCAAACAGGTTCGATTATGATAACACTGTGTTGAGCATTAAAATATTACATTTTTACCCTTGATTATTGGACTAGTTAACCCTCAATTTTGTACATAATGATGCATTTAATGTAGTTTGTCAGTTTTGTAGTAAAAAATGAAAAGTTCAGAAAAATCAAGCTAATTCACTGGATAATTGCACAATTAGAGCTTTAAAGTGAAGACCTAGAATTTTTATAATTATTTCATGCCACCTTTTAGGGTCTCTTCATGTAAATTAATTAATCAGGATTCATTTATGAGAGTCTAAGATTAATTAATAATTTTTAGATTTTAAGTGGCTGAATAATTATTTAATTTTAGATGTTAGAAGCTACAATCCAAGTGCCAAAACCTGAATTTCAAGTCATTGGGCCAAGACCCACTTCAAATAGGCCAGTCCACATACAAGTCCATGCGCATTCTATCATTGGACTGGGCCAATGTGCAAGCTCAGTCCAACTAAGGCCCAAGCTCTCAAATCCAATTCTAGTGTGCCTAAGTTGAGGTCTAGATCCAAGTCCAAGCCCAAGTCAACTCCATGGTCCATGTTTGAATTTCACCTAAGTCCAACCAAATTATCCATGGCCAAAACCCATAACGAACCTCACATCCACACCATCCAATTTCCATCTTAGATCTTAACCCTCCATCTCACATACCAAATTAGGTCAAACCTTATATCCACCATGAAATCTAACCCATTCATTTATCTATCATTAAATCTAGGTCATTCATCATCTTCGTGTTCATTTTAACCTTAAGTATTCATCCGTGCATCACCTACTAATCAATGCATTCATTTCATGCATTGATCATCTTAGGCATTAGATATTAGGTCATCTAATCACATCCCTTCATTCATCTCTTAGAAACCCTAGAGCCTCCACATGCATCCATCACATACACACATTATCTTAAATTTAGGTCATGCATTTCATTAATCATCTAGGATCGACCTTTGAATCCAAACCCTCCATCAATCATCATCCCTTTCCTATATTTTTTTTTACCCAAAATACCTTAGAGCTATTAAATCTTAACCAAACCAATCTTAGCCATCCACTTATTAAACCTTAAGTATAGACAACTTGTAGCCCAAGATAACCTCCATGTACATATGCCACATAATCAATTGCCTTATCACTCCACACGATTTTAGCACTAGTTTTGCTCCATGTTTTTAACCCATATTCCATCCACAGTCATTTATGACAGATCACCATCCTATCACCCGTGCATCCACACAATTTTTGCATATCCAAAGCCACCCAATGCGCATTTTGCATAGTCAACTCTCCACATCACTTCCATCCATCTCAAACTGTTCAATCATGCCATCTTCAAATCTCATCCATTCATTTATCATTTCATGCACAAACCCTAAAACTACATAGCCAAAATCGAATTTCCCATTGCCCAATCCAATTCCTTTTTTTTTTTCTTTTAATCTCCTATCTGCTTTCCACTTTGACTTAACCTTCAAGCAAGCACACATGAAATTCGTGTAACTCTCCTTGTGCAGCCCTAAAATCCAATCTTAAATCTCCATCACCCATTCCCATTTAGATCCAATCTAGTCCTTTGATTTTCCAACTTAAACCTTGATTTGATCCAAGTCATCCATCTTTTCTTGAAGTCTATAAATACCCCATTAACCTTTAGGGTAAAATTCGAATATGACTTGGAGTTCAAAAGCACTAGAGGCTGGAGAAAGACTAAGAAGACAAAGCTCTACAAGATTTTTGCAAGTGAGCAATTATTTTTGCAATTTTATTTTATCTTCTATGTATTTTTCTTCCAAGCTTTGTACTTTAATTCTTCCATTTAATAAATTGAAGCATCCATTTAGAATCCTGAAACATCCAAGTTCTATAATTCTTTTGTGATTATGTTGCTTTTAATTTCAAGTTTACAACTTTTGTTTATTTAATTGAACACGAGCACATGCAATAGTTAAGATCTTGATTGTAAATGTTGAATTTTGATTACTAACGTTTAATTAATTAAATTAAAAAAGTTGTGAATCTTTTTTCTATTAGCGAGTATAAATTGCATTTTAGATCTTTACGTGAATTTCAGATCTAGCTTTCACTTTGTTTATACACTTTGGACAATGAGTGGTCTATTCCAAACAACCAACTTTTAAGTTACTGCACTGTTATTTTCAGTCATTTATTTTCTTGCAATTTAATTTTCTGTCTTTAAATCATGTTAGATTCTATGTTTGTTATATAATTCTTGTTCTAACCTAAGTCTTGTATGTTTTATTCTTTTAAAATTCTTTAAATTTATGTCATTCTTTTATTTTTTTTAATTCTTTGTAATTATACTCTCTCTCTCAAAATTCATTTAATTAAAAATTAGAGATGCGTTATTTTAATCTTATAACTTGTAATTTTGATCATGATTAAGATTATCATTTAATTCACCATTTTAATTCAACAACGATTAATTCACACATCTTATTTGCTGATTTTCCAAGTTAGATACATGACTCATATAAATGTTCTATTTCTTGAAAATAATTCTTTTTAAAGGAACATAAATTTAATTTTAGTTCATATATTTTGAGATTTTCCTTTGGGTTCGACCTTACACTCAATCGCTATACTATTAAATGGTTCATGTGCTTGCGAGATTATAACTGTAAAATTTGTACATAAACACACTGGTTGGGTAGTCTTGCACCTGGCATGATTTCTGACCCTCTCACATTTGCAACTCGTAATGATTTTGACATATATTACGTTGGTGTACACATCTGGTGCCAATCAATTTTATTGTCTGATAATTCTTAACAAATATTTACTGATGTAGCACAAAGTCTGACCCGATCGAACATCGAAAACCCGACCCACTTATTTTATTTTTTATTTTTCATTTTCTTATTGTATTTTCATTTTATTTATTCCCTTAATTTTAGGGATTAGGGTTTCTTTCATATAAATATGCTTTTAGAGTTGTAATAGACATAATTATTGATGAATTAATGGAAAACTGAGAATTTTCTCTCCTCTATGTCTCCCTCACACTGGTGATCTCCGTTTTCCCTTCTCCCTCCTGTGGATTCGGGTTTTTTCTGCTTCTCCCTTGAGTGGATTCCCATTCTTCTCTTCTCTCTTTCCAGGTGGATTGATTCATGTTCGTCTATTTCGTTCCTGATTTGTCTCAGTGCAAACCAGCACTCAAACCCCATGTTGTTGTGACCGGTGATCCAGATTGGTTTGATGTTCCAAACAGAGACACCTAGCTGTTAGAAAAAAAGAATGCAAATCACACACAAGATCAAACACCACACAAGAGAAACACAGTATTTTATGTGCTTTGGCAATATCGTCTACGTCCACGGAGCGTAATGATTTTACTAAGAATAAGTTCCTGAACAGGTTACAAGGATTACACTAACCCTACCTATCCTTTCATCTCAGTCACTCTTTCTCTCCATTCACAGCTTAAGAAAACCCTAGGGGGCAGAGACATTATATAGTTGTGCATATGAAACACAACTGGGCTTGTTGGAACTCACTAATTGTGAACCTGGCCCAGTAAGGATCTTTTGAGCCAAAACCCAACAATCTCTACATTGGCAAAAAATGCCCGACCCTTTGGAGAATGTTGTAACACCTCCACCTGATGAGGGCTCACTCTCACTAAACCTGCACCTTAAAGGTGAACCGTCAATCTCTAGTAAGAGGAGAGATCGAGCAAGTCCAAGCGACTCTTGAACTTGTCTGGAGTAACTGGCTCGTTCTGCATGTCCACTGCATCTAAATCAATCATTGCACTCATCTCACCACTACTGGTGATAAGAGAGAAGTGTGCATGTTTTTCCTTTCTTCCAATTCTTTGAAGTGGCTTGATGATTCTCTTCGTTTTTCCCTGTGCCAAACTGCTAGGCTCCTGCTGAGCCTCTCTTTTCTCATCATCTCCTGACTAACTGGTCTCATCTTGACTGTCTGTGCACTACTGGGAAAAACACTGTTGCAACGACTTTTGCCTCTAACCTGCATGCTCTGACGTTGACCTCCACATGAACAAACCCACTATGTTGCTGCCCCTCTTTTTGCTGTGTTGACCGACGCTAATAGAGAGAGATTTGGGCATGCTGGGATTGACTGCTGGCCTATTCTCACCGGTCTGCTGGCTTTTCTAAGAACGATGGTTGCATTCTGTTCTCAAACTAAGAATGGTGATGCTTGGGCTTGCACCCTCTGAACGTCTGGGACTCTGGTTGTTCTCGTTCCTTGCTGCAAATATGGAAGCCTGCTGCATCCTTCATTCTCTGCTTGCATCTGCTTTTTGTTCTGGGTTCCTGCGCCTAGGTTGCACACATGGGTCTTGCAGACTGTCCCCTCTATGAACATATCTCGAAGAGATCTGCTCTCCTGCCTTTTACTTTTCCGAGATCTGGGATTGTTCAAGTGCCTTAGCTTACTCTCTGTCTAGAGCAGATCTGCTTAGGTGTGCACCTGCCTGAAACCCTTCTGTTGATTGCATGATATCAGATCTTATAACAACCTGACCCTACCCATCACAATATTGTCTGCTTTGAATCCCACGTAGGCCCTCACGACTTTTTTCTGGGCCCTAGCCCACATGGCCAGTCCAAAGGCCTTGCGATGGAGAGGGGCTTTGCCTTCTCATATCAGGGGTAGAAAAATCGGCCGGACCGATATTCCGGCTGATTTTTCATATCGGCCGATATATCGGCCGAACTTTTTCTCTCTCCTGCCTGTTTTTTTTTTTTTTTTAAATTCCAAAAAAATTACAGTAAATGCAGATAATTATGAGCTTATTGAATATGTAATTTTTTCATAAAATATCGGACATTTACATCTTCTAATATATTTTTGAAGTTATGATATTGGGAAATTATATAATTAGTAATAAAATAGTGAAAATTACAAAAAAAAAAAAACATATAAATGAGGAAAATTTGTAGAAATAATTTCATAATTTATTTTCTTAGTCAATGAGTGTTATTTTAAGTTATGAATTATAGAAATAAAAAAAATACATAACAAAATGCTTGAAAATTACATAATAATGTAGAAAAAAAATTAGAAAATAAAACTAATGGGGTCCTAATCACTTGAACTGATAACCACACAAATGTCATACATAATAATATAGTGTTTTCTTTCATTTGAGAAAATAGATTTTATTTTTCATTAATAATAATTAGATACTTTTAGACCCTCTCTTTTTCTTTGTAATTTCTCCCATCTTTTAATGAAATTCTTTTTTGACTGCTCAAAAAAAAAAAATAGATAAAATTATGAGCTATAGTTAATTATATTAAATTGATATAATAAAAATAAAGAATACCTTCTAATAATAATGACAATAGTAAAAATATTAGATGATAAATATAATATTAAATTATTACAATAAGATAAATAAAAGAAAACATTATACTTTCAACATAAGTAAATATTGTATTTAAAATAAAAATATTATTACTTTCACATTAAAAATAATTTTTTGATAAAATATAAGAGTAGACACGTGAGCTTTCAAATGAGCTCTTTAGGAAGCTCACATGAGCTCTTTATGGTTTTTCATTTAGAAACCCTAACGCTCCGTCTTTTAATACCCTTCTTCTCTTTCACTCTCTCTACTGAAACCCTTACTGCAGCCGCCGCTCTCTGTAATTTTTCGCATCAACGAAGAAGGAAAAACAGCAGAGAAGAGAAAGGCAAGCAGGTGTAGCAATTTTTTTTCTTCAATCTTTTCTCCATATTTTCTGTTTTCTCTTTCCATTCTTTCTCTATTCCTAAAAAAAAGCTTTCTTTTAAAAAAAAATACAAAAATCGAATTTTTAAAATTCGGTCGATATCAAGACCGATACTTCGGTCAAAAATTCGTTCATATCGGCCGAATTTTTTTTGTACGGCCAATATAATTCGGTGGTCAAAAATCCGATATATATCGGCCGACACGCACAGTATCGGCCGATATTTTGACCCCTGGTATATCCCCCTCCACCCAACTCCACAACCGATGTGGGACTTGGGTGGGGTGCTAAAATCCACCCCCTTAAGACCAAAGCCGAAGACTCTGTCACGTCATACTGACAGAGGGTCCACACACAGAGGCATGCAACGTCACGCAAGTAGAGCCCACACAGTCCGATGTTGAACCGTGCTCTGATACCACTTGTAATGATCTAACCCTACCCATCACTATATTGTCAGCTTTGAGCCCCACGTGGGCCCTCATGACTTTGTTCTTTGCCCTGGCCTACATGGCTAGACCCAAAAACCTTGTGATGGAGAGGGGCTTTGCTTCCTCATATATAGCCCCCTCCAACCAACTCCATAACCGATGTGGGACTTAGGTGGGGTGCTACAGATCTTCAGTGTTCCCCTTGTGCCAAAGCAGATCTGCAGATTGGGGAACATACCCCTACAACTCACGCTTGTTTCTCTTGATCTGCTTGGGGATTGAAGAAATGGGCTGATGTGCCCTTCTAACATATCTATTGTGTGTGTTGTCCCTCTGTTCTACGGTCTGCAATTGTTGATTCCCTGCTTTATTCTGCTCTTGCCTACACTACCTTCTTCTGCTGGCTCGTAACCGCCAGAAGGATCAAATATGGGGTTATGCACTGTAATGAAGTCTAGTAGCTTACTGTTTGAGTTTCCTTGCAGCCCCTTTGCACTTTGTTCTCAAATCTGAAGATCAGATCTGCTTCTGTCATTGCCTCTTTGATTCGTGCCTGCCAAAATGAGAATGCCTCTTCCTACTCGCTGCAATGGCCTCTCAGTTTGCAGGGCTGCATGGAATCTGCACTAGTTGCCCTTTTCTTTCTCGTTGAGAGAAATCGTTGGCTGCCTTTTATTGTTCGCACACTGTATCTGCGCAGGGGATGATTCAGCCGTTCTTAGTCTGCTGCTCTGTGATTTCCGCCGCTATTGCAGGCTGTGCCGGTGATCGTCCATGGGTTCCTGCGTGACTGGCGATGGAGAAAAGGGTTATGGTGATTTGGGTTCCACCCATTGCAACCCTAGGGAAGCACGTCTGGGTTCTTACAGATCAAAACTAGTGCTGGGTTTCTGCGCCCTACCCTGTGCTCTATTCTTTGCGTGAAACAAGTCTCTGTTCACAGCATGCGTGAACAAATGTGATTGGTTCTGTGTGGGTCCGGCGGTGGATTTGTGCCAAGGACCTATGAACGACTGGTTCAGATCTGAATAAGCCAGAGAAGTCAACGTTGGACTGTCTGCCCCTTTGTTTTATCGTCGCTTTCTTCTAACGAGATGCTCTTCTGCTGAAATTTGGCACCCTCTGCAAAATCCCTTTCTGCAATTGAACTTCTTGCAACTCGATGGAGTTACTGTGCACTGTTCTACAACAAGCTAGATCTCTGGCTATATGCTTTTAGTCTAGTGGCGACTGGCTGCTCGCACGACCCTTTGTTTCGTTGTTGGGATTCTTCTGCCTCTGGGCGTTCATTTTGTCTTGGGACTGTTGCTGGGAAGACCTTTGGATGCTGGGATTTGCCGCTAGAACAGTGCTTGTTCCACCTGCGATTTCTATCACAGATCTTGAAAAAACGCAGGCTGGCTTTGTTCCACTGCTGCACCCAATTTGTTGGGTTTCCCCTTTTTCCTCTGTTTCTTGATCTATGATTTTGCCTTCTCCGGATTCGACAAACCCAAGATCTGATATCAATTGTTAGAAATAAAAGAATGCAAATCACACACCAGATCAAACGCCACACAAGAGAAACACAATATTTTACGTGGTTTGGCAATATCGCCTTTGTTCACAGAGTGTGATGATTTTACTAAAATAAAGTTCCTGGACAGGTTACAAGGATTACACTAACCATACACATCCCTTTCTCTCAGTCTCTCTTTCTCTTCATTCACAGCACAAAAAATCCTAGAAGAAAAAGACATTATATACTTATGCATATAAAACACAACTGGCCTGCTCGGCTTCACTAATGGTGGACCTGACCCAGTATAGACCTTTTGAGCCAAAACCAAACACTAACTGCCTGGCCACATCAACAAGCTCGTGGTTCCAGATTTGCTTGCAATCTCTGCATCTTGTCTCTGCAGCATGCCTCCAACAACACCAGATCTGAATCAGTCCACTACCGGATCGCGTCGCACTGTCTCCCTACTATTATCGCCTGAACCCAACACCACTACAGCTTCCATCGTTCCTCACCAGATCTGCCATGATTACACCCGCCAACCATATCCCCAGTGCCGGCCTTGAGATTTTAGAGGTCCTATACTTACAAAAAATAAAATCATATATTTTTTACAAAGTGTAAAACATCTAAACAAAATTTCACAATCAAATTTATAACAAAGTATTATTTAAAATTTATTCTTCTCGTATTTTGAGATGCAAAATTACTAATCAAATTATTATATTTAAGATTTTTTAACATATCCTTTTCAATAGATGAGATAGTTAATCCATTCAATCTTTCTTGTGACAAATTTATTTTCTACTTGTGTATGCATGTTGATTTTTTTATTTATTTTTACTATTTTATTGTATTTAAAAAGAATAGTTGACATTCTAAAGTATAAAATGCATTTAAAACAATTTATAAAATAAAATTATGTTAAAAAATTAGCAATCAATTATAAACTATAAAGAACAAAATAGTCATTCAAATTTAAATCCATTTTTTTTTTTCATTAAACCATCTATATCATAGTGAACACTAAGTTTCCTCATTTAGGGACTTATTTAGGTCACACTTTTATTAAAATTTCTAAAAAAATTGATAAGAATAATGATTAATTAAAATTTAACCTTTATATAATCATTTTAATCTTGTAATAGAGTCAATTAATCATCTCAATTCTTAATTCTTAAAAGAAAAGTAAAACTATAGGATAAATGTTTTTTTATCATGGTGTTTAATTCATTTTATTAGAATTATATATTTAAAATTTGAAAAAAAAATGGCCAAAGCAATTTGAGTTGACTAAACTCGATAGGAATTCAAGTCAAGCGAGTTAACGAGTCTTTTCAAGCTTTTTCAAGTAGACTTTAAATACTTCTCAATTTATTTTAGTTAAAGAAAAATTATGTCTGTTATTTTACTAAAAAAAAAAATTATGTCTAAATTCATAAGAAATTGCAAAATTTTTAACAACATGGATACTCCCAAGTTATTTTATTTAAAGAAAAATTATGTATAAATTTATAATAAATTGCAAAAATTTAAGTTATTTTAGTAAGTAAAAATTATAATTATGTCTAAATATATAAGAAATTGTAAAAAGTAAAGTTATTTTAATTAAAGTAAAAATTAAATCTAAATTTATAAAAAAATAAATATATAAGAAATTATAAAAAGTAAAGTTATTTTAATTAAAGTAAACATTAAGTCTAAATTTATAAAAAATTGAAAAATAAACCCGTCAAGATTTGAACACACAACCTTACAACTAAAAGTCGGACACAACTTAAAAATTAAACCTGACCTAGGGCCTATCTATTTAGGGGCCCTAGGCGACGGCCTAGTTCGCCTAAGGTCAGGGCGGGGCCTGAAAGAGGGGTAAAGAGGATTTACAGGGGTAAAGAATGGTAATAGGTGCAAAGGGGGTAAAGAGGGGTAAAGAATGATAATAAGTGCAAAGAGGGGTAAAGAGGGGTAACGAAGGGTAATAGATGCAAATGAGAGTAAAGAAGGATGAAGAATGGTAAAGATGGATAAAGAGGGGTAAAGATTAGTAAAGAGGGGAAAAGATTAGTAAAGAGGGGAAAAGAATAGTGAAGAGGGGTAAAGAAGGGTAATAGGGGTAAAGAAGGTAAAGAGGGTTTAGAGAGTGTAGAGGCGTAAATAAGGGTAATAGGTGCAAAGAGGGATAAAAGAGGGTAAAGAGGGGTAAAGTGGGTTTATTATAATTAATATTTTTTGCTAAATTTATATAATAAAAAAATATTAAACATAATTATTAAATAATATTCATCAATTAAAAATATTTTTGTTCCGTAGGTGCAAAGAGGGGGTACGAAGGGCAATTTATTAACATTTTTTATTAAATTCATGTAATATAAAAAATAAAAATAAAATTTTATGACACATAATTAATAAATAATATTCATCAATTAAAAAATATTTTAAAATATTTTTTGTCCATAGGTGCAAAAAAGGATAAAGGAGGGTAAATAAGGGTAAAGAGAGGCAAGGGTTTCATGAAAAATGGAAAATGAATATTTCATTAACTTAAGATAAAAGTATTGGTGCACCAATCACTTCTCAAAAAGGAATTATGATATTTCATTTGGGTAGCGATCCTCACACGGGATTTTTGTATAATCAGACACGAGAATGAGTGGATTCTCCACTTTGCCCTTCACCACTGCCATAACCGTTTCTTGACCAATTTCTACAAAAAAAAAAGTATCAAAATTCATCTACTCTAATTTTATGAACTCCGAGACTGATTTTAAGTGAAAATTGTATAGTTTTGAGCTTCAAACACCGTACCCAGATAATTAAGAGGGAATGCCATTTTTCTTAAATTCTTTGGATACGATTTTTAAGACCAAAACTATACTCTTTTTACTTAAAATCTGTCCCAGAATTCATAAAATTCAGAGTAGATGAATTTTGATACCTTGTTTGTAGAAATCGGTCAAGAAATGACCTCGTTTGAAAATCCGAGCGAAAAACCCACAGTTGATGAATGAACCTGGCTCGTCGTTTTGGAGTGATCGGCTCGCTGGTAACACTCCAAAACGGCGAGTCGTTCTGGTTCGTTCATCAAGTATGGTTTTTCCCACATTTGGTTCCGATTTTCAAACGAGGCCGTTCCTCGACCGATTTCTACAAACAATGTATCAAAATTCATCTACTTTGAATTTTATAAACTCTGGAAATGATTTTAAGTGAAAATGGTATAGTTTTAGGCTTCAAAAATTGTACCAAAGAATTAAGAGGGAAGGCCATTTTTCTTAAATTCTTTGGGTACGATTTTTTAGCCCAAAGCTATATAATTTTAACTTAAAATAAGTTCGGGAGTTTACAGGATATGAATTTTGATACCTTGTTTGTAGAAATCGGTCGACAAAAAGTCTCGTTTGAAAAACCCAACCGAAAAATCCACAGTTGATGAACGACCTTGGTTCGCTGTTTTGTAGTGATCGACTCGCCGGATAATTCATTTTTAAGTTTTTTGTACGAAAGAGGTGAAGGTAAAGTGAGAAATCTAGTAATTCCCGTGTCTGATTACACAAAAGTGCCGCGTGAGGATCGCTACCATTTTATTTATATTATATTTTTTTCATAAGAAACTTACTAAAAATAACTAATATCTATAAAAAAAATTCTAAATAAATTTCTTGAATCAAATTGAATTATTTAGAGTTCTAATCTTACTAAAAATGAAAATTTTAAAATAGAGTATTATATATTGACAAGTGGGCCCGCTAAAATGTCCAAGAGAACAAGACCACTTTTACATTTGGGCCTTATCGTCATCAATCAGGCAAGGACAGTATCTTCAACTCTTCAACCGTAGACAAGCCCCTCGCGTTCAACGTGTATCACACTTGTGGTAATTTTAATTTTTTACATGCCATGATATTAAAAGTTCCTCTTAAGAAAATTGACCTTCTTGAAATTTTTTTGGGAAACATTTTGATAATAGAAAATGTAGCGATCCGATCCGAGCACAGGACTTAGAGTTCAACTCAGTAATAAATTGTCCATTTTAAACCTCGCACGCAAAGAGTCCGCACGGTTTTGCTCTTTAGCGTAGTCCAAAACATGTCTTACGAGTTAGAGGGGCTGGCCTTCAAATAAACTCTCACCTCTCACCCTTCATTACCGACGTGGGACTCCCACATCGGTTCACGGTATAACAGAAAATGTCTATCATACTTGTATTTTTGTTAAAAAAAATATTAGTGTATTTTTTATTATATAGATGATGGTAAGTGAAAAAAAAAGATAAGTTTAGTCCCTATATTATGCTATTTATGTAATGATGAAAAGTTTTATTTTCAATTTATGCATATGTTAATGATCTTTTTATATTAATTTATGTATTAAATGTCATACTTAAAATTGTAGTTGAAATAGTTATTTAATGATTTCATGTTGATGTTAAAAATGAAGATTTAATATAAATTAATAAATTTTCTTTTTTAAGAAACTCGACTCTTTCAACAAGTCACTAAATTAGAATTTACAAGATTTTGTTGAATAGAAAAAGAATTATGGTCTTTTTTTTATATCATAATTTTTTTAAAGAAATTTTTAAAAATAACTAATAACTATGAAAAAATCACTAAGTTAGTTTCTTAAATCAAATTGAATAACTTAGAGTTCTAATTTTATTAAAAATAGTAAAAATGAAAATTTTAATATGGAATATTATATATTGACAAGTGTGCCACTAGAATAGTCAAAGACTACTCTTATTGTCAGCGTATAATTACACCCTTTGAATGTGAAGATAATAAGGGAGGTATAATTACACCCTTTAAATGTGAAGATAATAAGGGAGTTGGTTGTTAGTAGTTGGTCGTAATCTTTTAACATATATTTTTTTGGCTCTCGAGACACCTAGAAAATAGAAAATTTGTTACAGACACTCGATTTTAAATTTTTAGAAGAAATTATCATTTTGTCCTCTGACATCTTATCCTTATTCGAAAGATTCTTCCGTTCCTTCAGATGATTCGACTACTCGAATCGTTCGAGGGATCATAATGATCCTTCTAACGATTCCTGCTTATGCTACAGTGAAATCCCTTTTAAAATTTTAAAAAGTAAAATCTTATTTAAAATTTTAAAGTTATTTTTTAAGTATTGTATATTTTTAAAATTTCTCAAATTGAATACTATAAGACTTCAAGGTCTTTTGACGATCTAAAATGCTTAAAACACAGTGTTTTATAAATAAGGATATCTCTCGACTGTATCGAAAACACATTTGGAAGTGTCAAAAGACCTTAAAGTTTTAAAGTATTTTTATCAGGTTATCATAATTAGTCCGAATATTTAATTTGAGAAATTTTGGAAATACAGAATGCTTAAAAAATAACTTTTTAAATAATAAAATTTATTTTAAAACTTTAAAGTTATTTTTTAAGCACTATGTATTTTCAAAATTTCTCAAATTGAATATTCGGACTAATTACGATAGCCTAATAAAAAACTTTACGAATTTAAAGTCTTTTGACACTCATAAATAATTTAAACATAGTATTTTACAAATAAGGGTATCGTCTTTTGAAACTCATAAATGATTAAAACACAGTATTTACTTTACGAAAAACACATTTGGGACTGTCCATGCCGGCTCAGATATCACACCCGACCAGTCAAGTCAAGTCTGCTTACTTTAGTTGTCAAAAGCTTCAGTGTCAATTAATATGGACCACTAAATTGAATTCATAGCAAAGGACTTAAACGGACTGCTCTCAAGTCAAGTGTGTTTACTTTAGTTGTCAAAAGCTTGAGTGTCAGTTAATATGTACCATTAAATTGAATTCATAGGGAAAGGACTTAAACCAACTACTCTCATGGGTGCAACTACACATTTAAATGTTGGAGACCAATGGGTCCAAGGTATGCAGTATCAAATTTAATTATAAATATCAAATTTTTATATAATATATACGTCTGAAAGTGTTCAGTCGCACACGCCTACTCTTTCTTTCAAATTTTTAATATATTTTAGAGGTCTAAATCAAGTATGTGTACTTTAACTGTCCAAAGCTTCACTGTCAAATGTCAATTAATACGTGCCATTAAATTGAATTCATAGCAAAGGACTTAAACCAACTACTCTCATGGGTACCATTACCACGGTTAAATGTTGGAGAATGGGTCCAAGGTATGCAGTTAGCTAGTGGAAATAATAAATGTCAAATTTAATTATAAATATCAAATTGAAGTTAAAGAGAAAACTAGTAGTTTTAACATTAAAAATCTAAGTTTAATCATTTTATTTAAAATATATAACTACTTGATTTATACCAATAAAATATAAAGTAATATATACTAAGAACATTCTATTTTATTTGTATAAATTAGTTAGAAAAACATTTGAATAATTTTTTTCATAATCAATATAATGACAATTTAAGTTTCATAAAATTAAAATATACAGAAAATAACAATATTATTAAAACCAAACGTGTCAAAGAAGTTTGTGACTCGATAAAATCACATTAGAGTTTTAGTTTGAAACTTTAAAATTTGAATAGTTTCCCCTTCATTTTTACCATTTATTTCCTTTTTACCGTTCATTTTTCACTAATTGCAGGGTAAAATCGTCGTTGTCTCTCTTTCTCTTTTGTCTTATATCTCATGAAAGCATGTCTTTCTCTGACTTAGATTGCCAGTAAATTTTAATTAGAGAATATATTTTTTCAAACTTAATTTTTTTAAGATTTTACTCACATAATTTGTGAGATTTTACTATAAGCTATGCCTTTCCACTGATAACTTTAAGTAAACTTAATTTTAATATTGAAATCAGGGCCGGTCCTGAGATTTCAGAGGCCCTAGGTGAGTTTTTAAGATAGGGTCTTTATATACTCACAAAAAATAAAATCATACAAATTTTTTTTACAATGTGTGAAACTAAATAAAATATCATAATCAAATTTATAACAAATTATTATTTAAAGTTTATTCTTATTTTGAGATGCAAAATTACTAATTAAATTATTATATTCAAGTTTTTTTAACATTTATTTTTCAATAGATAAGATAGCTAATCCATTCAATCCTTTTTGTGACATTGTAGACCGAAGTTAAGATTTTATCAGTTTTAACTTTGAAAAACTTATTTCTGCATATATAACTATAACTGGTATAATCAACATCATTCTATAAGTAATTCATACATTTGGAAAATAACAATTCATTCTTTTTTATATAATTTGGCAATTCATTCTTTTGGTACTTCATCTTTTATCATATTCGAGTGTCACACTAATGTAAATTTTTATTTGAAAAGAAAATATTATTATTATTTTAATTTTTCAATTCTTTTGTATTTTTTAAAAAATTAAAAATTATCTTAATTATAATGATTTATACTTGTATATTACTTCTAATAAAATCTACATTTATCAAATGAATAAAGCTATGTTTTTTCATCTCTTCAAATTTTAAAAGCTTTAAATTATTTTTAATTCAAAATTATCAACTCAATATAGATTTCTCTTTCTCTTTATTTAGATGATAGATATATTTTAAAAGATTCTTTATTAATTAAAATTATTTTATTATTATTACTATTATTACTATTATGATTAAACTCAATAAAATGAAGATTATAATAATAATTATTATGATTGTTACTATCATTATTTTAATTTTTTAAGAAACCTACGCTTTAAATTGAGTAGAAAATATATGAATTTTCAATTTTGCGTGTTCTAAATTCGAAATAGTTAAAAATAATTAAATAATTTCAAGTAGTATTAATTTAAATTATTGTTATTTTTCATTATTATTATTAAATAACTTAATAAAAATAGAAAAAATTATTATTATTAATGCAACCCAAATTTGATCTTAGGTCTCGAACTGGTAATGGGACAATTCTAACCGCATGGACAAGAATCAATTTGTGCTTTAATTATACATTATTAAATATTTAACATATAGTAAAGGAGCTTATGTTTGGGGCCCTATTTATTTGGGGGCCTTAGGCGACTGCCTACTTCACCTATAGCCAGGGCCGGCCCTGCATATCCCTCCTCTCCTCAGCCCATCTCTCACCGCCTACAACCCCTTTCTCCATCTTAACTCTCGCCCAATCACTCAGAACCCATTAATGCCAGCAACAACCCTGTTCGTCCATCAACCCTTTCATTCCAGATCCTACAACCTTTCCCACCGTTCAAACCAACACCCACACCCCCTTTCCACAAACTCAAATCTACCCAACCATTACCTTCACATCCCCTTTCCACAAACTCAAATCTACCCAACCATTACCTTTACTGTTGACCAATTCTAAAACCCATATTTTCCATTATTAACTCCTGCCCTTTACCCATTTTCCAAAACCCCATTAGCATGGCCTAATACCTTCGAAGTAAATAAACCCAAGACATCATATCTGCAACGTTTTCTTATGTGTGTAAAATTTTATTATGTTCAAAGACCACAATTGTCAAATGAGACCTATGATAATCCTATTTACACTCTTTCCTCTTCATATCTATCTATGAAATTAAAATATTATCTAATTTATGAATATGCTGAACTATAGTCACTTTTAGATATTAAACTCATTTCCTATAATATTATTAATCTCTAAAATTTGAAAGTATAGCTTTACTTTATTAATGTAACGAGTATGATTGTTTGTAGGCCCAAGTTTTGTGATTGAACAAGTAGGGCAATATGGGTTGTGCATGAATTTTGCAATATGTGACCTACATACACCCTTCAAATGACACTTTTTTAAGGGGAGATCGATTGAGTGGCTTGTTGTATAGAAAAATTATCTATTTTGAACTGATTTATTAAAATAATTTTGGCAATTATTTATTTATTTATTTAAAGATTTCTATTTTAATATGATAATTGAATGTGAATTGATTCAAAACCCATAAATTCTCCAGTTACATCCATCCATATCTTGCTTTCTTGTTCTCCTTTGGAGATTTTATAAAATATTTCTTTTTGTCTACTTTTGGTACAAGTTGATTTACCTGCTTTTCTTCCTCAGAATCTTTTATCCAAATATATATATGGCTGACACAGCCTTATCGCCAATAAACTTGTCTCACATGAAGACTTAAACTTGTCTAGTGATGACGGCCATGATATTTTTCATTTTTAAGAAAATAATTATTTTTACTTTCATTTCTTTTTTAAAAGACCAAACTATCGAACCTTCCCATCTGATTTAATTAGATGTCTTATTTGACCAATTCTTAGTATATGTCTAAATTTTTCTATCTATTATGGGGGTGTGATTATTTTTGTATTGAGGGAAGTTTGATCTCAAGATATTCCACAAACAAAAATGAGAATTGATCATCAAATTAACTCATAAGAATTATTTTAAATATTACTCTTTCATCCCATCCCATGAATAAAATAGTTTTCTTTTTAAATTAATTATTATTCTTACTCTTTCATCCCATCCCATGAATGAAATAGTTTTTTTTTTTAAATTAATTGTTATGAGACAGCCTTACATAAAGTCAGATTAATCACCATGGATGCATAAATTCTATGTGAGGAAGTGAATGAAGACACCAAAGACTTTAGCATGGGCCATCGGCCATGCCCAGTCTGCGTTTTGGAATTTTTTTTTTTCCAGTTGTTGGTTTTCATGATCTTGTCCAACATCAATATGTTAGGATGAATTATAGTTTATGAGTTGTAACTTTAACCCCCTTCAATAAAAAAAACTATGTCCTTCCAAACCTTTCACGAATAATCAGGTCAGGGGTAATAAAATCGGCAGATCCGAGACATCGGCTGATATCTTATTTCAGCGATATCTTATATTACATTATTTTATTATCTTTTATTATATCGGTCAGTTTTTTTTTCTAATAAAAAAATAAAAATATGAGAATGTGGCTATTTTTTTTTTTTTTGAAATTTCTGGAATTGAAAAATCCAAAATATCGGCCGAATTGAACCGATATTAGACCGATATTGACAAATATCAGTTGAGATATCGGTATGAGACATTGGCCGATATCTGGCCTTCTTTTAAAAAAATAATATCTATGGATATCAGACGATACCTATCATATCGGTCGAGATTTGGTCCTCTGCATCATACTTTCTAATTGATTGATAAAATTTTGAGAGGGTAATATGAAAAAATTATAAGGTAAAAATTCTTTCTAATTGATGATAAAGTTTTGATATGGGAATATGAAAAAATTGCATCGATTTATACAAATGAAATTTGACTTCTGAGATCATCTTACGGTTTCAAAGATATTTCACTTATTAATTTAGAACTCTTTTTAGTGGGAACCGAACCTGGTCTCTTATTAGTTTAGTGTGGCCCCCTCTTCTCCTCTTAGATAAGGCTTTAGGAGCACTTACACAAACCCAGAAATCCTGCCTCTACACACCCGAAATCAAATTTTTCAGGTGAAATTACGATTTTACCCCCGCGTTTCCATTCATTCAAATGAATGCCCAGTTCATTTTGGCATTCATTTGAATGAATCATTCATTCGAATGAATCCTCAAGTGTATTTTCAATTCATTCGAATGAATGGAGATGAACAATAATGAATAGTAATAAAATGACCTTCATTCTATCCATTCATTCGAATGAACGACGAATGAATGTTCAGAATGATCGGTTCATTCGTTCATTCGAATGAACACGAATGAATGAGAGGACGTTCTCATATGATGAATCATTCGAATGGTTCATCACGAATGAGGTGAATCATTCGAATGATTCATCACGAATGAGATGAATCATTCGAATGATTCATCACGAATGAGATGAATCATTCGAATGATTCATGACTTACACTATAGAGTATACAATACATTTATTTAAATCCTTTTAAAATTTTAAACTTATTTTTTAAGCATTGTGTATTTCTAAAAATTTTCAAATTGAATATCTAAACTAATTAAAATAACCTGATAAAAATACTTTAAGACTTTAAGGTCTTTTGATACTCCTAAATATTTAAAACACACTATTTTACAAATAAAGGTATCCCTAGGCTGTGTCGAAAACACATTTAGGAGTGTCAAAAGACCTTAAAGTGTTAAAGTATTTTTATCAGATTATCGTAATTAGTCCGGATATTCAATTTAAGAAATTTTGAAAATACACAGTGCTTAAAAATAATTGTCTATATTTAAAACATAGACCATTATTTTTTAAGCACTGTGTATTTCAAAAAAATTTCAAATTGAATATCTATACTAATTAAAATAACCTGATAAAAATACTTTAAGACTTTAAGGTCTTTTGACACTCCTAAATATTTAAAACACAGTATTTTACAAATAAGGGTATCCCTAGACTGTGTCGAAAACACATTTAGGAGTGTCCAAAGACCTTTAAGTCTAAAAGTATTTATATCAGATTATCATAATTAGTCCGGATATTCAATTTGGGAAATTTTGAAAATACACGGTGCTTAAAAATAACTGTCTATATTTTAAAATATAGACCATTATTTCGAATGAATTGAAAATACACTTGAGGATTCATTCGAATGAATGCCAAAATAAACTGGGTATTCATTCGAATGAATAGAAATGTGGAGGTAAAATTGTAATTTTATCTGAAAATTCGATTTCGAATGTTAAAAGGTAGAAATTCTGGATGTGTGTAAGTGCTTTTTAAAGGGAGATATAGTTTTGAAAGTCTCAAGTCTAAAATAGTTGGGAAAGGTCAAGCTTGCTGTCTCTAAAGTTTGAATCAATCTGCCAATATGGATTTCGGTCGCTTTCCTTCTTAATTGTTTTTATCAACAAGACGTTATCCATGACACTAACATTTATACAAGTGTCTCAACTTTATGTACTAGACTATGTCTCGCATTTTACTAGTATGGATGAATAGGTTCGGATTAAGTTGAGTTTTAATAAATTTAATTCAATTTTTGTTAAAATTTACTAAACTTGGTCTGATTTAAATTGTTGATCTGAATGACTCAATCTGAATTAACTCGAATTGTTGATCCGAGTCAACTTGAGTGACATTTTATAACTTAGTCTACATAGGTCGAGTCGGATTATGTCAAGTCAGAGTTAATTTTAATTTTTTTCAACTCAACCCGATTTGAATTTTATACAAGTTTTTATTTTTCAAACCAGATTCGACCCGAAATATACAAATACATGACGCAAATCTATTGATTTCTCGAGTTGGGTCATACAAGTTAAGTTAAAACCCGACCCAAGTTTCACCTGTATCTAGTAGTATGATCAAATAGCCTCAAACAAATTTCTTTAAATCTATTTTATAATCTTATATTTATCAAATTTATTTTAAAAAATTAACAATTTGATGTGAATTCTTAAAAATAGATTAAAAAAGTCTTAAACACAGTTAATTCTAAATTAAAATAAACCATTTTCAATTCAAGATGAGTATTAAAAATAAAATTTTGCTTTAATTTTATGAAACATTATATTCTAAGTGCAGAAGCTATTAACCACCTCTATTACAAATGGTTAAGTAGAATTAATAAAGAAAAGACCTTTAAAAGTTTAATAGAGGGTGATATAACTGAATGAAATGCATAAGACAACGAAGGAAAATTATATTGTTCATTTCTTTGTACATATATTTCTAGGGTTTCTCTTTGAATGAATTCTGAATAAAAAAATTATAATCTTATTTCATCGTTTTAACGCTTGATGTTGATTTCAAAAGTTTCATTATCTATAGCATTTATTCTTAATGGCCTATTTAATGAGGTGGTGTGATTAGATAAATGTCATATTAACCGTCTATTTAATTAGTTTTACTTCACTAATTCTTGAAGTATGTATAAATCTCTCTTTTCCTACTTAGTACAAACTATGGAAAGTGACATTTTCTATATTGGGAGAGGCTTGATCTAAAAGCTCTAAAAAATAAAGGTGGAGATTGACAATCAAACTAACCCATGAGAGTTTAGTTCTTTACTTTCTTAACTTAATCATATCCATCATTTTAACTCATTTTTAAGATAAATACAGAGCCAAAACAATTTAGAGAAGTAACCGTGACACTGATATTACTTATGGTAAGAGACAAGGATTTTCCTCTATAAATCCTTGTCCCACATTTCTCAAGCTATCGTACTTGCATCCTCATCGTCCAACGGAGGAAGAAGAAGAAGTGCCGAATATCCCATTTTCCATATCCATTAATTTCAGCAGCCAACACCATGGAATCTGACCATGAACAGATGCTCATTACAGTCTGTATATCCTTTCTGATACTGCTTCTCACTATTGCTTGGTGGCACCTTAGAAAGCTGAGGAAGAGAGTCCCACCTCTTCCACCTGGCCCTCGCGGCCTGCCTTTGATTGGGAACCTTCTCTCCCTCGACTCAGAGCTCCACCGCTTTTTCACCGATCTAGCCAAGTCCTACGGCCCCATCTTCAAGCTGCAACTGGGAAGAAAGCTATGCGTGGTGGTGAGCTCCCCGTCAATAGCCAAGGAGCTTCTCAAGGACCACGACGTCGTCTTCGCCAACCGCGACGTGCCCACCACCGCAAAAGCCATGACCTACGGTGGGATAGACATCGCCTGGTCACCCCACGGTCCAGAATGGCGCATGCTGAGGAAGATATGCTCACGTGATATGATGAGCAATCCCGTCCTCGACGCCTACAGTGGCCTGCGGCTGCGAGAGGTTGGAGAAATGGCGCGCCACTTGCAAGGCAAGGTCGGGACGCCGGTGGACATAAGTGAGTTGATGTCTTCCACCACTCTGGATGTGTTGATGAGCATGATGTGGGGCGGTCAGGTGACCATGGATGAGGAAGAAATGGAGAAAATCCGTCGAGAGTGCCGCCAGATGACCAGGGAAGCGATGGACCTACTGGGAATCCCCAACATGTCCGACCTTTTTCCGGTGCTCGCCCCGCTCGATCTGCAGGGCTTGAATCGGAAGGCGGGGAGGGTGTTTTCGTGGTTTGATCGGGTTTTGGAGTCGGTAATGAATAAACGGCGGATATGGGAGGAGACCGGAGGGGTTGTCGATGAGGAGAAGAGTGATTTTCTGCAGTTGCTGTTGCAGCTAAGGAAGAAGGAAGAGTCTTTGACCCTCAACCACATCAAAGTCTTGTTCATCGTATGCTCTGCTACTCTCTGATATTAAAAATATCAGTATTTTTAACAATTTTCTACTGAATTTATTATAAATTATTTAAATTTTAATATAGTTGAAAATTTTAACCATTGTATTGACAATCTTAACAAACCTAATATAATCTAACTTATGAATTTGTCGGATAGGCCAAAACTAATCCAATTGCATCTTACTACAATTTTTTAAGTAAAATATAGGTTGAATTGACTATATAATGTATTGTTAGTGGTGGTGGTTATTATTATTTCAGTCGTCCTCGTCATCATTCGTCATTATTATTATCTAAAATCAATTGTAATTAAATTAAAATTAATACCTCACGCTCTCGCCCATATAATAATGGCAAAACTTCATTTATAAATTATTGTGGAAATCTTTTTGTTGCATGAAAATAAAAAATGAATAACCATGGAAAAAAAATCTCTAAATTTTATTTTCTATGAAAAAATTGCTAATTTTTTTTTTTTACAAAGAACAGATGCACCCCGAACATATCCTGAAAGTAAAGATATTCTTCTTCTCTTAAATTATTGAAAGGTAATCATGTTATTTGAAATTGATCCTTCAAATGAGCTATGTGGTTGCTCATCAATCTCAGACCGACACGGGTCACTGTTTTCGAATTTTTAAACTATGTTTGTTGCTCATCTCACCCATATATTGTTGTGTTTGAGCTATGTGGGCCTCTAAAATCTCCATCTCATTGTTCCGAACTTTTACTCGCATATCCTGTCTTATTAAAATAAATTTCCAAATGTCCTATTGTAAAAGTTTAAATTGGAAATTGCAAATTTTCAATTGAATGAATTCTCTCTCTCTCTTGCAGGATATAATTGTGGCTGGAACAGACACAACATCGACCACATTAGAATGGGCAATGGCTGTGTTAATGAAACACCCAAAGATTATGAAAAAAGCACAAGAAGAATTGGAGGAAGTGATGGGGATGAACAGTCTTGTTGAAGAGCACCATTTGACTCAATTACACTTTGTGAGAGCAATATTGATGGAAACACTGCGTTTATACCCACCAGGCCCTCTCTTAGTCCCAAGGACACCAGCCCAATCCTCCACTATTGCTGGCTACACAATCCCAATGGGTGCTCGAGTCTTAGTAAATGCATGGGCCATACATAGAGATCCTGAGTCATGGGAAAACCCTACTGAATTCAACCCAGATAGGTTCTTGATGGCCACAGGGAAATGGGATTCTATTGGCAATGATTTTCGTTATATTCCCTTTGGATCAGGAAGGCGAAAATGTGTAGGAGTAGCCATGGCAGAAAGAATGCTTATCCATGTCTTTGCAACATTGTTGCATTTATTTGAATGGAAATTGCCAGAGGGAACTAATATTGATCTCACAGAGAAGTTTGGACTAGTGCTAAAGAAGGCTACACCACTCATTGTCATCCCCACCACAAGATTAAACCTGCATCTCTACTCTCAAGAGTAATCACCATCTGGTTCAAATTGGTGTTTACCTAAATAAGTGTATGAAACAATTTGGCTTGTGTAAATTTTTTATGTTTTATTTTCTTTCTAGTTTCATGGTTCAATACTTTTGATGTAGCAATTGAACAAGCCATGAATAAAAGGTTTGACTTATTATCAATTCAACTTTTAAAACAATGATCATCGAGAGCTCTCTTATTGTTCATCGTGATGGCAATCAATGAAATCTTAATCCATCTTTCTATTATCAATACGAAAACATTCTACACAAGGTTTTACTAAGAAGTTGTTGGAATAATTAGAATAATTATGTTATTAGAATTTTTAGTTTGATTTTACCTCGAATGAAGTATTTGAGTCTAATTATGATAATCATAGAGTCAACTAGAGACAATAAATACATATAATAATTTAGATATGAAACACAATACACAATTTTATTTTTCTACAATACACAATTTTATTTTCCTACATGTATTAACCAGAACACGTGCCTAATGAGTGATCCTCCAATAACCAAGCCTCTTCTTCTCTCCCTCTGCCGAGAGAGAGGGAGAGGGAGGGGAAATCTTTAGTTTCTATTTGAGTTTGGTTGAGTGTTGCTTTAAGGTGTTTCCATTGTTTCCGTGTTTTGAAGAAAAGATCTGAAACCCATCGTTTTTGCTACCGCATATCATCGTCGGGCCCAGATTTGTCCACTGCTTGCAGATCAACCAAACAGTTTTTCAGATCTCCAGAAAGGGGGAGAGAGCGTCGCAGATCTCTGCCATGAATCAGCAAGAATATTCTTAGATCTGAGATCTGCAAGCCCTTTTTAATTTGTTCGACTGCTACCTCTCCCTGTTGGTATTCTCTTCCTGCAGCCGATCCCAACATCTCTAGTCTGCGGTCAAGCGTTTCCTGCAGTGCCAACGTTTACAGATCTATCTCGCCGGATCTGTCATTGCTGCCTCGTTGTTGTTGGAACTCTGCCCACATACCAGACTTCTGCAACCCCAGATTCCCCACTCGACTGCACTGTTTCCTCAAATACACTCCGGCGCTCACATCTGGCCTCCAGACCTTGTCCGTGCTATTGCTGAGAGGGACAATGTCTTTCAAGAACAAAAACTATTCTCGGATTTGAAGAGAAACATAGAGAATTTTCTCGCCCGTGATTCTGTTGCGATTTTCTCGCCTGACGATTCCCCTTGTCTGATCGCAGTCTCCGCCGCTTACATTGTCATGTGACGGCCGCACTCTGCTTTCGGCCCATCTTTTTCAGATCTGGGTTTCCGCTCTGGGTTTCATAAAGCAGATCTCAGATCTGTTTTTTGCCTGGGTCGTGCATGCCGTTCTGTTGTGTTGTGCAGCTGGTCTCTGAATGAGACAACTCTGCCTGCTGTTCTTGGCTACGATCAGCCCAACAATGCCGAGCGTCGCTGTCTTGGCCACCCCAAATCTGCTGTTTTGATCTCTTCTACATCTTTCGATTACTCTCCTCAAGCCGATCGTCTGCACGCCGCTGCTCCTTTCCCGATCATCACTGTTTTGGGCGTGAGAGATTCCAGATCTGCTAAGCTCGTCTTCTCTATGCATGCTGAACATATTCTGCTGCCAGTTTTTGGGCGGATATGACTGTGCTGCCTTGTTTGAAGGGTGGAGGCTAAGGATGGAAAGGAAGTCTTGGATTTAAAAAAAATCAAACTAGAGAAGATACGATGAAATATGAAATGGGTTGCAGCAAAAAAGGTTTTGTGTATCTCTTCCTTCCGTTGTTGTCGTCCTCCACGTGATGCTTATCTTGCAAAAGATGGAGATGGAAAAGTTACATTGGTGATTCCTTGGCTGTCTTTGAAGGATCAAGAGACTGCTGGCCTGAGATGCTATAGCCAAGGCAAATCTTGATGTGAAGGCTGAGAAAATTGAGAAGATCTGATGTGAATCTTGATGGAAAGAGTGGTTAAAAGTCCACTTCTGTAATCTCTCTTTAATGTGAGTGTGTGTTTCCTCGACAGCCATTAGCTATTGACTAAATTTAGGGTCTCCGTTTACACACTCAGTTTTTCTGCCTCTACACATTCATTTCCGGGTGCAAGTGGTTAATTACCATTTTGCCCCTGTATTTCCATTCGTTCGAACGAATTTTCAGTTCATTTCGGCATTCGTTCAAAGAAATGGACACTTACCCATCTAATTTTGATTCGTTCGAACGAATCCCCTTAATAAATCAATTCGTTCGAATGAATGAATCGGGTAAACAGTTACCCGCGTTACTGTTCACCCGTTCATTAATTTGGATTCGTTGTAATGAATCAGTCATTCATTATATGAATCAATTTTTTTTAAAATTTTAAAGTTATTTTTTAAGCACTGTGTATTTCCAAAATTTCTCAAATTAAATATCCAGACTAATTACGATAATCTGATAAAAATACTTTAAAACTTTAAGGTCTTTTGACACTCCTAAATATTTAAAACACAGTATTTTACAAATAAGAGTATCCTTAGGGTGTGCTGAAAACACATTTAAGAGTGTCAAAAGACCTTATTTAATGGTCACTTTTGTTGAAACTTGAAAAATGACATTTTTATCCCTAATTATTGGACCAGTTAGCCCTTATTTTTGTATATATTAGATGCATTTAATGTTATTTTCAGTTTTGTAGAGATAAATTGGAGTAAAAAGGAAATCAACTTAAAACCCAGAGTATTTGAAAGATTTGAGCTTAAATTGGAAAACCTAGAATTCCAATAATTATTTCACCACTTTGGGAATTTAAATTGTAAATTGGTTAGTTTGGATTCAGTTATCAGAGTCCGGATGAGTCAAATATTTTTAGATGAGTGGTGAATTAATTCCGGAAGAGGAAGCTTCAATTCAAGATGTCAGAAGAGATAAAAGAATTGGAAATTCAAGATCCATCTTAATTGGGCCAGGCTATGTAATCCATGTATTCTGCAAATTGAGCCAGGCCAGTGTCCAAGTTCAAGTCAAAGCCCAACAAGCCAATGTACAAGCATAGTCCAACAAAGGCCCAAGTTCTCAAAATCAAGATCAATTCAAGTGGGCCTAAGCTTCAGTTCATGTCCATAAGCCTAAGTCCAATTGGAAGCCCAATTAGCCTAAGTCCATCTATCCTACCCAATGCGCATTTCATCCATTCATTTAGATCTCATCTCCTTCGTTCATTCCATGTATTTTAATCTAAGCCATTGATTTCATTCACTACCTTAGGTAAACCCTAGATCCATATATTAAATCCAACCTGTTCATGCATCATGATTAGATTTGGGACATCCCAACCATCCATCATATAGAAAACCTTAGGATTAAGAACATCCATGCATTATTTGTCTATCCATCCAATTAGAACATCCATCATCTATCAAAGCTATTAGATCTAGGTCATTCAATCTTAGCCCTTCAATTCATGCATCCATCTCTTAGAACCCTAGACATCTCATTTAATTCCTACAAAATAATCATCATGCGCATGCATCTTTTGGAAAATCCCATTAATTTCTCTCCACTCCATGCGCATACACCTCATTCCAAATCCACTCCTACAACTTAGCACCTCATGCGCATAACCTCCATGCATCATACGAAAATCACAACCCAATTCCATCGAGAATCCCAAACCAAGATCCCTAAGTTTTCTCTGTACATCATTCAATCCCTATTTCCACTCCATCCATACGAGAATTCCAATCCATCCATACGGCTACATCCCATTCTAAAATCTATCCATGCGCACTACACTAAAATCCCTACAATTTAGCTCCAAGTCCTACCAGTTTTATTCCTCCACTTCAAGCTATAAATACAAGGGCTCACCCACAGTAAAATTTGACCAGAGCCAAGGGCTGAACCAATGCATTGAGATAGGGAAGAGAAGATCAAGATGAGTAGTGTTGAATTCGAATTTCAGGTTGGCATTTTTTCAAATCACATTCTTATATTGTAATTCTGATTTTTTTCCTATTAATGAAATAAATTTAAGGCATATTTGTTTAGACTATTGGTTTTTCCTGTTTACGGATTTTATGAATTTTTAAATTTTGATTTTAATCATTTTATTGTTATATGTTGAACACTTAATCTAAGGATTTCTCAAAATTAAACATCGTGATTTTAGGGGAAATTAAACTTGATTATTTCATTCTAAGACTCTTTTTAGGGTATTTATATTAATTAGACATGAAAGTTCAAATGAAAATTTGATTTAACCTAAGGTTTAATTTGATTTTGTTTAATGAAACTCATATTATTTCTTCTAAGATTAATTTTAAAAGGAAGAGATGAAATGAAATTTGTAAATTAATGTAAGTTCCATAGTCTAGGTCACGGATTTATTTTACTAATATGGGATATGATGCCGGCTTGAGAACTTGACTCTGTCCAATTGTAAATATTTTATGTTTGTTTATGTTTGTTCTTTTATTTTATTTTATTCATTCAATTCTTTAAATTTTTTTCTAAACTAGGTTAGAAATATTATATTTGCTTCCTAATTAATTGGTTTTAACTTAAGTTGAGATTATTTAATTTCTCTCAGTCATTTAATTAAACTTTGAATATGTTAACTTTAGATCTCATATTTAATTAATTTTTAATGTTAGATGAAATTTGGATATTGTTGAATTAAGCACATAACTCTATGTTTTAGAAAATTAGATTTCATGTTTAAGAATTAATTCCATAATTTTATTTTCTTTGATTACATTATTTTAAATGATACCAATATATATATTTCCATACATATATTTTGTTGATTTGCCTTAGGTTCGACCTCGCACTCATTCACTACTAAAGTATACATGGTTCCTGCGCTTGAGAGATTATAAATGTAAAATTTGATCATCAACAAGTTTTTGGCGTCGTTGTCGGGGAAATCTTGAAATAAATTGTGTGCCATTAGAGTTATATGTTTTATGAAAAATTGCTATTTTATTTTTTTTTTAAATTAGGCAACTCTTTAAACTTAGAAATTTCTATTTTTAGAAATTCTAATTTTAGAAGGTTTCCTTAATTAGAGATTTTTGAAAATATCACTAATTCTGGAATTAATTTAAATTTGAAAATTTGCTAAATCTAGAAGCTATGTAATTAGGATTTTCTATTTTTAGAAATTTTCTAATTTATTAGTTTTCTCTTTTAGCAAAATTTTCTAATCTTGGAGATATGTCTTAATTCAGCAATAATCTATATTTAGAAAGTGATCTATTTTTTTAAAGTGGTCTAATTTTGGAAACTTTTAATTTTAGACAATTTTCAAGCTTAATTTTTTTCTAAATTTAGAATCTCATCTAACTTTGGAATTTGTTGTTTTAAATATGTTTTCTACAAATAAAATTTTTAATGGAAATATGTGAATTTTTAATCATAAATTAATTTGGTGGAATTTATATGGCCTTGACTTAATTAAAAACTTTAATTAGGTTATAGATATTATATTTCCTCTAGTAGTTATAACTTGAGGACAAATGCATTTAGACTAGGTTCATGCATTTTTGAATTAGAATCTACACTAAGGCTTGTATGTGTTGTTTTGCAGTTTTTTTTTTAATGCACGCATAAAAAATCCTGGAAAATATGCATATTAGGCTAAGGTGAGTGCCTAATTACCATCTTTTGATTTTATTTTTCTCATGCATTCGTATAGAATTTTTTTTAGGGTGTTCTTTTATTTTCTTTAATTAGTTTGCATATTTAAACTGTTCATACATTTAGCATGTTAGTATTCATGCATTAGTATAGATTTGATTTATTAATGTTTGCATATTTGCTTGAATGCTGTGTGGTAAATTAGGATTTCATTTTTCACAATATCTAGAAAAATAAGATAGTAAAATTTGTTCATGCATTCCCTTAATAAATTCAATTAAGGAACCATTAGGCTAGGTTTTAGGGTTTCATACTCATTAAGAGCCTTTTCTATATAAATTAATTTTTGTAATCGGTGAATAGTTTATCTTCAAGAACGGTGTCTAAGGCTAGTTTTGCCACCAAGACATGAGGTCGAGCATGATCTAAGGACAAGCTGGGAAGAGATGTTGTTTGTGATCTCCCACTTACTTGTGAACTTACTTGAACATTTTGAGGTTAAACTCTCATTGGAGACTTAGATTATTTGAAGAGAAAAGTAGGAGCAAGTTTAGAAACAATCTTTAGGGTCCTATTGATAGAATCTATGAATCCATAGTTTTACCTTTGATTAAGACAATAATATATACAAAGTAAACCCTAAATGAAACATAATAAAAAGACTAAGTTACCCCTATACAAATAGGATAATACAACTTAACACCCGCCTTCAAACTCACGATTGGACAGAGTTGATCATCGAGAGTTTGCTAAGAAGAAATGCGAAGCGTGTAGTGGTATAAGACTTCGTAAAGAAGTCAGGTAGTTGCAAGGCAGAAGGGACAAATGGAAGAGAAACTGTGCCAAGATGAAGATGATGACGCACAAAATGACAGTCCAACTCAATATACTTGGTGCGCTCATGAAAAAACATAGTTATGTGCTATTTGAATAACACTCTTATTATCACAATACATAAAGGTTGGGGCAGAGAGAGAGACACCCATGTCTGCAAGTAACCAACGAAGCCAAACGATCTCAGCTATGGTACAAGCCATAGCCCTATACTCAGCTTCAGCAGATGAATGAGCAACAACATCCTGTTTTTTGTTTCTCCATGAAATGAGAGAGTCACCCAAGAAAACATAGATGCCAGTAGTAGATTTGCGATCAGAAGAATCACCTGCCCAGCCAACATTAGAGAAGGCACGGAACTCCAAAGTAGATGACGAAGGAAATAACAAACTCTGATGTATAGTGCCTCGAAGATATCACAAAATACGAAGAACGGCTGCCCAATGAACAATAGTTAGTGAAGAGATAAACTGACTCACAATATGAACGGCATAGGCAATGTCAGGTGGCGTAATAGTGAGATAAACTAAACTTCCCACTGTAGTGTGATATAGTGATGGATCTGGCAAAGGCACACCATCAGAGGAAGTATAATGAACGTTGAGTTCCATAGGTGTGGCAACAGGTTAGGTGTCAGTAATACAAGCTCAGTGAAGAACATCTGCAGCATACTTAGATTGAGAGAGAAGATAGCCTTTGGGTGAGGAGGAACCTTCTATCCCAAGAAAGTATCGTAAGAGCCCCAAGTCTTTCATGTCAAACTTGTTGTGCAACTATAACTTTAACAGGGAAATACCATCAAGATCATCACTTGTCAAGATCATTTCATCAACATACAAAAGGAGAAGGATACGACCAGCAGAGGTGGAGCGAACAAATAAAACAAAGTTATGAGCATTGGAGTGAAAGCCAAGAGACTCAATCACTGTGGAGAACTTGTCAAACCATGCACGCGGTGCTTGTTTGAGACCATATAAGGCCTTTCAAAGTCTACAACATCCCCAAGACGATGAACAACACCTGGAGGAGGAAACATATAAACTTCTTGAGAGAGATCACCACTCAGAAAGGCATTTTTAACATCCATCTGAGACAAATACCATTGACGAGCTGAAGAAATTGCAAGTAAAGTGCGAATGGAGGTCATTTTCACAACAGGGGCAAAAGTCTCCTCATAATCAATACCATATTCCTGAATAAAACCTTTAGCAACTAATCGAGCCTTATTTCGCTCCACAGAACCATCAGACCTGGTCTTAATCTTATACATCCATTTGCAACCAATGGGACTTTTGTTTTGAGGAAGAGCTACCAACTCCCATGTACCAGTCTTGTGTAATGTAGAAAGTTCCTCATCCATAGCTTTTTGCCATAAAGGAACACAAATAGCCTCCTTATAGGTTGGTTCAGAGAGAGTATGAATAGAAGCGAGAAATGAAGAGAATGAATAAGAATAACAGGAATAAGTAAAATCATCAAAAGAATAACCAAATCAAGTAGGAGGCTTACGGACTCGTGAAGGATAACGAGAAGTAGCAAGATCCACATCAGAAGAGGTTGAATGAGAGGCAGCTGTAGGAGAGGGAGGAGAAATATCTGTAGAAGGAAAAATGTCAACAGGAGTAGAAGAAATAGAAGGAACAAAGTTAGGCAAAGCAGGGACAAGATTAGACACAGAAAAATCATCAAAATGAGAGAAGGGGTCAATATATAGAAGCTCAGAATACCAAGAGTGCTAGAATGTGAAGGAACAGAATAGAAATGAATATGTTCAATAAAAGCAACATGACGTGAGACATACAATTTCTGTGCAGTGGGATCATAACAGTGATATCCCTTTTGTCCCTCACCATAACCAAGAAAAATACACATTGCAGACCGTGCAGATAATTTTGTGCACTCATTGTGCGGACGAAGGACAAAACATACACAACCAAAAACTTTAAAGGAGAAATAGTCTGGAATTTTGCCTTATAAAAGTTCAAATGGAGATTTGCCAGAAGTGATAGCAGAAGGGATTCTGTTAATTACATGAGTTGCGGTGAGAACCGCTTCTCCCCAAAAGAGGTTAGGAACACTGGCAGAGAGTAACAGAGATTTAGCAGTTTCAATGATGTGCCGATGCTTTCTTTCTGCAACCCCACTCTGCTCGGGAGTGTTAGTTTAAAAGGATTGATGAACAATCCCATCTGAGGCAAGCAAATCAGAGAAAGCACCAGAGGTATACTCTCCACCCAGATCACCTCTAAAGCATTTAATAGTGGCCGAGAACTGTGTGCGAATGAGTGCACGAAACGTTTGAAAAATTGTAAGAAATTCAGATCGACGTTTCATCAAATAAACCCAACAAAAACGAGAATAATCATTAATAAATGAGACATAATATCGAGACCCCCCTTTTGTGGGAAGAGAGGCTGGTCCCCACACATCAGAATGAATTAAATCAAAAGGAGCAAGAGAAATAGATGAACTTTTATTAAAAGGCCATGAAAAAACTTTGCCAGTTTACATCTACTGCAATAAGAAATATCACTACTATGTAAATTCGCTAAAGCTCTTGTAGAAGTTAAATACTTTAAACGGGAACTAGAAGTATACCAAGACGAGAATGCGACAAATAAAAACTAGATGAAGTGGGACTCAAACGAAAAGATGATAAATCAACGGAAGAGGCAGCGACAGTAGGAACAAGGAGCCTCTCTAAGACATATAATCCTCCTTCTCTACGACCGGTTCCAATCAACCTCTTGGAATGAGGATCCTGCACAGAACACGAAGTGGGAGAAAAATTAACAATATAGCCAGAATCACATAGTTGACTGATAGAAATCAAATTCAGAGTAAGATGAGTCATGTAATAAACATCAGAAAGATGCAAAGAAGATGACATAATGGAACCAACCCCTACCAAGGGCAAGGAAGCACCATTGGCAGTTAAGACAGAACCATGGGATGAAGAAGGAGATAAAGATGTGAATAAAGAAATATCATGAGTCATGTGATGAGTAGCTCCTGAGTCAAAGACCCATGTAGAAGGAAAAATACCTGAAGAGGCTGAATGAGTCAAACCTAGAGAAGACAATGCATTAGACTGGTGAGAAGAGAGGAAGTGCTACAACTGGTCTGCAAGGGTGGCTATGGAAGGAGTCGAAGGTGATGCCGCATTCGCAGGTGTGGAAACAGAAGGAGGCAAAGGTGATGCCGCATCCACAGACGAAACAACAGTAGCAGTACGATGTGGCTTAGGTAAAGGCACGTGTTGTCGCTGGCTTCTCAATAACAAAGGACATTAGGCCTTCAAGTGACCTTTCTGTTTGCAGTAACGACAATCAGTAGTTGCAACTCTCCCACCTTGGCGCTGTCGACTCTGTGAGCTAGATGGAGACCGGAATGACATAGCTAAAACAATATGATTAGACAGAGAAAGAAGACGATGGTAGCCATGTGACTTCAAACGAACTTCTTCATTTAGGAGTTCGTGGACCACTGCATCAACAGAGGGAAGGGGACTACGATGAAGAATAGAGCCCCGAAGTGCTTCAAAGTCATCTCGAAGAGCAGTAAAAAATTGAACGAGTCGCCCTTCTTCTCTATAAGTGCAATAAAGTGCGATAGAATTGAGACCGGCGGGCTTAGTTAATACAAGTTGATCCCAAAATCCAGTCATGACAGAACTGTTGAATGCTCATATCCCCCTGTCTAACGAAGCGAATATCATTCTCAAGTTGATATCGCTTAGAGAAGTTGGATTGTGTATACAGTCTCTCTAAATAATCCCAAATCACTTTCGCTGTCGAGAACTTCACAAATTGCATCCCTATGGAGAGCTCAACTGAATTATTGATCCAAGTGATGATTTTAGAATTATGGGTTGTTCAAGTAACGAGGGAAGCAGCATAGTCGGCAGCCTTGGTGTCCGTAGGTATAACAATATCCCCAAAGACATAACCCCAAATGTTCTTTTCGGTCAAACAGTTTCTCATAACATGTGCCCAATAAGTATAAGTGCTGTCAGTGAGCTTCACACTAATTGCCTGGAGGGAATCATCACGTTCATCGGCCATTTGAAAACGAAAAGGGAATCCAAAGTGATTGTGTGATGTCGGTGTAGTGATATTTGAACTCTGATGCCGCTCCTCTCGTGATCCAAATCTGAACAAAAAATAAACTAGGAGCCAAACCAATCAACTAGCAACGAAACCCAAATGAGATTCAAAATCCCTAAAATCACCACCGCCAAATCGAAGAGGGAAAAAATCACCACTGCCAAAGTGACAAACCGAGTAGCCGATATGAAGACCGGGATCGAAAGTTCTGATGCAAAGCTAACTATGGTGCAAATCCAAAGTTTCCAAAGTGGGTGGAGGGGTGCGCAGATAGGTGCTTAGATTGGTGGCTACTGGATGTTGCACAATAGATGATGGCTGGTGTTAGAGTGACTGAACTAAAGAGCGAAAACAAGGGGATGAATGCTGACGAAAGAGAAAAGGATGGAAGAAGCCGAAGATCTAAAGCGATGCAGACGGACAGAGAGCATTCAAAGTACAAATCAGTCTGCTTATGACGAACGGAGGCTGGCAAACCAGCGTTAAGTGCACGGGCGGAAGCAAGAACAGGGTAGAGATCTGAGAGCACAGAGCAGGCAACGTGGGCCACAGATCTGATTGGAAGTGACGAATATCAGTTCAGTCCTTGCTGCCGGAAGTGACGAATCCAGATCTGAGACACTAGAGGAAGAGAAGAGGATGTGCAGAGGTGGTGAGCCTGTCTTCTCAAAAGCAGAGATCGGGGTCATGCAGAGGCGGAGATCCGACGGGCGAAAGGGGCAGATGGCTGATTTGAGATGAGGATCTGAGTGACAAAGTCCAATCGAAACTGGGCTAGACTTGTGCAGAGGCAGCTCTGGGCTGAGCAGAGAGACAAAACGCCAGATGCATAATCGATGCAAAACGAAGCCAAACCTATGCAAAACCGTAATCGAAACCCACGAGATCCAAAAAATCGATGCAAAACCTTAGGTTCTGGATACCATGATAGAATCTAAGAATCCATAGTTTTACCATTGATTAAGACAATAATATATACAAAGTAAACCCTAACTGAAAAATAATAAAAAGACTAAGTTACCCCTCTACAAATAAGATAATACAACTTAACACCTATTAGTTAAATAAAAATTTGATTGCATTAGTGCAATTCAAATTTAGATTTAGGCATTTTCTTGTGTGAATTTGGTTGAGCGTGAATGATCGTGTTTGTGTATGAATTATTGGTGTCATGACTCTGACAATTATTTGGTTTGAGTTACATTTTCCATCGATTTACCGATCATTGTATCCATAGCTCAGTCTAGCTCAGTCATAGATAACCCACCTCCATCACCACCACCATCACTTAATATGGACGGAGAAAGAGTCGAACAAAAAACCCTCCAAGACTATTTTTCAGCAGTCACACCCATTATACTATTAGGCATAATTCTTCTAGTAACTAATGTAGCCTTTGAACTCAAACTAGGCTTATTACATCTTTTACCCGCATTCTATGGACTTGATCATGAGGACCCTTACCTACATGTTAAAGAATTTTTAGAAATCTGTGCCGTCGTCAAACTTCAAGCATCACTGGTGAATTTATTAGACTTCGTTTATTTCCTTTTTCTCTCAAAGAAAAAGCAAAATCTTGGCTAAATTCTCTACCTGCAAATTCCATTACCACTTGAGATCAGTTGGTCAATAAGTTTTTGAATAAATTTTTCCCGTATCTAAAACTAGCGCCCTCAAGAAAGAAATTTTAAACTTTATTCAAAAGAAGGATGAACAATTCTGTGAGTCATGGTAAAGATTTAAAGTTACATTGAGTAAATGCCCCCCAACACGGCTTTGAAATTGGGAGACTCGTGCAATTCTTTTATGATGATTTAACTACATCGAACCGCATAATGGTTGAGGCTATGAAGGGTGGGGACTTTTTAAAGCTAACTTTAAACAACGGATGTAATTTCTTAGAATCATTGGCGGAAAGTTCTCAGTGATGAGACTTCTTCGAAAGAGAGAACTTAGTACAACCCTCAAAGAGAAGAGGATTATACGAAGTTAGTAGCGATTTTGACGTAAGCTTGCAATTGCAAACTTAACAAAGAAAATCAATGCTTTAGTAATGTCTTAGGTGATGAACCCATCATTAGGAATGTATGCTGAGGTTTGCGCATTGTGTTTTAATCTATGACACACTGCCCAAAACTGTCCTTCCGATCTGATAATGAGTACTCAACCGAGTAGGCCAACGCACTCAATAATTTTGGAAGACAGCATGAAACCCCTTTTTCTGCCACATACAATCCTAATTGGCGGAATCATCCAAATTTTTCTTGGGTCAGAATCAACCTTCAGTAGGTCAAGGCCCCCTCAATATCAAGGTCAACCATACCAACCGCCTCAGAATCAGCCATTCCTCCCATCTCAAAATCATCCAGTCCAGCCAAATCAGTTTTATCAATCCAGTCTATCTCAACAACGTAAGCCCTCTCTCGAGGATACGTTGCAGCAATTCATACAGTCTACCCAGCAAGCTATGCATAAGTTTGAAACACAACTTGGGCAATTAGCCACTGAAATAGGAGATAAGGAGAAAGATAGATTTCCCAGTCAGCCTATCCCAAACCCTAAGGGCTAGAATGAGGTTTCATCGTCTAATCCAGAAGATGCTAACTCCATTACTATCTTGAGATTCGGGAGACAGGTAGACAATAAAGTGGAAATGCCTAGACAACCAGATGACCAAACCACTGGGCAATCCAAGCATCAGGTTGACCCATCGAGTCCATCCCCAGTTCAAATTGTACAGGACCATCCATTAGAAACCATACGTACCTAGGGCTCCGTACCCTCAGAGGTTCATCACCAAGCAAGGGGTGCTTTATGGTGACGTATTGGAGGTATTCAAACATGCCAATATCAACATTCCTCTACTTGATACCCTCATATGCCAAGTTTCTCAAAGACCTCTGTACACCAAAATAGAGAAGTAATGTTCCCACAAAGGCATTTCTAACAGAAAATGAAAGTGCTCTCCTCCAACAGCCATTCCCAATTAAACATAAAGACCCTGGGTGCCCAACCATTACATGCACCATCGATACATATGAAATTGACAGGTCTTTATTAGATTTGGGAATTAATGTCAGCCTACTGCCATATTCCGTTTATGAGCTGTTGGGGCTGGAAGAGTTGAAATCCATTCCTATCACACTACAGTTACCTGACCGCTCTGTAAAAATTCTGAGGGGTGTGATAGAAGACGTTTTAGTGAAAGTAGACAAATTCTACTTTCCAGTCGATTTTGTGGTGCTGGATACATAGCCCATTCAGAACGAAAGTGGGCACATTCCTGTTATTCTTGGACGACCATTCTTGGCCAGTGCAAAAGTTTTTATCAACTGCCAAGATGGTATGCTTAAGTTGTCATTCAGAGATTTGACGACAGAACTCAATGTGTTTGGCCAATGTAGACAACCTCTCTGCACAGACGATCCGTGCGAGGTTAATATAATCCAGAGTTTTGTCCAGGAGTCCTTCCTGCACTTCATTTGTGATGACCCATTTGAGAAGGCTCTGTCCACTTTTAATACAGAATTCAATGAAAATGATAAATAAGAAGTGAACGCTATGTTAGACGCATCTCCATATATGAGAAGGCTTATCAAATTCAAACCTCTCCCCATTAGTCAATCTGTTCCCGTCCCATCTGTTGAGAAGCCACCAAAATTAGATCTCAAGCCACTCCCTCAGACACTTAAATATTCTTATCTTGGACCATCATACACTTTACCTGCTATCATAGATTCTGATTTAACTTCTAAGCAGGAGCCTAAACTCCTGGCTGTTTTAAGAGATCACCGCGAAGCTATTGGAAGAAAACTCCAAGACATCTAGAGAACCACAGAGACAACTAAATCTGGCAATGCAGGAAGTGGTGAGAGCCGAGATTTTAAAACTTTTCGAGGCGCGTATTATCTACCGGATCTCTAACAGTGCATAGCTAAGTCCGATACAGGTTGTACCTAAGAAATTGGTTGTGACGGTAATAAAAAAATCAGGATAATGAGTTGGTTACAACCCACGTCCAATCGAGTTGGAGAGTTTGTATTGATTACCGTAAGCTGAATATTGTCACTTGAAAGGACCACTTCCCTCTTCCATTCATCGATTAAATGCTTGAACGTTTAGCCGGTCATGCATTCTACTATTTTCTTGATGGTTATTCCGTTTATAACCAAATCTACGTTGCTCTTGAGGATCAGGAGAAGACCACTTTCACTGTCCATTTGGTACGTTCGCTTATCACCGTATGCCATTTGGGCTGTGCAATGCACCGGTCACTTTTCAACTGTGCATGATCAACATTTTCTCCGATAATGGTCGAACGTTTCTTGGAAGTCTTCATGGACGACTTCTCTGCGTTTGGGTCTACTTTTGATCAGTACCTGCACCATCTGACACTTTTGTTAATCAGGTGCAAAGAAAAGAACCTAGTATTGAATTACGAAAAATGTCACTTTATGGTGAAACATGGAATAGTCTTGGGGCACATCATCTCTAAAAAAGGAATCGAAGTAGATAAAGCCAAGGTCAACTTGATCTCTAATTTACCAAAACCCCAGACCGTTAAACAGATCAGGTCCTTCCTAGGTCAAGTTGGATTTTACAGAAGGTTCATCAAAGGTTTTGGCGACATATCTCGACCACTTTGTAGACTCCTGACCAAGGACGCTGTTTTCAATTTTGATGAAAAGTACGTCACCGCTTTTGAAAAACTGAATACTACTTTGACCTCCTCTTCAGTAATACAAACACATGATTGGTCTGTATCCTTCGAAATCATGTACGATGCATCAGATTATGCCATTGGAATAGTTTTAGGACAAATAATGAATAAATTACCACATGTTATCTACTACGCCAGTAAAACGTTGAACGATGAGTAGCCACCACGGAAAATGAACTATTGGCTGTAGACTTTGCGCTTGACAAATTTCACGCTTACCTTGTAGGTTCGAAAATCGTTGTCTACTCTGACTACGAAGCACTTAAGTATCTTATTTCAAAGAAAGATGTTAAGTCACGCTTGATCAGATGGATACATCTGCTACAAGAATTTGATATCGAAATAAATGATAAAAAGGGTTTCGAAAATGTAGTAGTAGATCACCTGTCTAGACTGATAACTGAATTCATTGATGAAACTCCTCCTATCATTGAATACTTCCCTAATAAGCAACTCATTTCAATCTCCTAAATACCATGGTTCGCAGACATTGTGAACTATCTCGTCACTAGTCAAATGCCTCTGTATTGGACTAAGCAAGATAGGTCAAAATTTCTGAGAGAGGTCCGAAAATTCATTTGGTATGACCCATACCTGTTCAAACATTGTGCGGACCAAGTCATTCGTCGTTGTGTTCCAGAAGAATAGCAACAAAGTTTCATGAGTTTTTGTTATGACCAGGCCTGTGCAGGACATTTTAGTACTAGAAAGACAACTGCAAAAATCTTGCAGTGTGGATTTTACTGGCCCTCCATGTTTCATGATACCCATACGTACTGCACTTGATGTGATAGATGTCAAAGATTGGGTAGTATTTCCCGTAGAAATATGATGCCTCTAAGCCCTATTTTTATCATTAAACCTTTTGATGTTTGGGGTATCAATTTCATAGGACCATTCCCTAACTCTTTTGGCAATCTATATATTCTAGTAGGGGTTGACTATGTATCAAAGTGGGTAGAAGCGGTGGCATGTAAAACCATTGACCACAAGGTTGTCATCCGCTTCTTAAATGAAAATATCTTCTCAAGATTTGAAATGCCACGTGCCATCATTAGTGATGGGGGTAAGCACTTTTGTAATAGCCCTTTCGAAAAATTGATGAAACTTTACGGCATCACACATAAAGTGGCTACCCCCTATCACCCTCAAACAAGCGGGTAAGTTGAAATTTCAAATCTAGAAATCAAGCACATCCTTGAGAAGACAATCAATCCTATTTGAAAACACTGGTCCTCCAGACTCACTGATACATTATGGGCTTATCGGATTGCTTTTAAGACACCTATAGGAATGTCACCCTACCGTTTAGTTTATGGGAATGCCTGTCATCTTCTAGTGGAGTTAGAGCACAAAGCATATTGGCCCATTTAGAATTTCAATTTTGCTCTAGACTCAGCTGGACAACATAGGAAACTCCAGCTGACTGAACTGGAAGAGTTAAGAAATGAAGCATATGACACTGCAAAGAAGTACAAAGACTGTATGAAAATGTTTCATGACAAACACATTCAAAGAAAATCATTTACCATTGGTCAGAAGGTCTTGCTGTACAATTCGCGGTTGCACATCTTTCCTAGAAGTTAAGGTCTAAATGGACAGGTCCGTTAATATTCATAGTAGTGTCTCCACATGGAGCTGTTCAAATTAGGCATCATAAGAATGGTTATGTTATCACGGTCAATGGTTAAAGATTGAAGCCATTCTTACAGTTCACAAAGTCGGAGGAAGTTGAGGTCTACTTCACCGATCCAGTTTACCAGGACTGATTTGGAGATCCATTTACCCATCCACACACACATTTACCCAGACCCACCTATACATCTGTCTATGTTTGAGTCAGTCTGAATCTTCAGTGTCTGTTTTAGGTTTTCATCGAGTCAGTCTAAGATTTCTTTATTTGGTCATTTCGCACTTCATACATTCCAAGGTATGTCCAAACCCCGATTGTTCATTTTTTAAAATATTTCTTCTTCTTACACGTGACCAGTGTAAATTCGGGAATATTGAGGAAAACGTTCAATTTAAGTTTGGGGGTAGTGCGGTCATTTATCATCCATCTAAAAAAATTTAGGGAAGAATAAGTTCGCAAGAACTGAGACAACCCTTTAAAAAAAAAAAAGCACCCATCATCTGTTTTGTCTTTATGACCAGCAGACATTAAAGAACTAGATAGGAGTTATGCATGTAGACGGTCGAGTTTTTGTCTTCGCATTGTCTTTCTGGAACACAAGTTCCCCCAAACTTGTGTAGGAAAATCATTTCCTTAGCTATGAGGGTGGGAGGAGCAACCTAGACCTTTTTGTGGTCGAAGCACTCTGGCTGCAAAGAGGAAAGTTATGAGGCTAGGAATCCGTCACAAATGTGGACGTGGAAATTGTAATGGAATAATACCTGATCAAGGAGTTTGTTGTGTGACAGTAGCAAAATATAGACCTATAAGTGGAAATAGACAGATTTATTTGGACTTAGTTAAAGGTAGAGTAAGTCCGGAAAGACTGAGACTACTTGGTGTCCAAAGAACTATTGATTTTTGCTTAGGGGACTATAATTGTCTTGATAGTTTGACGTTAAATGAGTCATAGTTTTCTTAGGCAAACTTAAAGTTTTAAGGGTAGAGTAAGCAAAGGCTGAGACTCCTTGGTGTTGAAAAGACTGTCAATCTAGGTTTAAGAAAAGCATGCGTCTTGACAATTTAATGTAAGAATCACATTTTTAGCATTAAGACATAATAAAGATCTTTATATCATACTTTTCTGGAAACATTTTTATGGGATTTATGCTCGGAAATACCTGTACACAACCATATTAAGATTAGTTCGAAAAAAAAAATTCATGAGTGGAGTGATCACCAGAGGAATATTAGTGAAGACTTAAACCCAGTGAGCTTTAGAGTCATTTTATCCTTCCGAGGGTTATAAGTAAACTCTTGTTTCTTTGATAAGAGCATTGAGAAATTGTGTGATCTCATTATCCTTTGATTTGCTCATATTACTTTAGAACGCCATCAAATTTGAGTTTTATGCCTGAAATTTTTTCAAATTTATTTGAAACAAGGAAATCATCTTATGAAGCTCAGGATAGGATATAGGCCATTTTGGACCGTTTGAGCCTTCAAGCCCACTTATTTTTGTCATTTCATCTTGATAGTTCACACTTCAGCCTAATATAGCATAATTTCTTGACTAGCCATATCTACCACACCCAACTGATGTTATGGAGTTTGAGCCAAAATTTTATATCCATGACCTATCTTCATATGAGAAAAGGTTAGGAAAGAATTTCGGATGGAATTCACTGAAAAAATTTATGGTGAAAAATAAAATAAAAAATGGGAACATCTATACATCAAAAAAGGATGTTGAAGGAGAAAAGAAAAGAAGATTTGAAAAAAATAAAAAAAATACTTTGATTAATATATATATATATATATATATATAGAGAGAGAGAGAGAGAGAGAGAGAGAGAGAGAGGAAAAAAATATCCCGATTACATTATGATGACCTCTAACATTTTCTTATCAAAGTGTAATTTTTTAGAGTCTTTATCCCTTCCTTGATATGACCTAGTCCTAAGCCATGTTTCGTCCTATTAGGAAGTCCAATTAATCCTAATTCTAAATAGAGTGTTTCACGTGGAGAGCAGAGGAGGCAAAATGATGGTGTTTAACTCAATGTTCTTAGGTTAAGCTATCATTTGTTTGGACATTGTTTCGGTCTCTCCAAAATGTTTCTTGTTGTGGCAATTGGCTCTCTTTGCCACCGTTTGGAACCTTTGGTGGGAACATAACAATAGGGTGTCGAAGGATTCCACATAGATGACCCAGTTAGTTTCTAGATGTGTTGTAATGACCTGTTCTGAGATTACCCGATTTCTGAAGAGATTTATGGATCTCCGAGTTATTTTCAGAACTTTGGTAGCTTTGGGAAGTGTGTAGGCTCCGTGGTGGGCCCCAGTTTGCTTGATTCTGAGCTTGGGAGCTCGAAGGGCAACTTAGTAATTTTATAATTATTGAGTATTCCATCATGTAAAACAAAATTTAAAAAAAAATCATACATTTTCTAACTCGACGTTCGGCACTCGAGATTTTTTTTTTTCAATATTTTGATTTCATTGTATTTTAATCCCTTTTGAAAAGAAATTATTTTAAAACCTTGATTAAAAAAAAAATCCCAACCAAACCCCAGAACCCTAACCTCTTAAGACCCCCTTTTATCCTGTCTCACTGTAGCATTTTGCTACAGTGCAGTCGCGCGACCCTCCTCTCTTTTGCATTTCTTTTTCTTCTCTCTTCTTCTTCTTGATCTCTCTCTCGCCCCTTCTTCTCACTGTTCTTCTTCCTCTCCTTCCTCTTCGGTTGTCACCCTCACCCGACCGCTGCTTCAGCCATTCCTCGTGACAACCCTTGCTGCCCCGACCTCAGCCATCGGTTTTCCTTCCCTTTTCGTTGTTTGCAAATTGAGCTCCCTTCAACCCATCAAGCCGTTTGCTCGCTTCAGATTTTCGACTCTACACACTGTGAGAGGACTTATCACTGTTTTAACATGCATCCTCATCTACTTAACCTTTAATTTTGGGCATGTAGTGACTTGAATGGAGCCCTTGGTTTATTAAGTCACTCGGTAAGGGAACTGTTGAAATGAAAATGTGGCAAGGGATCCGTTCGGGTGACTCATGTCAACTATATGCGATTAATGGAAAATTGTAATCGAATGAATGGTTATTTGAACTTGGAAACTTACTAGTAACATGTTTGTTTAGTTATTACATGGGAATGAGCTTATAATGAGTAAAATATGTTTTGGACACTGGACATGATGTAAAAAAATTGTTGATAATATGTTTGTGTTCAATCATAATGTGTATGTAAATTTATGATGGGAATGAGATGTGTGTTGGATATTGAGTACGATGCTTGAAAGTTTATTGATAAAATGTTGTGTATTTATTTACAACATGTGAACATGATCATGATGAGCATGGAGATATGTGTCTAGATAACCTATTACAGGCACTTATTATGCGATGCATGTGTTGTTGGCCTTGATTAATTATATCAGAGCATGATTGTATTGTCAGACATGACCTTGATATCATGTACATGCATGGGAGGTAACCCACAACGGACAACGTGCCATTGGGTGTTGAGATGGAGGAGTTGTTTACATATGTTATGATGATATGATGGTTTGGGTATTGGGAGGATTTCCCCGTTACGCTTCGGCGGTTGAGGTGCCTATCTCTTGAGATTGGCTTCCTCGTTATGCTCCGGCGGTCGAGACCCTTATAGGAGATGTGGGTTTCCTTGTTGCATTCCAGCTGTTGAGGCGGTTGTATATTTGTATGGTCTGCTGTTTGTATTGGTAGGGAGACCGGAGTCGTTGGAGGACCATTATGAGTTATGGACGTGATGTCTCAGACTGGTCAGTGGGACCCTTGGTTAATGGTATATTTGGGCAATCATGTACGGAGACGTTCTTTCTATTATTATGTTCACTACATTTCAAACAAGTGACACTTGTTATATTGTTGACACGTGATATGTTTTATCCCTTCACTGGGCTGGATAGCTCACCCCTTACCTTTCAGGTACCCCGGTCGCGGAGGGACCGAGCTGGCCCCTTGAACAAGCACATGGGGAGGAGTACTGGTAGTTAGATATATATGTTCATACTTATGTTCTAAATTTGAGAGACTCCAGTTTGTATGACTTATTATTACATGCTTATTTGGATGACTGTATAATCATATTTGGTTAGTCTATAGTTGTTTGTTATGTTTTCTTAGCATTGTGGACTTGTGATTTGTTGAGCGGGCGGTGGTTACCCTGTTTCAAAAAAAAAAATTGACCGATATTCGTCTCTAGCAACCTTTGAGATATTTCGGAGATGACGGGCCCGTATTGAGAGGTGCGTTACAGTTGGTATCAGAGCACGGTTCAACTCTCGGACTATGCATGGGATAGAGAGATATGAAGATGATTAGAGATTAGGTTCATCCCTTGTGTGATAGGGTAGATGAAACCATGTTATGGGGTAGTGCGTAGACACCCTAGATTTGTGTAGTGTACTTGATGCACTATCTTTCGATTGGGATACTTGACACGTGTCTGTAATTGATTCTCGTTCGGTTTGAGACTCTCCAAAGTTTGATTCGTGAGTAATGTGGGGCAATGTGACGTGGTCACGGGAGTTGTGGGATACAGATCTCTAGGTTTGAGCCATGTTGGTCTTACACCCTAGAGTAATTAGAGACGTTATTCGGTGGGACCCACGTTAGGGGGAGTCCTCACCTTGGAGGCACGTCGATGGTATTTTCAGAATGACTTGAGCACCGTGATGTAGTCACGGGAGGGTTCGTGTTTAGACAGCGAGGGCATCATTTGTGGGCCTCGTTTGTGACTGCTTGGTATAGAGATAGATTCATTGGAAATCTATGGGTGTCTACCGAGTGAGTCCGGTCGACTTACTCTGTAGATACCCAATGGAATTTCATGAGAGGTGGTGGGCTTAGTATGTTTGAGTTGTTAGTTAGGCCCGTTTTGAGATTAGGATTGCGGGGAGTGCATGTAGGTCTAGCCAGTGGTCATCTGGCTCTAAGACTCCCGTAGGTCCAGTGTTATGGCTAGGAGTAGTTATGATGTGGTTAGGAGCTTGTTTGGGTTAGACTGGTAGGTTGACCATTGAGTCTCCAGTGGGCCCGCTGTACTGGCTGATTTTGATGAGTGAGTGAGTTTGGAGCTCGGCACTTGAGCAGGGTACGAGGGTGCTTCATGGCCCTTGACCTTTTAGTGTTTGATTCTAGTGCTCCCCACTCTTTTCGCCTTAAGTTTCACAGGTTGTGGATCTGAATTGTAGGCCATGAGTTTTGACCTTTAGAGTTAATAGTGGAGGTCAGTTTGCAAGTTTTGGAGATGTCTAAATTTCAACGTCATCTTGGGATGGATTGGTCATCCCCCCTTCGGGTTACCTTGGACTGTTGTTGTAGGCGGGTGATGGGTCAGTTCCTCGCGGTGGATGCATTCGTCGAGTGGCTTGCAGCTTACCGTCTGAGTGTGGAGGAGTTGTGCAATTTGGTGACTAGATTGAGTCAAGAAAGTGTTTGGGGTTGGTACATATTGAGACGCCTCATGTGGTTCGAGGATTTTTGTGTGTCCTTCTGGAGGAGTTTTTTTGGATTTCCTCCACGTCAGGAGATAGGGTTGCTATGGATCTTCTCCCCCAGTGCAACACCCGTTTCGATTACTCACTATCGGGTAGCGCTAGTAGGGGTTTTGGAGCTGAAGAGTTAGCTCGGGGAGATGGATGACTCTTGGCTACAATTGACCCAGTGCCCTCCTTGGAGCACACATGCCTTGTTGACCAAGAAGAGAGATGGCTCTGTGAGTTTGTGCTTTGATTACCGACATGGACTTTGGAGTTAGAGAGACAACTCAGGGAGTTAGAGAATCTTGGCTTCATTCGGCTTAGCACTTCATCTTAGGGTGCACCGGCGTTGTTTGCTAAGAAGAAATATGGCTTGAGGAGACTGTGCATTGATTATTGGCAGTTGAACATAGTTACAGTCAAGAATAAGTGTTCGTCGCCAAGGATTGACGATCTGTTTGACAAGTTGAGAGGATCCAAGTGTTCCTATGAGGAAGACTCTTGATCGGGTTAGCATCAGGTGAGGGTGCGGGAATGTAGCATTGGGAAGGCTGCCTTCCGCACTCGTTTTGGACTCTTCGAGTTCGTGGTGATGCCGTTTGGGATGGCTAGTGCCTCAACAACTTCCATGGCCCTAATGAACAAGATATTCAAGTCGTACTTGGATTGGTTTGTAGTAATATTCATCGACGACACCTTGGTATTTTCAGCATCAGAGGAGGATCATGAGCGGCATCTGAGAGCTGTACTTCATGTCTTGAGAGATCACAAACTTGTGCCGAGTACATCAAATGTAAACTTTGGTTGCCAGAAGCCCAGTTTCTGGGACACTTGGTGTCAGCAAACGGTGTGTCCGTGGATCCGACTAAGGTTGAGGCTATTCTGACGTTGGGAGCAAGCATGAAGCGTGACTGATATCCGCAGCTTTTTTTGGGTCATGAGGGTTATTATCGATCATTTATCAAGGATTTCTCTAAGATCGTCACACTGATGACAAGTTTGGCCCACAAGGATGTATAGTTCATCCGGGACGAAGCTTGTGAGGCGACCTTCCAGAGGCTGAAGGAGAGTTATACTTATGCTCCGGTGTTGGTAGTGCCAAAGAGGGGTCATAGCTATGCGGTCTATTGTGATGCTTCTAGTGGTGGTTTGGGTTGTGTACTGATGCAAGATGGAAAAGTGGTAGCCTACGGTTTGAACTAAAGACCCATGAACAAAATTATCCTACACATGATTTGGAGTTGGTGGTTGTAGTTTTTATACTTAAGGTCTGGAGACATTACTTATATGGTGAGAGGTTTGAGGTTTTCTCAGATTGTTATAGCCTCAAATATCTGTTCACATAGGAGCTGAACATGAGACAAAGGTGGATCGAGTATCTTGGTGACTACGACTTCGTGTTACCTTACCACCCTGACAAGGCGAAGGTAGCCCTGTAGAGTCTGATCGAAGGATATAGAACATCCAGATTTTACAACATGTATGTTCATTCAGAGATTTATGATAGGGTTTTGAGAGCTCAGTAGACGGATGAGAGGTGCATCGCTTCGAGAGATGTTGTGGCCAGTGGCAAAGGACATTTTAGATGGATTGTGAGACGAGATGGTGGTTTGACCTTTCGGGACAGGATATTTGTATCCGCATCCGAGCAGTGCCGTGAGAAGGTATTACGGCACTTTCATCACTCCAAGTTCGCCGTGCATCCGTGACGCGCAAAGGTGTATCATGACTTATTAGCAGTTTGGTGGAGAAGTATGAAGAGAGCAGCAACAGAGTTTGAGACCCATTGGTAAATCGTAGCCTCTTTCGATCCCTAGGTGGAAGTGAGATCACATTTCCATGGATTTCGTGACTAGTTTGCCGAGGTCGTCTCAGAGACACGAAGTAGTGTGAGTCATAGTGGATCGATTGACTGAGTTGGCCCGTTATATTTTCATGGAAACAACAGATTTCTCTTGAGACTTGAGTCGACTGTACTTAGTAGAGGTAGTCAGAATACATGGTATACCGAGTCAATTTTTCAAACCGAGACTCGAGGTTTGTCTCTTGGTTCTAGCAGAGCTTGTAGAAGGAGTTGGGCACACAATTATGTTCAGTACAACTTTCCATCCTCAGATAGATGTCCAATTGAAGTGGACCTTTCAGATCATAGAGGGTAGACTCCGAGTTTGTATTTTAGATCATGGTGGTAGTTTGGAGAGTTAGTTATACTTCGTTGAGTTCGTCTACGACTATAGCTCCCAAGCTAGTGTCAAGATGGCTCAATATAGGACCTTATAGGTTAGACCGTGCAGATTGCCCTTGTTTTGGGCCAAGAATAGTGATACAGTTATGTCAAGACCTGTATGGTCAATGAGACTACTAAGCAAGTGGGGCTGATCAGGCAGAGATTGTTGACCTCCCAGAGCAAGCAGAAAAGTTGTGATCGTCGGAGGAGGGCACTAGAGTTTGTTGTGGGGGATCATGTTTTCCTTCAGATTTCGCCCCGTCATGAGATTCAAAGATTTGGGCATAGAGAAAAGCTATCACCCCAGTTTTTTGGATAGATTGAAGTACTAGAGAGGATCAGAGAAGTAATCTACGGATTTGCATCTCCCTTTTCACGTTTCAATTCTTTGGAAGTACCATGATGATCCATCGCATGTGGTTAACTAAGAGGACATGAACCTAGCAAAGATATCGCCCCTAAGGTGGGACCAGTATATATTGAGGGTGCAGAGGCTTTGTGGCAAGACTATCCACTCGATTTTAGTAGTTTGGTAGCGCAAAGGCAAGGAAACTTCCATTGAGAGAATGAGGTAACGATGCGGAAACAGTTTCTAGCCTTGTTTGAGATTAGAGATATGAGTTCAGTTTAAATTTCGAGGATGAAATTCCTTAAAGGGGGTAGTATTGTAATGACCCGTTCCGACTTTACCCGATTTCTGAAGAGATTTATGGATCCCCGAGTTGTTTTCAGAACTTTGGTAGCTTTGGGAAGAGTGTAGGCTCCGTGGTGGGCCCCAGTTTGCTTGATTTCGAACTCGGGAGCTTGAAGGGCAACTTGGTAATTTTATAATTATTGAGTATTCCATCATGTAAAACAAAATTTAAAAAAAAAAAATCACACATTTTCTAACTCGACGTTCGGCACTCGAGATTTTTTTTTTTCCAAGATTTTGATTTCATTGTATTTTAATCCCTTTGAAAAGAAATTATTTTCAAACCTTTATTAAAAAAAAAAAAGACTCCCAACCAAACCCCAAAACCCTAACCTCTTAAGACCCCCCTTTTTCCCGTCTCACTATAGCATTTTGCTACAATGCAATCGCATGGCCCTCCTCTCTTTTGCATTTCTTTTTCTTCTCTTTTCTTCTTCTCGATCTCTCTCTCGCCCCTTCTTCTCTCACTGTTCTTCTTCCTCTCCTTCCTCCTCGGTTGTCACCCTCACCCGACCGCTGCTTCAGCCATTCCTCGTGACAATCCTTGTTGCCCCGACCTCAGCCATCGACTTTCCTTCCCTTTTTGCTGATTGCAAATTGAGCTCCCTTCAACCCATCAAGCCGCTTGCTCGCTTCGGATTTTTGACTCTACCTATTGTGAGGGGACTTATCACTGTTTTACCATGCATCTTTATCTACTTAACCTTTAATTTTGGGCATGTAGTGACTTGAATGGAGCCCTTCATTTATTAAGCCACTCGATAAGGGAATTGTTGAAATGATTATATGGCAAGGGATCCGTTAGGGTGCACTCATGTCAACTATATGAGATTAATGGAGAATTGTAATCGGATGAATGGTTATTTGAACTTGGAAACTTACTAGTAACATGTTTGTTTAGTTATTACATGGGAATGAGCTTATAATGAGCAAAATATGTGTTGGACATTGGACATGATGTACAAAATTGTTGATAATATGTTTGTGTTCAATCATAATGTGTATGTAAATTTATGATGGGAATGAGATGTGTGTTGGATATTGAGTACGATGCTTGAAAGTTTATTGATAAAATATTGTGTATTTATTTACAACATGTGAACATGATCATGATGAGCATGGAGATATGTGTCTAGATAACCTATTACAGGCACTTATTATGCGATGCATGTGTTGTTGGCCTTGATTAATTATATCAGAGCATGATTGTATTGTCAGACATGACCTTGATATCATGTACATGCATGGGAGGTAACCCACAACGGACAACGTGCCGTTGGGTGTTGAGATGGAGGAGTTTTTTACATATGTTATGATGATATGATGGTTTGGGTATTGGGAGGATTTCCCCATTACGCTTTGGCGGTTGAGGTGCCTATCCCTTGAGATTGCCTTCCCCGTTATGCTCCGGCGATCGAGACCCCCATAGGAGATGCAGGTTTCCCCATTGCATTCCAGCAGTTGAAGCGGTTGTATATTTGTATGGTCTCCCGTTTGTGTTGGTAGGGAGACCGGAGTCATTGGAGGACCATTATGAGTTATGGAGGTGATGTCTCAAACTGGTCAGTGGAACCCTTGGTTAGTGGTATATTTGGGCAATCATGTACGGAGACATTCTTTCTATTATTATGTTCACTACATTTCATACAAGTGACACTTGTTATATTGCTGACAAGTGATATGTTTTATCCCTTCACTGGGCTGGATAGCTCACCCCTTACCTTTCAGGTACCCCGATCGTGGAGGGGCCGGGCGGGCCCCTTGACAAGGACATGGGGAGGAGTACTGGTAGTTAGATATATATGTTCATACTTATGTTCTAAATTTGAGAGACTCTAGTTTGCATGACTTATTATTACATGCGTGTTTGGATGACTGTATAATCATATTTGGTTAGTCTATAGTTGTTTGTTATGTTTTCTTAGCATTGTGGACTTGTGGTTTGTTGAGTTGAAGGTGGTTACCCTGTTTAAAAAAAAAACATATTAACCGATATCCGTCTCTAGCAACATTTGAGATATTTCGGAGATGACGCGCCCGTATCAAGACGGGCATTACATTTGTTCTTGCTAAGTGCTCCTCATGGGCTACTTTTCAACAGGAATTCAGTAATACCTCTATGGCCAACATCTTATGAGCCTAGAAAGAATGCATTAACTTTGCATAAGTTCCTTTGTTGTTGTTGTATCTAGGTTTAGGGATTTTTCATGGATGTTTTGGGTTTTTGGGATCTTTGTATTTTCTTTTTGTTTTGTGTATTTTTGTATATGCAGGAGCCTCTTTTCTATTAATATATGCACCATTTAAAAAAAAAAAAAAAAGAATATTACCTTTCACGGGGGCAGGGGCAGGGGGGCGGCGTTGGGTCACAAATTCCGTCTCTTTTGGGGGATTGCCTCCATTCCTTCGGTCCATCCAAATAGGTCAAGTTAACGCTCTCTAGGGATCTTCATGTTCTGACCCCTTTTTTCCCACATCCAAATATAATAATCAACTTAATATGTGGCATGAATTGTTCTTTGACTCAGTCTTCTTTGTATTGGCAATTGATGCGGGCATCCAGAGACGTAGACAATTTTAATTTGATCCAGGCGGATTCATTATCAAATTAGCAAGTTCGAGCCCCGAGTCAAAAGATCAAAATTGCATCTTCGATCCAGGCGGGTATCCGAGTCAGAAGATTTGGTGTAGTGGATCCAAAGCAAGTCAAAGATCAGGCCCAAACCTTGGCCCAACAAGCTGCCAAGATCCAAGCCAACCCAGCTTTGTGCAAACCTACACAAGCTAGGCCCACAATGCAAGTCCAACTGTCATAACTCAGGCCCAGCTGTCATTCAGTCAACACCTGGGTAGTTCGGTGGAGAAGTTGAGTCCTAATTAGATTAGGAATGTGTCCACAACGAGTATAGTTAGTAGGTGTCATATTATTAGTTGGTGTTATTGTTAGTAGGTTGTTTTAATTAGAATTTGATAATTAAAAGGAAAGGAGGGTCGGTGGTTTTTCTTATTTAATACACATTGTAATCGGCACAATGAAGGGGAGTTTATGATGAATAAAATTTTAGTTTTTTTTTTTTTCCATTGTGAATCAATGAAGGCTTGATCGAATTCAAGTGTTGAATGTTCCAGCCGTAGATTGTGCTGCACCAGGTAAGCCCATATTCTCTTTAGACTTTGGGTTTAGTTGAATCAGATTTCAAGAGTCAATTAAGCCCATCAAACCAGCCGAACTGCTGAATGGGTTGACTAACTAAGGGATTTCCAAGTTTTTTTGAAACAGTAATTTAGAGTGATTTTGTGGAAATTAAAACCCAATTTTCAGAAGTGTTTCGGGACTGGTCTTATTAAAAGATTTTAACCCAGTTTGAAAAACTCATTTGATAAACTGATTCCCACTAAATACAGTTGAGTGACTTGGGTTTGAAATTGATCAGTTGGTGGTTCTATACAGCCACATCCATAGTGGCTTGGGTTAGTACAGATCCAGCCTACTAGAGTTGGGTTTTATTGTTTAAGATCAACGGGTTGTGTTAAATCGCGTTGATTGTGCTAATGCTTCCGCTTTAGCAATTGAGTAAGCGTCTTAATCCTACCTTAGCCTACATCAGCAACCCATATGTTGACAAGAATATGTCCGACGTGTATTCCATCATGTGCCTATTTTAATAGGGATAAATCAGTATTCCATCTACAACATCTTGTCAGACCCAAATGTCAGTTTTACCGACCTTTTCTTTTGAAAGCAATTATTTCTATTGAAAGCATAGAATTTGAAAAGCTGATTAGGAGTCTAAGTTGAGCTTATCTCTATTTAAGAAATGCATTTGATTTAGACTTATGCTAAGAGTTATAGTTTGATTGTGATAGCCCTAAGGTTGACTAGAGGCTATAAATATATGTAATAGTTTAGGTATTCAATAACATACATAATTTATCTTTTCGACATGGTATCAGTCAAAATTAAATTCTAGTGGGCCTTCAATATATAGTTTTTTTTCTTCTCTCCCTCTGTCAGAGGAGATTCATGGTTAGAGGGAGGGAGGGAGAGACATTCCGCTGCTGTTTCGGTAAGAGATCGGACACTTCCAAAACTCATGCTCTTTGCAGCCTTTTTCTTGTGGCCGACTGCAGACCAGCGTCCACATCTTGCTTCCACTACCGCTCTTGCTCAGATCTGATTGCAGATCTATTGTTGGGGAAATCTCGCAGCAGATTTGATCTACCCATCTTATCACACCAGATCTGGTTGCCGTTGAGCCTCTGCTGCTGTTCTTCCCTCGCCTCCAACCCTTCTCCAATATTTGTTAGGTTTCTGCTGCACCTGGATCAGTTACTGCTTTGATACCAGGCACTCCGCAGACAGTCTTCCGTCTGCAGAGAAGAAAGAAAAAAAAAAGGAAAAGAAAGGAGTTCATCGCAACAAGAGAGCCTTTGCTGCTACTTGTGCAATCATATTAAAGTATGCAGGTTCCTCTCAGGTTGAAAAAAAAACTGTCAGAAATACGGGTGGCAGTTTGTGTCGTGCTGTAACTTCCCTAACAATAAGGCTATGTGATATGTGATGTATCACTTACTCCAATGTCAGATGCTAGCCAGACAATGGATATTGTTTTGCCTTTCGTGCTCATTGAAGGCATAGTGAGTAAAGTGGCAAACATCCAAAAGACGTCAATAAACTTGGTGATGAAGCTCTCAAATGGTGCATCATTCCCAAAATTGGGTGGAGTATGCTGGGTTGGCCATTTTTTGTCATGCCGACTATCAGATTATTGGATTATTTCATTCTGGGCTATACTTTGGCACTAAAAGGAGGGCCACTATTCTTATTTCAGTGTTACTGTCATACTTCTAAGCACTCTGGAGGTCTGCAAATTGGTGGTGTTTCTTGGTGTCGGTTGTTTCTTCTCTCCAAAATCGGTGAGATCTGTGCCAAAAAGAAAGGGGAGAGCTGAAGAAAGGGACACAAATTGCCCTTTTCCTCCTATTTTGTTGAAGCCAAACAAAGGGACGAAACTTGCCATTCGTTCGAGTACGCCTTATTTTTGTCGTTTCTCGAAAATGAGATGACATGTTTTAGACACATGTCCATACGTTGTGGAATTCATCCACTCCTTTTATTTGGAGGACTCTGATTCATCCTTATAATTTGCTGGCCTTTCATGGTTACAGCTTTTGCTGGCCTTTCATGGTTACAACTCTATTTGCTGGCATTTCATGGCTACAACACTATTTGTTGGTCTTTATGACTTTAGTCTTTATTTGCTGACCTTTATAACTACATCTATTGTTCGTTGGCCTTTCCGATCAGATTGATCGATGTGATGGTTTCAGCCCCTTGTTTTCAGGCCATTCGTCCCCTGCATTTATCGCATATTGCGATCATTGTTTGCCGGACAATTGTCTTACAGCCACTGCCGTCATTCGAGCATCTTCTCTATTTCAGGTCACCATTGTTGTTCGCCGCCTGTCGTTTTGCAGCCAATTAACCACATAAACACATTTGCAGCCAGTCAACGCTGCCAGTTCAACAAGTTTTGCAGCCAATCAGTGTGCTGCTTCAATAGATCTCCATGGCCAGTCGGTGTGCCACTTTTGCAGCTGCCGTTTCTTCACGTTCCAAGTTTCGCGTTCATCCATGTTTCAACTTGCGGGGGCGTGTTGGAATATATTTAGCGTTCTAATAGTAATAGAATTATTATGTGATTAGGAGTCTAAATTGAACTTATCTCTACTTAAGAGATGCATTTGATTTAGACTTATGTTAAGAGTTAAAGTTTGATTGTGATAGCCCTAGGGTCGGCTAGAGGCTATAAATATATGTAATAGTTTAGGTATTTAATAACATACATAATTTATCTTTTCTACACTTTGTGTCATAGTATTTGACTACCAACATCTCTCTGTCTCTCTCTTCCTTCACTACAATCAGAGGCTTTACTTCATCATATGCATGGCCAAGCAAAATTGACACGTTTGTTTGGTAATGAAGTAATTGATTATTGTGTTCACACCTTAAGCACCACAAACACCCGCTAGCATCAATCTATTCATAGCATCTTTTTTGAAAAGGTATTGAGTAGATTTCATTGATGATCAAAGAGAAATCTATGCCTGGCATTTCTTAAATAGACAAAATGACAGTGCAAAGACAGGAGCAGCAAACTGTAGCTTTACGTGATTTTTATTTAGATTACAATCAACTGCATTCTTTTTCTTGATGGAAAAAATGTTGAGATTCTTGTCTCGGATGTTAGATGACATCACTCTGTGTGTGTGTGCTGTCTGTCGGAAAGGTATGCTTGCATCTTTTTATCTTTATTTCAAACCTAAGGACTAAACCGGGCTAACTGTTTGATATCCTAATGTGGTATCATTGTGATTTCTATGAGTGTTTTGAGGAAAGTGATGATCTTACTTGCATAATTATTTTGTTTTTTGAGATTCATATTGTTGGTGTTATTCATAGGATCCTTCTTTCTATGTCCTTAAAGAAGCTGCCTCTCCATGCATTTTTGGTTCTATTGAGAAACAGAGGTGGTCCTATGCATGTGCAAAGCAACTAATTGAAAGGCTAATTTATGGTAAGCCCTTTCATATATTCTCTCTGCACGCAGATACATGCATTGGCAGTACCTCTCTAATTTTATGTTTTGAACTGATTACAGCTGAGGGTGCAGAAAATGGTCTTGAGTTCACCATTGTGAGGCCCTTCAATTGGATTGGACCAAGGATGGATTTCATCCCTGGAGTTGAAGGCCCAAGTGAGGGTGTACCTAGGGTTCTTGTTTGCTTTGGTAATGTAAGTCGCATTTCTTGGAACCAAGAATAAATTCAGAAGCCTATTTTTCCCCTGAACATTGTCTCCCTTTTATCTGCATTTCAGAATCTCCTACGCCGTGAGCCACTTAAGCTTGTAGATGGTGGTCAGTCTCAAAGAACCTTTGTTTACATCAAGGATGCAATTGAAGCTGATGTCTTAATGATTGTATGTGAAGATTTTTCCCCCTTTTTCCTCCAACTTCATGAAATTATTAAAGCGAAGTTACTGATCTTATTTATTTTCTTCGGAAAATCCGGACAGGGCCAATGGTCATATTTTTAATGTGGGAAATCCTAATAATGAAGTCACAGTTAAGCAACTTGCAGAAATGATGACTGAGGTATGTTGAGCAAGCAGTACCTAACTATGATCATAAGCATTTGGTTTGCATCCCCTTTCTGATCAGTAATGTGTATCTCCTTTTTAGGTGTACTCTAAGGTAAGTGGAGAACCAGCAATAGAGGTGCCAACCCTTGATGTCAGCTCCAAAGATTTCTATGGTGAAGGATATGATGACAGCGACAAAAGAATTCCTGACATGACCATTATCAACAAACAACTTGGTATTTCTCTACTCTTTATGGTCCATATTTCTAGGTCTTCTGGCCTTCGTCCTTGGTTTCCGCAATAATTTTTTCAGGAGGATCCCATCACAGAATTTTCGAAATAGAGTCAATAAACACAATGCCACTATTAGGTGAACGTTTTAGGGAAGAATCAGTTAGATGTTGTGTTGCTTTAATAGATCTCTCTTTTGTTTCTTTCTTGGAGTGCATAAAATTTTAGATAATAGAACACTATCGTTATTGGTGGTTCTGTGTTCAAGTCAACCAAATATTGGTCTTTCTGCAAACTGTGAAATATCACAAGGCCAATTTAATCTGTTGTGAGACCCCCTGCGAGCTTAGCGTGGAGCTGGACTCTCGACCGGATCGATAGTACATCTCTGATGATGAGGCTCCATAGAACTTATCAGTGAACAATAAAAACCATAAAAAATGAGTGATGTCAAAAGCATTAAAATCATGATAACCAAGACAGCGTTTATCTGCAGGTTGGAATCCTAAGACATCACTGTGGGACTTGCTGGATTCAACATTGACTTACCAACACAGGACATACGCCGAGGCCATCAAGCAGGCGATTGCGAAACCAGTTGCTTCGTGAGAAGGTTCGTAGTTGCAATCTTTGGGTGGCCTCATTCTTTTGGAACTTGCTACATACTTTGGCTATTCGTATGTTTTCTGTTATCACTAGCTGTGTCAGGCACTTGCTGCCCAGGTATCTGTATAATCTACAATATGTCGGAAGAAACTAAAGGGAGTAATGAGGATAATTCTATCTTGTTGTCATGTTTGAGAAGTGGCCCCTAACTCTAGTAAGGGCGTTATAAAGGGGGGCTTATTTTATTGGCTGGCGATTTGCTTGCTCAGTTTTTGTTGTTTGCAGGGATCTATTGTAATTTCTTTTTTTGAAGCTCAGGATCTCTGTCACTGTTTTAGAAGTCAAGGGCAGATGACTTGCTACAGTCTTTTGATTAATGTTTTAGTTTTATGGAGTGTTTGACAGATGAATCCAATGCATTGTTGGGTGGGATGTGCGAGAGACGAAATGAATATGACCAGACATGAATATCTGACTTCTCTACCCTCATATCGGTTAATATATTAGTAGAAAGAAACACCAGAGGTGCAAATAAAGAATAAAAACAAGGCAACAACAAAGAAACAAAAAATCCAAATCAAAAAATACTCGCAGGACACACAAACCTGCAAGCAAAAACTATAAAAAAGACCTATGCAATGTCAATACATTCTTTCCAGACTCGTAAAATGTCATTGGTGGAGATATTTTTGAATTCTGAAAGAGAGGAAGTCCATGTGGCATACTTGGCAAAAACTCTTCTCGAAACTATTTCACTCGATTCAATGTGATCCTTAAAGATTCGGTTGTTACATTCTCACCATAAGCTCCATGCTACGGCAAAAGGAGAGAGGCCATAGAGAAGCATTTTGGAGGAACTAAAATAATGTCCCAAGCATAGGATAGCTCGGCCACAGTGGAAGACATAACCCAATGTATGCCAAACTTCTTTAATATAGAATTCCAGATGGTAAAGGAAAAAGGGCAGTGTATGAGCTGGTGATTTTCCTCTTCAATAGCTTGAGAGAGCATGCGCTGACAAAAGTTCTTCCTCTTTTGTGCAAATTGTCTTGGGTCAGGATTTTTTTTAAACCAGCGGTCCAAAAGAAATAGATTGCATGAGGTGGAGCTTTGGAGGTCCAAATACCTAGGTTGACACAAGCTGGAAGAGTCACCTATTGGATTTTGAACCATGTAGTCTCAATTAGATCATCAGATCTTATGCTCCACTTGTGGGATTGGATCAATTATGGTCATCATTTTGTCTAAAAGCATGAGCGTCAAATAGGCGGGTTGGTTCACGGAAACAACTTACTTTAAATTCATGGGATAAATAATTATGATAGATTTTGTCGGAAAGTGTCAAAGTCTTTCTCGATGGAAGGGTGCAGGAAGATTCGTTGGAAGACGATAGTCGTGGGGGTATTAGAAGAGAGGCTTACCTAACTTAATGTGAATAATTTTTTTGCGTTCTTTGCTATATTTTATTCAATTATGTAACATGTTTATATAGGCTTTATGGCTTTTGACTCTTAGCACTCTTAAGAAACTAACTAATCGAGAAAATACCGTCAACTTTAAAATCGGTTTTTCTTTAATCCTATTTTAACACATTTTAGATGATGATGATGATCGAGATTGTTTATGCGTCACTTGTTCCCTACAATCATTTGTCCATTAGCTTGGAAGTAGATTTATACATCAGTGACATATTTTATGAATTTGAAGTGTTGATTCTTCCATGTGGTCGTATGGTGGTGTGGTGAACATACGAAGCCAATTGTCATAAAAACCTTGGAGAAGAAAATAACTACTGATATTCATTATATAGGCAAACATTTATATGAAATGGTGATCCGGCTTGCCAAATGGGATGATGATGATGGGTTTGTTGAAATGGGTTTTTCTTTAATATGTTGTCTACTAAAAATTATCATCGTTGAATTGATCAAGTCATATGTTCAAAGGTCATAGAGTTTAGAGATAACAAAATAATTTAAAATTATGAAATTTGGAAATTTATAAAGGACTTGGGTACTCTACCGAGTAGGCTAATATTTTGGGCTGGATATCCAGTTTTAACAAGTGGTATCAGAGTCAGGTCTCAGCTACTTCATGTGGACTTAGGAGATCCCTCAGGTGGATGGGATGGTTGGCCTTGTTCGAGGGGGGGTTATTGGGCTGCGACGAGTCCTACATTGGAAGTGTAGAGGGAGATCTAAAGATTTATAAAAGACTTGGGTCACTCCACCTAATAGGCTTGTCTTGTGGGTGAGATACTAAGCCCTAACAAGTGGTATCAGAGCCAAGTATCAGGCTACTTCATGTGGACTCAGGAGATCCCACAGGCGGACGAGATTGCTGACCTTCTTCGAAAGGGGTCATTTGATATCCCAATTATGTATACAAAGTTATTATTTTTTCTTTTTTTGACGATGATTCACACTCCTTGTTGAAGTTAGGGTTTTTGCCGTGTAACCCTCCTCCAAGTGGGATCCATTAATGCCTTGCATAAGCCTTGAGCCCATGTGTGGAGTTCATGGGGTCCACATGCACAAAACATGCCAATTTAGAGCCCAAATTGACTAGGTTATCAAAGATTGTCTACAACATGCTGCCTTGTTGGGTACAATGTTATCAGAATCGGATCGTGAAGTGAACAGTCTCGATGAAAGGTCTAATTCAACTGTGGTCAAACCCAGTCAAACTCGTGTCATAAATATTATATTATAAATAATATTAAATTATTAACTAAAGTTTAATTAATGAGTTGACATAAAATTTTAAGGAAAAAAAGTCTAAGATGATGAAGTAATATCAAGTACTAGATTATCAAATAAGATTTTATTAATTTTAAATCTAAAATCTATTTTTATAAAAAATTCATTAGATTCTAACTTGTTTTCATGATAGATAATGCATTCGATCTATTACAAATCTTTTCTAAATATATATTTATGAGTGGTCTATTATTTATTATCATAGATTGAATATTTTAAATTCATTTTAGCTTTCAAATTTATTCTAGTTTAACAATGTAATTAATTAGTTTATTTTTTAAAATCAAAACAAAAAAGCTGCTTACAATGCAAGATTGACATTCTAAGTTTTTAAGTCCAAAATATAATTTGTTATAATGATGATTTTTTTATTTAAGATGAATTTTTATTTTCCATTAATAACAATTAGAAAAACAAAATTATTAGATAAAATTATGAGCTATAATTAAATATTTTATATTGATAAAATAAAAATAGAAAAGAGCTTTTAACAATGATGATAATGACAAATTTCCAGTCAATAACATTTTTTTCGGGTCTTCACAAGTTTATTGATTAATTAATAGATATGCAGCGGATTAACAATATTAATCAAGAGATATGTGTTGTGTGATAAGAGAATGTGCCTATACTAGAACAATCACACAAGAACAAAACCAACACCAATAACATAAGATGTATAGTGGTTCAGTTTAAACAAACTTACATCCACTGTTAAACTCACCCAACCTTCGGCTATCCCAAATATACTATGTGGAGAATAACGCTCTCATGAATAGAATATGACTTCCACATATCTAATTGATTGGAAATTTCACCCAATCGCCTAAGGTTTTGAAAGGTTTGACCAAACCCCAGTCTACGTCCTTATCCGTCTACTTTTTATAGTGGTTGAAGCACCTTGCTTTAGTCCACTTCACAATGATGATTTGAAAATTAAATTCAGACACTAAGAAACACTTGCCTTATGTAAGCTCACTTGTAGATGATATGCTTCTTGAAGTCTCATTCCCAATGCGATGTCGATGATGACGAAGATGTACCTTGCGTAGTGCAATCTCAATCTATGGGAGAAAGGTTCTACGGTTTAAGATTTTCAAGTTCTATCCTAGATTTATTTTTCTTTCTTTCTTAATCTCAATCAAGATGACTGGATTTCAAATGATTCACCTAAGTAAACTGCATAGAGAGGAGTGTAGAGAGGTTGGGATCCTTTGGAAATACCTTTGTGATATTACTATTCAAGTCTCTAAGGTGTCCAACCAAAAACCAACAAGTTTGGAGTTTAAATAGGCAAACAAGAAAATCCAGAAGTTAAAACAGGCAATTGATCGTGCAACCATGATTGATCATGTGTTCAAATATAGCCGTTATAATGTGATCGTCGCACATTAATTGTTGTCCAATGGATAGAAAATGGTCACGAACGATTGATCGTCCCTCAAGATTGATCGTGAACACCCTTGGACGATTGATAGTGGGTTGGCTATTGAATCGGCCTAAGGCTATCCTGTTTTGACAGTGTGTTATTAAAACAAGCCTCAACCAAACCCAGGGCGATGGGTCTTGTGCTCGATGTCTCGGCCCGGTATCTAGTGACATGTGCCCAATTGATCATGATGGTTCCTCACAATGGGTCGCCGTCAGACGAATGTATCGTCCTGAGCCTGACTGTATTTTACAGTGTGTGTTCATCCCAAGCTTCAGGCGATTGATCGCATGACCGATGGGTCAGCCCCTGTCTCAACAATTGATCATATTGTTAGATTGATCGTGTACTGAGATGACTTATGTTTGACAAACCATTCCAGCCAGAACCTTGGATTTCTAAGACGATGCATTGCTGAATCACGACTGATCATCCACTATCAATGGCGATGGACGACACGACGTGTTATCGTGTCATCCTTACAGTTCATCGTATTCATATTTCTAAGTTCTGTTCCATTTAGTTCTGTTGGTTTGTTAAACAACCACTAGGCTCCATTAAGATTATCCAGATATGATTTCTAAGTCTAGGCATGAACATCATAAGGTGTTGGGTTCCATCTAAAGTCATCTATGGCTAATTTACCTTTGTGATTGCCATATACTTGGTGATGTTGAATCTTTTCTTTATCTTCCAATGCTTAAGTTCTTGATTCAATCTTCCTCACTTGAGTCTTGTTAATTGCTTTAATCTTTCGAGGCAATGCTTCACCTGAGTCATGGAATTGATAAAAAGGTGACTCAGTAAGCTGGGGCACTAACAAAGCCTAAAACTCACATGCGTGAGTTCTTTTAAGTTTTTTTTTTTTTTGAATTTACGTGTGGGAAACCGCGGGATACACAGCTTAAAACCACCACGGTGTTCGCTTAATAAATCATAATATTCTTTTTCTCATTTCCCCTCTCTTTCTCAAACCCTAGCCGCCACACCTTTATATTCATTTCTCTGTTTGATGAAGAAGAAAAATAAGAAGAGAAAGGAAATGTATGAGGGTGTAGCATTTTTTCTTCTTCCATCTTCTGTGTGTGTTTTGTTTTTCTTCCCAATCTTTCCCTCCGCCTCTTAATTTCTTTCGACTCCATTCTTTCCCGTGTTGACCCGCGGCTCGTGACTCACGGTTTTTATTCACTAAAACGTGTTAACCCACAGTCCAACTTCTCATGTGATTTTTTCTGAGAACTGAATCATAGATATGACGGTCGCGATCGAACCGGTTCGATTCTGATAACACTGTGTTGAACATTGAAATATTACATTTTACTATTTATTATTGGAGTAGTTAACCCTAAATTTTGTATATAATGATGCATTTAATGTAGTTTGTCAGTTTTGTAGTAAAAAATGGAAAGTTCAGGAAAATCAAGCTAATTCACCTGATAATTGCACAATTAGAGCTTTAAAGTGAAGACCTAGAATTTTTATAATTATTTCATGCCTCCTTTTAGGGTCTCTTTATGTAAATTAATTAATCAGGATCCATTTATGAGAGTCTAAGATTAATTAATATTTTTTAGATTTTAAGTGGCTAAATAATTATTTAATTTTAGATGTTAGAAGCTGCAATCCAAGTGCCAAAGCCTGAATTTCAAGTCAATGGTCCAAGACTCACTTCAAATGGGACAGTCCACATACAAGTCCATGCCTATTCTATCATTGGACCAGGCCAATGTGCAAGCTCAGTCCAACTAAGGCCCAAGTTCTCAAATCCAATTCTAGTGGGCCTAAGTTGAGGTCTACATCCAAGTCCAAGCCCAAGTCAACTCCATGGTCCATGTTTGAATTTCACTTAAGTCCAACCCAATTATCCATGGCCAAAACCCATAACCAACCTCACATCCACACCATCCAATTTCCATCTTAGATCTTAACCCTCCATCTCACGTACCAAATTAGGTCAAACCTTATATCCACCATGAAATCTAACCCATTCATTCATCTATCATAAGATCTAGGTCATTCATCATCTTCATGTTCATTTTAACCTTAAGTATTCATCCGTCCATCACCTACTAATCAATGCATTCATTTCATGCATTGATCATCTTAGCCATTAGATATTAGGTCATCTAATCACATCCCTTCATTCATCTTAGAAACCCTAGAGCCTCCACATGCATCCATCACATACACACATTATCTTAAATTTAGGTCATGCATTTCATTAATTATCTAGATCAACCTTTGAATCCAAACCCTCCATCAATCATCATCCCTTTCCTATATTTATTTTTATCAAAAATACCTTAGAGCTATTAGATCTTAACCAAACCATTCTTAGCCATCCACTTATTAAACCCTAAGTATAGACAACTTGTAGCCCAAGATAGCCTCCATGCACATATGCCACATCATCCATTGCCTTATTACTCCACACGATTTTAGCACTAGTTTTGCTCCTTGTTTTTAACCCATATTCCATCCACATTCATTTATGACACATCACCATCCTATCACCCATGCATCCACACGATTTTTGCATATCCAAAGCCACCCCATGCGCATATTGCATAGTCAACTCTCCACATCACTTCCATCCATCTCAACCGTTCAATCATCCCATCTTCAAATCTCATCCATTCATTTATCATCTCATGAACAAACCCTAAAACTACATAGCCAAATTTGAATTTTCCATTGCCCAATCCAATTGCTTTATTTTCTTTTAATCTCCTATCTTCTCTCCACTTTGACTTAACCTCTAAGCAAGCACACAAGAAATTCGTGTAACCCTCCTTATGCAACCCTAAAATCCAATCTTAAATCTCCATCACCCATTCCCATTTAGATCCAATCCAGTCCTTTGATTTTCCAACTTAAACCTTGATTTAACCAAGTCATCCATCTCCTCTTGAAGTCTATAAATACCCCATTAACCCTAAGGGTAAAATTCGAATATGACTTGGAGTTCAAAAGGACTAGAGGCTGGAGAAAGACTAAGAAGGCAGAGTTCTGCACGATTTTTGCAAGTGAGCAATTATTTTTGCAATTTTATTTTATCTTCTATGTATTTTTCTTCCAAGCTTTGTACTTTAATTCTTCCATTTAATAAATTGAAGTATCCGTTTAGAATCCTAAAACATCCAAGTTCTATAATTCTTTTGTGATTATTTTGCTCTTAATTTCAAGTTTACAACTTTTGTTTATTTAATTGAACATGAGTACATGCAATAGTTAGGATCTTGATTGTAAATGTTGAATTTTGATTACTAACGTTTAATTAATTAAATAAAAAAGTTGTGAATCTTTTTTCTATTACCGAGTATGAATTGCATTTTAGATCTTTACGTGAATGTCAGATCTAGGCTTTCACTTTGTTTATACATTTTGGGCGATGAGTGGTCTATTCCAAACAGCCAACCTTTACGTTACTGGACTGTTATTTTCACATTTATTTTCTAGCAATTTAATTTTCTGTCTTTAAATTATGTTAGATTCTATATTTGTTGTATAATTCTTGTTCTAACCTAAGTCTTGTATGTTTTATTCTTTTAAAATTCTTTAAATTCATGTCATTCTTTTATTCTTTTAATTCTTTGTAATTATACTCTCTCTCAAAATTCATTTAATTAAAAATTAGATGCGTTATTTTAATCTTATAACTTGTAATTTTGATCATGATTAAGATTATCATTTAATTCACCATTTTAATTCAAGAACGATTAATTCACACATCTTATTTGCTGATTTTCCAAGATAGATACATGGCTCATATAAATGTTCTATTTCTTGAAAATAATTCTTTTTAAAGGAATATAAATTTAATTTTAGTTCATATATTTGAAGATTTTCCTTTGCATTCGACCTTGCACTCAATCGCTATACTATTAAATTATTCGTACGCTTGCGAGATTATAACTATAAAATTTGTACATTAACACACTGGTTGGGTAGTCTTGCACCTGGCATGATTTTTGACCTTCTCACACTTGCAACTCGTAATGATTTTGACACATATTAAGTTGGTGTACACATCTGGTGCCAATCAATTTCATTGTATGATAATTCTTAACAAATATTTACTGATGTAGCACAAAGTTTGACCCTATCGAACATCGAAAACCCGACCCATTTATTTTATTTTTTATTTTTCATTTTCTTATTGTATTTTCATTTTATTTATTTCCTTAATTTTAGGGATTAGGGTTTCTTTCATATAAACATGCTTTTAGAGTTGTATTAGACATAATTATTGATGAATTAATGGAAAACTGAGAATTTTCTCTCCTCTATGTCTCCCTCACACTTGTGATCTCCATTTTCCCTTCTCCCTCCTGTGGATTCGGGCTTTTTCTGCTTCTCCCTCAAGTGGATCCCATTCTTCTCTTCTCTATTTCCAGGTGGATTCATGTTCGTCTATTTCATTCCTGATTCATCTCGATGCAGACCAGTACTCAAACCTCATGTTGTTGTGACCAGTGATGCAGATTGGTTTGATGTTCCAAACAGAGACACTTAGCTGTTAGAAATAAAAGAATGAAAATCACACACAAGATCAAACACCACACAAGATAAACACAATATTTTATGTGGTTCGACAATATCGCCTACGTCCACGGAGCGTGATGATTTTACTAAGATTAAGTTCCTGGACATGTTACAAGGATTACACTAACCCTACCTATCCCTTCATCTCAGTCAATCTTTCTCTCCATTCACAGCTTAAGAAAACCCTAGGGGGTAGAGACATTATATACTTGTGCATATGAAACACAACTAGGTTTGCTGGAACTCACTAATTGTGAACCTGGCCCAGAAAGGACCTTTTGAGCCAAAACCCAACAATCTCTACATTGGCAAAAAATGTCCGACCCTTTGGAGAATGTTGTAACACCTTCACCCCATGAGAGCTCACTCCCACTAAACCTGCACCTTAAAGGTGAACCCTCAATCTCTAGTAAGAGGAGAGATTGAGGAGGTCCAAGCGACGCTTGAACTTCTCTGGAGTAACTGGCTCAGTTTGCATGTCCACTACATCTAAATCAATCATTGCACTCATCTCACCACTACTGGTGATAAGAGCAAAGTGTGCATGCTTTTCCTTCCCATCCAAGCCTTTAAAGTGGCTTGACAATTCTCTTTGTTTTTCCCTGTGCCAAACTGCTAGGCTCTTGCTGAGCCTCTATTTTCTCCTCAACTCCTAACTAACTAGTCTCATCTTGACTGTCGATTTTTGTCCAATCTTAGAGTCTAGATTGGAGGGAGCTTTGTAGCTGTTTTTTATCGTGCACTGCATGCACCCACTGTGTTGCTGCCTTTCTTTCTGCTGTGTTGGCCGACGATAACAGAAAGAGATCTGGACATGATGGGATTGACTGTTGGCCTATTCTCACCGGTCTACTGGCTTTTCTAAGAACGATGGTTGCATTATGTTCTCAAACTAAGAATGGTGATGCTTGGGCTTGCACCCTTTAAACGTCTGGGACTCTAGTTGTTCCCGTTCCTTGCTGCAAATATGGAAGCCTGCTGCATCCTTCATTCTCTGCTTGCAGCTGCCTTTTGTTCTGGGTTCCTGCGCCTAGGTTGCATACATGGGTCTTGCAAATTGTCCCCTCTATGAACAGATCTCGAAGAGATCTGCTCTCCTACCCTCTACTTTGTCGAGATCTGCGATTGTTCAAGTGCCTTACCCTACTCTCTGTCTAGAGCAATCTGCTTAGGCGTGCAAATGCCTAAAACCCTTCTACTGACGACAGGATATCAGATTTGTAGTGCTCCCCTGCCTTAGCCTACTTTTTGTCTGGAGTAGATCTGCTTAGGTGTGCACCTACCTGAAACCCTTCTATTGACTACAGGATATCAAATCTTGTAACAACCTAACCGTACCCATTACAATATTGTCCGTTTTAAGCCCCACGTGGGCCCTCACGGCTTTGTTCTGGGCCCTGGCCCACATGGCCAGGCCCAAAGGCCTTGTGATGGAAAGGAGCTTTGCCTCCTCATATATATCCCCCTGCACCCAACTCCACAACCGATGTGGGACTTGGTGGGGTGCTAAAATCCACCCCCTTAAGAGCAGAGTCATCTCGGGCTTTGTCACGTCACACTGATAGGGGGTCCACACACAGGCATGCAACGTCACTCAAGTAGAGCCCACACAGTCCAAGTGTTGAACAGTGCTCTGATACCACTTGTAACGATCTAATCCTACCCATTACAATATTGTCCGCTTTGAGCTCCACGTGGGCCCTCACGACTTTGTTCTGTGCCCTAGCCCACATGGCTAGGCCGAAAAACCTTGTGATGGAGAGGGGCTTTGCCTCCTCATATATAACCCCCTCCAACCAACTTTACAACCGATCTGGGACTTGGGTGGGGTGCTACAGATCTGCAGGGTGTTCCCCTTGTGCCAAAGCAGATCTGCAGATTGGGGAACAGACCCCTGCAACTCACGTTTGTTTCTCTTGATTTGCTTGGGGACTGAAGAACTGGGCTGACGTGCCCTTCTAACAGATCTATTGTGTGTGTTGTCCCTCTGTTATACTCTGAAATCATCCAACGGTCAGCAAGTGTTGATTCCTTGCTTTTTTCTGTTCTTGCCTGCATTGCCTTCTTCTTCTAGCTCGTAACCCCTAGAATGATCAAATATGGGGTTATGCACTGTAATGAAGTCTGGAAGCTTAATGTTTGAAGATCAGATTTGCTTCTAGCGTTGCCTCTTTGATTCGTGCCTGCTAAAATGAGAATGCCTCTTCCTACTCGCTGCAGTGGCCTCTTAGTTTGCTGGGCTGCATAGAATTTGTGCTAGTTGCCCTTTTCTTTCTCGCTGAGAGAAATCACTGGCTGCCTTTTACTGTTCGCACACTGTATTTGCGCAGGGGATGATTTTACTGTTCTCAGTCTGCTGCTCTATGATTTCCGCCGCTGTTGCAGGCTGTGTCGGTGATCGTCCATGGGTTCCTGCTTGACTGGCGATGGAGAAAGGGGTTCTGGTGATTTGGGTTCCACCCACTGCAACCTTAGGGACACACGTCTGGGTTCTTACAGGTCAAAACTAGCGCTGGGTTTCTGCGCCTTGCCCTATGCTTTATTCTTTACCATGAAACAAGTCTTTGTTCACAGCATGCGTGAACAGATGTGGTTGGTTCTGTGTGGGTCCGACGGTGGATTTGTGCCAAGGAGCTATGCACGACTGGTTCATATCTGAATAAGCCAGAGAAGTCAACGTTGGACTGCCTGCCCCTTTGTTTTGTCTCCGCTTTCTTCTAACGAGATGCTTTGCTGCTGAAATCTGGGACCCTCTGCAAAACCCCTTTCTGCAATTGAACTTCCTGGAACTCGATGGAGTTACTGTGCACCGTTCTACAACAAGCTAGATCTCCTGCTATATGCTTTTAGCTAGTGGCGACTGGCTGTTTGCACTACCCTTTGTTCTGTCTTTGGGATTCTTCTGCCTCTGGCGCGTTCGTTTTGTCCTGGGACTGTTGCTAGGAAGACCTTTGAATGCTGGGATTTGCCGCTGGAACAGTGCTTGTTCCACCTGCGATTTCTATCCCACATCTTGAAAAAACGCAGGCTGCTGTGCTCAATCTGGTTGGGTTTCCCCTTTTTCCTCTGGTTTCCTGATCTATGATTTTGCCTCCTTCGGTTCGACGAACCTGAGCTTTGATACCAATTGTTAGAAATAAAAGAATGTAAATCAAACCAGATCAAACACCACATAAGAGAAACACAATATTTTACGTGGTTTGGCAATATCTCCTTTGTTCATAGAGCGTGATGATTTTACTAAGATAAAGTTCTTGGACAGGTTACAAGGATTACACTAACCATACACATCTCTTGCTCTCAGTCGCTCTTTCTCTTCATTCACAGCTCAAAAAAAACCTAAGAGAAAAAGACATTATATACTAGTGCATATAAAACACAACTAGCCTGCTTGGCCTAACTAATAGTGAATCTGGCCCAGTATAGACCTTTTGAGCCAAAACCAAACACTAGCTGCCTGGCCACATCAACAAGCTTGTGGTTCCAGATCTGCTTGCAATCTCTGCATCTTGTCTCTGCAGCATTGCCTCCAACAACACCAGATCTGAATCAATCCACTACCAGATCGCGTCTCACTGTCTCCCTACTGTTATCGCCTGAACCCAAACCACTGCAGCTTCTATCGTTCCTCACCATATCTTCCATGATTACACCTGCCAACGATATCCCTCCTCTCTATCCTTCACTCCTCAGCCCATCTGTTACCGCCTACAGCCCCTTTCTGTAATGGCCCGGAATTTGTAAATCAATATATATGTGGTTATTATTTTTTTTAATGGTGGAAATTTGAAATTTGATGGAATAGATGGTGAATGGATCAAAATATGGACAAAGGCCCAAGTATGGCCCAATGGGCTATGGATTGGATTTAAATTCATTTAAAGGGTCAATGATGGTCAATTGGGCCAAGGATGGTCAAATTGAGCCCAATACACATCCGGGACCCAATGGGTCTCTAAGGTAAATGGGTAAGAGGAAAATGTAATTGGGCCATGGGCCCAATGGTGATCCAATAAGAGGAATAGGTTGAATTGGAAATTAAATCATCTAAGTAAATATTAATTGGACCTAAGTGACATGGCCGAATGGGGCCCACCTCCACCTCACCAAGTGAGGTGGCATGTGGACCCAGAGATTGGTGGGGCCGGCCACTATGGTTGAATTGGTTAACCATGGGTGTATGTATGAAGGCAATTTAAGCAAATGGAATTAAGTTCAAGTGGGAATTAATTAACTTAACCTAATGATCCAATTAATTAGTTAATTAAGCTAAGTTAAGATGGTGGTCAAAGGGGTCAAAAGGTGGAAGACCAAAACACCTCATTCCAAGCTTAAGAGAAGAAAAAACGTTGGCTAGTGGTGTTGGGTCAAAAAGCATGGAAAATATCTTGTGCTTGGTTGGTGGAGAATTTATGGTTGAGTATAAATTAAGTAACCTTGGGATAAGCTGGGTTTTCATCTTATCCCATCCTCATTTCACTCTTTCCTCTCTTTCCCTCTCTCATGGCCGTCCCACACTAGGAAGAGAAAGAAGAAGAAAGCTAAGGGAAAAAGAAGAGAAGAAGAGAAGAAAGAGGTGCAATTTTTGGCCCATCATCCCAAGATCAAGCCATACTATCTTCTTCCTCACCATCCTCATCTCCATCCTCTCCTCTCTCTCTCTCAAATCAAACCCTACTATGGCCGAACCCAAGCTTGGAGTTTTTTTGTCATTGATCAAGCATCTTGGCCGACCAAAGATCAAGAAGAAGGAGAAAGGATGCTAAGGAAATCAAGAGGAGAAAGAAAGACTGGAGGAGACGTCGGATCGTAAGTATTTTCTAAAACAAGAGATTTGGATTTTTAGGGTTTAAGATTTGGGATCCATTCTTTTTAAATTTGATGGTGGCCAAATGATCATAGGCCTTGGATCTCAAATCCATCTAATGAAAGGAGGAAAGATGGGCAAACCCCAAATGGGTAAATTAGGGTTAAGGAAAAATAAATGGATTAAGGATATAATGTTTTTAGATTATTTAAGCATGGAATTATGTAAATTTGGAAGAAAATTATGGGCCATAGGGTTCGGCCATGTAGTATGGCCGAACCCCATGGTGGGTGATTAGGTGATGTATGATTTTTTTTTTTAGGGTTTTAACGAATGGAAGCTATGGAGGGTGAATTATGATTATTAGGGTTTTAATGATTTAATGTGGTAATTTTTAAAGCGATTGTAAATGAGAAACTTGATGGAAGATATGAATGATTTTGTGGCCTTAAAAGGCATGAATGAATGAAGAATGGACCATGAACCCTATGGTAATGTACTCATAATTTTAATGGATATGTAAATATGGAAAAATAATGGGGAATGTTGGTAGTTTTGATGGACTCAAGAGAGTGAGCCTGATGTTGATTAAAGGGGCTGATTTTAATGATCCTATAACATGAAGTGGTAAGGCATTAAGGGATCTAAGATGTGGATTAAAAATGTGGGAAAAGATCCAAGAGGAATAAGGAAATTAACATCATGGGTTCGGCCATGGTGTATGGCTGAACCCATGACCCAATTTTATGAACCACTTAATGGGGCTAAGTTAATGGACTAAAATATGATTAAGGAATGATGAATTAAATATATGGTTTAGGTTCTCTCAATGGAGGGACTTATGATGAATCTAAAGGGTAACCAAAGACCAAGGAAAAATGGGGATTTAGTTAAGTTAAAAAGGGCTGATTTTTAATGAACCTAATTGTAGATCATTTTTGGCCTAAGATTAATGTGTATGTATATGTTTTAAATGAATGGAGTTTAGGTTAAGTAAGTGGCTGAATTCCAATGTTGTTATGTCATGGTTGATGGGTCATTTTTGGATCCAAATTTATGGGTCGGTTATAGACAAAAAATGTACATGGATGGAGGGAGTATTAAACCATGGAAGAGTAGTGGCAAAACTGTAATTATGGGCCAAAATGAAGGACTATGGGTTCGGCCATGGTATATGGCCGAACCCCATGGGGGATGAACTTAGACATTTTTATGATGACCTTAGGTGTGTTCTATGAAACCAAGGGTGGCTGGATTTTAAACTCACAAATTAAAATATCTAATGGATTAAATGGGACCCACAAAACCTAAATAGTGACCGATTATTCATATGGACTTGGAAATGATTAATGGGCTTAGAAATAGTTAAAAATATGGACTGATTATGTGTATGTAATAAGGTATTGGATATCGCAAGCGGTACGGGTGTCGGTAGCCGGATTATCGGATGAAAACGTAAAAGGACGCGAGTCGGTATTCGGTAGGATTCCTACCTTTTTGTAAGCCATGGATTGTGTGATGGTTTCTTTGATTTATTTTGGAAATTATATGGTTTGTTTTATGATCAGTTTTAAGATCATGATTTATGTATCTTATATGGCATAATGCAAGGCTATGATTTATATGCTAAGTTATGAATTCTATATTAAGACTATGGATGATATATATTACATAGTATAATGCACTTACATCTCATGCATGGCATGGGCGGGAAAATAATGAAACTAGAGTCTATGCTCCGTCGGGACGACCGAGAAGCAGACATGGGGATAGCCTGATGTGCTATAACCAGAGTCCATGCTCCGTCGGGGCGACCGAGAAGCAGACATGGGGATAACGTGATGCGCTATAACGGGAGTCCATGCTCCGTCGGGGCGACCGAGAAACAAACATGGGGATAGCCTGATGCGCTATAACGGGAGTCCATGCTCCGTCGGGGCAACCGAGAAGCAGACATGGGGATATCTTGATATGTGGAGATATAACTGGAGTCCATGCTCCGTCGGGCGACCGAGAAGCAAACATGGGGATATCATGATGGTACGGATAATGGGTGGGACACATGACATAAGACACCCATGGCATGGCATTCATTTTACGGTTTTCATTATATTATTATCTGTATGCTTGTTATCACTAATCCATATGTTAGCCCTACTCGGAGTCCTACTGGGCACATTGTCTAACGCCCTACTTCTACCCTAACTGATGACGCAGGAGACAGTGGAGCAGAAGGACGAGACGGGAGCCAAGCTTAGGAGCTTGGGGAAGACGGCTACTTAATTTATTTAAATTTGTTTTGGAAATGTATTTGAGTAGCCTAACTTGTCGGAAATGTAATAATTTAGATTGCTTGCTATATTTTGGTTTTTATTTTTGGACGTTGAGACGTTGTGATATTTTGGTAATACTATGAATATTATCTTCCCTGCTATCTACAAAATTGGTAGGATAGTCTTTATTGTAATTTTCCGCACTCAGTGTAATATTCCTTGAGCTTACGTCTACGTGTGAACCGTTCTTCGTGGACTTCGTTCCACGCACACGTAGGGTTGGCCAGTTAAGGCCCGGGCTTTAGAAGCTCGGACTTAACTAGTGTCGTGACGTCCGCGCCCTTTGTCACGTTTAAAAAAAAAAAAAATAGACTCTGATTTCGGTGAAAAGGGGCGGGCGTTACACTTTCTCCATCTTATCACTCGACCAATCACTCAGAACCCATTAACGCCAGCAACAACCTTGTTCGTCCATCAACCCTTCCATTCCAGATCCTACAACCTTTCCCACCTCGCAAACCAACACCCACATCCCCTTTCCACAAACTCAAATCTACCCAACCATTACCTTCACATCCCCTTTCCACAAACTCAAATCTACCCAACCATTACCTTTACTGTTGACCAATTCTAAAACCCATATTTTCCAAAACCCCATTAGCATGGCCTAATACCTTCGAAGTAAATAAACCCAAGACATCATATCTGCAACGTTTTCTTATGTGTGTAAAATTTTATTATGTTCAAAGACCACAATTGTCAAATGAGACCTATGATAATCCTATTTACACTCTTTCCTCTTCATATCTATCTATGAAATTAAAATATTATCTAATTTATGAATATGCTGAACTATAGTCACTTTTAGATATTAAACTCATTTCCTATAATATTATTAATCTCTAAAATTTGAAAGTATAGCTTTACTTTATTAATGTAACGAGTATGATTGTTTGTAGGCCCAAGTTTTGTGATTGAACAAGTAGGGCAATATGGGTTGTGCATGAATTTTGCAATATGTGACCTACATACACCCTTCAAATGACACTTTTTTAAGGGGAGATCGATTGAGTGGCTTGTTGTATAGAAAAATTATCTATTTTGAACTGATTTATTAAAATAATTTTGGCAATTATTTATTTATTTATTTAAAGATTTCTATTTTAATATGATAATTGAATGTGAATTGATTCAAAACCCATAAATTCTCCAGTTACATCCATCCATATCTTGCTTTCTTGTTCTCCTTTGGAGATTTTATAAAATATTTCTTTTTGTCTACTTTTGGTACAAGTTGATTTACCTGCTTTTCTTCCTCAGAATCTTTTATCCAAATATATATATGGCTGACACAGCCTTATCGCCAATAAACTTGTCTCACATGAAGACTTAAACTTGTCTAGTGATGACGGCCATGATACTATTGTCTAGTAAGAAAATAATTATTTTTACTTTCATTTCTTTTTTAAAAGATCAAACTATCGAACCTTCCCATCTGATTTAATTAGATGTCTTATTTAACTAATTCTTAAAACATGTCTAAATTTCCCTATCTATTATGAGAAGTAATTATTTTTATATTCAGGGAAATTTGATCTCAAAATATTCCACAAACAAAAATGAGAATTGATCATTAAATTAACTTCTCAGAATTATTTTAAATATACTCTTTCATCCTATCCCATGAATAAAATAGTTTTCTTTTTAAATTAATTATTATTCTTACTCTTTCATCCCATCCCATGAATGAAACAGTTTTCTTTTTAAATTAATTGTTATGAGACAGCGTTACATAAAGTCAGATTAATCAGCATGGATGCATAAATTCTATGTGAGGAAGTGAATGAAGACGCCAAAGACTTTAGCATGGGCCATCGGCCATGCCCAGTCTGCGTTTTGGAATTTTTTTTTCCAGCTGTTGGTTTTGATGATCTTGTCCATCATCAATATGTTAGGATGAATTTATAGTTTATGAGTTGTAACTTTAACCTCCTTCAATAAAAGAACTATGTCACACCTCGAGACCTTACAAAAAAAAAAAGCTATGTCCTTCCAAACCTTTCACGAATAATCAGGTCATAGAAGGGGTAATAAAATTGGCAGACCCAAGACATTGGCCGATATCTTATATTACATTATTTTATTATTTTTTATTATATCGGTCAGTTTTTCTTTTCTAATTAAAAAAATAAAAATATGAAAATGTGGCTTTTTTTTAAAAAAAAATTCTAGAATTGAAAAATCTAAAATATCAGCCGATATTTGAATCGATATCAGACAGATATTGGCAGATATCATTTGAGGTGTCAGTATGAGACATTGGCCGATATCTGACCTTTTTTAAAAAATAAATAATATCTATGGATATCGGACGATATCTATTGTACGGACCGAGATTTGGTCCTTTGGATCATTCTTTTTAATTGATTGATAAAATTTTGAGATGGTAATATGAAAAAATTATAAGGTAGAAATTCTTTCTAATTGATGATAAAGTTTTGATATGGGAATATGAAAAAATTGCATCGATTTATACAAAATGAAATTTGACTTCTGAGATCATCTTACGGTTTCAAAGATATTTCACTTATGAATTTAGAACTCTTTTTAGTGGGAATCGAACCTGGTCTCTTTTTAGTTTAGTGTGGCCCACTCTCCAATGGAGTCTCAGTCTTGGTTAAGGCTTTTTAAAGGAAGATACAGTTTTGAAAGTCTCAAGTCTAAAATAGTTGGCAAAGGTCAAGCTTGCCGTCTTTAAAGTTTGAGTCAATCTGCCATCAAATTTGAATCCAATATGCATGTGGGTCCGCTTTTTATCAATAAGACGTTATCCATGACACAACATTTATACAAGTGTCTCAACTTCACGTACTGGACTCATCTCTGGCATTTTCCTAGTATGGCTCAATAGGATTGGATTAAGTTGAGTTTTAATAAATTCAATTTAATTTATATAAAAAACTATTAAATTTGGCTTAATTTAAATTGTTGATCCTAATGACTCAATCTGATTTGACTTGAATTGTTGATGCGAGTCAATCTGAGTAGTGTTTTATAACTTAGTGTAAATAAGTCAAATCGAGTTATGTCAAGTCAGATCGAGTTAATTTTAAAATTTTCAACTCAACCTGACTTGAATTTTATACAAGTTTTTATTTTTCAAACTAGATTCGACCCGAAATATATAAATACATAACGCAAATCCATTGATTTCTCGAGTTGGGTCATACAGGTTAAGTTAAAACCTGACCCAACTTTCACCCGTATCCAATAGTATGATCAAATCGCTTCAAACAAATTTCTTTCAATCTATTTTATAATCTTATATTTATCAAATTTATTTTAAAAAATTAACAATTTGATGTTAATTCATAAAAATAGATTAAAAAGTCTTAAATACAGCTAATTCTAAATTAAAATAAACAATTTTCAATTCAGATGAGTATTAAAAATAAAATTATGTTTTGATTTTATTAAACAATAATCAGAGTGCATAAGTTATTAACCACCTCTGTTAAAATGATTAAGTCGAATTAATAAAGAAAAAGCCTTTTAATGAGGTGGTATGATTAGGGCTGAAATCGGGCCGGGTCGAGTCAGGTTTTTTAAAACCCAACCCTGCTCGAGTTACTAATATATGGAACCCGACCCGACGCGACCCAAACTTTGGACTCGGACATCGTGACCCGACCCGACCCGAATGATAACCCGACTCAACCCGAAACCCCACCCGACCTGCATTTTGAACCTACTTTAGCCTACTTTTTACCAGGTCGGATCGGGTTAACTTAAAAATCTCTCAACCCAACCCGACCCGAATTCAATGTGAGTTTCTGACTTTTCAACCCGACCCGACCCGCTGACCTGACTTTCATAACCCGACCCGCATGATTTTCAGGTAGGGTCATGCGGGTTCGGGCCAAAACCCGATCCGAGTTTCACCCCTAGGTATGATTAGATAAATGTCATATTATATTCACAGTCTATTTAGGTAGTTCTACTTCACTAATTCTTGAAGCATGTATAAATCTCTCTATCCGTGTCAGGTGGGGAATGACTCTTATTGAGAGGGGCTTGATCCAAAAGCTCTAAGAAACAAAGGTGAGAATTGACAATCAAACTAATCCCTCGTAGTTTAGTTCTTTACTTTCTTAACTTAATCATATAATCATATCCATCATTTTAACTCATTTTTAAGATAAATACAGAGCCAAAACAATATAGAGAAGTAACCGTGACACTGATATTACTTATAGTAAGAGAAGGATTTTCCTCTATAAATCCTTGTCACACATTTCTCAAGCTATCGTACTTGCATCCTCATCGTCCAACGGAGGAAGAAGAAGAAGAAGTGCCTTATATCCCATTTTCCATATCCATTATTTTCAGCAGCCAACACCATGGAATCTGACCATGAACAGATGCTCATTACAGTCTGTATATCCTTTCTGATACTGCTTCTCACTATTGCTTGGTGGCACCTTAGAAAGCTGAGGAAGAGCGTCCCACCTCTTCCACCTGGCCCTCGCGGCCTGCCTTTGATTGGGAACCTTCTCTCCCTCGACTCTGAGCTCCACCGCTTTTTCACAGATCTAGCCAAGTCCTACGGCCCCATCTTCAAGTTGCAACTGGGAAGAAAGCTATGCGTGGTGGTGAGCTCCCCGTCAATAGCCAAGGAGCTTCTCAAGGACCACGACGTCGTCTTCGCCAACCGCGACGTGCCCACCACCGCAAAAGCCATGACCTACGGTGGGATAGACATCGCCTGGTCACCCCACGGTCCAGAATGGCGCATGCTGAGGAAGATATGCTCACGTGATATGATGAGCAATCCCGTCCTCGACGCCTACAATGGCCTGCGGCTGCGAGAGATTGGAGAAATGGCGCGCCACTTGCAAGGCAAGGTCGGGACGCCCGTGGACATAAGCGAGCTGATGTCTTCCACCACTCTGGATGTGGTGATGAGCATGATGTGGGGCGGTCAGGTGACCATGGATGAGGAAGAAATGGAGAAAGTCCGTCGAGAGTGCCGCCAGATGACCAGGGAAGCGGTAGACCTGTTGGGAGTCCCCAACATCTCCGATCTGTTTCCGGTGCTCGCCCCGCTCGATCTGCAGGGCTTGACTCGCAAGGCAGGGAGGGTGTTTTCTTGGTTTGATCAGGTTTTGGAGTTGGTAATGAATAAACGGCGGATATGGGAGGAGACCGGAGGGGTTGTCGATGAGGAGAAGAGTGATTTTCTGCAGTTGCTGTTGCAGCTAAGGAAGAAGGAAGAGTCTTTGACCCTCAACCACATCAAAGTCTTGTTCATGGTATGCTCTGCTACTCTCTGATATTAAAAATATCAGTATTTTTAACAATTTTCTACTGAATTTATTATAAATTATTTAAATTTTAATATAGTTGAAAATCTTAACCATTGTATTGACAATCTTAACAAACCTAATATAATCTAACTTATGAATTTGTCGGATAGGCCAAAACTAATCCAATTGCATCTTACTACAATTTTTTAAAGTAAAATATAGATTGAATTGACAATATAATGTATTGTTAGCGGTGGTGGTGGTTATTATTTCAGTCGTCCTCATCATCATTATTATTATCTAAAATCAATTGTAATTAAATTAAAATTAATACCTCACGCTCTCGCCCGTATAATAATGGCAAAACTTCATTTATAAATTATTGTGGAAATCTTTTTGTTGCATGAAAATAAAAAATGAATAACCATGGAAAAAAAATCTATAATTTTTATTTTCTATGAAAAAATTGCTAAAAAGTATTTTTTAACAAAGAACAGATGCACCCCGAACATATCCTGAAAGTAAAGATATTCTTCATCTTCTCTTAAATTATTGAAAGGTAATCATGTTATTTGAAATTGATCCTTCAAATGAGTTATGTGGTTGCTCATCAAACTCAGACCGACACGGGTCACTGTTTTCGAAATTTTTAAACTATGTTTGTTGCTCATCTCACCCATATATTGTTGTGTTTGAGCTTTGTGGGCCTCCAAAATCTCCATCTCATTGTTCCAAACTTTTACTCGCATATCCTATCTTATTAAAATCAATTTCCAAATGTCCTATTGTAAAAGTTTAAATTGGAAATTGCAAATTTTCAATTGAATGAATTCTCTCTCTCTTGCAGGATATAATTGTGGCTGGAACAGACACAACATCGACTACATTAGAATGGGCAATGGCTGTGTTAATGAAACACCCAAAGATTATGAAAAACGCACAAGAAGAATTGGAGGAAGTGGTGGGGATGAACAGTGTTGTTGAAGAGCACCATTTGCCTCAATTACACTTTCTGAGAGCAATATTGATGGAAACACTGCGTTTATACCCACCAGGCCCTCTCTTACTCCCTAGGACACCAACCCAATCCTCCACTATTGCTGGCTACACAATCCCAATGGGTGCTCGAGTCTTAGTAAATGCATGGGCCATACATAGAGACCCTGAGTCATGGGAAAACCCTACTGAGTTCAACCCAGATAGGTTCTTGATGGCCACAGGGAAATGGGATTCTATTGGCAATGATTTTCGTTATATTCCCTTTGGATCAGGAAGGCGAAAATGCGTAGGAGTAGCCATGGCAGAAAGAATGCTTATCCATGTCTTTGCAACATTGTTGCATTTATTTGAATGGAAATTGCCAGAGGGAACTAATGTTGATCTCACAGAAAAGTTTGGAGTAGTGCTAACGAAGGCTACACCACTAGTTGTCATCCCCACTACAAGATTAAACCTGCATCTCTACTCTCAAGAGTAATCACCATCCGATTCAAATTGGTTTTTGTCTAAATAAGTGTACGAAACCGTTTGGCTTGTGTAAACTTCCTATATTTTATTTTCTTTCTAGTTTTATGGTTCAATACTTTTGATGTAGCAATTGAACAAGGCATGAATAAAAGGTTTGACTTATTAACAATTCAACTTTTAAGACAATGATCAAGAGCTCTGTTATTGTTCATCATGATGGCAATCAATGAAATCTTAATCCATCTTTCTATTGTCAATACGAAAACATTCTACACAAGGTCTTACTAAGAAGTTGTTGGAATAATTAGAATAATTATGTTATTCAGATTTTTAGTTTGAGTTTACTTCTAATTAAGAGCTATATTTAATTTATAATTAGTTAAGTATTTGAATATAATTATTATAGTTCTAAGTCGACTAGAGACTATAAATATATATAATAATTTAGATATGAAATGTAATATAAATTTTATTTTTCTACATGTATTAACGGAACACGTGCCTGTTGAGTGATCCTCCGATAACCGAGCCTCTTCTTCTCTCCCTCTGCTGAGGGAGAGGGAGAGGGAGGGGAAATCTTTAGTTTCGATTTGAGTTTGGTTGAGTGTTGCTTTAAGGTGTTTCCATTGTTTCCGAGTTTTGAACAATAGATTTGAAACCCATCGTTTTTGCTACCCCTCTATATTCTCAAGATCGTTTCATCACCACTGTTCGCTGCCTATCCATCGTTGTTCTGTTATTGCAGTCCCTCCTTCGCATATCATCGTCGGGCCCAGATTTGCCCACTGCTTGCAGATCTATCAAATAGTTTTTCAGATCTCCAGAAAGGGGGAGAGAGCAGAAAGGATCTGCGAGAACTCAGATCTCTCGCCATCAAGGCACTCGTCGCAGATCTCTGCCATGAATCAGCAAGAATATTTTTAGATCTGAGATCTGCAAGCCCTTTTTAATTTGTTTGACTGCTACCTCCCCCTGTTGGTCTTCTCTTCCTGCAGCCGATCCCAACATCTCTAGTCTGCAGTCAAGCGTTTCCTGCAGTGCCAACGTTTACAGATCTATCTCGCCGGATCTGTCATTGCTGCCTGGTTGTTGTTGGAACTCTGCCCACATACCAGACTTCTGCAACCCCAGATGCCTCCCCACTCGACTACACTGTTTCCTCAAATACACTCCGGCGCTCAGGTTTGGTCTCCAGACCTTGTCCGTGCTATTGCTGAGAGGGACAATGTCTTTCAAGAACAAAAACTATTCTCGGATTTGAAGAGAAACATAGAGAATTTTCTCGCCCGTGATTCTGCTACGATTTTCTCGCCTGGTGATTCCCCTTGTCTGATCGCAGTCTCCGCCGCTTGCATTGTGATGTGACCGCCGCACTCTGCTTTCGGTCCATCTTTTTCAGATCTGGGTTTCCGCTCTGGGTTTCATAAAGCAGATCTCATATCTGTTTTTTGCCTGGGTCGTGCACGCCGTTCTGCTGTGTTGTGTGCAGCCGGTCTCTGAATGAGACAACTCTGCTTGCTGTTTTTGACTGCGATCAGCCCAACAATGCCGAGCGCCGCTGTCTTGGCCGCCCCATATCTGGTATTTTTATCTCTTCTACATCTGTCGATTACTCTCCTCAAGCCGATCGTCTGCACGCTGCTGCTCCTTTCCCGATTATCACTGTTTTGAGCATGAGAGATTCCAGATCTGCTAAGCTTGTCTTCTCTATGCATGCTGAACATATTCTGCTGCCAGTTTTTGGGTAGATATGACTGTGCTGCCAGTTTTTGGGCTAAGGATGGAAAGGAAGTCTTGGATTTAAAAAAAATCAAACTAGAGAAGATACGATGAAATATGAAATGGGTTGCAGCAAAAAAGGTTTTGTGCATCTCTTCCTTCCGTTGTTGTCGTCCTCCATGTGGTGCTTATCTTGCAAAAGATGGAGATAGAAAAGTTATGTTGGTGATTCCTTGGCTGTCTTTGAAGGATCAAGAGACTGCTGGCTGAGATGCTATAGCCAAGGCAAATCTTGATGTGAAGGCTGAGAAGATTGAGAAGATCTGATGGTGAATCTTGATGGAAAGAGTGGTTAAAAGTCACTTTTGTAATCTCTCTTGAATGTGTGTTTCCTCGGGCAGCCATTAGCTATGGACCCAATTTAATTTTTCAAGCAAGACTCGTTGAAGCTTGTACGAGAGTGAGTTGCACTCGAGTGCAAGTGCATACCATTCCTAATCAAGTCAGGGTGAAGAGAGACTAAATTTCTTTCTTCCAAATTGTTAAAAGAAGCCCTACAATTGATTAACACCATAATTGGTGTACTTGCGGGTATTTTTGTTGTTTCTTCTCGCCATGATGTGTGCTAAGAAGAAAGGAAAAGAGTTGAAAAAAGGGATACAAATTGCCCTTCTCCTATTTGTTGAAGTCGAAGAAAGGGACGCAACTTGCTTTTTTTGTCGTTTCTTGAAAATGTGGCTACAGCTTTTGTATGCTGGCCTTTTTTGGCTATAGCCTTTGTTTGCTGGCCTTTCATGGCTACAACCTTTGTTTGATGGCCTTTCATGACTATAATATTTGCTAGCCTTTTATGGCTACAAACCTATTTGCTGGTCTTTATGACTTTAGTCATTGTTTGTTGGCTTTTTATGGCTACAACCTTATTTGTTGGTTTTTATGATTTTTGTTGAGACTTGAAAAATGACATTTTTATCCTTAATTATTGGACCAGTTAGCTCTTGTTTTTGTATATATTAGATACATTTAATGTTATTTTCAGTTTTGTAGAGATAAATTGGAGTAAAAAGGAAATCAACTTAAAACCTGGAGTATTTGAAAGATTTGAGCTTAAATTAGAAAACCTAGAATTCCAATGATTATTTCACCACTTTGGGAATTCAAATTGTAAATTGGTTAGTTTGGATCCAGTTATCAAAGTCCGGATGAGTCAAATATTTTTAGATGAGTGGTGAATTAATTCTGGAAGAGGAAGCTTCAATTCAAGATGTGAGAATTGGAAATTCAAGATCCATCTTAATTGGGCCAGGCTATGTAATCCATGTATTCTGTAAATTGAGCCAGGCCAGTGTCCAAGTTCAAGTTAAAGCCCAACAAGCCAATGTGCAAGCACAGTCCAACAAAGGCCCAAGTTCTCAAGATCAAGATCAATTCAAGTGGGCCTAAGCTTCAGTTCATGTCCATAAGCCTAAGTCCAATTGGAAGCCCAATTAGCCTAAATCCATCTATCATACCCAATGCGCATTTCATCCATTCATTTAGATCTCATCTCCTCCGTTCATTCCATGTATTTTAATCTAAGCCATTCATTTCATTCATTACCTTAGGTAAACCCTAGATCCATATATTAAATCCAACCTGTCCATGCATCCTAATTAGATTTAGGACATCCAAACCATCCGTCATATAGATAAACATTAGGATTAAGAACATCCATACATTATCTATCTATCCATCCAATTAGATCATCCATCATCTATCAAAGCCATTAGATCTAGGTCATTCAATCTTGGCCCTTCATTTCATGCATCCATCTCTTAGAACCCTAGACATCTCATTTAATTCATACAAAATAGCCATCATGCTCATGCATCTTTTGGAAAATCCCGTTAACACTCCATGCGCATACACCTCATTCCAAATCCACTCCTACAACTTAACACCTCGTGCGGATACCCTCCTTGCATCATACAAAAATCACAATCCAATTCCATCGAGAATCCCAAGCCAAGATCCCTAAGTTTTCTCTCTACATCACTCAATCCCTATTTCCACTCCATCCATACCACAATTCCAATCCATCCATACGGCTACATCCCATTCTAAAATCTATCCATGCGCACAACACTAAAATCCCTACACTTTAGCTCAAAGTCCTACCAATTTTATTCCTCCACTTCAAGCTATAATTACAAGGGCTCACCCACAGTAAAAATTGACCAGAGCCAAGGGCTGAACTAGTGCATTGAGATGGGAGAAGAGAAGATCAAGAGGAGCAGTGTTGAATTCGAATTTCATGTTGGCATTCTTTTAATTCATGCATTCTAATTCTTGAATTTTTAATTCACATCCTTATATTGTAATTTTGGATTTTTTCCTATTAATGAAATAAATTTGAGGCATAGTTGTTTAGACTATTGGTTTTTCCCATTTACGAATTTTATGAATGTTTAAATTTTGATTTTAATCTTTTTATTGTTATATGTTGAAGACTTAATCTAAAGATTTCTCAAAATTAAACATCGTGATTTGAGAGAAAATTGAACTTGATTATTTCATTCTAAGACTCTTTTTAGGTATTTGAAATAATTAGACATGAAAGTTCAAGTGGAAATTTGATTTAACCTAAGGTTTATTTTGATTAATTTTTGTTTAATGAAACTCATATTATTTCTTTTAAGATTAATTTTAAAAGGAAGACATGAAATAAAATTTGTAAATTAATGTGAGTTCCAGAGTCTAGGTCATGGATTTATTTTACTAATATGGGATATGATACCGGCTTGAGAACTTGACTTTGTCCAATTGTAAATATTTTACGTTTGTTTGCGTTTGTTCTTTTATTTTATTTTATTCATTCAATTCTTTAAAATCTTTTCTGAACTACGCTAGAAATATTATATTTGCTTCCTAATTAATTGATTTTAAGTTAAGCTGAGATTATTTAATTTCTCTCTGCCATTTAATTAAACTTTGAATGTATTAACTTTAGATCACATATTTAATTAATTTTCAAGATGTTAATTTGGATTTTGTTGAATTAAGCACATAACTCTATTTTTTAGAAAATTAGATTTCATGTTTAAGAATTAATTCCATAATTTTATTTTCTTTGATTACATTATTTTAAATGGTACCAATTTATATTTCCATACATATATTTTGTTGATTTCTCTTGAGTTCGACCTCACACTCATTCACTACTAAACTATATATGGTTCGTGCGCTTGCGAGATTATAAATGTAAAATTTAATCATCAACAACTTCAGTCATTTTTTGTTGGCCTTTTATGACTACAATCCTATTTGATGGTCTTTATGACTTCAACAATTGTTTGCTGGCCTTTATGGCTACAACCATTGTTTGCTGGCCTTTACGATCTGATTGATCGATGTAATGGCTTCAGCGTTATTTTGGCATCTATTATGCCCGTCTTTCAGGTGTTCACCGCATGTCATTTACAGCCAATCAACGCTGCCACTTCAACAACTTTTGCAGTCAATCAGTTTTCTAATTCAACAAATCTTTGTGGCCAATTGGTGTCCCATTCTTGCTGTTTATCTGTCGTTTCTTCACGTTCCAAGCTTCAACTTGCGGAGACGTGTTAGAATAATTAGAATAATTATTTTATTAGGATTCTTGCAAAAAATACAGTAGTCAAAGGTGCGTTACCTTATGTGAAAGTGTGACTTTTCACCTTTTTTTTTGTAAGTGTAATATTATAAATAGTAAAATATATTTTCCTTCTTAAGTGTTAAATTATACTTAAGAAAATATATATTTTCATTTTCCCTATCATGGGTTAAAAAATTAATGGTAAAGCATAGTTCATATCTTGTATTAAAATATGCCTTTTCTTTTTTTAATGTTCTGACCATTCCAATGATGACTTTGAATTTTTTTTTTTTTTTTAAACGTTAACGGCAACTTCTCATTAAAAAGAAATTACAAGGGTTGGGATTCAAGTATAGAAGATGTATACTCAAATCTCAAAAAGAAAAACATCAAAAACAACAAAAAGAAACCAAAATACATCAAGGCTGAAGAGAAGAATAAAATTCCAAAGATGGATAAAGAAGAAGCACCCCGGCTTTCGCGAAAAAATCATGTAATTACTTTGACTTGTAATTACATGATTTTATATATTTGGCTTTGATTATTAATTTCTTATAATATGCATGTGACAATGTTGTCTTAACCAGAATGCTATTATCCGCTTTGAGTTCACAAAAACACCCTCATAGTTTTGCATTGAGATGTTCACTCATAAACACTCCAAAAGACTTCATGCTACAAGGATCTCCGATATGGTTTTTGGTAGCAACAGGGAGTAGATCCTACAAGTAAGATTGGATGGAACCATCGGATCGTCCGATCACACTTGAGACAGAATATCAAAGAACAGAAATGTACAGTATTTTCAATCTCTGTTGGCTGGTTTGTTCAATTGCTACTTCAAACTGTATTGGACCATAATTTTAGCAATTACATGCTAGACATATGAATAAATGAAAATTGCATTGCATCCATCATAATATTATTGTAACGACCCAACCCAAATATAGGGCTTAGGGCTTGACTCAGCAAGAAATTATCCACTCTGGGCCCCGCACACAGCGAGCCCGCACGGTTTTACTTTTGGGCCCGGGCCCATATGTCTCGGCCCAAAACGCGTCTTGCTAGTTAAAGTGAGCTTAGCCTCATATAACCCCATCACCCCTTTCCTTCTTAACCGATGTGGGACTTCCCACATCAGCTGGGCAAGAGTTTCACAATCACCCCCCTAAGCCTCGAGCCGCCCCCAGCTCTACCCGGCTTAACTCAACAACACCAGGGAAGGAGGAAAGGCCCACACAGTCCGAGAGTTGAACTGAGGTTCTGATATCATTTGTAACGACCCGACCCAAATACAGATCTTAGGACTTGACTCAGCAAAGAATTGTCCGCTCTGGGCCTCGCACACAGCGAGCCTGCACAGTTTTACTTTTGGGCCCGGCCCAAAACGCGTCTTCCTAGTTAAAGTGGGCTTAACCTCATATAACCCTGTCACCCCTTTCCTTCCTAACCAATGTGGGACTTCCCACATCGGCTGGGCAAGGGTTTCACAATTATAATAATAATTATGCAAAATGACATCTCGATGGAAAAACTAGAAAGAAAATTAAATATATAAAATTACACAAATCAAATTGTTCCTATTGGCTTTGCAAAGCTTTAAAGAAAATAAAACATGAAATTGAAAATGGCAACACTACACAAAGTATATACATAATTTATTTTTTTTTTTGCTGGAATTTACAATTCACTGGATTACATATTTACATTGTTACTGAAATACATTAAAATGGACTACACAACAGCCCTTTATATTGACTTAGAAAAACTCCTCTTTGTGAAGAGACATCCCTTTGAAAGAACACATTTCTTTGAAAAGATACATCCTTTTGAGAACATAACTCTCCGAAACTAAATGATGTACTGGTTTGCAACTTCCAATACTTCCGTACACTTATTTAGGCAAAACTAAGTTGAATCAGATGGTGATTACTCTTGGGAGTAGAGATTCAAGTTTACTCTTGTGGTGGGGATGATAGCGAGTGGTGTAGCCTTCTTTAGCACTATTCCAAACTTCTCTGTGAGATCAACATTAGTTCCCTCTGGCAATTTCCATTCAAATAAATGCAACAATGTTGCAAAGACATGAATAAGCATTCTTTCTGCCATGGGTACTCCTACGCATTTTCTCCTTCCTGATCCAAAGGGAAGATAACGAAAATCATTGCCAATAGAATCCCATTTCCCTGTGGCCATCAAGAACCTATCTGGGTTGAACTCAATAGGGTTTTCCCATGACTCAGGGTCTCTATGTATTGCCCATGCGTTTACAAAGACTCGAGCACCTATTGGGATTGTGTAGCCAGAAATGGTGGAGGATTGGCTTGGTGTCCGAGGGACTAATAAAGGGGCTGATGGATATAAACGCAGTGTTTCCATCAGTATCGCTCTCACAAAGTGTAATTTAGGCAAATGATGCTCTTCAACAACATTGTTCATCCCCACCACTTCCTCCAATTCTTCTTGTGCTTTTTTCATAATCTCTGGGTGATGCATTAGTTCAGCCATTGCCCATTCTAATGTGGTCGATGTTGTGTCTGTCCCACCAATAATTATATCCTGCAAAAGGGAGAGATTGAGAGAGAGAATTCATTCAATTGAAAATTTGCAACTTCTAATTTGAATTTTTACAATAGGACATTTGGAATTGATTTTAATAAAATATGATATGAGAGTAAAAGTTTGGAACAATGAGATGGAGATTTTCGGAGGCCCACATAACTCAAACACAACAATAGATGTTTGAAATGTGCAACAAATATATCTTAAAAACTCGAAAACACTTGGTTAAGTCAATCTGAATTGACTTGACACGATGGGATTTCAAATTGAGTAAGTCAATAAGTTTTCTTGAGTTCTTGTGTGTTTAATAAAAACCTCATTTAAGTTATTTGTCTTGATAAGATTTCTAGTTCATGTCGAGTTTTGAATTTATGAAGTAATAAGAAATCACACTAGTGGATATTGTTATTTTTTTTAAAGATTCACTTTATCAACAATTTCACCTTTCCTTTGTTGAATGAGAAAAATCAGTGATTTATAAAAATTCAGCTTCAGAAGATTGCAGTAAGATATAAAATTGTGTTAATTTAGAGCTCTAGGATATGTCACTATATTTTTGTACACAGAATGAGAAAATGATTTATGGACAGTGGGATATCGTATGATAGTGTGGACTTTTTATTGAGAAAGGATTTAATTGCTCAAGTAAAGGATGAACCTACTTAAGTTGATCAATTTCAAGTAACATGATGATTGGCTTCCAATATTTGAAGAGAGGAGGAAGAATATCTCTACTTTCAGGATACGTAGGAGTGCAACTGTTTTTTTCTAAATACTGATTTTTAAAAAAAAAACTTTAAAAATTAAAATTTATAGATTTTGTTTTATATGGTTAGTTATTCATTTTTATTTTTTGTGCAACAAAAATATTTCCAAAATAATTTACTAATGAATTTATTATTATTAAGTGGATGGGGGCGTGTGGCATTCGTTATAGTTTAATTGAAATTGATTTTAGATAATAATAGTGATGACCAAAATAACAACACCACTTAAAATTTTAAAACTTACATATATTATATAGTCAATTCAACTTATATTTTTATTTAAAATTTTTGTAATAAGATGCAATTGAGTTAATTTTGACCTTATCCACTTCAATCTAATCCACAAATTCTAGTTTACATTAGGTTGGTTCATGGGTCATAATGTTTTTAGGTATGGGATATTCGTCAGGTCGGGCTATTGATCAAGTAACAAACCATAAATACTATGCTTGGTGAGGTAGGATCGTCGACCATGAGTTGAGTCAAAGATTAGATCATAGATTGAGTTTGGTTGACTATAGGTGATTGATTGAGTTGGTTAGGTCATGGATTGAGTAATGAATCACGTTGATGGGTCAATTCGATCATAAATTGAGTCACAGGTTGTGATCGGGTAGGATCTTGGGTCATGGGTGGGGCTGGGTTATGGTTAGGGCCGTTCCTCAACTTGAATCAGGCCCAAAACTCATTCGAACCTATCATAAATGAATGGAACATATATATCAGCTCCTCGGGCATTTTAGCCCATTCAGTCATTATATAAGTATGTTTACACATGGGCTATTTTCCCTTTTTTAAAGTTCTTGAAATTAATTAAAAGATTAATTGTTCATATTAAAAATATACACGATGAAGGACAAAGCAACCAAATTTGGACTTAAAAATTAACTTTTAGTCACTTGACTTTGACCACATAAATACAAGGAGAATGATTATGACACCTAATGACTTTGACCAGCAAGATCAAGTGGATAGAGAATAAATTTTGAGCTCAAATTTAATCGTGCCAAACAAGTAGGCTCGGACTTTAACCTTGTAAAGTGAGACAAGCTTCATGTGGGCTCGAGCTTCTATATATATAAATAGGTTCATGCTGTCTACAGCATAGACCAACCTAAACTTGGCCCATGAACACCCAAGCTATGGTTGGACCATGGCTGGTGATATAGGTTTTGAAATCCACAAGAATGAAAATTGTTTTATGACCCCTCTTCTAGGAATTCATTTTCCATAGATTTTGTGAAACAACATAAATTATTTTTCATGGAAAAAGGTTCACATGAAACAATAAAAACATTTTTGATACAATTTTTTTTTTCCATTTCCACAAAATTTTCTGCACAAACATGCCTTTAGTTTCTTAAGAATAGCAACTCTGAATTTTCATCCTATGAGAGAAAGATGAAGAACAAGACATCTAAGTGATAGAAATTGGGGGAAAAAGAATTATATACAATTTGGTTAAGTATGAATGAGAGGTGAGACACTCAGAAAATCTAGGTGGGATGCTTGGATAACCTGGTCTTAAAAAAAAATTGTAAGTATTTATTACGAATTTCAACTATCATAAAATTTAAATAAATTCAGTAGAAATTTGTTAAAATTCTGATACTTTTTAAGAATAAGAGATAATGATTATCACTATTTAAATTATTATAAATATATAAAAAGAAATATTTGTGTTGTACATAGCTAGAGAGTAGCATTGAAAATTCTGGTTTTAGGGTTGTACATACCATGAACAAGGCCTTAATGTGGTTGAGGGTTAAGGACTCTTCCTCCTTCCTTAGCTGCAACAGCAACTGCAGAAAATCACTCCTCTCCTCATCCACAATCTGTCCTGTTTCCTCCAATATCCTACGTTTATTCAGTACCGACTCCAAAATCCGATCAAACCACGAAAACATCCTCCCTGCCTTGCGACTCAAGCCCTGAAGATCGAGCGGGGCGAGCACCGGAAAAAAGTCGGAGATGTCGGGGATTCCATAAATGTCCACCACTTCCCGGGTCATCCGGCGGCAATTTCTACGGACTTCCTCCAGTTCTTCCTCGTCCAACGTCCCGTGACCGCCCCACATCATGCTCATCAACACATCCAGAGTGGTGGAAGACATCAGCTCGCCTATGTCCACCAACTTCCCAACCTTGCCTTGCAAGTGGCGCGCCATTTCTCCAACCTCTCGCCGGCGCAGGCCACTGTAGGAGTCAAGGACGGGATTGCTCATCATATCCCGTGAGCATATCTTCCTCATCATGCGCCATTCTGGACCGTGGGGTAACGAACCGACGTCTATCCCACCGTAGGTGAGGGCTTTTCCTGTGGTGGTCACATCGCGGTTGGCGAAGACGACATCGTGGTCCTTGAAAAGCTCCTTGGCTATCGACGGGGAGCTCACCACCACCCATAGCCTTCGTCCCAGTTGCAGCTTGAAGATGGGGCCGTAGGACTTGGCTAGATCGGTGAAGAAGCGGTGGAGCTCGGAGTCGAGGAAGAGAAGGTTCCCAATCAAAGGCAGGCCACGAGGTCCAGGTGGAAGAGGTGGGACTCTCTTCCTCACCTTTCTAAGGTGCCACCAAGCAGTAGTGAGTAGCAGTATCAGAAAGGATATGCAGACTGCGAGGAGCATCTGTACATGGTCGGATTCCATGGTGCTGACTGTTGAAAATAATGGATTTGGGAAATGGGACATACGGCACTTCTTCTTCTTCCACAGCAGGTGAAGCTTAAGAACTGTGTGGTTGAGATTTATAGAGGAAAGTCATTGTCTCTTATCATAAATTATATCAGTTTGACTCTGACTTCTCTAAATTGTTTTGCCTTTGTATTTATCTTAAAAATGTGTTAAAATGATGATATAATTATATAATTGGGTTAAGTAAGTAAAGAACTACCTAATACACCGTAAATATAATTATCACATTTATCTAATCACCATCTCATTAAATAGGGCATTAAGAATCAATCATATAGATAACGAAAATATTGAAATCAATGTCACTAAGCTAAAATGATCAAATAAGATTATAATTTTACATGCCTCCTATTCTTATGCATTTCCATTCAGTTATATCACCCTCTAGTACACTTTTAAAGGTGTTTTCCTTATTAATTCTACTTAATCATTTTTAATAAAGGTTAACAACTTCGGCACTTTGAATATAATATTTAATAAAATTAACACATAATTTTATTTTTAATACGCATCTGAATTTAAAATTCTTTAGTTAAACTTAGAAGGTGTTTGTGTGTAAGTCTTTTCTTAACCTATTTTATGAATTCACATCAAATTGTTAATTTTTTAAAAGTAAATTTGATAAATATGAGGTTATAAATTTAACTAAGAATTTGATCATATATTAGTAGAATTGTAATACCCTGCCCCAGATTAGGCGTGTTTTAACTTAAATAATCTTGTTTAACCGGTTAATCTTGAGGATTACGGTTAGGGCTTCGAGGTAAGCCCAGTTGTGGCCCGATCCGAGCTCGTGAGCTCAGTGATCCAGCTCGTTCAGCTGAAGGGGCATTTTGGTAATTTACCACTTGCTGTGTTTATTTTTTATAAATTTTGTTGATGAGTGATTATTATTGATTGATAATATTCTCCTTAATAAAGGATTTGCATTTATGGTTTTAAAATGATTTGATTTTCAGAAAATGATATTTATTATTCGCCCGTCAAAACCCCGAAAGGGAGTTTTAATTATTTTAAATAATTTCGGAAAAGAGATAAATTTTGAAAATGGTATTTGGTGGTAGACCATTTAAGAATGGTCTAGATATTTTATTTCACTTCAAAATGAGATTTCTAAATCTATTATTTTAGCATTTGTTTATTTAAGTAATTATTGGTAAATTATGGTTTTTATTTCAATAAATGGTTTTTAATAAGAGATAAATTCTAAAATTTTTATGGTAATCAAGGTTTTCAAAAACCAACCTATCTGTATGGTTGGATAATATTTTGAGTTTTTAAGTTATTACTTTTAGTTTTAAATCGGCTTTTATGTATAAAAGAGGCCTTTTTGGAAAATAGAATCTATTAAGGGGCTGATCTGCAACCAGCAGAAAAACCCGACGGTTTACTGTTGCAGGCGTCAGCAGACGCTGCATGCAGTGGCTGCTCGGCCCGAATTTCCGGCTGAAAATCTATAAAAATCGGCTGTGCCTTCAGTCTGAACTCCTAGTAAATCTCCTTCTGCTTTCCCTCTCTGTCTCAGCTACCTGAAACCTGATCAACCGAGCCCCTCCCTTCTTTGTTTTTCAGTTACTGTTGCTTAGAAGAAAAAATTTCAAAATCCGGATTTTCAAACCAAGAGCCCGAGCAAAGGTATCATTTGCATTTCTCTTTCAATTCTGATCTGTTTAGAATCAAACAAAACCGATTTTGACTCTGTTTTGATGGAGAAAGACCAGTTTTAAATCTAAGGAAAACCATGGGTTTCATGTACCCGTGAGGATTTACCATTAAAATCGGATGGCCCAGTGAGCTTCTGAGTTCCAAACCATTCCCTATGGAAAGAGAACTCCTGGAATAGTCCATCAGACCGGTTGGATATGAAAAATGAGTCCGGGAAGCCCTCCCTTTCCGGAGTTGCATTTCATTGTCTGACTGCCGTCACTGTCTGCTGTTGCAGACAGTGGGGAAGACGACTCTCGGAAGGTCCGAGAGCCGATCTTCGAACGTTCCAAGCTTCACCCGAAGCCCAGTTACGCCCGAGGCAAGCCTGACCCTTCGGACGCACCGAGCCGAGCTCGGAAGCACTGAGCCCACTAGGAAGGTCCGAGACCCAGACTTCGGACGTTCCGAGCATGCAGACCCACCGCGACTTATTTCGGATTTTTATTCGTTTCGGATGGACTTCGGAAAGTCCGAGACCCAGTCTTCGGACGATCCGAAGTCAGGCCCATGTTTCGAGGCCATTGACTTAGTTTAGTGTGGTTCGGATGATCCGAAGCCACTGTACCAGGTTCTGAGGCCCATGTTCCGAGGGACCCGTTTTTAAGTGATAAAATATTATTTGATTGTTGTTTTTGTCTAATCTTGATTATTATTTGATGTGATTAATGTGTTTGATTGTTTGTGATTATCAATACCCCTCTGTTAAATTAAAATTGTACTAACCCCTTTTCTCTTATTATTTTTAGTGTAAATGCTATTGTATACGCTTCCAGGCCGACTCTATTGGTCGGGCAGTGAGTGATTCACTTTCAAGCCGACACTATAGTCGGGCACTGGGTGACCTTGAGGTCTAACTCAAAATGTCAGGTCTGGTCCTATCCAGAAGACAGCCGAGAAGTGACCCGAGGATCTAGACCTAACTCAATAAGTCGATCTGGTCCATGCCCAGAAGACAATATGAGTTTTAGACTGAGCCCCTTTCTATATTATTATATTGTGGATTATGATAATTTAAAAAAGTTAGAAACCAAATAGGAGACTCAATTACATGAACTCTGGTTATTTTGTGGGAAAATGTATGATTTCCAAAAACTACGTATGTGTACGTATCTGTTATGTATATTGATTGTGCACTTGTGTGTTGTTTGAACAGAGACCGCGTATATCACACAATCACGGTGAGGGAACTTAACTCTGCATATTTTGTAAACAGGTTTTATGATGAGATGAGTATTGAGCAATGAGTGGTTTCAGTATTGATGAACCCACTCATGTGCCTATACACGATGCACTATGGTAAGAGTGCTGATGTTGATTGAAATATTACGATGTTGATCGTATGAGTATGTAAGACTGCTTCCACGTACCTGGGCTATTGAACCAATATCGGCCATATGAGAGATGGTTTATGTCTACTGGACCATGGGCGGACTATGCTGTCGTCAGTTGCTGACTTGAGGGTGTCAGTATCGGCTAAGTCAGAGCCGAAGATGTACTTGCAAGGATGTATTTTGACCGTGTCGGGACTTAATAATGGTCTCAGCGTAGTCGGTAGGCATTACGGTCGATGATGACAGTGTTTGATGATGTTGATGTATTACTTGAGATTATGCTTATTGTTATCAAGCATGTGATATTATTGAACTGTTGCTAACCTGTTATGTTTTTACTTAAACTGCATTGTTATATTTCCTTCACTGGGCTAGTTAGCTCACCCCACTTACCTTTCAGGCGATGAACCCAAGGAGGAGGACCCTCTTTATCAGGCTTAGGTTGGATAAGCTGAAGCGGTGCTTTGGGATTCCCCCGGAGGGGAATACCCTGATCTTTTCCTGTTAGTTCTTGGAACCGTTGTCTTTTATTAAGTACCGGATGTGGTACTTAATTTATGTTAATTTGATGTACTAGGCTATGTTGCCTTTGTAGTGGTTGAGACAATGTTCTGAATGTATGAATCAATAATTGATTTTGATTATGATATATGTTGATGTTGTTATTTTAGTGGGGTAGACTTATGGTACATGTTTGAGTCCACATGATGGGATCATATGTGACCCTTGGGCCCAACTGTTGATCCGGCCCAATTAGATTGCGTATGCTTGTGGTTTAGTTTACTTATAAAAAAAAAAAAAATCAGTCGCGTTCCAGGCCCACCCTTCGGGTCGGGGCGTGACAAGAATACTTTCTACTAGACATGACTCTGGTACATGAAGTTGAGACTTGAGACACTTGCTCATGTGTTGTAGCCAAAACTCCATTGCATTTGATCATTAGGCGCCCATATAGACACCGCGAAAATCTACCAGCAGACACCGAATTCTAAAATTTCACTGGAAATTACCATTCTATCCTCTCCGCGCGAAATCGTGCGATCGATTCTGCACCGCATTTTGCTTCGATCGATCGATGGTGCGATTGATTCACATTTCACTTGAATACGAGCGAAAGAGTTTCCTGAAGAAATCGATCGATTAACCAATCAATCGATGCTTAAAAATTCAAAGTGATGTGCTACAGTAACTACAATATTTAAATAAAAAAATTTCCTTTAAAGTTTTGAAGTTATTTTTTAATCACGGTGTATTTTCAAAATTTCTCAAATTGAATATCCGAACTAATTACGATAACCTGATAAAAATACTTTAAGACTTCAAGGTCTTTTGACACTCCCAAATGATTAAAATAGAGTGTTTTACAAATAAGGGTATCCCTAGACTGTGCCGAAAACACATTTGGGAGTGTCAAAAGACATTGAAGTCTTAAAGTATTTTTATCATGTTATCATAATTAGTCCGGATATTCAATTTGAGAAATTTTGAAAATACACAGTGCTTAAAAAATAACGTTAAAGTTTTATATTTCCTTTTAAAAGTTTTAAGTTATTTTTTAATCACTGTGTATTTTCAAAATTTCTCAAATTGAATATCCGGACTAATTACGATAACATGATAAAAATACTTTAAAACTTCAAGGTCTTTTGACACTCCCAAATGTGTTTTCGACACAGCCTAGGGATACCCTTATTTGTGAAACACTCTGTTTTAATCATTTCGGAATGTCAAAAGACCTTGAAGTGTTAAAGTATTTTTATCAGGTTATCGTAATTAGTCTGGATATTCAATTTGAGAAATTTTGAAAATACACAGTGATTAAAAAATAACTTTAAAGTTTTAAAAGAAAATATAAAACTTTAACGTTATTTTTTAAGCACTGTGTATTTTCAAAATTTCTCAAATTGAATATCCGGACTAATTACGATAACATGATAAAAATACTTTAAGACTTTAAGGTCTTTTGATACTCCCAAATGTGTTTTCGGCACAGCCTAGGGATACCCTTATTTGTAAAACACTCTGTTTTAATCATTTGGGAATGTCAAAAGAGCTTAAAGTCTTAAAGTATTTTTATCAGATTATCGTAATTAGTTCGGATATTCAATTTGAGAAATTTTGAAAATACAGAGTAATTAAAAAATAACTTTAAAGCTTTAAAGGAATTTTTTTTATTTAAATATTGTAGTTACTGTAGCACATCACTTTGAATTTTTAAGCATCGACCGATCGGTTAATCCATCGATTTCTTCAGGAATCTCTTTCGCTCGTATTCACGTGAATCGTGAATCAATCGCATGATCGATCGATCGAAGCAAAATGCGCTGCGAAATTAATCGCACGATTTTGCACGGAGAGGACAGAATGGTAATTTCTAGTGAAATTTCAGAATTCGGTGTCTGCTGGCAGATTTCTGCGGTGTTTATATGGACGCCCTTGATCATTTCATGAATCTTATGTCATGCAGAGCCGGCTTAATGGGGTAGCAAGAAAAGCGGTTGCCTTAGGCCCCCAACTAGAGAAGGCCCAAAATTAATATAAAAAATGAAACGGCAATCACTCATTAACTTTCTCACACGTTTCGAAATAAAAAAAAAAAATCCTATCTTTACTTTCCTCTCTCGCGGCTCTCTCATCTCTTCCTTTCTCTCGCGGCTCTCTCATCTCTTCCCTTCTCTTGCCGTTGCTCTCTCCAACTCTCCATCTTCTCTCCTTCTTTCACTGCTCTTTGCTCTCTCTTTGACCGCTCTCTCTTTCCAAAAGGAAGAAACATAGAATTTAGATTAATTTTTTGTCATTATATATAATTAAAATTTGAATTAAATATTACTTATAATAATATGCTAAATACCAAGAAGGCCCCATTTAGAAAATTTTTCATTGAGCCTCAACTTGTGTTGAGCTGGCTCTAGTGTCATGGATAATGACTTATTGATAAAATGGGGCAGGTGGATTGGGGGTTCCTTATAATTAATCTGATTTACAATCATTTCATGAATTTAAAGTGGGTTTGCATTAGCAATTAAGTTCTAATCCTTATTATTGCATTAAATATTAAGAATAACCCACATAGGTATAGCTCAATTAGTTCTCTTATCTCAGGAAGTGAGAGGTTGCAGGTTCGAACTTCTATAGCCTAACCTTACTGGACTTTAGGGTATTGGGCTCATCTGTATGAATTTTATACTGGAAATTCCGTAGTTTCTTACATGTAAATTAAAAATAAAAAATTATTATCAACAATTCAATAGTTGAAAATTTTAATTATTTAATGGATTCAAATTCTCTTTTTTACGACCGTCAATAGGCAAGCTTGATGGCACAGCTTTATTCAAACTTTGAGACGGAAAGTTTGACTTTTACTCTCACTTTGATAGCTGCCCACTAAAAAAATCTCAAAAATATCTTATATGCAATCTTAAAAAGTGGTTTGGAAAATGTAAACCATGGAGATCCTTGGCCTTTCATTTTAGATGTTAACAATTGATTTTTTTAATATATAAAATAAATTCTTAAAAATCTCATGTAAGTAATTGTAGAATTAATCTACCATTAGTCGACATATGAAAATATCATGACCGTATGAAGTCACCACAGAATAATCAATGATGGAGATAAGTTTAAAGTCTTCGTGTGAGACAAGTTTATTGGCGGGTCGTCTCAGCCGTATACTTATTTTTGGTCAATTTTTAAACGTGTGGGGATAAATTAATCTCAGGAAGAAAAGCAGATGCATGAACTTAGTACCAAAAGTAGACAAAAAAGGATTAAGAAAGCTAGATGGATAAAGTTTTCACTTAGTCCTTGCATCAGCATGAATTTGTTGGAGCCATTTTCATGAACCACTGCCCCTTAGGAAGGGGCGCTCTCTCTTTCCAACACACGTGGTTGACATGGTCTTGATGGTGATTGGATGGAAATAGTTGCTTGAATGGTGATTGGGTGTGGTGTGTGGAAAAGTATACTCGATTGCGTCACCTTTGATTAGTGTTTCCATCAAACTTGTGTGCCATTCGATGATTTTAGCAAATTAATTTTTTTTTTTTGGAACCAAAGGGTAAGATACTATTCAAAGAGGAAAAAAACATTTCCAAATATACAAAATACACCACAAGAGGGTGCAAAGAATCAAAACAGCAAAATGCCCACAACCCAGGCTAGGTAAACCCAAAAAATCAGGTGCAAATAAAGGGGCATAGCCCACAATTAGACATTAGAAAACACCCCATTACCAAAAAAAGTTAGAATTGGATTGTGAAAAGTGTTAATCCAGTCATGCAGTCTCCACAAGGAAGGATTAGAATTGCCAGTGACAAGCCAATTGGTAACTAGAAACCTGACTGAGAGATAGTGCGCAGCCTGAGCATGGATCCTTAACCGCCAGTTGCAATAGTGGCTTAGAGATAGCCATTAAGGAGCCATGATCAGGGATGATGATCCTATCAACAGTGATGTTTTTGCGAAGGCATGAGAGAAGAACCCGTTGAATGGAAAGAAAAGTAGAGCTAGAGCAGTAGTCCATCGTCGAGTGGGGGAAAATACACATTCCGCAATCCATGGAGGAACCATCACTGAGGACAGTAGCCAAGAAGAAAGTCCCAGTAGTCTGAATGAAAGCAAAAGTTAGAAAAGAGAGATTTCCAGGAGGGTTATTGCTGCTCGCCATGGTCTTGGGTGCCAATAGGGACAGGAGGAGGGAGGTTCTAAAGGGCAGCGAAGGAATTGTCGAGCTTCAAGATATCTCTATTACACAACATGAACAAGATTCTACAACGAACATCAGTGGATATCAAGTGAAAAAACCTTCTCACATTAGAAAAAGTGTTTCGAAAATTCTGAAATTTTTCTCACGCCAACAAAACTTGATAGTTGCAGGGAATAATAAAGAGGCTGCTAGCTTACGAATGGGATTGGAGCTAGAGCTAATCAGTGAAGATGCCTGATAATAATATCCTTGACAGAGCAGTTGAAGCCAAATTTGGTGGAGAGCATGTTCCAAATGGAGAGGACGAATCTGCACCTGAGAAGATGATCATGGGATTCACAACCAAAGTAGCACAAAGTACAAGTGAGTTGTAGATTGTATCCAAACCGATTGAGCATGTCAGTAGTCTTTAGGCCTCTGCTGAAAAGTTTCCATACAACAATGGAGTGTTTAGCAATACAGCCTGGGAACCAAACAAGGGACGCCCAAGTAGGACTAGAAGAAGAAGAGATGGACTGAGAAGCAGCGGCAGAGGAGAAGGAGAAAGCTCCATTATCCGAAGAAGTCCAAATGATCTCATCATTAATTAGGTGGAAAGGAAGGTCAATCTGGATGATAATATCCCAAATAGCGCGAAGAGCATCGGTGGAGGGATTGGGCAGCTGCCAATGGCCATCAGAGATGAGAGTAGCAACTGTTATGTTGGGTTCCCAAACCCAAACTATGAATGTGATGCCCACCAAAATGGTCGAACAAAATAAACCCGGGCTGAATCAAAGGATCGAACCAGAATAGAGTATCTATACCGTTACCAAGGGAGTGAAAGATGTGTTTTTTTACAGCATCTCTGATGGAGAGGATCGACTTCCAAACCAAGCATTACTCCTCAAGCGAGTCCTCCAAAGAGTTATTCCTCTCAAGTACTTACTGTGAATCCATTTTGATCCATGAGCTATCAACTTTCGAAGACATTGCCCAAACCTGCTTGAAGAGACAAGCTTTGCTTGAAATAAATAATTCATGTAGGCCAAGACCACCCTTTGATTTTGGGCTACAAATGGTGCTACAAGAGACAAAATGAATTTTCCTTCCCTCCTGAGAACCCCAAAGAAAACGATGCATAGCCTTCTCAATATCACCAAGACAAGACTTTGGGAGTAAGAAAGCATTTGTCCAGTAAAGTTGCAAGTTGAAGATAGTTGATTTAAGAAGCTCGAGACGACCAGCGAAAGACAAAGAGGAGGCTTTCCAACTGCTAAGCTTGTTCCAAATTTTAGAAATGAGCACAACACAATCAGAAACATGCATTCTAGAAGAGAAGAGAGGTAGCCCAAGGTATGTGATTGGAAGTTTGGCTTCAAACATACCAAGGGTCGAGAGAATCTCAAGCTTGGAGATGGTAGAACCAGAGAAAATAACTTGGCTCTTGGTGAAGTTGATGGAGAGACCAGAGAACAGGGCAAAATCATCCAACAGAGATTTAATAGCGACAGCAGAAGCAATATCAGAAGAACAAAAAAATAGCAAGTCATCTGCAAATAGAAGATGAGAGATAATGGTATTTCCAACCGAGAACGGACATATTATCTCCTTGTTGCGAATAGACCTTTCAAGAGCACATGTGAAGCTTTCCATGATGATGGAGAAGAGGAAAGGTGAAAGCGGTTCCCCTTGCTGAAGGCCTTCCAAACTACTAAAAAAACCCCGAGGAGTACCATTGATGAGAACCGAGAAGGAAGGGCACTGAACACATTCCTTAACCTAGCCAATCCAAGTGGAACCGAAATTCATCTGATTGAGGATGTGGAATAAACATTCCCAGCGAACACTATCGAAAGCCTTGCGGACGTCTATCTTGATGCACATGCACGGTGGGCCATGAGGGAGATGAATACCATGTATCAGATCATTGTAAAGCATGATGCTGGAGGAGATTTCCCTCCCCGGGATGAATGCAGTTTGGTTTGGACTGATGAGGTTAGGAATAAAAAGCTGCACACGGTTAACCAAAATCCTAGAAATAGCCTTGTAAATCTCATTGGATAGTGCAATAGGCCAGAACTGGTCAGGACGATCGGCATTGGGGCATTTCGAAATAAGAGTAATAAAGGATGTTTTCACTTGCTTGAGAAGTTTAGAGGAGGTGAAGAAATCAGAGATCGCAGCGAAAACTTCATCACCAATAACATCCCAACTAGCCTTGAAGAATAAACTGTTGAACCATCAGGCCCCGGAGATTTCCTACCATTAGCTTTATGAAAAACGTAGTCCACTTCCTTCCTATTGGCCGGAGTAGAGAGGGACTCAGAATCAACAAGGTTGAGAGAATTGCATACAGTGAATCTAAGGTTAAAACCAGAATAGAGTATCCATACCATTACCGATGGTGTGGAAGATGTAATGACCCGACCCGATTTGTCGGGATTTTAGGGTCTCAGTAGCAACCAGGAGAGTGTGGGTCCCGTAGTAGGCCTCATCTCACCCGATCCTGAGCTTAGAGACTCGAAGGGCGTTTTAGTAATTTGAATTATTTAATATTTTGTCACGCCAAAATAATTGAAAATCACACATTTCCTCATCCAAGGTTCAACATCTGATTTTCCTTCGGGTTTTGAAACGTTGTTTTCGAAAGATTCTGATTTTATATTTTAATTAAAAAAAAACTAAAAACTAAAGAAACCCTAAACCCTAGACGCACCCACTTATAACTCCTCTTGCGCCTCGCACTGTAGCACGCGGCTACAGTGCCACGGCACCATTACCGCTGCCCCCTTCTTCTCTCTCAGACCTCTTCTTCTCTCTCAGACCCCTCCTTCTCTCTCAGACCTCTCTTCTCTCTCCACTCGGACGAGCGGCATCTCTACAATCGCCGTCGCTGCCTGACCGGACCAGGTATTTCTTCTTTTCTTCTCCCCCATTCCACTCTTCTTCGATTTTACTTCTTTTTCCTCTGTTTTCCTTCTTTTCTTTTCCCTATTCTCTCCGATTTCCTCGGATTTTACTCTATTTTTCCTTGATCTTCTTGATCCTCTCTGGTTTTCCCCCTTTTCCCTCTTCTTCCTCCCTGTCCTTTGTTTTTCCCCTTTCTTCTCCTTCAGCTGGGTTGCTGAGTCAACTCAGCTGGGTAGTCGAGTTGACTCAGCTGAGTCCGAGTATGGGATGAACCAGGCCCAGCTCAACTCGCATTCGAGCCTTTCTGGCCCAACTTCAACCTGGTCCATCCTTTGGGGCCGGCCCAGTTTGGCCCAACTTTGGGCCCAACCTAGTTTCAGGCCCGGCCCCTTTCGGCCCAGCTTTGGGCCCAGCCAGTTTCAGGCCCTGATTACAGTTTTAGGCCCAGTTTTCAGTTATGGATTCAGTTTGGCCCGATTTGGGCCTGACCCATTTTTGGGCCCATTTTTCAGTTCAAACTTAGTTTGGCTTGTTTTACACGACTACTTATTCTCGTGTTCTTGTTTCGACAGATCGAGCCTCCTCCAACTCGGCGGATCTGTTTTCTAGCAGTTAATTTCAAAACGCACACAAGTGAGGGAATTATCACACTTTTACCATATGCATTTCTGCATATACCTATATTTAACTACTTGAGCGACATGAGATATGCGGAATGGAACCCCTATGTTTATTTAGCCACTCGAAAAGGGAACTATTCAGATGATTATGTGGCAAGGGGACCACTCCGTGTACTCGTGTCCAATGATGGTAAAGATCATGATGACTAGAGGTGATAATGCGTAGTATATGCATGTTTACTTGTTTAAAATTAGCTTTTCACTTTCACTTGTTAACAAAAAAACAAAAAGAATAAATATTATGTTTTTTTAAAGCAATGTCTTTCAACAAAGCACACCACTACTCTCAAATCAAATGAGTTGGACGAATTACAATTCAAGTTTTTCCATCAAATCAACTGTATTCAACAAAAAACATCTATTTTTCGTCAAATTATCTTAAAAACAGACCTCGGAATTTAGAGCTACCGAGGCACACCATGTCCCTAATTTTAGGGCGTTAGAAATTAGACCCAACCCACATTCATCATTCAATCACAGATCAAGCACACACACAAGGAACACGTGGATTTACGTGGTTCGGCCCAACCTTGGCCTACTTCCACGGGAGAGTGTAGATCTTGTTAGAAAAGAAGTACAAGATACAGATTTATGGCAATGCCATTTAGGATACCCTGACCCAAATCTCTCAGTATCTTCCCTCATCCCTCTCTCTATCTTCCTCACTACATCTCACTCTTCACAGCTCTCACCATCAGAGCTAAGATGGCCTCCTCAGGCTCCACCAAAGAAAAACCTTACAGAAAGAGACATTATATAGTGTTACTTACAACAGACAGGGCCTGGGCCTGAGCCCATCAGACAACTCAGGCCAAAAGGCTTTGAGCCATAAATCCAACAAACTCCACTTTAGCGAAAAAGCCTGATATCATGAAGATTGTTGCCCTCAAATTATGACACCTCCACCTGCTGTGGAGCACCTCCAGCTCCTCATCTTCTGTAAGACGTCCATCCCATACCTCCAGTCTTGACTAAGACTAATTAGCCCAACCAAGCTCCACCTCCAGCATTCTTGCCCCAGTTTCCTGTGTTGCATCTACAACTCTACACCAAATGGGCTCCACCTTGAGCATTGCCGCCCAAGCTCCTTCAACTGTTGTCGACCAAACTCGACTCCTCCAAAAAAATTCTTCTCCTATTCCAAATCTACATCGGTCACCGCGTAGATCTCTTCGCTGAGATCGTACAGGCGTCGACAGATCTCAATTCCGAGTCCAGATGACTCCAGAAGTTGCAAAACAATTCTGGCCGTTGATTTTTTCTGGCTGAATGAGTATCTGAATCCTTGTTCCTATAGGGTCACTCGAAACTGTAGTCCTGCGGGACTACTCAAAATTGTAGTCCCTCAAGTGTACAGGGAATGGTGGTCCTCCAGACCACGAACCTTTTTTTTTTTAATCCTTTTTTCACTCGGTTCACCAAAACCGAGTGGAATCTCATGTTCCTGCCGCCACCGCAGGCCAGCCTTTTCTGGCGCTCGCCGCCTCCGGCGTCGCTGCTGTCCGGCGACAACTTGGTGCTGCTTGTGTACCTGCATACCGTGTGTTCTCCTAAGATCCTCGATCTCTGTTCTGCAACATGCTTGGTAGATGATGGAATTTGCCCTCTCCACCAACAATTTGTTGTTCCTTACGCTCCTCTGGTCGTTTTCCGAGTGCTGCGACTCAGCCAGGTGCTGCCTCGACTGATTTCTCACCGGCGTATGGCCATGCTTGGCTCACCATGAGCCACTTGCACTCTACTACCCTGAGAAGGGACAGATCTAGCAGAGATCTGCTCCACCTTCTTCTCCTACAGTTGTGCGACTGCAGTTGCCTCTGTTGTTCGCCACATTCTCGTCGCTACCACTCTTCTTGGCAGATCTCTTCTCTCACGTCCGGCCGAGATCTGTACGGAACCCCTTCATACAGACCTTTCTTCCTCGCCTTCCTCTGGCTCTGGCCGCCGTACGAGTGCTCGCTGCTCTCGCCACAGATCTGAAAAAATCAGATCGAGCAGCCTCTGCACCCGCCGATCTCTTCTCCTTCCTGCTGGTCGGGTGTCTAATGGCCTCCGCTCACAGATCTGAAAACCCCAGATCTGTGCGTCCTCTTGCATAACCCCACTGCAAACCAATTTGCTCACCCTACTGTCGTTCCTCTATGCAATCACACACCACTCATTGCTGGGTCTGCTCCCTCTCAGATTTGGTTTGCTGGTTTACGCTCAGCCACCGCTGCTCTGTCCGGTGATTCTGCGGTTCCAAATCTGATAGGAATGCCAGATCTACACTGATTTGGCAGGAAACCCTCTCAGCTGACTGCTCGGCCCTCCATTCGCTGCTACTTGCAGCTTCCTCGGTTTTGGCCGACGCTGATCTGCGTCTTCTCTCAGATCTACTATGGGTCCCCTCGCTGCAACCTCGACCTTGGTTTCTCTGCATATCAGATCTGACCGATCTCTGCTGACCAATCTCTGCTCAGATTTGTACCTGGACACTGGCCGCCTTCCTCCTTGGCAACTGCTATGCTTCTGTTGTCACGGGTCTGCACAAATCGCCTCTGTGCTTAGATCTACAGTGGCTTCTGCTCTTGCTCTCACCGTCACGCTGCTTTTGGCGCTCGCTCGCTGCTCTGCTTACAGCTGCTGCTTGCCGCAGTCCCAGATCTGTGTCCACTAATCTCAGATCTAGTAGCCCTTGCTCTGCTGCTGACTGGCTGCAAATGCCTTCTTCCGCAGCCACTGCTTCTCAGATCTGGCAGCCCTTATTGCTTCCATTCGTGGATCTGTGATTTTCTCCGGTCCTGATTCTAAGCCAGAGCTTTGAAACCACTTTGTCGGAAATTAGACCATTTAATCAGATCAAGCGCGCATACAAAGAACACAGGGATTTACGTGGTTCGGCCCAACCTTGTTCTACGACTACGGGAGAATGTAGATCTTATTAGAGAAGAAGTACAGGATACATATTTATGACAATGTCATTCAGAAAATCTTGACCCAAATCTTTCAGTATCTTCCCTCATCCCTCTCTCCATCTTTCTCATCTCACTCTTCAAAGCTCTCACCATTAGAGCTGGGATTGCTTCCTCAGGCTCCACCAAAGAAAAACCATACAGAAAGAGACATTATAGAGTGTTGCTTATAACAGACAGAGCCTGAGCCCATCAGACAACTTTGGCCCAAAAGGCTTTGAGTCATAATCCAACATAAGGCTACAGAGACACATCCTTGCTGCTTCCCGGGTTATTAACCCGGTGGAAATTGGTACCATTCACGTGAGTTTAGGTTCTTTCACCCAAGGGCTCTACCCCTTTTTACCTAATCAATCATTTCAATTCATTTTCAAGATACATAACCTGGTAACCATGAGATAAATTTCTCTTTTATTTGGGCTGCAACTTAGGTCGGGTTATAACCTGACCCGCATGACCCGACTTGAGAAATCATGAGGGTCAAATTGAGAATTACAGGTCAACCAGTCGGGTTCGGGCTAAAGATTTTACAAGTTAATCCGGCCTGACCCATCGAGAATTTCGGATTGAGAATTCGAGTAAAGTCGAATTGAGTTCCATAAATATTAAGTAAGGTTGGATATCTTGAAACCCGAGTTGCAGCCCAATCCTTTACAAACCCAATATGTCATCGTTAGATAACCAAAATCACTTTGTTACTTCATCATGTAAACAAAGTAACAATATATTAAACACATAAGAAATCCTTTTCAAACTTTTTCCATGAACAAGTAAATCTTACTAAAATTATTCAAAACCAACACATATAATTCATACTTTACTTTCTTTAGCCTTTTAAATAATTATATGAATAACGATAGAGAGCATAACTGCATTTTTGAATGAATAATCACTTCAATCAGAAAATCAAAACATAAATAATGATTTTAATCCCTCTGCAGTTCAAGTAATCAAAACTAGAATTAAAAATACATATAATTTAAGATAAAATCATAATTTATAATTCAAATCATAAATATTAATTAAATCCCCCTACCTCAAAGATCATAACCGAGTTTGGCATTTGCGGGTTGAGTCGGGGACCGAGTTGTAGTCTTAATCGCGTAGGTTGAGTCAAACTGTCGAGCCACTTAGAATTTTCCTTGCATTGCTATAATCTGGATCTTCTACAATACATGCTCTTTGGAAGGTCCCGATAGAGAGAGAAAGGAGAAACTGAGAGAAATGATAGAAAGGAAGAAAAACCACTCCTAATCGGTAAAGGGATTGGGCGACTGTGGTGACGGCGAGGGAATCCATGGCATTGACGGTGAGCTAGAGAAAGAAAACGATTTGCTGAGAGGCGAGAGGAGAGTCCAGCAAGAAAAGGAAAATGAGGGTTGAGACTTGAAAGAGACGGAATGAAAGTGTTACGTAGGAAAAGAAGTGAAAAGAAAGAAGGTATGGCACATGTTCGTGCATCCCATACACATGAAGGCCACCTACACGTGGTTAAGGCCCACATCGTTTTGGTGGATCTAAACCAAATATATATATATATTTCATTTGATTTATTGATTATCAGTTATTGAATATATTCAAATTAATTAAGATCTATGTCGGGTTTGGATTTAAGAATCGAGACGGGTTTGAGAATCGAGACTTGAGTCACGTCCTATTTTATTTAATTGTTTATTGATTGAACATTAAATATTATTATCATTATTATTTCTAATTTCATATTCCATCTCCCAATGTTAACTTATTATTTGACTTTAATTAAAACCCGTTATACACTTTCATCTAGGCCTGTAAACGGACACGGATGTGGCCCGGCCCGCCAAGATCCGGCCCGGCCCAATAAGGTAATTGGACAGGCTGCGACCCGACTGGATTACATAGGGTCCCGTTAGCCTTGGATCCTGCCCGGCCAGATAAGCCTGTCGGACCGTCCGCGGCCCGATAAGGGCCCATGTGTCCATTTTCAGGCCATCATACTACCAGGCCAATTTTTTTTTTTTTTAACTTTATTTTTTTTATCAAACTGAACACAATAAATCATATATTTTATTTTAATCTAAATCAAAGTTTGAAAATTTGAAATTAAGACTTGATTTGATAGTTCATAGGAGAAAAATAATTTAATTTTTAAAATTAAAATAACTCTTGTTGATTTTTGTTGAGTCAAATAACTCTAACTAAATCAGCTAAATTTTTCAAGATTTTAAACTAAAATATTAGATGAAAGGCACATCCAATACCTCCCAAAAATAATTCTAATGAGAAAAAAGATATATTAAAACTTTTCAATTGATAATTTTTTTTTGAAATTTTTTCAATTAAGTCTTTTGAGTATTCAAATCCATAACAGAAATTTTTAGTTCACATCCTTTTCTGGATTGCTTTTAAACTCATCTTTTAACTTCCACGAGAGAGACATATACATGAGTTAATAATCGCTAAAAAAAAAAAAGAATATACATGAGATAATAATAATGTTACAATCTAGTAAAATTAAGCCCAAATAAACTGATTTTTGAATTGGAACTGTCTTTCTATGTCCTCTCTTTAATTTCTTTAGCTTTCTTAAGATCCTTTACCGAAATTACAAGCCTCAACATCTCACTCCCTCCACCATAAATCAAATTTATCCCCTCTTCACCTGCAATTCACATGCAAAACAATTGACAAAGAAGCCCATATGATATAATAAATACACAACCTCTTCTTACTAAATAAGTGAATTCACTAAATTCACACCAGAAAAAAAATATTCACAGCCCATACATCATAAAAAAAAAAAACCCTGACTACCAAAATATGAATCAACGATCGATGGACTGAAAACAAGCCATTCTTATGGATTACACACCTTACTCCAGTCAGATCAGTAATTAAAAATGGAAAAATATTCCATATGATTAAGTGTGACCAATCTTCATCACTATATATCAGTGGCAGAGCTCATGCTCTTACTTGGCATGCGAAAGAGAGGGGGGTCTACAGAATCATACTTGGACAGTAATGGATCCATTTCAAATTCAATTTGCATTCATGTCTCAATCTGGTATTAAGATCTAAAAAAGGGACTATCTCCAGTATTTCCTCAGAGGCAAGTTCTGATCTTGCTGACAGATCTGGGCTGAATTAAGATCTAGCAAAATAAACAGGTCTGGCTCAAATCCAGCCCGCTGACATCTTCAAGATAGCATTACCCTAACTTGGGATGATTGACAATTAAAAAACTAACAAAGATAACAGCAAATGGATGAGGAAGTCTTGACAAATGTCAAAAATTATCAAAGTCTGAGATCACCTTCCACCTCTCATCATGGAGAAGCTGATAGTGCTCGGCAACCTTCGTTTGGAACTCAAGTTGCTCGTACCTTTTATGTCCATAACCACCCCTTTCTGCTGAGGTGGAAGTGCCTTGGAATTTACACAACAAAAAAAATGCAGTTTTTCAACAAAATGACGATAACCACTGTCTAATAACAGCTCCAGAAACATTATTTTAGTTTCCAAACTTTCACTGTAATTTGAATGTGACACCAAATCAAAGTGATTATAAGTATCTAGACATACCATATTTTGATTAGAAGAATAAAGATCAAATCAGAGTGAAAGAAGAAACGCAAATCCACAGTAGCAAAAGCAACTACGAGTTAGATTAGCAAAAGTAAACCCCAAAGCAGATTTACTGAAGTAGCCCTAAATCAAGCAGCCAGATTGGAGAAAGGCCCAAATCAGTTTGAAAATAAAAAGCCCAAATCAGATTGAAAAGAGACCATCATACCTTTTCCCCAATTAGTTCCAGTCCAGATGCAAAAGTTTCTAAGCGAGAAATTCACACACGGATGAAAATATGTGAGAGAGAGTGAGCCCAGAGAGAGAGATACCGAGAGACCCAAAGAGAGAAAGACCAAGAAACCAAAGAGAGAGACACAGAGGTGAGAGAGATCCCGATAGAGGAGAGAGACCCAGAGGCGAGAGAGATCCCGATAGCGGAGAGAGACCTAGAGGCGAGAGTGATCCCGATAGCGTGAAAGTGAGATCGAGAGAGAGCAGCGAGAGAGATGAAACTGAGAGATCTAGTGAGAGAGATCGAGAAAACAGTGAGGGAGAGATGAAATCGAGAGAGATGGGTGAGAGAGCAATCGCAAGGGAGAGAAATCAAGAGATAGCGGCGGGTTGGAGACCGAACGAATGGAAGCCCTAAATTTTCGATTTAATTTCGTCGGACTTGCGGACTTTGCAATAGAATATCGAGAGTTCGACGGGCTCACGGACCATCCGCGGATCGTCCGCGGCCCGTCCAAAAATAAACGGACTGTCCGAATCCAAGTCCATGGATCTTAGGATCCGGCCTGTATGCTTATTTGTTGGGCTGGGCCGGACGGCCAGCCGGCCGGATCCAGGTCTGTTTACACCCTTACTTTCACCCCTTGTTCTTCCCTTTCTCTTTATTTGATGGGGTTTGTGTGAGAGTCCATGTCATGCCCCGACCCGAAAGGTGGGCCCGGAACGAGAGTGATTTTTTTTTTTTAAGGACTAAACTAACACAAGCATTCTTTTTAGACCGGATCAACAGTTAGGCCCAAAAGGTCACACATGATCCCAACATGTGGACTCAAATATATATCATAAGTCCCTCCCAAGAGACACAACAACAACAACAATACACATAATTCCAAAACATCGATTTATCATTAAAACATCATCATCAGAGTAACTATAGAAGCGTAGTAGTCTTAGTACATAACATTGATACAAATCAAGTACCACACCCGCTACTTTACAAAAACAAATGGTTCCAGGAACTAGAAAGCAAAGATAAGGGTATTCCTCTCAGTGGGAATCCCAAAACAACGCTGCAACTTATCCATCCTAAGCTTCATATAGAGGGTTCTCCTCATCGGGTTCATCTCTTGAAAGGTGAGTGGGTGAGTTAATTAGCCCAGTGAAAGAAATATAACAGTGCAGTTTTAAGTAAACAACAGGTTAGTAATAATCAACAGTTGTAATATAATATCTCATGCTTGATAACAAAATTTACAATATCAAATAAAGTCTCATCATCATTTCGATCATCTCATCATCTTTCCATTACTGCCATCATCCAACATAACGCCTACCGACTACGCTAAGACCATTGTATTAAGTCCCGACACGGTCAAAATACATTCTTGCAAGTACATCTCCGGCTCTCCCATAGCCGATTCTGACACCCTCGAGTCAGCAACTGTCAACACCCGTGGTCCAGTAGATGTAAATCATCTCTTATATGGCCGATATTGGTTCAATAGTGAAGGGCACGTGGAAGCAGTATTACATATCACGTATGATCAACATCATAAGCATTTCACATAGCACTTCTTACAACAATGCATCATATCTAGACACATGAGTGGGTTCATCAAATCTGAAACCACTCATTGTTCAAGACTTATCTCAATAAAAAAATCTGTTTACATCTTACTGCAAAGTTAAGTTCGCTCACCATAACTGTGTGGTTTCGCTGTCTCTCTTCAAACAAACAAACAAGTATACAATCAATTATAAGTCACATACATAGCATCAAATACATACACACAAGTAGTATTTCGAAATTATACTTGTTTTCCCAAAAGTATCCAAGGTACATGGAATTGAGTCTCCTACTTGGTTTCTATCCTTTTTACATTAATCCATAAGATATAATAAATAAAAAGGTGCTCAGTCCAAAACTCATACTGTCTTCTGGGCATTGACTAGATTGACTTATTGAGTTAGGTCTAGATACTCAGGTCACTTCTCAGTTGTCTTCTGGATAGCAATAGATCTGACATGTTGAGTAAGGCATCGAGGTCATTCAGTGCCCGACAAATATAGCGTTGGCTTGGAAGTGAAATCACTCAGTACCCGACCAATAGAGTCGGCCTGGAAGTGAATACAATAGTATATACACTATAGTAATAAGAGAAGAGGGTTAGTACAATTTTAATTTAACAATGGGGTACTAACATCACATGCAATCAATAACAAATAATAACATTTTATACTTCAAAAATTGGGTCCCTCAGAACATGCCTCGGAACCAGGTACTGTGGCCTCGGATCATCCGAACCACACCTAAACTAGTTACTGACCTTGGATCATGGGTCTAACTTCGGATCATCCGAAGATCGAGTCTTGGATCATCCGAAGTCCATCCGAACAGAAAAGATCTGAAAAAGGGTCTCGGTGGGTCTGTAAGTCTCGGAACATCCGAAGTGAGGTTCGGATCGTCCGAGTGGGGTTCGGTCCTTCCGAGCTCTGCTAGGAATATCTGGGCGAGGCTGGCTTGCCTCGGCCGTTTCTAGACTTCGGGTGAAGCTTGGAACATTCGAGGGGTCCTCCCGGACTGTCCGAAGGGTGTGACCTTCGGACCTTCCGAAGATCGACTCTCGGACCGTTCGAGAGTCGTCTTCCTCCACTTTTTGCATCAGCAGACAGTGATTGTAGACACAGTGCGAAATATGAATCTGGAAATAGTTGGTATCCTAGATTCGGTTTCCACATCTAGCCGGTCCGATGGACTTCTTTGGGAGTCCTCTTTCCAAAGGGAATGGTTTGGAGCCTTGAAGCTCGGTTGGCCATCCGATTTTAACACTAAAAGCTCACTGGTATACTAAAGATTGAGTTTTTCCTTAAACTTTGAAATAGTTTTACTCACTCAAAACAGGGCCAAAACCGGTTTTTCTTTATTCTAAACCGACTGGAAAATGAAAGAGGAACACAGTGATTACCTTCACTGGAGTTCCTGGGTTGAAAATCTGGCTTTTAGAAAAACTTCCTCTAAGGCTTACGGTAACCAAAACTGGGAAGAACAGGGGATCGGCTAGGTGAAAGGTTGCCGGATTTCACAGCTGAGAGGGAGATAGAGAAGAGAAGAAAGTCTTAGGGACTTAACAACTGAGCTAGGGGGCTGAATTTATAGGAAATCAACCAGAAATGGGGGCCGGACCGTCACTGCATACGGCTGCATGCAGCTGCGAGTGACGTTCCAAACAGTAACCATACTGTTTGGACTGGTTGCTGATCAGCCCTCTTCAAGTTTCCATTTTGCAAATAAGCCCTTTATTTGATGAAAATCCGATTTTTAACTAAACATAAGATTTTGAAAAATCAAAAACTTAATCAAACCTTACAGATAAGTTTGGTTTTCAAAACTTTAATCACCATAAAAATTTTGAGATTTAAAACTCATTAAAACCCATCGATTTAAATAAAAATCACAATTTAACACTATTTATTTAATTAAACAAATGTTAAATAAAACAACTTAGAAAACCTCATTTTTGGGGTTCGAAGAATAACTAGATCATAATTAAAATGGTCTAGCATAAAATACTTTTTTCAAAATTTATTTCATTTCCAAAACCTTTTAAAATAATTATTACACCCTTTCGGAGTTTTGACGGACGATTTTAAATACTATTTTCTGAAAATAAAATTATTTTAAAATCAGAAATACAAGCCCTTGATTAAGGAGAATAATATCATCCAATAGTAATCACATAATAACATAGTTTATAAAATAATAATAATAAGTGGTAAATTACCAAATTGCCCCTCCAGCTGGATGAGCTGGATCACTGAGCTTTCGAGCTCGGATTGGGCCACACCTGGGCTCTTCTCAAAGACCTAACTATAATCTTTGAGATTAACCAGTCTAAGCGAGATTATTTGTAATAAGCCGACCTTTTAAATTAGAAATAACAAATTTTTAGAATTATTAACTCGGTTTTGTAACCAGTTAATATGATAGGGTACAGAAAGAGCTTCCCAAAAAAGGAGTATGTGACCCGATCAGAGGTCAGTTGCTTAATAATTTAGCCCGATGAAGTTCGGAGGGCATTTTAGACATTACTTAAATGTCTTTTGTTTTACATATAAAATCATGAATAGTATTTTATAGACCTCTTAAGTGTGAAAGACCACTCTTCTGATATATTAAGACCTTGAAATTCACACACATATTAAGCTTTTGAGTACGCTACTCAGTGGTATTTTCAGAATTTCACGAGTATTCCTCGAAACGTGTATTTTACATATGCTTTTATCTAAAAGCCCCGATTTTTAAGATACCCCGTATTCCGAAAATTAGCAAACTCAGATCACATTCGATCTGTATTTTATCAAACTCTTTGACATATGTAGAATATCGAAAAGGGTATTTTAAACACTAGTTTCAAAGTGTCAAAATCACGGTGATTATAAGCCGTCTATTTTATTAAAATGTTGACTTTGTGAAAAATACCCTATTTTTTGTGTCAAAACAAAAAGTGAATGTTCCACCGTAGGTAAACCCCGTGTTTTCAACACACCTGCCGTGTCGGATTTTCACGAGTTAAGGTCTAATATATACGAACAGAAAAAGAGTAAGGTAACAGTAATTTTTACTATTACTTGAGATAAGAATTTTTTCATCTTATCTTTCTGCCGACAGTGTTAACCGCTGAGATTTTGCCGACAGTTTTAACACTCAAGGTTGATCCAGTAGATATCCAAATAGTATTTTTAAACCCTTATAAATAGGTGCATTCGGTCTCAGTTAAAAATCACAAATTTACGAAGTTTTCTCAGATTTTTCATTTTCCTCTCTGCTGCCAGACATTCACTATTCCTCAAGTGGTTGTCTTAAATTCTTCAGAAGATTTCTGTAAGTGTTTATTTTAAGTTAATATTTTTAGTTTGTAGACCTCATTAAGAGGAAGTTAGATATCTAATTTCATCAGAAAATGATTTACGGTTTTCTCTATAAAAATCAGCGAAGAAAATACGAAAAAATAGAAAAATCTGTCTGTGAATAGTGATTTGCGGCGCACTGTGCAGGCCCTAAAGGGCATTTTGGTAATTTGGAAATTTACGAGTGAACAGTGCCCTATGAACAGTATTTTTTCGGTGAACAGTATTTACGGGTGAATAGTGTTCATGAACAGTAATTTTCGGTGAACAGTATTTACGGGTGAATAGTATTCATGAATAGTAATTTTCGGTGAACATTATTTACGGGTGAATAGTGTTTGTGAATAGTAATTTTCGGTGAACAGTGATTTACGGATGAATGGTGCCCATGAACAATATTTTTCTGTGAATAGTGCCCAGGGGCATTTTGGTAATTTTGGATATTTTCGGGGGGTAAAAACGTAATTTTTGGGAAAATTTCAAAAATGAAATTTATGTTATTTTAGCTTGAAAATACTTGTTTTAGACCACTTGGGGGTTTATTTCTAGCCCGTATTAGGCTCGGGGGCAAAATCGTAATTTTTACAAAATTTCAAGAAAACTCTCTAAATGTGTTGTCATGATATTCCAAACGCTTAGGAGTATAAATTATGGCTATATAGTGTTATTATACGTTGTATTTACACTGTTTTCCATTTTAAACAGATTACTGAAAAACACTCGCCGACCGAAGGTGAGGAGATTCAACCACGCTATGTGTTTACTAAAATGCATCTCATTTTGCATTCAATACAAATGATTCTTTCACCATTAGCCTTACGGCAATAAGTGGATATCCGTGGTCATCTTTATTGACGGAAAGGATGTAATAGGATTAGAATGCGATACCGACACTGTTCACACGTAAGGAGGTGATTATAAGTTTCAACATATGAAACGTGAACTTGAGAGTGTTTCGGGATGTCGAGATCTAGTCATCATCAAACGGAGTATGGAACCCACTTATTCCTAGAGACTACTTGGTACTGTGATATGGGTGATCTGATGATAGATCAGGTGTCCAACAGTGATTCCGATAGGAATATGCATTCTGTGTATAACTGATGATTTGCAGGGTAATTAGTCTATGCAATAAATGATGAGTATAGGGTAGACATACCCGGTTGGAGATAACGGTAACACTTATTTGTGTTATAATGTAACCCGTTGGTGGGCTTTTAATCTGTGTTTAGTTTTTCAACATATTATATACTGATTGCTGATATTTGTATTATGATTCCATGCGGGAGGGCTTAGGAATCTATGTTAACTGAGTGAGGTTATTATGATCATATGTGTGAGAGATATTATGTGGGTTGACAATTATGTTTAAATCCATGTACTGATGTGCATATTGATTGGTGTACTGTGCATATCAAATTATCTCACACCAATGTATTAAGTACCTAGCTCGTGGAGGGCACTAGTACGAGGTGTATTTAAAATACGGGCTGTGTAAAGCACTGAGCATGAATTTGTCGGTGGTGTAGGAAACGTATTACTCGAGGATAGGGGAGAACCGTAGACGTCGTTTGGCGGGGGTATCTTTTTGAGAAACGAAGGACATCTCATGGTAGATAACTCTGTTGACATTATTCTACATAATTTCTGAGTGTATTAATTGTTTTTTGATAACATGTCTATTATGTTGATAATATGCCTTGTTATCAAGAATTTGCTGTTGTTTTCTCTTCATTGAGTTTGTAAAACTCGCTCCTTACGAAACAGGAAATCCGGAGGACGAAGGACAGGAGGATCATCAGCTGTAGTTTAGGGTGGAGACCTTTTAGCTATCTACTCAAATGTTGTGATTTTATGTTTAACTTAGTAGACATTGTACGTGAACATGTAATGTAATAAACCCTTTATGGTGTTCGTTTGAAACACTGTAGGATATAATAAAGTCTACTTCGTTTCTGGTGTGCAATTCTGATGTTAATAGGATTGATTGATGATAAATGTTAGGTAGATTATGTGTGACATTTTCTATTTTGGACTTTCCTAAGAGGTTAAGTTATAGATTACATGTTGGTCAGTAGTGTATCCACATACTATGCGTCGAGGTGAAATCTGTCGAGGTTTTGGGTTTTTAGCGGGCCCATGGTGGCCCCTCCATCTGCCTGGGATTTTTACCGGCTAGATATGGCTGGGTCCGAGGCTGCCAAATGTTAGATCCAAACTTAGTCATAAGAGATGTTAAAGTCCATAAGATGATTTCCGTAAAGGCTCAATATTGTATTAGAAAAAAAAAAAAATCTCACGTCAGTGGGCCCGGAGGATCGGAGCATGACATTATTAAGGTAAAAACACCTAATCTAGGTCAGGGTATTACAGACCATGGGAGTAATGTAGGGAGTGGCCTTTAGGCCTTGTTTGGAAGGTGAATCTATGGCTAAAGCTAGGGATTTTCGATCTAGGGCTTGCATGGGCTAGCGTTGAGTCTGATTTGGGTCTAGGGGGGAGGTGAATGATTTGGGGAATAAAAAAACTCTATTGAAGGATTTGTACTAATGTTGGAGAAATTTTGAAATTTTCTTTAGGGTTGAGCTTGGTTGACTAAGATTAGGGTCAAACCAGGGGTATAAATTGGAGGTTTTGCTTCTAAAATCTATTTGAACTTAATTCATGGATTACTTGTGTGTTTGTGTATGATTAGAGCCCTCGAATCCGAACTATGGAGCCGAACAACCCAAACATCAACCTCGAACTTCTTAAACTCACTGTGGGCATGACAATGTCTATGGGTATGAATTTCTATTGTGGATGATAAATTGATTATAGTGTATATGACGTATTCAATTATGAAGTCCCTTGTGGAGGGCTAAGATATTTGATGATGAGGTAATTGGATTTGGACCCATGTGAAATGAAGAGTGGAAACAATGTGGTGAAGCCTCCATGGGATAGGCTAACCTTGGGCTTAATTGCAAGGAGGGCATAGTGAATCGCCAAATGTGCCCAATTGGAAATCCCAAGGCTAGAAAATGGTCCACCATTCATGGTCGACACCTATTTTAAGATGAAATCAAATGTATGAAATTTAATGAAATATGCTATGCTTGCTATCTCTATGGTAGTGTAATCCTTGTGTGAATTGATGCATGGTATGCCCGTTTCATTGTGATTGAACTCCCATGGCATGACTCATTATTTTGGACCTAGTATAATTTAATTAGGAGGTTAGTAAAAGGAGTGTGTTAGATGGGAATGGTTGCATTAAGAACACTAGGCTTGGGATTGAACCTAATGGTAAGAGAGGACTTGTATGTGTACCCTCCCCCTCCCCCCACTCAAATTCCCACTAGTGTAATAATGCAACTCCTTAGAGGAGGTTGGAGTGACAATAAAATAGATAAGTGAGTGGAACCTTATAGGAACAGTGGCGTCGGCTACTAAGACTTGGTCCTATAGTGTTACCGTCGAGGAGTAGGACCCTCACATGTTACGCGCTAGAGCGCGCTCTCACGGTTGTTTGGCACACGTGGTGTGCATTTATGGGCAGCGTTAGGTACTTGCATGCCCCAAGGGGGTAGTACTAGTCAGATAAGTCGCTTTTTGATTATGCGTAGGACTAGGCACTGTATACACCTTGGATGTTATGCTAGCCGGGTAAGTCGCTCTTCGACTGCCTTGGAGTTGGACTGAATCACCTTATGAGGTGAAGGGACTCATGTAACACCCCATCCCGAAACGGGCGTGTTACTACCGATACTAAACTGAAATATCACACATTCCAAACAGCCGGCATATATTTTTTTTTTTTTGACTAAACATCAACCACCATAAGGGAAAAGAGATACCATAAGTTCAGTTAACACAACTGTTCAATAGGTGGCTAGTACAGTCATCCACAACGATAAACAATATCCAAAATAAACACATGGTTCTTTCTAAATAATAAAAAGGAAAGTAATTAAGCAATCCGAAATCATCATCGCCTAAGCCTGGTCTTGGGACCCGCTGGATCCCTCATCCATCGAGCCACCTGAAAGGCAAGGGGGTGAGTACTATATACTCAGTAAGGGAACGCATGCATATAATCACACAACATATATCACATACTGCATATCTACCACTAAGGAATAACAAAAGTCCACGTACATGATTCCCACACAACACGCACTCGACCCACCGTACGGCCCATTCGGTAGGTACTCAACATGGCCCACAACCACCTTACCTAGGCAACCTCAATCCCTTAACCAATGAGCAGGCGAGCACATCCTCAGCCTATTCGGTCATCTAGGGATCACAAACTATACCGGTGGGAGCTGTCCCTCACCGCTCGGTCCCTCAACCTATGCGAGCACCTCTTCAATCTACTCGGTCACACAAGGATCACAACCTATGCCAGTGGGAGCTGCCCCTCATCGCTCCGTCCCTTGACCTAGGCGAGCACCTCCTCAGCCTACTCGATCACACATGGATCACAATCTATGCCAGTGGGAGCTGCCCCTCACCGCTCTGTCCCTAGACCTAGGCGAGCACCTCCTCAGCCTACTCGGTCCATAGGGATCACAACCTATGCCAGCGGGAGCTGCCCCTCACCGCTCCGTCCCTCAACCTAGGTGAGCACCTCCTCAACCTACTCGGTCATCCATGGATCACAAACTATACCAGCGGGAGCTGTCCTAACCGCTCTGTCCCCTGATGAGTGTAAAATAAATACATATTTTACTCTTAATTTATCATTGTTAGTACCTCATTTTATTTAATTTTATCTAATTAGTATAATTTTGTGTTTTGTAGGTTTAAAAGTGAGGATGACAGAAAAAATGCTTAAATATAAAGCCTGGGCCCATTATGAGTTATTTTGGACTTCAAGCCCAATTATTGAGCCCATTAAGAAAAGTCCATGAAGAAATCCACATGTGTGAATACTATTTTCAATATCTCAAGAGGAAATTCGAAATTTACAAGCTAATATAAGAGGATTTTCGAATTTGGCAAGTGGATTAAGGAAAGAGAAACAAAATAAGGAAGGAAGAAAAATAAGAAAGGTTTCACACATGTTTGGTATTTTGGTCATAAATTTCCACTCCGATATCCGATTGCTTTGATTTTTTTTGCGTTGGAAAGAAGACTTCAAGAACTACAACTTTGTAGTTTACGACTTTTCCTGATTAGGACACTAACAAGGTCAAAAAGGAGCTGCAAGATGATACATGTGTAAAAAATGGGATTCTACACCCACTTTTCTTATACGAATTTAGCTCCTTGCCTCCTTTAAGTCATTCCATATTTAGTACAAATCATATCCGCCCTCCATATATCCCTTGCTTTATTTAAATCTTTGAATTCAATCCATTCATTCCACCTCCTTTCATCTATAAATACTAGCCCTCTCCCATTGAGAAAATTGAACTTGGGCATTGAAGAAAATGAGAGGAGAGGAAGAAGAGAAGGAGAAAGACTGTGGGATTTTCAATCCACATTGGGTTCTAAGGTTGGTGGATTTTGATTTCCATTGTATTCTTTTATCCTTTAATTTCAATTTCATTGATTTGTAATTTTTAATTCCATGTTTTAATTAATAAAAGAAGGGTGTGCTGAAATATTAGTCTATGGTTTTCCAATTATTTAATTCATGTATTATGATGGCTTGATTTTATTTTAATTCTTTTTTATAAAATACATGTTGGATTTAATTTTAGATTTTTCAAATTAGATGCACTGAAATATTTAGATTAAATAGACTTCATTCTCCGATCTAAGGCTCTTGTTTTCAAGAGTGCACTGAAATATTTAGGTTTGGAGAGAAAGTTTAAATTCTATCTAATCTAAGGTTTAATTTGAGAAATTGATGATTATTGAATTCATGGGTTTTATAATTGGAATTTTAATTGATGAAAAATTTGAATGCAAGGTTAGTAATTTACGTGAGCTCCGTAGGCTAGACCTTTGTGTTAGTTTTAAAATATGGAAAATAATGCCTCCTTGATTCTTTGAGTCAGTTCCACTGTAAATATGTACAGATGTAATTTAGGTGCCTTTAATTTTATTTTATTTATAAATCCAAAAACTCTTGAAATTGATGAATTAGGTTGGAAATAATTTAATTGCATCTTAATTTTGTATTTTAAATTAGATTAAGATTGTTTATATTTTTATATTAATGCCACCATCTTAATTAAAGTTAGTTAAATTGTTAGATTTTATGTTTAAATCTAGAATGTTTCTAAATTAAGATTAAGACTCATAGATTAGATAAATAACTCCATATTTATGATTTTTTTCCATATTTCTCAAAATTCTTAAAATACTTAATTCGATAGTATAATTTTCATGGATATATTTTCCTAAATTCCGATGGGTTCGACCTCGCACTTAATCGCTATACTATCTAAATGGTTCGTGCGCTTGCGAGTTATAAATTTAAAATTTGCATAATATCCCTCGACCTAGGCAAGCACCTTCTCAGCCTACTCGGTCATCCAGGGATCATCTCATCAGTCCCACATTCGGGTATCGGAACTGCAAGAGGCTTCTAAGGTTACCTTGGGTGAACCAACATTCAGCCTGATAGCCTATCTAGGATTGACATGACTACTTCCCCAAAGGATCCCTATTGGAGATTTCCAGGCACCTTATTCCCCAAATCAGGTTACACCCCTCAAAGGTGTATCTGGGAACCACAAGACAGACCGACCATTTTATTCAAGCTAGGGGTACGACTACCCATATCCAATCACAAGGCAGTACAAATCCCATCACGCGTCCGCCGCATGGTCCCATATAACCCTAATGTTACTTAACGTCCAAGCCCCTCCGACATTCTACGCATCCAACAATTGCATGTACAATTAACAATTGGCATGTGTAGGTACAATTAACAATAGACATGTTCTCAATAAAACAACATCAAATCCCAGTCAATCATGTATATCAAAATCTACCACATACTAGCATGTTGATAATTCATCATGTTATCAATCAATCACATCCAATTACTTAATCATGCACAACTGGTACAACATTAAGTTCATCTATCATTCTCACATAATTACCGGATGTGAATACAAAGAGTGGTCCCCTCGCCACATACTTATCTGAACGGTTCCCTTGCCGAGCGGCAAAACTAGATATAAGGGGTCCCATTCTGCGCATTCCGCATCCACATGATTCGAAGATAAATAAATGCAGAAATGCGTATGCTAAAAGTGTGATAGTTCCCTCACCGGTATGCGTTTGAAAATCAATTGTGAGAAGGTGGGTCCGTTGGCTTGCAGGGGGCTCGATCTGCCAAGAAAGAGTACAAGAATAAGTAAAGGGGTAAAACAAGTCAAACTAAGCTCGAACTGAAAATGGGCCCGAAATGGGCCGGGCCTAAAACTGGGCCAAGCCCAAAGCTAGACTGGGCCTGAAACTGGGCCGAGCCCAAAGTTGGACTGGGCCAAACTGGGCCCAAACCTGGACTCAGCTGAGTCGACTCGGCTGCCCAGCTGAAGGGGAAAGAAAAAAAAAAGAAAAAAAAAAGGGAAAAAAAAAAGAAGGGAAGAGAGGAAGAAGAAGAAGAGGGGAAAAACCGAAGGGGATTGAGAAATCCATCTGAAAACCGAGTAAAATCCGAGGAAATCGGAGAGAAAGGAAAGGAAAACAAAGAAAACCGATGAAAACCGAGGTAAGATCGGGGAAGAGGGAAAATCGACGGAAAATGAAAGGTGGGAGAGGAGAGGAAGGCGGGTTGGAGGATGAGGGAAGAAGGAGAAGAAGATACCTGGCCCGGTCGGGCGGCGACGGCGATTTCGAGGTGCCAGTCGTCTGAGCGAAGGAAGAAGGGGGTTGGAGACAAGAGAAGGAGAAGGAGAGCGAGAGGGGAGGCGGAGGCAAGGGTGTCGCGGCACTGTAGCTGCGTGCTACAGTGCGCGGCGAAAAGAAAGATTTATAAGGGGAGGGTTTAGGGTTTCTTTTATTTTTTTTATTTTTTTATTTTTTTAAACATAAAATTAGATTTTTCAAAAACAACATTTCAAAATCCGAGGGGAAATTAGATGTTAAACCTTGGGTGAGGAAAAGTGTGTGATTTTCAATTATTTTGGTATGACAAGGTATTAAATAATTTAAATTACTAAAATGCCCTTCGAGCTTCTGAGCTCGGGATCGGGCGAGATAAGGTCTAACACGGGATCTACCTCATCCCCACTGCTACTGAGACCCAAAAATCCCGAAAAATCGGGTCGGGTCGTTACAACTCAAGGCGAGGTAGACTAGAGCACACTAGGCGTGAGTCAGCCGCTTAGTAAGTCGTTGGACCCTAAGTCTTGTTAGGGGTCGTGATGTGTTATTATGTTTGACTGCCACGTTCCATAGAGGTATCCTCATGTGGGCTTGGTTCTCTACTGATGATATGATAGCATGGAATTTTGCATAGCATTATTATATTCCATTTCATACATTACTATGTGGGTGCATGAGTGTGTAGCATGCATTGATTTCCTCACTGGGTTTGTTTATGCTCACATTCTTGCAATTTCAGGTAATGTTGCACTGGTTGGGTTTGAGGGACCACGTGGGTGAGCCTAGATTGCACACTATGATGATTGCTTGTTGTGTTTTGATATTTTGTATACACATGGTTATATGTTGTTAATGTTGTAATCTTCAAACCATGTATATTAATGTTGGTAGACTATGATGATGCATTTTGGAGACCTCTAGACCGTATGAAGTTTGGGGAAATGTAATATTTATTGTTGTTTAATGCGAAGATGATGGCTTGGACATGTGTATTATTTGAGAGGCCATGACTGACCCAATTGTCCAACTTTTAGGAGAGGTTCTGCCGAAATTTCGGTAGGGCCCTCACATCCCTCATTTGGTCTTAGGTCGTAGATGTGTGATTGCACATGTGCTTTCTATGTGTGATTTTATTGTTTATCATGAGATATATGTAAAAAAAAAAAAGGTTTATCCCCTTCATGTACCATTTTGAATCGGGGCATGACAGTAATAATATTTACCCAAGAAATAAAGGCCACAAGATGAAGGTATAAATTCAATTAGAGCATTTGAAAGGTATTTGCCAGAAAAGAAAAAGGTAATGAGTTAATTTTGAGGGCTATTTTTATATAAAATATGACATTATATATTTCATTTTTTTGGGGGGTTAAACTTACATTAGTCGATGTGTATCGGCCAATATAGTTATTCGTGTACTGATATTGTTTCGTGTAATGATATTGTTTCGTATACTGATATTGTTTCTCTCTCTTATAATTTAATAAGATTTTGAGAGAAGTGGACAAGGAAAGAATTCCATGGACAAGGTTTTTCCTGATGTCAGGACCCCAGACCTAGAGTAGTGAAATCAGATTCCCTGGAGATTTTACGAAAGTTTTGTGACTCGGTTGGGGCTTGATGCAGTTGGGCTGATGTTGTCTAGGGGCATCTCTACCGGATGAGCAATCTTTGGATTTCGTTATCGAGTTGATGACATCTTTTGATGAGGAGAAGGTAATTATGAACTGGTTGTCTAGGTCAGTGGTGATTACCAGCTCTGGCCTCATCCCCATTCTCACATTATGAATCTCCTTGAAAAATTTGGATTTTCTTATTCAAAAATTAGTATTCTCAGTGAGGGTTATTTCTTGGTATCTTTGAACGATGAATCTAAGGTTGAGTCTTTGCTTAGACAAAACTCAAAGAACTTTGGAAAACTGAGGATTCTTGGCAGGTGGGAACCCAATTTTTTTCGTCTCTCTAATAGGAAGTGGGTGAGATGTTCGGGCTTTCCTTTGGAAGGTTGGATGGAGAATATTTTTCTTTCTTTCGGCAGAATTTTGGAAGGGTTTTGGATATTCACCATCGGAATAGATTTGGGGAAGATTGTTCCTCCCTGATCCTGCTCTTGGAAATCGATAATCTTGTGGCTCTTCCATCTATGGCTTGCTTGATTCTTAATGGCAAATCGTTCAAGATCACTTTGCATGAGATTGAAAAACCGATGGACTGGTCAGATTCGTCACCGGAATTTGGGGTCTCTTCCCCGCTAGCCGACAATGCTTAGCCGTTGAAGACACCAAGGATTGTGGTGCCACGTGCTAAGGATGCACTCCCCGATGCGACATGTGTCTCTACAGGTGTTGGGCTCTAGAATTCCCATGTTGGGCTCGAGGTTAGTGGTGTTGGGTTCGAGGCTAGTGGTGTTGAGATCGAGGAATCCTGTGTTGGGCTCGAAGCTAGTGGAGTTTTCTCTACAAATGCGGTGGGTGTTGGGCTTGAGGAATCCCTTTTGGCGGATCAAGTTCCAGGGAAAACGTCTTTTGATGGGGAGACAGTTTGCTTGGGTGTGCCAGTTGGTTGTCTCGAGGCTGTCAATGCAAACGTCAAGGCTCGCGTATCTCCCCCCACGCATGCAGTGTTCTTTGAATCCAATGGTCATGGCCTCTCTGCTGAAGACCTAGTTCCCTCTGCTGTCCCGCATGATAATTTGGTCCAGCAAGCCTCTATTTTGGGCCCTATTCCCTCTCAACATGCCTCACTCCCCTCCTGATAATCATCAACTTCCTACTTCTCCATCTCTCAACGATGGAATTATGGTCAGACCTATCCCCTTTGCTTCTTCTTCTTTTAGCGTCAGGTCCGGAATGAGGAGTATATCTAAGACAATCAAAGGTGATTCTTCTAAGACAGACTTTTGGACTTTGGGTCTGTCTTCCGGTTCTAGAGCTAGACCCACTAGGGCCCTTCAAGATGTTCACACCAATCTGTTAGACCAAGCTTGGACTCATGCTTTTTTCTCCCACCATGGCCTTGATCTTATCTCTCAGTGGATCGAGGGTAACCGTAGCCTTTTTGTTCCTCTTCGATCCTCCCATTCTTCTTGTACTGTTGTTGGGCCCTCCTCTATTCCTCAGCAATCTCTTAGCCAACATCATCCCATTTCCTTACATTGGCCTATTCCCTCTACACAAGCTCTGTTAGAAGCCACTCCTATTTTGAGATGACCTTGTCCCCCTCAGCCTCTGCAGTTGGAAGCAAATCAGAAGTGGCAGGCTGTTGTGGGCTCTCAACAAGTTAATCTTGTTGAATTGCCTCCTTCGAATTCTGAGGAGGAGTCTTGTCGTGAGGTTGACAATATTTCTGTTGTTATAGAGGAAGACAGAATACTGCAGTTAGAGGTTCAATCGTTGTTTTTGGATCGGTGAATGATAATTTGAAGTCTTTGAAGAAGGGGGTTATTCTGAAGAAGACATTACAAATATTCTTAAGTTGATGAAAAGGGGTTACTTAGAAGATGATGGGAGATCAATTTTGGAGATAGGTAAAAAGTTGGGATCAATTTTATTAATAGCGACCTAGCTATCTCTGACATTCAGGCAGCTGAGATTAAGGACATATCTTCGATTCTCATTCCTTCCAAAAGGAAAAGAGTTGCTAGTCTTGTTCTTTGTAGCTAACAGGTTAGGCTACGTAAGCGAGTGGGATTTCGATGGGTGTCCAAATAATGGCCCCAATTAAGTGTTTTTGGGGTCTTATTGTTTGGGGTCTCCGTAGCCTGAATTAGAGGTGAGGTTGATGTTCATCTTCGTGGTGCTTGGATGGCTTTCTTGGGAATCAGTTTTCTTTTTGATCTCTCTCTCTCTGATGAGCCTGGTGCTGTGCAATCGGTGTTGCTAGTCTTCTAGCAAATTTGGGGTGGTCTCTGTGCTTTTGGTGTATCTCTAGTTTTGGTGTGGGTTGTATTCTCTCTTTTCCTTTTTCTGTTTCTTTGGTTTTCTTTGGGTCTTAATCTCTTAGATCTATTGATGCCATCATGTATCTTTTTTCTTGTTCTCTTATATTATAAATCTATACTTGTTACCGCTCAAAAAAAAAAGTGTATAAAAATAGAAAAAAAAATGAAAAACCTACTTAAGTAATTAAAAATGTCCATAAATTTTAGTAAATGGAAAAGAATATGAGGAAACACGTAATATGAAATTCATATTCTTTACTGTCCCATAATGACATATACCTTCATTACAATTCATAATTTTTTATGTAAAAAATTCTTAATTTCATGAATTTTTTAGAAAATTAGAAAAATGACTCAAACAACCTACAAACTATATCAATCATTAAGGCCTCTTCATTTAATTATATAAAATTTGAATATCAATTCATTATTTCTTCACAAGGAATCGCAAAATGGGAATTTTCTTTGAAAACCTAAGGTTCATGAATTTTTTAAACAACACTAGAAAAGCCAATACACCCCATACAAACATTATCAATCACATTAAGGAATCATTTCATTAAATTATTTTAATAAAAAAATCCCAAAATCAAGATTATCGTAGAGCAAAAATTAAAAAACGATAAAAATTATTCAAAATGGATGAGTCTAAAGGAAAATGAGGTTGGAATGAACAAATTTCTTTCACACATGAAGAGATTGCTTTTGAAACTTTTTAAATTATACCTAATGCAATATTTAAATAAAAATGGGTCGAACAACAAATTTTCCGAAGAAAAATATGAAAGGTTCATATGATACGAACTAATACAATACAGACCATTAAATTACTGTATCTGCCGACCCTTGTTAGTTATCGATTCCAGAAATTTCCAATTTTGGCACGTGTGAATGATTTGATAAACACCAGTTTGTGTTTTGTGTCTTAGGGTAGGATTTGGAATGTTAATTATGTCTTTGGGTATGTCATGGTTTGTGTCTTCAAAGGAGAAGATGTGATTTTCTATGCAGAGTTCGGACTTCGGAGTAAGATCGGATGATCCGATGGAACCATCGGATCGTCCGATCACCCGAATGATCCGATGATCCATCGGATCTTCCGATCACCCTTCAGACAGAATATCAGAAAGTAGAAATGCATAATAGTATATTTTCAGTCTCTATTGGATGATTTGTTCAATTGCTACTTCAAACCGTATTGAACCATAAGTTTAACACAACATCTAATGACATGACATTTTATCATATTTAAAAACAAATTGCCAAAAATATGAATAAATGAAAATTGCATTGCATCCATGATAATATTATAATAATAATTATCTCCATGGAAAAAATAGAAAGAAAATAAAATATATAAAAATTAAACAAGTCAAACCGTTTCTATTGACTTTGCAAAGCCTTAAAGAAAATAAAAGAGGAAATTGAAGATGACAACACTACACAAAATATATGGAATTTTTTATTGCTGGAATTACAATTCACTGGATTAGATTAAAATGGGCTAAACAACCACCCTTTATATATACTTAGAAAAACACCTCTTTCTAAGAAAACACCTCTTTGTGAAGAGACATCCCTTCAAAGAACACATTTCTTTGAAAAGACATTCCTTTTCAAAGAATATTACTCTTTGGAAACTACATGTTTGTATTTGGTTTGTAACTTCCAGCACTCCCGCACACTTATTTAGGCAAAACAAAGTTGAACCAGATGACGATTACTCTTGGGAGTAGAGATTCCGATTTAATCTTGTGGTGGGCATGACAACAAGTGGTATAGCCTTCTTTAGCACTATTCCAAATTTTTCTGTGAGATCAACATTAGTTCCCTCTGGCAATTTCCATTCAAATAAATGCAACAATGTTGCAAAGACATGAATAAGCATTCTTTCTGCCATGGGTACTCCTATGCATTTTCTCCTTCCTGATCCAAAAGGAATATAACGAAAATCATTGCCAATAGAATCCCATTTCCCTGTGGCCATCAAGAACCTATCTGGGTTGAACTCAGTAGCGTTTTCCCATGACTCAGGATCTCTATGTATTGCCCATGCATTTACTAAGACTCGAGCACCTATAGGGATTGTGTAGCCAGCAATGGTGGAGGATTGGCTGGGTGTCCGAGGGAGTAATAAAGGGGCTGGTGGGTATAAACGCAGTGTTTCCATCAATATTGCACTCACAAAGTGTAGTTTAGTCAAATGGTGCTCTTCAACAACATTGTTCATCCCCACCACTTCATCTAATTCTTCTTGTGCCTTTTTCATAATCTTCGGATGATGCATTAACTCAGCCATTGCCCATTCTATTGTGGTCGATGTTGTGTCTGTCCCAGCCACAATTATATCCTGAAAGAGAGAGAATTCATTCAATTGAAAATTTGCAAATTCTAAGTTGAACTTTTACAATAGGACATTTTGAAATTGATTGTAATAAGACATGAGACTGAAACTTCTACAGAAAATTTGAAAAGGAGTGTTCCCTGACAGAAAGAGGGGGTGTCCGAATGGGGCCCTTATATATGTATGTTTACACATGAGCTATTTTCCCCTTTTTAAAGTTAGTTTGAAATTAATTAAAAGATTGATGGTTTAGATTAAAAATATACCTGATGAACGACAGAAGAACGAAATTTGGGCTTAAAAATTAACTTTATGCATTTGACCTTGACCACCTAAATGCAAAGATAATGATTAGGACACGAAGGGACTTTAACCACTAAGATGAAGTAGGTAGAAATTGAGTTTTGAATTTAAATTTTGTCCACTTGTAGTTCGTCATATTTATTTTCAAATTGAATTGTTGCACTTTTAATTGTGTCAAAATATATATAAATAGGGTCATGCTGTCTAGAGCATAGACCAACCTGAACCTGGCCATGAACACCCTGGTAATTAGATACAGGTTTTAATCATTTTATTAGATATACCAATTTTTTAAAATTAAAGCAAAGATTATGAATATACTGATTAAGACTGCCAAATATCACAAAATTTAAAGTAAGATAAGATTGTAAATATATTCACTTAAGATTGTCAACTTACTTAAGTATTATAAAGTTTAATTAATTTACAATAAATTTGGTAGAGATCTTTTTTTTAAAAATGATGTTTTTAATAATATAAGGAAGAGTAGCAGAGCAAGTTCTGGTTTTAGGGTTGTACGTACAATGAACAAGGCCTTAATGTGGTTGAGGGTTAAGGACTCTTCCTTCTTCCTTAGCTGCAACAGCAACTGCAGAAAATCATTCCTCTCCTCATCCACAACCAGTCCAGTCTCCTCCCTTATCAGCCGTTTATTCAATACCGACTCCAAAACCCGATCAAACCACGAAATCACCCTCCCCGCCTTGCGAGTCAAGCCCTGCAGATCGAGCGGGGCGAGTACCGGAAACAGATCGGAGATGTTGGGGACTCCCAACAGGTCCACCGTTTCCCTGGACATCGGGCGGCACTCTCTACGGACTTCCTCCATTTGTTCCTCGTCCATCGTCCCTTGACCGCCCCACAGCATGCTCATCAACACATCCAGAATGGTGGAAGCCATCAGCTCGCTTATGTCCACTGGCGTCCCGACCTTGCCTTGCAAGTGGCGCGCCATCTCTCCAACCTCTCGTCGGCGGAGACCACTGTAGGAGTCAAGGACGGGATTGCTCATCATATCACGTGAGCATACCTTCCTCAGCATGCGCCATTCTGGACCGTGGGGTAACCAAGCGATGTCTATCCCACCGTAGGTGAGGGCTTTCGCTGCGGTGAGCACATCGCGGTTGGCGAAGACAACATCGTGGTCCTTGAGAAGCTCCTTGGCTATCGACGGTGAGCTCACCACCACGCATAGCTTTCTTCCCAGTTGCAGCTTGAAGATGGGGCCATAGGACTTGGCTAGGTCGGTGAAGAAGCGGTGGAGCTCAGAGTCGAGGAAGAGAAGGTTCCCAATCAAAGGCAGACCACGAGGACCAGGTGGAAGAGGTGGGACTCTCTTCCTCAACTTTCTAAGGTGCCACCAAACAATAGTGAGAAGCAGTATCAGAAAGGATATACAGACTGTGACGAGCATCTGTTCATGGTCGGATTCCATGGTGTTGTTGGCTGCTGAAAATAATGGATATGGAAAATGGGATATACGGCACTTCTTCTTCTTCCTCCGTTGGGCGATGAGGATGCAAGTGAGACTTCGAGAATTGTGTGTCAAAGATTTATAGAGGAAAATCAGTATCTCTTCTTACAAGTAATATCAGTGTCAGTATCACTTTCCCAAATTATTTTGACTTTGTATTTATCTTAAAAATGAGTTAAAATGATGATATGATTATATGATTAGGCAGGGCTAAAATTCGGCGGGTTGGGTCCGGTCGGGTCGGGCACAATAAGTAGAGTTAATTTTGTGATGGAGAGAATAAAATGGAGAATGAACAATGATATTGTTCCATTCCAACAAAGGAGTGAATGTTGTGGAACATTGTACCAATGTAGTCTAAGAGCTATTCGGCTAATGCTGGTTCTTTTATTTTATCTCTTGACTATTATTATTTGAATAGTAGAATGATGATACTTAGTAGACAACTCTTTCCTATGAATCTTTCTCAAGAGAAAACTAAAATATATTTAAATGCTACTCTCGTACTAATATTATATTGTCAATTTCATTATATACAGTAAACTGAGTTTCGAAATGGACTTAAAAATATATGAACCTTTTTTTTTTCTTCTTTTTGTATATCTACATCCTAACCATCTACGCATTGTAAAACTCACCATCTACGGCCGCAACAACTTTGAAATATTAGGGGTTAGCTTTAAGTATCGATTTTATATATAACATATTCAAACTCAAGGTCAGGGTAACCCGAATTTAACTCGGATTTTTTTTTATTCAACCAATCCGACCTTAATTTGAAAAATGTATAATCCACCCCACAAATTTTTCGAGTTATGTAATGCGGGTTGAGTCAAAACCCGACCCAAATTTCAACCCTATGATTAGGTTATGTAAAGAACTTCTTAAAAAGACCGTAAATATAATATCACATTTATCTAATCATGCCACCTCATTAATTACATCATCAAGAAAAATTTTAAAATCAACGTCAATAAGCTAAAATGATCAAATAAGATTATAATTTTACATGTTTCCTATTCATATGTCGTCTTATGCATTTCTTTCAGTTATATCACCCTCTAGCAAGTTTATATAAGTGTTTTCTTTACCAATTCTACTTAATCATTTTTATTAGAGGTTAATAACTTCTGCTCTTTGAATATAATATTTAACAGAATTAAGAAAATTTTATTTTTAATACACATCATTTATTAAATTTATTGATTTAGACCCAACTAATTGACTAAGTCGAAAAATCTAAAGATTATCTTACATCAATCTTAAAAAATAAGATAATATATGACTTTGGAAAATGTAAACCATGGAGATCCTTGGCCTTCCATTTTAGGATGTTAGCAATTGTTTTTTTTAATAAATTAAATTCTTAAAAATCTCATGTAAGTAATTATAGAATTAATCAACCATTAGTTGACATATGAAAATATCATGGTCGAATGAAGTCATCACTAGAGAAGATTAGGTTTATCGATGGCTATTTTGTGTAGATGCAGGACGTCATTTGAAGTGGAAGTTTTATAAGAATTAATCTAACGCAAATATTTTAAAGAGATCTTCCCCCTTGGTACTTTGGTGGGCTGTCTCAGCCATATTTGGGATCATTTTTCAAACCTCTAGTAATAAAAGATTCGGAGGAAGAGAAGCAGGTAGATCAACTTGTATCAAAAGTAGACAAAAAAGATTATTTTATAAAATCTCCAAAGTCCAAACACGAGAAGATGAAAGCTATGGATGGATACAGCTGGAGAAATTATCGGTTTTGAACACATATTGCAAAATTCATGCACCACCCATATTTACAAACCTTAGCCACGGATCGATACTCCTTTCGCATAGAGGGCAAAATAAATCTAAGGAGTTCAACTCAATGTGACAAAGACTATCAAACTTGACAGACAGGAAGACTTACTCTATCAAACTTGACAAACAGGAAGATTTTTATTCTGATTATTCTGTTCATCACTGATTATTCTGTGTGCTTTTGCCCTGTTTCCACGCAACTTGAGACCTCCTCCTTGACGTAGTCTTTCTAGTGTCGACTTCATATGCCTATGATATTTATCATTTTCAAAATAATTATTATTTTTACTGTGGCTCTCTCATCCCATAGATACGCCCATGATATTTTTTTTCATTTCTAATATAATAATTATTTTTACTGTGGCTCTGTCATCCCATGAATGAAATAGTTTTTAAAATTATTATGAGACAGCTCAGCCTTAAATAAAGTCATATAAACCACTGTGGATACGTGAAATCTATGTGATGAAAGTGAATGAAATAGGTTTTTTTTTTTAATGCAAGTGAATGAAATGGTTGACACCAGCATGGGCCATCGGCCATGCCCAATCTGCATTTTGGATTTTTTTTTTTCACTTAGGTGTTTTTCGTGACTTTGCCTGTTATCAAATGTGTTATATAAATTTATAACTTTTGAGTTCTACTTTAACACTCTAAATTAAAAACCTCAGTCCTTTCAAATCTTGCATGAATGATCAGGTCATAAGTAGAAATTATTTCTTATTGATGATAAAGTTTTGAGATGAGATTCAACTCATTTAACTAAGTCAACAAATCCTTCCTTAGAGCCAAATTAATTAACAAATAAAACTGATACATCTCAGATTAAAAGAGAATTGGGTTTAACGGGATACACAATGGAATGGGCTTCAGTCCAATTGCAACTCAAGCTCCAAGCTTGGATGAGTTTCACACGGTGAACTCAAGAAAATTCTGAATTTTTTATTCCCTTTCTTGGCTGCTGATTTTGACCAGAATACAATGCTATTTATAATGTATTTCTACCCAAACTCAACTAACTTCCGAGTTAACAAATAAGAAAACAACATTCAAAATACAAACTAATTCAAAAACTTCTTAATCTACAACTATTAATTTGAATTTTACAAAAACCAAATACTCTTCGGAACTCTTTACCATTCTTCAGTCCCCGTCTAAGTGAAACTCTGAGTTTCATGCCCCGCTTGCTGAATCGGTCCATGAGTCGGTGTTACAGGTTCCAACTTGGTTCGTAACTGCTTTCCAATGGACGGAATTTCATTGACATCAGATGTCGTTTGATACCTCAAAATTTCTCTTCAAGTCACTTCAAAGTTTCTGCCAAATAGTTTCAATCTAACTTGGCTGGATTTGTGCCAAGTATAGACTCAACAAGCTTCAAACGAGTTCTCTTCTTCGTCTAGGTTTTAGAAGTGCAACCTCTTCCAAGTGGGGCCCGCATCGATATCAAGTGGGCCTTGAGTCAACATGTAGGTGTAATACCCTGACCCAAATTAGGCGTAATTAGTTTAATAAATCCTTCTTAGACCGGTTAATTTCAGAATTTTTCGCTTAGGGCTTAGTGAGAAGCCCACGTGTGGCCCAATCTGAATTCAAAAGTTCAGTGATCCAGCTCGTCCAGCTGGAGGGGCAAAATGGTAATTTACCACTTACTATTATTATTTTATTATCTGTGTCATTATGTGATTATTATTGGATGATATTATTTTCCTTAATCAAGGATTCCTATTTCTGATTTTAAAATAATTTTATTTTCAGAAAATAGTATTTAAAACCACCCGTCAAAACCCCGAAAGGGAGAAATAAATTTTTTTAAATGGTTTTGGAAATGAGAAATTTTTTGAAACAAGCATGGTATGCTAGACCGTTTTAGTATGGTCTATTTTATTCTTTCAAACTCCAAAAATGAGGACTTTAAATCGTTTTATTTAACACAAGTTAAATTAAGTAACTAGTGTTAAATTATGATTTTTATTTAAATCTATGGTTTTTGTTGAATTTTAAATCTCCAAATTTTTATGGTGATTAGAGTTTTTAAAATCCAACTTATCTGTCAAGTTGGATTAAAATTTTTAAGCTTTTTAAACCATGTTTTAATTTAAAAATCGAATTTTTATAAAAAAGGGGCCTATTTGCAAAATCAGAAATTTGCAAGGACTTATTTGAAACCAAGAATAACTTCTGCCGGTTACTGTTTCGGACGTCCACGCCACTGCATGCAGCACCCAGCCGGCCTTCACCAGTTGATCAGATTATCTATAAATTTGCCCCTCCATCAGCTGATTCAATCCCTCAACACTTCTCAGTCTCTCTCAGTCTCTCAGCTGCTCTGAAAACCGGCAATCTTCCTCCTTCAGTCTCTCTGTTTTTCCCAGTTTTATTCACCGTAGCTTAAAGAGAAAAAATTTCAAAAGACCGGATTTTCAACCCAAGAACTCGAGTGAAGGTAACCACTGTGTTCCTCTTTAAATTTAAGTCGATTTAGAATCAAATAGAAGTAAATTTGGCTAAGTTTTGAGTGAGTAAAATGGATTTCAAGTTTAAGGAAAAACATGGGATTTCTTGTGCCAGTGTGGTTTTCATGTTTAAATCCGATGGCCTAGTAAGTGTTAAAGTCTTAAAAGCACTCCCTATGGAAAGATGACTCACTAAGGAGTCCATCTGACCGGTTGGATGTCAAAACTGAATTTAGAAAACTCACTGTTTCTGAATTCGTATTTCATAGTGTTGCTGCCCGTCACTGTCTGCTATTGCAGACAGAGGAGGAAGACGACTCTCGGACAGTCCAAGAGTTGTATTTCAGACGGTCCGAGGGTAACCCCCTTCGGACTATCCGAGAGTGACCTTCGGACTTTTCGAACTTCAGTTCAGGTCCCGAAGCTTCCGAGGCTAACCACTCTCCTGCCTCTACTCTAGATGTTCCGAGCTGTCTTCGGAAGGACCGAGAGGTTCTGATGATCCGAGCATCTCTCGGTATGATCCGAGATACACAAACCCACCGAAGCATGTTTTCTCTGTTTTCCGGTTCGGAAGGACCTTCGGATAATCCGAGACCTGACCTTTGGACGGTCCGAAGACCAACCTAAGTTCCGAAGTCTGTGACTAATTTTAGACTGTGGTTCGGATGATCCGAAGCCACAGTACCTAGTTCCGAGGAACCCAGTTTTTTAATGTAAAATCTTAATTGATTGGTGATGCATGCTTAGATGCTAAGTTTTAATGTGATGTTCGTACCCCCATTAATAATTTAAAAATGTACTAGCCCTTCTTCTCCTATTACTACAGTGTATATACTATTTGTATTCACTTCCAGGCCGACTCTATTTGTCGGGCATTGAGTGACTTCACTTTCAGGCCGACGCTATATCTGTTTGGGCACTGAATAACCTCGAGGCCTTACTCAACATGTCAATCTGGTCATATCCAGAAGACAATGTGAGAAGTGACCTGAGTATCTAGACCTTAGTCAATACGTCAATCTGGTCATGCCTAGAAGACAATATGAGTTTTTGGACTGAGCACCCTATTATTATATATTGTGGATTATTATAACTTAAAATGGTTAGAAACCAAGTAGGAGACTCAATTCCATTTACCTTGGAGATTTTTTGGAAAACAGTTTGATTTTGAAATACTACTTGTATGTATACATTTGAATGCTATGTCTATTAACCAACTATTGATTGTGCACTTGTTTGCATATTGAACAGAGACCGCGATACCACACAATTTCGGTGAGGGAACTTAACTTTGCAGTAAGTGTAATCAGGTTTTAATGAGGTGAATCTTGAGCAATTAGTGGTTTCAAGTTGATGAACACACTCATGTGCCTAGACATGATGCACTGTTGTAAGAATTACTTATGATAACTGTGAATGTTTATGAGGTTGATCATATGAGATATGTAATACTGCTTCCACGTGCCCTTGACTATTGAACCAATATCGGTCATGTGTGTGAGATGGTTTACGTCTACTGGACCAGGGGTGTCGACAGTTGCTAACTTGAGGAGTGTCAGTATCGGCCATGTGAGGGCCGGAGATGTACTTGAAATGATGTGTTTTGACCGTGTCGGGACTTAATATGATGGTCTCAGCGTAGTATGTAGGCGTTACATTGGATGTCAGCAGTTATGGAAATGATGATGAGATTATACTTGATATTGAAAATTTAATATCAAGCATGAGATATTACAATGCAAATGTTGATTATTTACTAACCTGATGTTTCATTAGACTACATTGTTATATTTCCTTCACTGGACTAGTTACCTCACACCACTTACATTTGAGGAGATGTGCCCGAAGAGAAGAACCCTCTGTATGAAGCTTAGAATGGATAAGTTGCTGCGTCGTCTTGGAATTCCCACTGACGGAAATTCCGTTATCTTTGCTTTTTGGTTCCTTGAAACTTTTGCTTATGTAAAATACCGTGTGTGGTACTTAGTTTGTATTGCTGTCATGTATTGAACTCCCATGTGTTCCGTAGTTAGTCTGATGATGTTGTAATAATAATTTGTTAATAGAATTATGTGTTTGTAATTGCGTTTCTTTTTTGTAGACTTATGGTATATGTTTGAGTCCACATGTTGAGATAATGTGTGACCTTTGGGCTTAATCGTTGATCCGGTCCAGTTAGAATTCTTGAATTTAGTTTTAAAAAAAAAATCAGTGACGTTTCGGGCCTACTTTTCAGGTCGGGGCGTGACAGTAGGTTTATATTCACCAAATCCTTCAATTTGGAGCCTGGACTAGCTAGTTTGCTCTTGCACTTGCTTGGATTGAAAATAAAATTATCTTTGCCTCCATATATTGCCGCATCACAATACGAGTACCAAAAGACCTCAACCTTGATGAATACTTCTTAGTAATACCTTGTGTCGAATGTTTTCAAATTGACAATAGAAAGATGGATTACAATTCCACCCATTACTATGATGATGAGGAATAATAAAGTCGTCATCATTGATTTAAAAGTTGAATTGTTGATCAAGTCAAACCTTTTATTCACTGTTTGGTTTGTTCAATTTCTACTTCAAAGTTCAAACCCTATTGAACCATAATTTTAGGATAACATCTAATGACATGTCATAATATCATATTATCTCCATAGAAAAACTAGAAATAAAATAATATATATATAAATTACACAAGTTAAACTGTTCCATACACTTATTTAGTAAAAACCAAGTTGAATCAGATGGTGATTACTTTTGAGAGTAGAGATTCGGGTTTAATCTTGTGGTGGAGATGACAACGAGTGGTGTAGCCTTCCTTAGCACTATTCCAAACTTCTCTGTGAGATCTGTAGAAAAGATAATTTGTGTATTATTATCTGACCTATGCTATTATATCAGTATTTATAGCCTCTAGCCGACCTTACGGCTATCACACTCAGACTTAAACACTTAACTAATTATAAATCAAATACACCTTTTAATTAGAGGTAAACCCAAACTAGACTCCTAATCACACAATAACTCTATTAATATTAGAACTCTAAATATATTCCAACACGCCCCCGCAAGCTGAAGTGTGGATGAATGCGAAGCTTGGAATGTGGAGAACAGGCAGATGAACTGCAAAAGTGGCAACCGACTGGCCACAAAGATTGTTGGTAACAAACTGATTGGCTATAAAAGTTGTTGAATAGGCAGCGTTGACTGCCTGCAAAATGTCAAGCGGCGAACACTGATGGTAGCCTGAAATAGAGAAAGAGGCTCGGATGACAACAATGGTCGTAAGACAATTGTCCGACAAACAATGATCGCAATATGCGATAAATGCAGGCAATGAGTGACCTGCAAAACAAGGGGCTGAAGCCATCACATTGATCAATCAAATCGTAAAGGCCAGCGAACAATAGTTGTAGCCATAAAGGCCAGTAAATAAAGGCTGAAGTCATAAAGGACAGCAAATAGAGCTGTAGCCATAAAAGGCCAGCAAATGGGACTGTAACCATGAAAGGCCAGCAAATGCGGCTGTAACCATGAAAGGCCAGCAAATAGAGTTGCAACCATAAAAGGCCAGCAAATGAGGCTGTAGCCATGAAAGGCCAGCAAATGGGGCTATAGCCATGAAAGGCCAGCAAATGACGCTGTAGCCATAAAAGGCCAGCAAAAACTGTAACCATGAAAGGTTAACAAAGGCTGTATCCATGAAGGCCAACAAAGGGGCTGAAACCATAAAAGGTCAGCAAAGGTTGGGGACGAATCAGAGTCCTCCAAATAAAATGAGTGGATGAATTCCACAACAAATGGACATGTGTCCAAAATATGCCGTCTCATTTTGAAGAAACGACAAAAGAAGGCGTGCTCGGAAGAAGGGCAAGTTGTGTCCCTTAGCAGCAAAGTAGGAGGAGAAGGACAATTTGTGTCCCTTTCTTCAGCTCTCCCCCTTTTTTCTTGGCACATAACTCGCAGATTGTGGCGAGAAGAAACAGCAAATAAACACGAGGTTTGAATCGTGATTGGTGAACAATGATCGAGCGACAACAAATAGCCCACTGTGTATACGCCTGCACAGTTACAGTAGCAACAAAAAACAGTGAACAAATAACTCTTGATGCTGCAAATCTGGGGACAACAATGGTGTCGTGTAGAGGTGGACATCAACTGCAAGGACTGCGGCGGAAGCGATCTCTGAGTTACTGTTTGGAACCTCAAACAGAAACAACGCCGGCTTGGAAGTGCCTTGCAGAAATAGTTGATTGAGAAGTGCCTTGATAGCTAAAGAAGTAGAGCAGATTGCATTGAATTTCTTTCCTTTATATGTGCCTTCTTTCAATCTCTTATTCATTTCTGTCTCCACCAACTGTGCTAGAAGTTTTTCTGTCTCAATCTGAGATAATTGTGCAGAGTCATCTAATTTTGGGTGAAGGAGTAACTGACGCTTGATGAAGGGAGGCAAAAATTCAAATAAGGCAGATGCCCACGGTGACAGTTGCGAAGAAATATTCTCAATGGAAACACCTTGCAAATGAAGACTATGAATTTCCTGCAACGGAGCATACACTTCAGGAATGCTTTCTATCAGCCCTTCTGGTAAGAGGATGGCACCGTGATACTTGTCATTTTTTGCCCTGGCTTGAACTGCATCACATATCTGTTCTATTATTGTGCCCAAGGACACAATGAGTTTGGATATGAAAATTCCCCACTTTGAATTCTCTTTCCCTTCATGGAGAATTTCTCTTCTTGCCATCATCACCCAATTTAATAACAAACTCCTTTGATTTAAAGGGTAATGACCCAACGATGATTGTCCCTCTTTCTCGGTGTAGCAAGGAAAAAACTGGGATCAAGAATCTGATCTGAGAGAGAAGGGACACCAACTGCAGATTACTGGCGTTGGGTTGCTGGAGTGAAGACTAAATAGGCACTCCACTATCAGAACATCTCTGAGATGCTGATGTTGTTGGAGGTGTTGAAAATAGGCACGACAGAACAATGTTACGAACAGAGTAGCCAGAAGTAGCAACATCCCCAAGCTTGCCATCCTCCTGCATAGCACCTTCAGCGGTAGTTTTATAAGCATATTTTTAAGCTGTAACGAATAGCAATCAAGATGTAGAGAGGAGTCACTAGAGAAATCACAGAACTTTTTCTCCTTCTTTGGTTATGGTTCCTAGAATTTGCTTTCAAACCTCTGTGCACTTTGATTGGGAGCGTGCTTCGAGCGCCGAGAGACAGTGAGAGAGTTGTGGAGACGAGACAGATGGCAGAACTGCAATGCAACCAGTATTCTCATGTTCCAGATCTGATCACCTAGAGGGTTTTTTCAGCTTGAATTTTTTTTTTTACCAGACACTACCATCTCCATTTGTGCTGCTCTCGAGCAGCGGCGATCTGTCTTAGTCAGCCACGACATTCTGAAACTAAGGAAGAGCAATAAAAAAGAAAGGAGGAGTCTCTTCTCAGATCCCTGTTTTCTCGATGGGATTTTTTTTTTCTGCTAATTCGGGTCACCAGCAATGCAACCCAGATCAAGTTCCAACGTTGCTGGCCAGATCTGCTCTTTGAGGTGTGCTGCAGCCTTCCTATCAACAAAGATCTCAGGCTGCTGCACCTGTTTTGTTTTCCTTGTAGCCCAATCCCCTCTCTATCAACAAAGAGAGGATCGTCCTCCCCTCTGTTTCTCAGATCTGATCTGAGATCTGAGTTTCTGCTCCAGGCTTTAGAGGCAATAAAGATTGGCAGCGCTGTTTCAGATCTATTTCCTCTCAATCGGCGCCTGAAGAAATACCATCAATATGAAGACAGGTGAGCGTTAGCCGAGTTTCGGCGGAGAATCTCTTCTGACAAGAGAGCTACAACAGCGGAAGATGGGTCAGATCTGAGCAGATCTAACTCAGGCAGCATATCCACAATACAGATCTCAGATCGGAGAACTTGGCTCGCAGTTGATCAAAGCCAACCACATTGTAGATCTATTTGGAAACGGGGCTGGTTGAAGGATCTATGAATAAGATGTCCCTTCCTCTCTCCCCCCTCCCTCTGCCGATGAATCTCCTCCGGCAGAGGGAGAGAAAAAAAAAATTGTTTATCAAGGTCCACTAGGATCTAATTTTGACTGATACCATGTAGAAAAGATAATTTGTGTATTATTATCTGACCGATGCTATTACATCAGTATTTATAGCCTTTAGCCGACCCTAGGTCTATCACACTCAGACTTAAACACTTAACTAATTATAAATCAAATACACCTCTTAATTAGAGGTAAACCCAAACTAGACTCCTAATCACACAATAACTCTATTAATATTAGAACTCTAAATATATTCCAACAAGATCAACATTAGTTCTCTGTGGCAATTTCCATTCAAATAAATGCAACAATGTTGCAAAGACATGAACAAGCATTCTTTCTACCATGGGTACTCCTACGCATTTTCTCCTTTCTGGTCCAAAGGGAAGATAACGAAAATCATTGCCAATAGAATCCCATTTCCCTGTGGCCATCAAGAACCTATCTGGGTTGAACTCACAAGGGTTTTCCCATGACTCAGGATCTCTATGTATCGCCCATGTATTTACTAAGACTCGAGCACCTATTGGGATTGTGTAGCCAGCAATGGTAGAGGATTGGCTTGGTGTTCGAGGAATTAAGAAGGGGATTGGTGGGTATAAATGCAGTGTTTCCATCAATATTACACTCACAAAGTGTAATTTGGGCAAATGGTGATCTTCAACAACATTGTTCATCCCCACCACTTCCTCCAATTCTTTTTGTGCCCTTTTCATAATCTTTGGGTGCTGCATTAACCCAGCCATTGCCCATTCTATTGCGGTAGATGTTGTGTCCGTCCTAACGACAATTATATCCTGCAAAAGAGAGAGAAGAAATAAAATTCATTCAATTGAAAATTTGCAATTTCTAGTTTGAATTATTACAATAGGACATTTGGAAATTGATTTTATTAAGTCACAGTCACGCGAGTAAAAGTTTAGAATAGTGAGATAGAGATTTTCGAAGGCCCACATAGCTCAAACACAACAAGAGACGGGTGAGATGTGCAAGAGACATTGCTTAAAAAGTAAAAAAAAAAAAAAATTGACTAAATCAGTCTGAGTTGACTCAGTTCAATAGAATTTTCCATAGAACAAGTCAATAAACTTTCTTGAGTTTTTATAAGTTGAGTTGAAAAACTTACTTAAGTCACTCAACTTAGTAGGATTTCAAATCAACTTCGTGTTTTATATTTTTAATCATCATAAGAAATCAAATTAGTGGATATTACTAAATTTCTTAGAAGTTAACTTGTAAACGTAGAATATCAGACAACTATTTTGTGATAGTTTAAAAATACATATCAGACAACAAAATTAGGACAGAGGAAATATTAATTTAGAGCTCTAGAATATATCTCTTTATTTTCATAATGCAATTTAGGGATAGTGGGATCAGGGGTTTAAAAAACGCCCAGAACGATCGATATGCACATCGGCCGAAATATCGGCCGATAATTTTCTCTCTCCTCCGATATCGGCATTTCTCTCTCCTCCGATATCGGAACAGTGAAAAAACCGCAAAAAACCGTGACGAACAGTGAAAAACCGCAAAAAATCGTGAGAAACCATGAAAGCCGTAAACCCTTAACCGTGAAGAACCGCGAAAAACCGTCAAAAACTGCAAAAAACCGCAAAAAACAGTGTAAAAACCGTCAAAAACCGTATCGGTGTTTTTTAAAAAAATAAATAAATTTAAATACCGATATTTATAAATATCGGCCTATATTGTGACCTATATTCGGTATGTACAGCCGATACATATCGTATCGGCTAATATCGTTCGGTATTAAAATACCGATACATATTGTATCAGCCGATATTTCAACCTTAGAGTGGGATACCGTATGACATTGTGCACTTTTTGTTGAGAAAGGATTAATTGCTCATGTCAAGGATGAACTTACTTAAATGGATCAAATTCAAGTCAGATGAAGTTACCTTTCAATAGTTGCAGAGAGGATGGAGAATATCTTACTTTTTAGGATATGTTTGGGGCACCTGTTTTTAACAAAAATCGATTTTTGTTTTTTAAAAATCTATAGAAAATAAAAATTATAATTACACTTTCTCTGATTATCAATTTTTAGTTTTTCTTATAACAAAAAGATTTTCAAAATAATTCATCTGAGACATTGGTTATAGCTTGATTGCAATTGATTTTTGATAATAATAATGATGATGATGGTGATGATGACCAAAATAACAACAACAACAACACCCATAATTATAAAACTTCTATTTGATCTAATAAATTTAGGATAACGATCCTCCCATAGGAGGTTTGTGTAACCAGACACGGGTTTTAGTGTATTGCCAATTTTACCCTTCACATGAACAGTAAAATCGGCTCACCAACTCTTCGTATGAATAGTAAAATAAACTAGCCGAAATTCGCATGAACAGTAAATCGGCTCACTGAAATTAGCATGATTAGTAAATCGACTCACCAAAATTTACTGTTTATGCGAAGGGTCCGATTTTACTGTTCATGTGAAGGGTAAAATTTGCAATACACTAAAACTCATGTCGGATTACACAAAATACTTGTAGGAGTATCGTTACCCTAAATTTAACCTATATTTTACTAAAGATTTTGTAATCAGGTTCAATTGGGTTAAGTTTAGTCCAATCCACTTCATTCTAATCCAAAAATTCATAAGTTTGGTCAGATTAGGTTGGATCATGGGTCCAGAGGTGTTTAGATATGGGATATTGGCTGAGTAGAATTAATGTTAAGTAATAGATCATAAATATTATGTTTGGTTAAGTTGAATCATGGGTTATAGGTTAAATCATAGATTCTGTTTGGTTGACAATACGTGATGGTTTGGGTTGGTTGGATCTGGATAATGAATCAAGTTATTGGGTCAATTCGAGTATAAATTGGGTCACAGTTTGCGGTCGGGTAGGATCTTCGGTCAAGGGTGGGGTTGGGCCATGGTTAGGGTCGTACCTCAGCTCGATCCCAGCCTAAACCCCATCTGAACTACCATAAACGATTGGATTTGAACACATACAATAGTTCATTGGATTTGGAGTTGTTAGTTATAACATTATTAAATAAATAATAAAATATTTATAATTATTAATACATAATGATAAATAATTACTAAATATTTTCACACTAATTACTAAAAGAGGTGGAGAAGATTTGGTATGGAGGAGGGTAAGGTTGTGTACTTCATGTGAGGTGGAAAACGTAGTTCTTTTTATCTTTGAAGAGAATTTATTTATTTATTGTTTCGGTACTTTGCTCTATAAAATATGGCCATATATATGCTGATACATATCGTATTAATCATTTTCATTGTTTTTTAGTTTTTTCAAAAAAATGTTGTTTCAACTTTTTTTTCGGATTGAATCTTGTAATAGGTATGATTTTAAGGAGGTTGAAAGGAAGTCCTCAAGTGAAAGATAATTGTCAATTTCAAACTTTTTTCCTCTAAAATTAATTTATTTTGAGTTATTTTCATCAATTTGTTTGAATTTTACTCGAAGATAATCTCAATTTTGCACTTTTTGTGAAACTTATTTAATGAAACAGTATTGGTGTTTATATAATTGAATGGAGATATTTGATGCGGTTGATATAATTTCTAGGGTGTCTGCGACTTTCCAATTTTTTTTTTTGAAATATTCATGAAATCTAAGTTTTCTGAGATAATTTTTATTTTGGAGTTTCTTGTGAAAAATATTTATGAAATAATACAATTTTTTATTATATTAAATAAATAACCCTTAGTGTGATTGATATAAAAAAAAATTTGGATTTACATATGGAAAATTCAGACACGGTCCTATTAAAACCCCCACGAGTGAGCACACTACCCATAGGGTACAGCAAAGTTAGACCATAAGGGCTCCAACATTTTCATAAAACTCAGATTTTTTTGACAAAAAATTATGAATTTTAATAGACGATGCATGTGACCATGCAATATTAGTTAAAACAAATTTCAATGTATTATTTTTTTTAATGTCTAAAATTTTTAGAAATTTTTCAGTTTTATAGAAAATACTTTATTCACGTCAAAATTTTGGACTCAAAGTCTAGTACTCTATAAAGGGTCACTTTTTATACCAAAATATACTCACAACAAGTTTTTAATTTTTCCTTTTTTAACTTTCATAGTTTTTTAAAAACATTTTGAGAAGGAGTAGATAATCTATAGTAGTATTTTATTTTTGGTAAGATAGGTAATTAGGTATCACCGATACACCCATTGACATTCTGTTTGGCCTACTGTGACCCACACATGTTCAATCAAACAGGTCCACTCAATGTTTTAAAGATCGACCCTTGAGTTTAACCGTGGCGCGGAAGAAGTTTGGATTAAATAAGGTTTAATCGGATTGAACCTCTATCAAACTCAGTCAAACCCATAGTATTAATATAATATTATAAATAATATTAAATTATTAACTAAAGTTTAATTGAATGGTTAAAAAAACTAGATGTTGAATTTTTGAATTTTTTTAACTATATCTAATTTGAACTCATTTTGAGTTGATATGTTGAATAAAAAATCCATCAAACTGTTGATATTTTATCTCTTAAAATTATAATTTTTAAATCTAATAGACTTAATTTTTTTATGAAAAATGTCATTCTAAAATACCTCTTAAATTTTTTAGTATCGTTGATTAAATCTCACTCTTTATTCTTTGTAGACATTCTCAATCTTTATAAATCCATTAAACACTAAATTATATAATTTAAAATTTAAAATTCAGAGCTGATTTGAAATAAAATCAAATTAAGTAATTCATTAATTTTTAATATTTTTTCTTTAAAAAACTCATAAAACTTACAAATGACTGTATTCTTTATTTATCACGATGAAATAAAAATCTCATGCCCATTTAATTTGAGTCGATCCAACTTCCTTACCTTCAATTATTGGTATTAATGTTCTCACATATTTCAATAATTCGCTGGCTGCACGGCATTGACTCATTTATGGTGAAAAGACAGCTGAAATGAGAGACAGAGAATGCTGGCAGGACTGTTGTATGAGGTCATTGTTTTGAAATTGTTTCTTTACAAATGCTTTTCTTATATGTAAGTAGAAGAGACGATGGAAGACGGAAGAAGAATACGACTCTTGATTTCATTTTAGAAGAATAGCAAAATCCATTGCAATGGAGGCGGTCGATTCGCCGTCCGTGGCGAGGCTGAAGGAGTATCATAGACTGATCAAAGCAAGCTAGGGTTTTTACGAGTCACTATTCACCGGTGATCGGCGAAAACCGAGTTAATCCACAAGTCATTCTGTGTTTTAACAAAGTTGTCCTTCCAGACGATTTTAAAATTCACTCGAACCGTGCAGCTCAGTTGGAAAAGCGGTTTAACTGCGATCCGATCCGATTTTTAAAAGACCGGTTCCACTTTCTACGAAAACTCTCCATTCGTCCTCGTCCTCGTCCAATCTTACTGACTGCCTTTGGATGGGAGAGAAATTTTTCAAAGTTTAGTGGGAGTTGTCTTTGAGGATTACTTTTAAACAGGAGTTACTTTCGTACCGATGTAATCTTTATCATATTTGATAATTATAGAGATAACTGTAAATAAGAGTAACTTGACATATTAATAATTAAAATCATAATTTAGGTTGAGTTTTAGCCCGACCTGCATAACTCAAGTCTAGTTTAGAATTTTGAGTCAACGAGTCGACTGAGAAGATAAAAACTCTCATGAAATTCGAGTCGGTCAGATTGAGTATTATATAATTTGATGTCCACTTGTGAGGCATAGTAAGCATGAAGTCGACCAATTAAGATAGTGATAGATCTGTTGAAATGGTCTTTTTTTTTATATATATATATATTATTTGTCAAAAATTATTTTGATCCAATTACTCAAGGTATATTTTTAAAATTCTTAAACTCACATCGATTTAAATTATTTTTTAGTATATATATAAGCTTGTTAAAAGGAGGTTTGGGTTTTAATTTGTGCATGGGACTTTCATAATGTAAAAACGAAAGTTATGTTCTAACTTTTTACAGATAAAATTAAGAGTAAAATGAAAAAAAAAAAGACTTTTCTGGTACACCATAACTTTATATATGTTTCAGTTTTATCAATTATTTGATAGGATCAAAAGTCAATAAAAAGAACTCTTTTGATATTCGAACAGCAAATTATATATTGATATGATATTTTTAATATATAAAAAATTATTTTTTATACACTACAAACTAAATATACCATTGTGTTGTTAATGATTTTATATTCTAATAATCTCATGAAAAAAAAAAAGCTTTCTTTCGTGGAAGAAGGACGGTGTAGAAAGGTTCGAAGGTAACTCGTTACTGAAGTTAGAACTCAGTCCACTTGTTTAAAGTCTTATCCACATATCTGATATTTGGACAATGAATTTGACAGAATTCAGTCCACTCGTTTAAAGTCTTATCCACATATCTGACATTTGGACAGTGAATTTGACAGTGATACTATTGTTTTTTATAATAAAAATATTAATATATTTTTTATTATTTAAATAATAATAATAAAGTAAAAATAAATTGAATATCTTTATTATGATATTCCAAGGAAATTTAGATGCTACACAATTTCAAAGAGTCGTTTGCTTCAAATGGAAAATCATTGTCTTTTTATTTAGTCAAAATTAATCCAAATCAAATCGAATGAGATATCTGTTTTAATCATGAACTCTCACCACACATTATTAATTCTGATTTTGATAATTTTTCATTTTATTCAATATACTGATTTTATGATATTAAAGTAAAGATAACAAATATACTGATTAAGCCTACCAAATATCACAAAATTCGGCGGATTTAATTTTTTATTTTAAAAAAAAAGACAAATATCAATTGCAGGTCTAGTCGATATCTTGGCTGATATTTATATTTAAATTTTTTTTTAAAAAAGTATTTTTTTAAATGATTTTTTTCAACAAAGAAAAAGACACTGAGATTTAAAAAAAAAAAAAAATGAAGAGAGAGAAAAAATCTCGAGTGATACAAAATTTCAGACGAATTTTCTACCCTGAAATAGACTAGGTTCTGGCCCACGCCAAAGAGTTAAGTGCTGTACTCAAGGCCCAAATCAGCAACAGTTTGGAGTTTGGACTCCACCGCAGGCCGACGTTTCAGAACAGTTGCCGGGCTTTAATCAGTACAGATTGCAGGACTTATTCTCATGTTTTCAGGCACAGAACTAGATGGTTTTAGACTGAAAATCAAGGACCAAAATAAACTCTGAGTTTGGTTCTAACCCGGGTCCAAAACAGATCTCAAATGAGGTAGAACTCAACCCGATTCAACTCATTTAATTAAGTCAACAATTCCTGCCTTAGAGCCAAATTAATTAACAAATAAAACTGATTCATCTCAGATCAAAAGAGATTTGGGTTTACAGGGATACACAATGGAATGGGCTTATTGCAACTCAAGCTCCAAGCTTGGATGAGTTTCACACGGTGAACGCAAGAAAATTCTGAACTTTTTATTCCCGTTCTTGGCTGCTGATTTTGGCCAGAATATAATGCTATTTATAAATGTCTTTCTACCCAAGCTCAACTAACTTCCGAGTTAACAAATAAGAAAACAACATTCAAAATACAAACTAGTTCAAAAACTTCCTAATCTAGAACTATTAATTTGAATTTTACAAAAACCAAATACTCTTTGGAACTCTATACCGTTCTTCAGTCCCTGTCTAAGTGAAACTCTGAGTTTCATGGCCCGCTTGCTGAATCGGTCCATGAGTCCGTGTTACAGGGTTCGACTTGGTTCGTAACTGCACCTGTAGATGAACACGGCCATAACTCGGACAACATAACTCGAAATTGGCCAAACTTGTGTATGTTGGAAAGGTCTTTGAATAAGCTTTCCAATGGACAGAATTTCATTGACATCAGATGTCGTTTGATACCTCAAAATTTCTCTGCAAGTCACTATTAAGTTTCTACCAAATAGTTTCAATCTAACTTGGCTAGATTTGTGCCAAGTATCAACTCAACAAGCTTCAAACGAGTTGTCTTCTTCGTCTAAGGTTTAGAAGTGCAAACCTCTTCCAAGTGGGACCCGCTTCGATATCAAGTGGGCCTCGGGCCAACGTGTAGGTCCATATGCACCAAATCCTTCAATTCAGAGCCTGGACTAGCTAGTTTGCTCTTGCACTTGCTTGGGTCGATAATAAAATTCTTGCCTCCATATATTGCCGCATCACAATATGAGTACCAAAAGACCTCAGCCTTGATGAATACTTCTTAGTAATACCTTGTGTCCAATATTTTCATATTGACAATAGAAAGATGAATTACGATTCCACACATTGCTATGATGATGAAGAATAATAAAGTCGTCATCATTGTTTTAAAAGTTGAATTGTTGATCAAGTCAAACCTTTTATTCACTGTTTGGTTTGTTCAATTTCTACTTCAAACTCTATTGAACCATAATTTTAGGATCACATCTAATGACATGTCATAACATCATATTATCTCCATAGAAAAACTAGAAAGAAAATAATATATATATATATATATATATATATATATATATATATATATATATATATATATATAAATTACCCAAGCTAAACTGTTCCATACACGTATTTAGGAAAAACCAAGTTGAATCAGATAGTGATTACTTTTGGGAGTAGAGATTCGGGTTTAATCTTGTGGTGGGGATGATAACGAGTGGTGCAGCCTTCTTTAGCACTATTCCAAATTTTTCTGTGAGATCAACATTAGTTCCCTCTGCCAATTTCCATTCAAATAAATGCAACAATGTTGCAAAGACATAAATAAGCATTCTTTCTGCCATGGGTACTCCTACGCATTTTCTCCTTCCTGATCCAAATGGAAGATAACGAAAATCATTGCCAATAGAATCCCATTTCCCTGTGGCCATCAAGAACCTATCTGGGTTGAACTCAGTAGGGTTTTCCCATGACTCAGGATCTCTATGTATTGCCCATGCATTTACTAAGACTCGAGCACCTATTGGGATTGTGTAGCCAGCAATGATGGAGGATTGGCTGGGTGTCCGAGGGACTAATAAGGGGACTGGTGGGTATAAACGCAGTGTTTCCATCAATATTGCACTCACAAAGTGTAATTTAGGCAAATGGTGCTCTTCAACAACATTGTTCATCCCCACCACTTCCTCTAATTCTTCTTGTGCCTTTTTCATAATCTTTGGATGATGCATTAACACAGCCATTGCCCATTCTATTGTGGTTGATGTTGTGTCTGTCCCAGCCACAATTATATCCTGCAAGCGAGAGAGAGAGAGAATTCATTCAATTGAAAATTTGCAAATTCTAAGTTGAACTCTTGCAATAAGACATTTGGAAATTGGTTTTAATAAGACATGAGATGGGAACAGAAGTTTGGAACAATGAGAAGGAGATTTTTGGAGGCCCACATTGCTCAAACACAGCAATAGATGGGTGAAATGTACAACAAACATACCTTAGAAACTCAAAAACACTTTGGCCAAGTCGGTCTGAGTTGACTCGACTAGATAGGATTTTAAATTGACTTACTCAATAAATTTTCTTGATTTTTTATGTGTGATAAGTTAAGAAAAATTATAATTTTCTCCTTGAATATTTGATTAGTTAGTTCTTAAGTATTATTTATTTTGTAGTTTTATTGATATATATTTTATATCTAAAATTATTACTGTTAGTATCTTATATTACTTAATTTTATTTCATTAGTGTATTTCTTTATTTTGTTAGATTGGTGTCATTCAATGTCCAACAGTTTGACAAAAACATACAGCTAAAGCATAAATCAGCCAGCGTGCTAAGCAAGAAGAAATCTAATACAGCAGGCATTCCAAGCAAAAGACAGCAGTATGCATCAGTAGGAATAAAAATAGAGAGGAGCCCACACGTATTGGTTGGTTATCCAGCAATCAACGTGGCAACAAATTAATATAGGAAGCCACAGAGAGAAGATAGGAGGGGTAAATGAGAACAAGATAAGACTTTCCATTCCCATATCCGAATATCAATTAGTTGCTAATTGTGTCTCTGAATGGGAGTTGGCCAATTCATCTATAAAAACAAGGTCTGTAGCACATTGTCGTGGAGGAGAGATCAACACCGACGGATAGAGATACCCAATGGCGTGAACAGCAGAGTGGCTAAGGCTCGGGATCTCCAACGATGATCGGGTTATATTTTTTTATGTCTTTTTATTTTAATTCTTTTATAATGTCCAGCTAATTTTTGTATTGAGGTTAAGGATGAAACCCTATTAATGAAATAATTGTTCTTTTATTATTTATTTAATTCTAAATTATGTGTGTTTGATTATTTATGATTTTGGCTTCATCAAATTAATAGATGTTAATTATTTTTATCATCAATGCCATGTATTTTTGGTTATTAATATTAATATCTAATTAATTAATGCTTGGATTTTAATTGAATAAAAGTACAACCTTTGATTCATTGTTTTCTTTTATTTTAATTTAAATACATTGGATGCTTAGATTAATCCCTTTGATCCATTGTCTTTTGAATTAAAATAGGATACATTGAGTGCTTAGAAATTACATCTTTAAAAGTGAAGGAAAATCTCAATTTTGAACACCATATTAATGAACTTAAATGTTTAAATCTTTAAAACTAGGAATTAATAAATAAACAATTGGAATATTATGGATTTAATGGTGGTGGAATCCGATATCTTAGTAATTTCTCTCACTTGATTTAATCTTCATTTTTAGTTGTTTTAATTAATTTTGCAATTTCAATTCAATCATTCTCCTGAAAAATTGTTAACTAGGTTAAGGTTAAAATATTAGGCTTTTTAATTTGTTTTCCCGTTCATTCTAAATTAAGTTCCTATGGGTTCGACCTCGCACTTGCATATCTCTATATTCCAATTTGATTCGTGCGCTTGCGAGTAATTATAAATTTAAAATTTGCACATTGTGTTTAATAAAAAACTTAAATTTGTTCATCTTGATAGGATTTCGTAGTTCATGTTAGAGATTTTAGTTTGTGAAGTAATAAAAAATACACCACTGGATATTGCTATTTTTTTTAAGTTTCACTTTATCCAACCATTTCCACCTTTTTTAAGTTTCACTTAAGTTGATCAATTTCAAATAACATGATGATTGCCTTCCTATAATTGAAGAGAGGAGGAAGAATATCTCTACTTTCAGGATAGGCAGGAGTGCAACGGTTTTTTATAAATACTGATTTTAAAAAAAAAAACGGTAACTTGAGAAAAAAGTTCGAAAGATCTGAAAATTGCACTGAATAATCGTTCGAAAGATTTTTAGAGGAAGGGCAAAATGGTAACTTCCGTACAAAATTTGAAAAGGAGTGTTCTCTGACAAAAAGAGGGGGTGTCCGAATGGGCGCCTTATATATGTATGTTTACACATGGGCTATTTTCCCCTTTTTAAAGTTATCATGAAATTAATTAAAAGATTGATGGTTTAGATTAAAAATATACATGATGAATGACAGAAGAATGAAATTTGGGCTTAAAAATTAACTTTATGCATTTGACCTTGACCACCTAAATACCAAGACAATGATTAGGACACCAAGGGACTTTAACCACTAATATGCAGTGGGTAGAAATTGAATTTTGAACTTAAATTCAGTTTACTTTTAGTCCGTTATATCTATTTTTAAATTGATTGGTTGGACTTTTAATCATGTCAAAAGCTTTATGAATATATAAATAGGCTCATGCTGTCTAGAGCATAGACCAACCTGTACTTGGCCATGAACACCCTGGTAATGAGATATAGGTTTTAATCATTTTATTAGATATACCAATTTTTTAAAATTAACGCAAAGATTATGAATATACTGATTAAGACTGCCAAATATCACAAAATTTAAACTAAGATAAGATTGTAAATATATTCACTTAAGATTGTCAACTTACTTAACTATTATAAAGTTTAATTAATTTACAATAAATTTGGTAGAGATTTTTTTTTAAAAAATGATGTTTTTAAAAATATAAAGAAGAGTAGCAGAGCAACTTCTGGTTTTAGGATTGTACGTACCATGAACAAGGCCTTAATGTGGTTGAGGGTTAAGGACTCTTCCTTCTTCCTTAGCTGCAACAGCAACTGCAGAAAATCACTCCTCTCCTCATCCACAACCCGTCCGGTCTCCTCCCTTATCAGCCGTCTATTCAATACCGACTCCAAAACCCGATCAAACCACGAAAACACCATCCCCGCCTTGCGAGTCAAGCCCTGCAGATCGAGCGGGGCGAGTACCGGAAACAGATCGGAGATGTTGGGGACTCCCAACAGGTCCACCGCTTCCCTGGACATCCGGCGGCACTCTCTACGGACTTCCTCCATTTGTTCCTCGTCCATCGTCCCTTGACCGCCCCACAGCATGCTCATCAACACATCCAGAGTGGTGGAAGCCATCAGCTCGCTTATGTCCACTGGCGTCCCGACCTTTCCATGCAAGTGGCGCGCCATCTCTCCAACCTCTCGTCGGCGGAGACCACTGTAGGAGTCAAGGACGGGATTGCTCATCATATCACGTGAGCATACCTTCCTCAGCATGCGCCATTCTGGACCGTGGGGTAACCAAGCGATGTCTATCCCACCGTAGGTGAGGGCTTTTGCTGCGGTGGGCACATCGCGGTTGGCGAAGACGACATCGTGGTCCTTGAGAAGCTCCTTGGCTATCGACGGTGAGCTCACCACCACGCATAGCTTTCTTCCCAGTTGCAGCTTGAAGATGGGGCCATAGGACTTGGCTAGATCGGTGAAGAAGCGGTGGAGCTCAGAGTCGAGGAAGAGAACGTTCCCAATCAAAGGCAGACCACGAGGACCAGGTGGAAGAGGTGGGACTCCCTTCCTCAACTTTCGAATGTGCCACCAAACAATAGTGAGAAGCAGTATCAGAAAGGATATACAGCCTGTGACGAGCATCTGTTCATGGTCGGATTCCATGGTGTTGTTGGCTGCTGAAAATAATGGATATGGAAAATGGGATATACGGCACTTCTTCTTCCTCCGTTGGGCGATGAGGATGCAAGTGAGACTTCGAGAATTGTGTGTCAAAGATTTATAGAGGAAAATCAGTGTCTCTTCTTACAAGTAATATCAGTGTCAGTATCACTTTCCCAAATTATTTTGACTTTGTATTTATCTTAAAAATAAGTTAAAATGATGATATAATTATATGATTAGGTAGGGCACAAATTCGGCGAGTTGGGTCCTGTCGGGTCGGGCACAATAAGTACAGTTAATTTAGTTAATTTTGTGATGGAGAGAATGAAATGGAGAATGAACAATGATATTGTTCCCTTCCAACAAATGAGTGAATGTTGTGGAGCATTGTACCAATGTAGTCTAAGAGCTATTTGGCTAATGCTCGTTCTTTTATTTTATCTCTTGACTATTATTATTTGATTAGTGGAATGATAATACTTAGTAGACAACTCTTTCCTATGAATCTTTCTCAAGAACTTTTTTATGAGAAAACTAAAATATATTTAAATGCTACTCTAGTACTAATATTATATATTCAATTTCATTATATATAGTAAACTGAGTTTCGAAATGGGCTTAAAAATATATGAACCTTTTTTTTTCTTCTTTTTGTATATCTACATCCTGACCATCTACACATTGTAAAACTCACCATCTACGGCCGCAACAACTTTGAAATATTAGGGGTTAGTTTTAAGTATCGGTTTTATATATAACATATCAAACTTAGGTCAGGTAACCCGAATTTAACTCGGGTTTTTTTTTTTTCAACCATCCCGACCTTAATTTGAAAACCGTATAATCCACCCCATAAAATTTTCAAGTTAGGTCATGTGGGTTGAGTCAAAACCCGACCCAAGTTTAACCCTATGATTAGGTTAAGTAAAGAACTACTTAAAAAGACTGTAAATATAATATCACATTTATCAATCATGCCACCTCATTAATTACATCATCAAGAAAAATTTTAAAATCAACGTCAATAAGCTAAAATGATCAAATAAGATTATAATTTTACATGTTTCCTATTCATATGTCGTCATATGCATTTCTTTCAGTTATATCACCCTCTAGCAAATTTATATAAGTGTTTTCTTTACCAATTCTACTTAATCATTTTTAATTGAGGTTAATAACTTCTGCTCTTTGAATATAATATTTAACAGAATTAAGAAAATTTTATTTTTAATACACATCATTTATAAAATTTATTGATTTAGACCCAACTACTTGACTAAGTCGAAAAAAGTTCACAAGGTCAAACTCATCCCAGCAAAATAATTCATCTTTGAACAAAGACAATTCTACGTGATATAATTTGAGATGTGCATTGAAACTCCTCGTTGTATTTGAAAAGACTAATGTTCAATTGGAGAGGAGGATTATAATGTTTAATTAAAATTTCTTGCATACATTTAAAAGTGTCACATTATTAAATTTTAAAATGAGTTACGTAATTGACTTTGAAATCTAACAAATGATTAAAAAGTTGAAAAGTGTTGTAAATTTAAGTTTTTGGATACAAATAATCTTTTGGTTATAATAAAAGCATACTTTTCCTCATAAATTTTTGAAAGCGATTTGGAAGGAAAATAATGACCTGAATATTAGATTCAAATTCTCTTTCGACGGCGGACAATAGGCGAGTTTGAAGGTAACTTGATTCAAACTTTGAGACGGCAAGCTTGACCTTTACCCTAAGTTTGATAGCTCCCCACTATTTTAACTTACTATAGAGAAAAATCTAAAGATTATCTTACATCAATCTTAAAAAATAAGATAATATATGACTTTGGAAAATGTAAACCATGGAGATCATTGGTCTTTCATTTTAGGATGTTAGCAATTGTTTTTTTTTATAAATTAAAAATCTCATGTAAGTAATTATAGAATTAATCAACCATCATTTGACATATGAAAATATCACGGTCGTATGAAGTCATCACTAGAAAAGATTAGGTCTATCGATGGCTATTCTGTGTAGGTGTAAGACGACATTCGAAGTGGAGGTTTTATGAGAATTAATCTAACCCAAATATTTTAAAGAGATCTTCCCCGTTCGTATTTTGGCGGGCTGTCTCAGCGATATTTGGGGTCATTCTCAAACCTCTAGGAATAAAAGATTCGGAGGAAGAGAAGCAGGTAGATCAACTTGTGTCAAAAGTAGACAAAAAGGATTATTTTATAAAATCTCCGAAGTCCAAATAGGAGAAGAAGAAAGCTATGGATGGATATAGCTGTAGAAATTATAGGTTTTGAACACATTGCAAAATTCATGCACCACCCATATTTACAAACCTTGGGCATACAAACAATCATAGTCGTTAAATTAATAAAGTAAAGTTATACTTTCAAATTTTAGAGATTAATAATATTATAGGAAATGAGTTTACTATATAAAAGTGTGATGTAGAACGAGAATCAGCCGACTCGGGATCGAATCGATCCAAAATTGAAATCTCCAACGAAATGGAAAACAGGATCGAAAAATCGAAGAAATCGAACAATTTCTATTTTAAGTTTATTTGAATTTATTTCCCCTTTAATTTTTTTATTTTTGTTTTTAATTTTTTTTCCTTTAAATTATGGGTTTTCTATAAAACCCCTTTGAACATTGTAATTAGAGATCAATCAATGGAAAATTAATATCAGAATAATCTCCTTTCTCTCTCTCGGGTGACTCCTGTATCTCAGTTTTCTCTTGTAACCTGTCTCTCTTCTTCTGCATCCTTCTTCTCTTCTCCTTCTTCTGCAAGTTCTATTCTTCTTCTCTACTCCTCTCCTTCTTTCCTCTTCTTCTTTTTCTCCCTTCTTTTCCCCTTTCCCTGCCGCTGGCTATGATGCAGTCCTCGCCCAGCCACCGTCGCTTGCACCTGCAGTTGGCAGCCCATCTCATCTCACCACAATTGCATCTAGTTCGTTGATGAGTTGAAAATTCGTGGATGGTGCTTAAATTTTTCAAAAAAAAAAAGATTATTAGTATAATTGATTCTTGCTTGTTTTTGAGGCACTTTGAGTGTCAATTAAAGATTTTTAATAATTTAGATAGTTTGATACTTGGATGTTATTATTACTTTCCTTGGGCAAGAGTAATGAGCACAAGAAATTGAATATTTTACCCTTTCATTTGGACTAGTTAGTCTTTGTTTTGTTTGTTTTAGAATATGTTTAATAAGATTTTAGAAGTTTTGCATGATTTACAGGGAAATACAAGATATGAGAATTAAGATAGTGAATTTTGCAATTTATGGGCATAAGTTGATATTTTTATAAAGTTAGAATTTTTAATAATTATTTTACCATAATTTTAGGGGTTTTATTTGTAACTAATTAATTCAAATCTATTTATGAGAGTTTAGATTAATTTAGTCATTTTTAGAATTGAATGTAAATGGTAAAATTATTTATTAAATTTTTCATACTTTGAAAAGCCCATTAAAAAAAGCCCATGAAGAAATCCACATTTGTGAATTTTTTTTTGCATCAAGATACATATTAGGAAATTCGAAATTTATAAGTCATTATAAGAGGATTTTTGAATTTGACAAGTGGATTAAGGAAAAAGAAACAAAATAAGAATGGGAGAAAAAAGAAAAGGAAGGTTTTACACATCTTCAGTATTTTGGTCATAAAGTTTCACTCTAATTTACAATTGGTTTGATTCTTTTTTAGTTGGGAAGAAGACTTCAAATGCTACGACTTTATAGTTTACGACTTTTTGTGATTCTGATGTTAACTAGGTTAAAATTGAGCTGTAAGATGGAATATGTGTAAAAAAATAAGATTTTGCACCCACTTTCATTGTACGAAATTTACTATTTTTTTCCACCTTCTTGCCTCCTTTAAGCCCTTCTATGTTTAGCACAAACCATATCAGCCCTCCAAGTGTTCCTTGCTTTATTTAAATCTTTAAATCCAAGCCATTCATTCCACCTCCTTTCATCTATAAATACTCACTCGAGAAAACTGAATTTCGGCAGAGAATTTCTAAGGTTGGCTAGGCTTTGGAGAGGGATTGAAAAGAAGAAGAGAAGACTTTGACAATTTTGATTTTCACATTGGGTTCTTAAGGTTGGTGATTTTAATTTGCCATTGTATTTTTTTGTCTTTTTAAATTCTAAAATTCCAATTGTATTGTAATTTTTATTCCAATGCTTTAATCAATAAGAGAATGTGAGAATTAGAATTATGATTTTCCAATTGTTCTTTCATGTGTAATGAAAATTTCAATTTTATTTCCATTCTTTTCATGATTTTATGTTTATTTTTCTAAGAGATTGAAGGAAAATGAGAATATTTTAGGATTGGTAGAACTTGATTTTTCCCTTTTAAGGCTATTTTTAAGAGTGAGATTATTTTAGATTTGGAATTACAAGTAGAAATTTTACCTAAGCCTAAGGTTGGAATTGAATTTTCTTAGTTAAATGGATTTTATATTTAGAATTTTAATGAATGAGATATTTAAATGCGTGTTAAATAATTTACGTAAGCTTCATGTTCTAGGCTATTATTTTATTATTAAAATGTGGATAATAATGCCTCATTGAATCTCTGATCCAATTCCATTCTAAATATATACAAAGGTAATTTTAGTTGTTTTTAATTTTATTTTTTTTATAAATTTAAAATTCTTGAAAATTATGGAAATATGTTAGTTAATTAATTTAACTGCATCTTAATTTTGTGTTCTAAGAGGATTAAGATTTTTTATAATTTTTACATTAATTCCACCAACTCAATTGAAATTAGATGAATTTTGTGTTTTCCATGAAAATTAGATCTCTTGAATAGTTAACTTTTATTTTTAGATGATGTTTCTAATTTTATATTGTAGTTTCTATTTTTAGAATATTTCTAAATTAAAATTAGATTTCCTAGATTAGATAATCAATTCCATATTTAAGATTTATTTCTATGATTTTTTAAATTTCTTAAAATATATAATTCAATGGTGTATTTTTTACAGATATTTTTTTTCTAAGTTCCGATGGGTTCGACCTATCACTCAATTACTATACTATCTAATTGTTCGTGTGCTTGCCTTATAAATTTAAAATTTGCACAACAGTGAGATTAGTATAATTCTCATTAGTAATATTTAATGTTTATTTTTTGTTGTAGTTGGCTTGATATATCATACCTGTTAAAGGACAAATTTAATGTGCAATGTTATGTTGATCCTAAGGTTTAAATATCGGCCGATACATATTGTATCGGCCGATATATATCGGTTTTTTCAAACCTTGAAATATCGGCCGATACGATAAGTATCGGCCGTACAGTTGGAATATCGGCCGATATGGGCGATAAACGGTCCCCAATATCGGCCCCAATATCGGCCGATATTTGAAAATATCGGTATATTAGATTTTTTTTCATTTTTTTTTTTTAAAAAAAAGAATACAATATCGGCCGATACGGGCGATATATCGGTCCGTATATCGGCCACAATATCGCCCGATATACTATTTATCGGGCTGGAAAGAATGGTTTTTAAAAAAAAAAAAAAAATTATCGGTAGTGGGACCCACTGGATATGGCGATATTTGGTACAAATATCGGGCGATATTTGGACCGTTTATTGGTCCAAAATATCGGCCGATATTGTCCCAATATCGGCCCGTAACGGTCCAGGTTATATTATTTAAAAATTAATATCGACGATATTTTAAACGATTATCGGGCGATATTATCTTAGACTTATAAAATTTTATTATTATGATTGAATAAAGAACAACTATGATTAATCATAGACACTCTGCTCATTCTCATATAACATATTAACATTAGCATAAGTGGACTCTTATCATAGTTAATATTTTATTATTCCTAAAAATTATTCACACATTAGAATACATACAGAGACTCATTTATACATGACTTTCAAATGTTAGGAATGAAATTGAAATTATTGAAAACGTAAGTATGTATTTATAATTACCCAATAACATAGGCATTAATTCAAATTTTTAATATGTGTGGAGCTATGAGATAAGAAGTTTTATTTTTATTTTTATTATTAATTTTTCTATATTGATTAATTATATAATAGGATCTACTTATTGATGAGACTTGAGAGGATTGATGTGACATTTTCATGTTTTTATAAGTTAAAATCATCTATTGTTAATTTTAATATTAAAAATAGATGAAACTTAAATAAATAATTTGAGTATGTATATGACCGATATTTAATGAAAAAATTATATTTTCAAGAAGCCCAAAATTTTCCGACATTACCCAAAAAAAATCGGACCAAAAAAAAAAAAAAAAAAAAAAACCGGAAGAGAGAGAAATTTACCGGCCGGTATATCGGCCGATATGCATATCGGCCGATATTTGCATATCGGCCGATATACCGGTGATCCCGGTATTTAAATCCCTGTGTTGATCAATCATGGCTATTTTAAGAATTTATTCTGCGAACTTTGAAATTTATTTAAGTACCATACGAATTGTTATCATCATTATGAAAAAAAAAAATTGAGCCATGTTGGACGTCTCATGTTAATTGGTCTTTTAACTCTTTGTGAGGCCCCGTTTGTTCAGGTTGAACGGGAGGGTCCTTACACAGAGTTTCCAGAAAAACTACGCTGACAAAAGGAGAAGACCTCTAGAGTTCGTAGTGGGAGATCATATGTTCCTCCAGGTGGCACCCCGACACGGTATTAGGTTATTTGGACACAAAGGGAAGCTAACACCTTGCCATATTGACACATTCGAAGTCTTAGAGACGATAAGCGAAGTGTCCTAAAAATTAGCATTGCCATCGTGATTCACTCGAATCCACAATGTGTTCCACATCTCCATGTTCCAAAAGTATCATCCAAAACCATTCCGGACGATGAATTGGAAAGATATGGACATTTTCAAAGATGTTGCATACGAGGAAGGGCAGGTTAGAATTCTAGACACGAGAACAAGTGAAGAAGCCAAACATAAAAACTTGTCTCCATCACTCATTATTCGTGTTTTTGCCTCGTTTCTACGCAACTTCACTTGAGACCTCCGCCTAGACTTAGTCATGTTTAGTGATGACTTCATACAGCCATAATACTTTTCATTTTTACGAAAATAATTTTCACCAAAAATTTTGCTAAGAAAATAATTTAATACAAATGTTTTGTTTACATTTTAAGCCAACTAATTAAAAAGAGCTGCAAAAGGAAAGAGACCAAACGACTTTTTGTAACAAGATCATGACTTTTTGAAACAAAACACTGTTTAAAAGTTTAATTCAACATGCATGTCGTTTTTTTCCACTTAGGTGTTTTTCGTGACTTTGCCTGTTATATAAATTTATAACTTTTGAGTTCTACTTTAACACAGTTAAATTAAAAACCTCAGTCCTTTCAAATCTTGTATGAATGACCAGGTCATAAGTAGAAATTCTTTCTTATTGATGATAAAGTTTTGAGATGAGATCATCCTAAGGTTTCAAACATATTTTACTTATTAATTTAGAAGTCTTTTTAGTTGGAACTGAATGTTGGAACTGAATGTTGAAATCGAGTCTCTTATTTGTTAGTTTGGCCCAAGGCCGGCTCTGAGCATAGGCGGCTTAGGCCACCGTCTAGGGCCCCCAGACAGAAAGGGCCTCCACACACTTAAACTCCTTATTTAATATACCAGTCACAAAGGGATCCTGAAATCTCACTCCACCTAGAGCCCCTGAAATTTTATAGGATCTCAAGGCCGGCACTGATTTGGCCCCCTCTCAAATGAAATCTCCCCTCTCGAATGGAATCTCACTTTCACATAATGCTGTTTGAAAGTAGATGATAGTGTTGAAAGTTTCGAATTTAAAATAGTGGGTAGCCCGTTAAAGACTGCAAAGATGCAAGCCCGTTTCAAAGCCAGCTAGACTGAATTCTCAAGTCCAAATACACGGACTGTAATATCAAGTTACAGGTCCATTTCAACAGTAAAAGGACTGAGTTTCTGGACCGTTAAGCAAGGTTGGAACCTGTTTGAACAGGTCCAGTTAACAGCAGTTCTGGGCTATAGTTCTGCCCCGTTTAAACCACAAAGGGACCTTTAATACAGGCCCAAAAGTTCAGCGTAAATGGACTAGGTTCTGGCCCACTCGAGAGAGTTAAGTACTGTACTGAAGACCCAAAACAGCAACACTTTGGACTCCACTGCAGGCCCTCGTTTCAGAATAGTTGCTGGGCTTTAATCAGTACAGATTGTAGGACTTACTCTACTGTTTTCAGGCACAGAACTAGATGGTTTTAGACTGAAAATTAAGGACCAAAATAAGTTCTGACTTTGGCTCAAACCCCCGAGCCGGAAACAGACCTCAAATGAGGTAGAACTCTACCCGATCAACTCATTTGATTAAGTCAACAATTCCTTGCTTAGAGCCAAACTAATTAGGAAATAAAACTGATTCAATTAATCTCTGATTAAAAGAGAATTGGGCTTACCCGGATGGAATGGGCTTGAGTCCAATTGCAACACAAGCTCCAAGCTTGGATGAGTTTCACACGGTGAACTCAAGAAAATTCTGAACTTTTTATTCCCTTTCTTGGCTGCTGATTTTGGCCAGAATACAATGCTCTTTATAATGTATTTCTACCCAAACTCAACTAACTTCCGAGTTAACAAATAAGAAAACAACATTCAAAAGACAAACTAGTTCAGAAACTTCTTAATCTAGAACTATTAATTTGAATTTTACAAAAACCAAATACTCTTCGGAACTCTTTACCATTCTTCAGTCCCTGTCTAAGTGAAACTCTGAGTTTCATGCCCCCCTTGCTTAATCTGTCCATGAGTCTGTGTTACAGGTGACTTGGTTCATAACTGCTTTCCAATGGACGGAATTTCATTGACATCAGATGTCGTTTGATACCTCAAAATTTCTTTGCAAGTCACTACTAAGTTTCTGCCACATAGTTTCAATCTAACTTAGCTAGATTTGTGCCAAGTATAGACTCAACAAGCTTCAAACGAGTTCTCTTCTTCGTCTAGGTTTTAGAAGTGCAAACCTCTTCCAAGTGGGGCCCGCTTCGATATCAAGTAGGCCTTGAGCCAACATGTTTGTCCATAGGCACCAAATCCTTCAATTCGGAGCCTGGACTAGCTAGTTTGCTCTTGCACTTGCTTGGGTTGAAAATAAAATTATCTTTGCCTCCATATATTGCCGCATCACAATATGAGTACCAAAAGACCTCAGCCTTGATGAATACTTCTTAGTAATACCTTGTGTGGAATGTTTTCATATTGACAATAGAAAGATAGATTACGATTTCAACCATTGCGATGATGATGAAGAATAATAAAATTGTCATCATTGTTTTAAAAGTTGAATTGTTGATCAAGTCAAACCTTTTATTCACTATTTGGTTTGTTCAATTTCTACTTCAAACCCTATTGAACCATAATTTTAGGATAACATCTAATGACATGTCATAATATCATATCATCTCCATAGAAAAACTAGAAAGAAAATAATATATATATATATATATATATATATATATATATATATATATATATATATATATATATATATATATATATATATATATATATATATATATATATATATATATATATATATATATATATATATATATATATTACACAAGCTAAACTGTTCCATACACTTATTTAGGAAAAACCAAGTTGAATCAGATGGTGATTACTTTTGGGAGTAGAGATTCGGGTTTAATCTTGTGGTGGGGATGACAACGAGTGGTGTAGCCTTCTTTAGTACTATTCCAAACTTCTCTGTGAGATCAACGTTAAGTCCCTCTGGCAATTTCCATTCAAATAAATGCAACAATGTTGCAAAGACACGAATAAGCATTCTTTCTGCCATGGGTACTCCTACGCATTTTCTCCTTCCTGAACCAAAGGGAAGATAACGAAAATCATTGCCAATAGAATCCCATTTCCCTGTGGCCATCAAGAACCTATCTGGGTTGAACTCACAAGGGTTTTCCCATGACTCAGGGTCTCTATGTATCGCCCATGTATTTACTAAGACTCGAGCACCTATTGGGATTGTGTAGCTAGCAATGGTAGAGGATTGGCTTGGTGTTCGAGGGATTAAGAAGGGGACTGGTGGGTATAAACGCAATGTTTCCATCAATATTGCACTCACAAAGTGTAATTTAGGCAAATGGTGCTCTTCAACAACATTGTTCATCCCCACCACTTCCTCCAATTCTTCTTGTGCCCTTTTCATAATCTTTGGGTGCTGCATTAACTCAGCCATTGCCCATTCTATCGTGGTAGATGTTGTGTCCGTCCCAGCCACAATTATATCCTGCAAGAGAGAGAAGAAATAAAATTCATTCAATTGAAAATTTGCAATTTCTAGTTTGAATTATTACAATAGGACATTTGGAAATTGATTTTATTAAGTCACAGTCACGCGAGTAAAAGTTTAGAATAGTGAGATAGAGATTTTCGAAGGCCCACATAGCTTAAATCTAAGGTTGAAATATCGGCCAATACATATCGTATCGGCTGATATGTATCGGTATTTTAATACCGAACAATATCGGCCAATGCGATATGTATCGGCTGTACATAAATATTATCGGCCGATATGGCCGATATTCGGTCCGAAATATCGGTCACAATATCGGCCGATATTCATAAATATTGGTATTTAAATTTTTTTTAAAAAAAAAAAAACACCGACACGGTTTTTCACGGTTTTTCCACGGTTTTCCACTATTTTTTGCGGTTTTTAACGGTTTTTTGTGGTTCTTCACGGTTCTTCCGATACGGTTTTCACGGGCTTTTTGCGGTTTTTGCTGTTTTTTGAGGTTTTTCAAGGTTCTTCACGGTTTTTCACGGTTCCAATAACGGAGGAGAGCGATATCGGAGAGAGAGAAAATTATCGGCCGATATGCATATCGGTATCAGCTGGGGCGTTTTTTAAACCCCTGGCTCAAACACAACAAGAAATGGGTGAGATGTGCAAGAGACATTGCTTAAAAAGTAAAAAATAAAATTGACTAAATCGGTCTGAGTTGACTCAATTCAACAGTATTTTCAGTAGAACAAGTCAATAAATTTTCTTGAGCTTTTATAAGTTGAGTTGAAAAACTTACTTAAGTCACTCAACTTCGTAGGATTTCAAATCGACTTCGTGTTTTATACTTTTAATCATCATAAGAAATCAAATTAGTGGATATTACTAAATTTCTTAGACGTTAACTTGTAAATGTAGATAGATAGATAGAGAAATAATCATACAACTATTTTATAACCGTTTAAAAATACATATCAGACAACGAAATTAGGACAGAGGAAATATTAACTTAGAGCTCTAAAATATATCTCATTATTTTCATAATGAGAAAACAATTTAGGGATAGTGGGATACCGTATGACATTGTGCACTTTTTGTTGAGAAAGGATTAATTGCTCATGTGAAGGATGAACTTACTTAAATGGATCAAATTCAAGTAATATGAAGTTACCTTTCAATAGTTGCATAGAGGATGGAGAATATCTTACTTTTTAGGATATGTTTGGGGCACCTGTTTTTAACAAAAATCGATTTTGTTTTTTAAAAATCTATAGAAAATAAAAATTATAATTACACTTTCTCTGATTATCAATTTTTAGTTTTTCTTATAACAAAAAGATTTTCAAAATAATTCATCTGAGACATTGGTTATAGTTTGATTGCAACTGATTTTTTATAATAATAATGATGACGATGGTGATGGTGATGATGACCAAAATAACAACACCACCACCCATAATTATAAAACTTCTATTTAATATAATAAATTTAGGGTAGCGATTCTCTCATGGGAGATTTGTATAACAGACACGGATTTTAATTTATTATCAATTTTACCCTTTATATAAATAGTAAAATCGACTCACGAACTCTTCGTATGAACAGTAAAATTAGCTAACCGAAATTCATATAAATAGTAAATTAGCTCACCGAAATTTACATGAACAGTAAATCAACTCGTCAAAATTCACTGTTCATGTGAAGGTCCGATTTTACTGTTCATATAAAGGGTAAAATTGATAATATACTAAAATCTATGTCGAATTATACAGATATCTTATCTAAATTTATTTTAATAATTCGTTGGCTGCACGGCATTTACTCATTCATGGTGAAAATAATTCGCTGGCTGCACGGCATTTTAAAACATTGATTCCACTTTCTATCCATTCACCCTTGTCCAATCTGGCTGCGTTTGGATGAGTGATAAATTTATCAGGGTTTATCGGTTACTACAGGTGTTACATTTATCTCATTTAATAATGATATTGATAAAGTTAAAATTTATTTGAAAAAAAATTATTTGATAATTATAAATAGGAATAACTTCACATATTAATAATTTTATGAAAATTAATAATTTTTATTAAATTTATATAATATAAAAGATAATTTTTTTTATAAAATATAATTATTAAATAATAATTATTAATTAAAAAATATTTTAAAATATTTTACTCCATAGATACAAATAAAGGATGAATAGAAATAAAGAAGGACAAGGATTTCAAAAACCTGCTCCAAAAGTTTTCAAAAGGAGAGCCCCATTACCCTCCCTTACTCTATAGTCTATCCAAATATCCAAATGCAGCCGATATTGAGATTTAAATCATTTATCAAAAAATTAGGAGAAAAACATAGTTACAAACTTGTAGATTGCAAACATTTCAAGTTGTTGCTTTGTATTGTTAAAAACTTTCATTTACTTTGCTTTTGATATTTGAAAATTGGATGTCTCTTTTTCATTTGACGACGATGATAAATTATTGTATTTATCATAATTTATATTTTTATTAGACTAGATTGGTCACCTCTCAAAAATATTAATAAATGATTTATATTATATAATGTGATGTTCACTTGTGAGGTGCAGTAGACATGAAGTCGATCAGTTCGTTGAAATGTCTTTTATATATATATATATTATGTGTCAAAAATTATTTTGATCGAATTACTCAAGATATATTTTTAAAATTCTTAAACTCTTATCAATTTAAATTATTTTTTAGTATATATATTTAAGCTTCTTAGAAGGAGGTTTGGGTTTTAATTTGTGCATACTGCATAGGACTTTCATAATGTAAAAATGAAAGTTATGTTCTAACTTTTTGCAGATAAAATTAAGAGAAAAATGAAAAAAAAGAGTTTTCTTGTACACCATAACTTTATCCACATATCTGACATTTAGACAGTGAAATTGACAGTGATACTATTGTTTTTTATAATAAAGAATATTAATATATTTTTCATTATTTAAATAATAATAATAAAGTAAAAATAAATTGAATATCTTTATCATGATATTCCAAGGAAATTGGGATGCTACACAATTCCAAAGAGTCGTTTGCTTCAAATGGAAAATCATTCTCTTTTTATTTAGTCAAAATTAATCCAAATCAAATCGAATGAGATATCTGTTTTAATCATGAACTCTAACCACACATTATTAATTCTGATTTTGATAATTTTTCATTTTATTAAATATACTGATCTTATGATATTAAAGTAAAGATTACAAATATACTGATTAAGACTACCAAATATCACAAAATTTAATAATAATAAGAGGGTACTTTTTTTTTTTAAGTGTTAAAACCCATTGACCCCAATGGTGATTATTAAAAAACATCAGATCTATAACACCACTTACAAGCATCATAGATCGATTAAGACGCCTCAAGAAATTGAGAATGCGTCCTTCTAATATAGATGGAGGGGATATCTAACCACTCAAACATATAAAGTGGTGGGTAAGAGGGTACTTATTACTAAGGCTGCAATTCGGGTCAGGCGGGTTGGGTTCTTTAAAACCCAATCCGACCTGAGTTGATATATATGGAACCTTACCCGACCTGACTCGAATTCTCAATCCGAATCTCACAACCTGACCTGACCCGAATTCTGACCCGCATTTTGAACCCATTTTAGACTAATTTTAGCCGGATCAGGTCGAGTTGTGTCGGGTCGGGTTAACTTATAAAATCCTCGACCCAATTCGACTAGAATTTCATACGGGTTTTTATCTTTTTAACCCGACCCAACCCATTGACTAGAAATTCTAGACCGACACGCATGATTTCTCACGTCGGGTCATGTCGGCCAAAACCCGACCCGAGTTGCAACCTTACTTATTACTCTTTAAATGATAATAAATGTATAAAATGATATATTTGTGTCTTTATTATAAAAAAGAAAATAGGTGTGCCCTGAACTCTCTAAATCCACCCATGCAAGAAAAGCAAATTCTGGTTTTAGGGTCGTACATACCATAAACAAGGCTTTAATATGGTTGATGGTCAAGGACTCTTGCTTCCTCCTCAGCTGCAGCAGCAACTGCAGAAAATCACTGCTCTCCTCATCAACAATCCTCCGTTTATTCAATACCGACTCCAAAATCCGATCAAACCATGAGGACAACCTCCCCATCTTGCGACTCAAGCCCTGCAGATCCAGCCGGGCGAGTACCGGAAAAAGATCGGAGACATTGGGGCTTCCCAACAGGTCCACCGCTTCCCTGGTCACCCGGCGGCACTCTCGACGGACTTCCTCCATGCCTTCCTCGTCCATGGTCTGGTGACCGCCCCACATCATGCTCATCAACACATCCAGAGTGGTGGAAGACATCAGCTCGCCCACGTCCACTGGCGTCCCGACCTTGCCTTGCAAGTGGCGCGCCATTTCTCCAACCTCTCGCCGGAGCAGGCCACTGTAGGCGTCGAGGACGGGATTGCTCATCATATCACGTGAGCATATCTTCCTCAGCATGCGCCATTCTGGACCGTGGGGTGACCAAGCGATGTCTATCCCACCGTAGGTGAGTGCTTTTGCGGTGGTGGGCACGTCGCGGTTGGCGAAGACGACGTCGTGGTCCTTGAGAAGTTCCTTGGCTATCGACGGGGAGCTCACCACCACGCATAGCTTTCTTCCCAGTTGCAGCTTGAAGATGGGGCCGTAGGACTTGGCTAAATCGGCGAAGAAGCGGTGGAGCTCGGAGTCAAGGGAGAGAAGGTTCCCAATCAAAGGCAGGCCGCGAGGGCCAGGTGGAAGAGGTTGTACTCTCTTCCTCAGCTTTCTAAGGTGCCACCAAGCAATAGTGAGAAGCAGTATCAGAAAGGGTATACAGACTGTGACGAGCATCTGTTCATGGTAGGATTCCATGGTGTTGGCTGCTGAAAATAATGGATATGGAAAATGATACGGCATTCTTCTTCTTCCACTGCAGGTAAGGCTTGAGAATTGTGTGGTTGCGGTCTATAGAGGAAATCAGAGATTGATTAATGGTCCAAAACCACAATATGGATGGAGACCGAAGAGTGAGAAACATGATCAGTGGAAACAAGCAGAGAAACGTGATCCGTGGAAATAACCAATCAATGGCCCACGTGTCATGTTGAAAATTATCTAAAGATAATTATTTTTTTTTAAAGTAAACGAAACCTTTACGGCTATACCTGTACGAGGGGTATAAACCGTATTGGACAGATAAAAAAAGAGCAGCAGAGGCACATATGGCCGAGGTCGTGGTTGAACATTGGTTGATTTTTTTTTTTTTAAATATGGATTGTATGTCCCCTCGATATCTTGGCCGATATTTATCTGATACAGGCAAATATCGACCGATATTTGAAATATTGGCTGATATTTAAAATATCGGCCGATATTTTAATTTTTTTTTTTTAAAATAACCTTTTTTAATTTGTTTGTAATGATTTTTTTCCAAAAAATGGAACTGAGATTTAAAAAAAAAAAAATTTAGAAAGAAAAGATCTTGGCCGATATGAAAAATCGGCCGAAATCTCTACCAGGCCGATTTTTCAACCCCAAACCTGTATGTAGCATGTTCACGGGCCAAGTTTGGACTGCATTTTAAAAAAAATATATAAATATAAAGGTTGAATATAATTTTAAAGATCTGACAAATGGACTTTATGGTTGGATCGGGGATTGGGTAATGAACAGTGGTCCAAAATTTGGTGGGGCCAATATCTCGGTATCTCGGCCGATATATTGGTTCCACAATATCGGCTGATATTACTCTTTCTCTCTCTCTCTTTTGGGCCAAATCTCGGCTGAGACTGAGATGTATTGGCCAAGAGGGCGAGATCTTAGTCATATCGGCCAAAATCTCGCCTGTACGTATCAGCCGAATTTTGGACCCCTGATAATGAATCAAGTGGATGGGCCAATTCGATCATAAATTGGGTCACACGTTGTGGTCGCATAGGATCTTGGGTCATACGTGGGCTTTATGGTTAGGCTATTCCTCAGCTCCAACAAGGGCTAAAACTCATCCAAACCTATTATAAAAGAATGGGTTTGAATATATATACCAACTCGTTGGCCTTTTTGGCTCGTTTAGCCATTTTATGTTTATGTTTAGACTTGGGCCATTTTCCCTTTTTAGAATTATTGAAATTAATTAACATACTGATAGTTTGGATAAAAAAATAGACATGATGAAGGACAAATGGATAAAGTTGAGCTTAAAAAACAACTTTAAGCCACTTCATCTTAGTAGTTAAAATTATTTGGCATCTTAAATACGTAAGGATAAGGATATCTGATGATTTTGAACTCTAAGATCAAGTGGGTAAAAATTGAATTTTAAGCTGAAATTTGATCCATTTGTAGTTTATCATGTCTATTTCTATATTAATTGTTGAATTTTTAATGGTCTCAAACAGGAAACCTTGGGCTTTAAACTTGCAAAGCCAAACAAGCTTCGGTTGGGTTCAGGCCTTTGTATATATAAATGGGTTAATGTTGTGTGGAGAATAGCCTAGCCAGAACTCAACCCATGGAGACCCTAGCTATGGTTTGTCTATGGCTTATATAGTAGTTTGAAATTTAAAAGTCGTGGAAATTGTTTTATGACCTTTCTTTAGGAATTCATTTTCCACCACTCTCGTAGAAAATAACTAACCACAGAAATCATTTTTCATAAAAATGGTACACATGGAACAATAAAAAACATTTTTGATAACAAAATCATTTTCTATTTCCACAAAAATGTTGTAAGCAGACATGACCTTAGTTTCTTTAGGAACAACACTTCTGAATTTTCATCCAAAGAGAGGAAGATGAAGCACAAGACATCTAAGTGATAGGAGTTGGGGAAAATGAGTATTATAAAATTTGGTTAATGTTTGAATTAGAGGAACTTATATAAAATTTAAGGAAAATATCAACCTTCAATTTTTTTTGGACAATTCCCTGTCATACGTTTTCGATGTTTGTGAAGTGTAGGACTTAATCACTTCAGAAAAATTAATGTTTGGAGTTAAGAAACATGATTTAATTGATTCAATGGAAGAAATATTTCGTACACTCTGACAGCATGTAACTCTGTAATCAAGGTGTTTTTTGAACTCATACATTTTTAACGACCAAAAAAATATGGATTAAAAACAGCTTATGATCATAATTTTTTATCATTACTTAGTATTTACAATAATTATTTTTATTTAAATACTTTTACAAAATTATATGTTCTCAAATTAATTATTAATTTTAAATATTAATAAAATTCTTGTGCAGATCGAAATTTTGACAACCCTGCCAAAAAGGTTTACCACACATCAACTGGGGAGAGAAACATTCTCAAGTGAGGCGTTGATGAGTGTTGTCCCAAATCGACTTGGAGGCTATCAAGATCTTGGGATATAAGTAACCTCTTCCTTCAATGAAATGGAGTCTATGTATGAGTGCACAATATCATGTTGAGTGAGGCTGAGTCATTACACTAAGCTAAAATAATTAGTCGTGTAGTTATTGTGACTCAATTTTAATTAGATTTAACTTAATACTAAATTCAAGTCCAACAATCCTTAAAATCAAATAAGTCGTTAATGTGTGAATTTAAATAAATTAATATCATTAAATATGTATATCCACTTAACTTAAATTAAATAAAATAGATGATAGAAGAGGAGAAACCTGTTATCTTTTTTTATTGGCTTAAATGAAATAGATAAAAGAGTTAAATGAAACTTGTTTCTTATAATTAGTATATCGAAAATTTATGCATTATTTTGGTAAGGGCAGTTTGTTCCATAGAATTCAAGTTGAATCGTTATGTCAAATTAAAATTAAAATTGAAGAAGGAATCATCATTTAAAGAAGTCACATATATTTTGTTTTTTGTAGGAGCAATTTGGTCATTGATGGAGAAGTGATACTTTTCATTGGACAAAGCACAAATATATAGGAGGATTGATATTGCTTTTGGAGATCTTTCTTAAGAAGCTGCAATGGCTGAAGAATTAGTAGTGTTTGAACAAAATCATTCTTGAGAGGTGGTCTTTTCAAAGGGCTTTTCTCATACTCAAGGCATCGGCTATCAAGAAAGTTTCTCTCAAGTATCTAAACTGGCTTTTAATTGAATATTGATTTCTATTGCTACCACAAATCAATGTCCTCTTAACTAGTTGAAACAAAAAAATGTCTTTATTCATGGAACGCTAGGAAGATGTTTACATGCTCCCTCCACCTAGTTTTGTTAAATAGGGGGGAGGTTTGATAACTCAAGAAGGTTATCTATGATCTTCAGTAGTCACTATGAGCTTGGTTTGACAAGTTTAACACTGCCTTGTTGAACTATGGATTCCTTCATCTCCATTCAAATAAATCTATTTTTGTGTATCGAGTTGTAGATATCATTATATTGTTTATTATTTATGTAGATGACATTGTTCTTACTAACAATAACAATAATGAGCATTCTATAAAAGCTATCAAGGAATATTTATGACAATCCATTGACATCAAAGATTTGAGCTCCCTTTTTCATTTTCTAAGGATTTAAGTTGCTTGCTCCATCAAAGGACTATTCTTATCTTAGCAGAAATTTGCCTTCCACCATTTATAGGAAACAAGAAATTCATGCTTTAAACCTTGAGATACTCTCCTTGATTTTAAGGTCAAGTTGTTTGCCACTATTGGTAATCCTCTTTCAAATTCTACCTAGGGCCGGCCTTGACTTAAGGCCAAATAGGCGGCTACTCCCACAATTTGACCAATGGTCTAAGGCCCCCACCATGCACTTTTCCTAGGACCCCTACTAGTGTACTGGGCCTTGGGCCCCTAAAATTTTGGGGCCGGTCATGATTCTAGCTATTACCAAAAGTTGGTAGGGAAGGTTATATATCTTACTGTTGGCCTAAAAGTTAAATCTGTCTCTCCTGAGTCAGACTGAGTTGTCAATTCCGTGACTCTGTCCGACTGAGTCATGAGTTGTCAATTTGTGTGACTCGTCGTGACCTTGTTTGGGTGTCAAGATCGTGCCTCTGGAAGACCTATATAGTCAAATCAAGTTTAAAGTTCCAGAAGACAAGTCATTTGGAAGGTACTGCACCGAAATCGGAAGAACTTCATGAATATCAACCAACACAGGTATTTAGACCTTAGGAATGACTTAGAAGATCTAGAATTACCATTGGGACAAACCTTAGAATCCATAACTTAGAATTTGGTTGGACTAATTTGGATTTCTTAGGTTATGTGAATTTTGCTCTATTTTGGACAAGTTTTTTCTTCCATCAGATGTTCCCAAGTATTAGTAAAATTTTAATGATTTGATGGAGCACTAAAAGATCTTTTCAAAAAGTCCAAGAACACCCAATTTGGAAATGTATAGCTCAAGTTATGAGCATTTCAATGAAAGGGTGCAAAACATATCAAAACAGTTTTGTCATATACCCTCACTTTGAGAGATTATTTGAGGTATCAAATGGACCCTAAATTCAACCAAATTTTGTGAGTAGATAGATCTCTCAATGAACTTTCCAACGAGCCCAAGAACTCCCAAAACCGATTTTGGAAACCCAAGTTATAGTTATTTTAGTGGAGGTGTACAAAACTTCCGAGATTCAGTCGGCTGAATTTATGTTTCAGTCGACTGAAAATGTTTCAGTCGACTGAATATTTATTTCAGCCAGCTGAACTATGCTCAGATGTTTCAAAGGTCATTTCTGGGCATTTCAGTCTGCTGAATTCATGTTTCAGTCGACTGAATGTTCTGCAGATTCGTCTTTTCAGCCTCAGGCGAGTTTCAGTCGGCTGAATTTATGTTTCAGTCGACTGAAAATGTTTCAGTCGACTTAATATTTATTTCAGTCGGCTGAATTATGCTCAGATGTTTCAACGGTCATTTCTGGGCATTTCAGTCGACTGAATATTCTGTTCAGTCGACTGAAATCGCAACGGGAAGTTTTTAACGGCTCTATTCTTGTGATTTCGACTTCCAACGGCCATATTTTCAAGAGGGCTTTAAACGTATGACCTTAGGGCATTCCAAAGGTCGATTCTTCATGAGAAAAATCCTCTCTAATATTCTCCAAGACTCCTAATCATTTCAAGAGCACTAAATCTCCATAGTTAGATTACCAAAGTTCTTGAGCTCTATCTCATTCACACTCAAAGCTCTCATAGGCAAATCTTGAGCATCTTAGGCTCACTCTTGAGTGTGTATTTAAGAGAACCTTTAGGGATAGATTGTTCTCATAGGAAAACCATTTATCTTCCCTAAATCTCTTCTCCTAATATTTGGTTTGATATTCAACGGAGCATCTACTTATCACCAAGGAGCATAGCAAGGAGAAGGACATTCAATAGCACGCCGAAGTTACTTTAAGCAACTCGAGGCTAGTGTTTTTGGTATTTCTCAAAAACTATTCTTTCCATTATTTATTGAGAAAATTGTAAAGGGTTGGTGTAACCCTTGTGAAATCTCAAGAGAAGTATTCTCTTGTGTGTCATCAGTCAAATATTGACTAGTGAAAAATATCAAGTGTTGTAAAGGTTCGATATTCACTCGTGAAAGAGATCAAGGGTTGTAATAGGTTTGTTCTCCACCCGTGAAGGAGAAAGTTAGTGGAATCCTCAAGTGGTGTACTTGAGGAGTGGATGTAGGCAAGGTTGCAGAACCACGTAAAAATCCTTGTGTCAAATTTTCCATCTCTTCTCACCTCCTCACCTTACTTTATGCATTTGTGTTTATTTCTTATATTTCTACTACACTTGTTTGGTGAAGTTGTGTTTGTTGAGATTTCACTTCACATTCATTATTTATTATAAATCTCAATATTTTGGAAGATCAATTGGATTAATTAGTAAAAACCCAATTTTAATTGACCAAAGTTCGAAACAAATCTAAAATTCCGCAATTGTCCTATTCACCCCCCTCTATGACAATCTAGCTTGACCAACACTTACTATTACATGTACTTATCTTATGTTGATGGGATGGTGAGTCAGTTCATGCATGCCCCACATAATACACATCTCCATACGGTGTTTCAAATTCTTCACCATTTTAAACCCCATCTTAGACATGGATTATTTTACTCATATCAACCATATTTCACTATTCAAAAATATTTCGATGCTAATTGTGTTGGGTCTCCAAATGATCTTCGACCACTAATTATTGTGTCTTTCTTGGTCTTATTTGGTCTCGATGTACCTCAAGTGCATCTGGATGACATATTGAGCAAGCTAAGCTTGATTGACATTTATTCTCTAGTTTGAAGGGGAGTTCTGTTAGATATGCATGTAAATATGTAAATAGTGCAAATATAATAAGGGTATATCGTTTCTAGGGCTGAAATTGGATCGGGTCAGGTCGGTTTCGTTAAACTCAACTCGACTCGAGTCAATATTTATAGAACCATGTTCGACTTGAGCTATTGATCCAAAATTCTCGACCCGACCCGACTAAAATTCCATGCGGATTTTTGTCTTCTCAACCCGATTCGACTCGCTGACCCAACTTGCATTACCCAACCCACATGATTTATCGGGTTGAGTCATGCGGGTCGGGTCAAAACCAAACCTGAGTTTCACCCCTAATCATTTCAAATAGTGTAGTGGTAAAATATAATAATGATAGGTTGACTTTCCCTTTTCCTTTTGTTTTTTCTTTGAGTGTCTATTTATAAACACATTTGTAACCAAATTATAGAATAAATCAAATGAGGATTTTCACTTCATCAATTTCTTCTCTCCATCCTCTTTTCTTTTTTTGTTTTTCTTCTTTTCATATTTTTCCCATTTTACATTTTCAAGACAACAATGTAGGTGGTCTTTTAGGTGGATCCTTTGCAAAATTGGCATCCCAGTGGGGTCCACATGAACAGTAACTGAGCAGCTGGCGTGGAATTTCGAGTTGGCAGCAATTTGGGCTTAATTTCATGGGCCTTGAGGCCCAAAAGTCTCCTTAACTGACACAGGTCTAAAACTGATTTAAATGGGCCTAATTCTGATATAAGTGGGTTCATTGGATTGCTCTTGAGGTCCTCTCTTCCCTCCATCAACTCTAGCTTGCATTTGGAGAGGAAAATCATCATTTTTGGCTTCATGGGAATTTCTTGTCTAACGAGGTTTCCTCGATCTCACCTGATTTGATGGGTCTTTTGATGGCTGCATCTCGTCGACTTTATGAGTTCTTCTTTCCCAATTAACCTATCATAAATCAAACCATTCACCACTCTCTTTATCCATTCATCTATGTTCTCAGTGGTTGGCCTCTCCTCCTAGTGCTTACAATTTGTAGCCTTTCAACTATACGTACTAGTGTCGTACCTAGTATTCTGCTAATATGACCAAATCACCTCAAACTAATTTCTCTTAGTTTGTCATCTATGAGGGTTATTTTTTAAATATTTCTATTGTGTTTGTTTCTAATTATATCATTTACAGTTAATCCACTCATCTAGCATAGCATATGTATCTCCACAATTGTCATCTATTTGTCTTTTCATAATTTCCTAAGTCCCAACACTCATCTCTATAAAGCATTGCAGATCTAACAAGTTGTTTTTGTAAAATCATCATTTTAGGCGAATATGGAATTTTTTCTCTCACAAACTCCACTAGGTTATCTACATTTTGCCCACGTTGCTCCTATATTTCATTATATCTAAGTCAAAACTTTCCTGAGAATTTACCATAGAACCCAAGTATCTAAACTTACAGAATGTACAACTAAGTCATTTTCAAATTTTATTGGGTTGTTGTCAATATCGTCTAATCCACTAATGTTATATTTTATGTATTCTGTTTTAGTCTTATTAATTTTCAAACTATTTGATTCCAATGTTCTCCTCCACAATTCTAATTTTATATTGAGTTGTTGTTTCATCTCACTAATTAAAACTATATTATCTGCAAAAATCATACACCATGACACTTCATCTTGAATTCTTGAAATTAAGTCATCCATCACTTAATATCAATGGTTAGCGTCCTAAACAAAAATTCAAAGATTTAAGATGACCTAATAGACAAATATAACATTTATCCCTATCTTTAATTTTGGAATGACTAATAAATATACATTTTTTAATAGACTTGAGTGGAGTTTTGTTAAATTGCAAAATTAATTGATTTAATTGTAGATAAATAAGACAATGACTTCAATGTTATAATATTTATCAACCATTTATGTAGTATCTTGACCCGAATTAGGTGTAATCCGTGTGATAAAATGTACCTTAACCAATTAATCTCGAAGATTAAGATTAGGGCTTTAAGAAAAGCCTACGTTCGGCCCAATCAGAGCTCGAAAGCTCAGTGATCCAGCTGGTCTAGTTGGAAGGGCAAAAAGGTAATTTACCATTCTTCGATATTATTTTATTATTTATATCATTACCTGATTGTTTTGATTGGTATGAGTTTTCCTTCATCAAAGATTTAGATTTTTGAATGCAATTTTTAATTATTTTTAGAAAATGATATTTAAAACCGCCCGAAAAGACCCCAAGAAGGGGAAAAAAATATTTTCAAAAGATTTCGGAGCTAATAAAATTTTGAGACAAGCACTTTATTTTAGACCATTTTAGTACGGTCTAGTTTATTTCTTCAAACCCCGAAAATGAGGACCTTAAATCATTTTATTTAACGTAAGTTAAATTAAGTAAATAGTGTCAAATTATGGATTTTGTTTAGATCTATGGGTTTTAGTGAGAATTAAATCTCCAAATTTTTATGGTGATTAGAGTTTTTAAAACCCAACTTATCTGTCAAGTTGGATTAAAATTATTTAAGCTTTTTAAACCATATTTTAGTTAAAAACCACTTTTTATAAAAAATGGACCTATTTGCAAAAACCAGAAATTAATAGGGAGGACTTATCTGCAAAGCTATAGTAAATTTTGACCGTTACTGTGCCTAGCAATGGTCAATCGCTGCATGCAGAGCCTGTCATGGCCACCACCCATTGCCCAGTTACCTCTATAAAACTCAGCCTTCCCAGCTGGTTTTACCTCCCTCTCCAGTGAATTCTGAAAACCAGACCGATCTCTCTCTCCCTCAGCCTCTTGTTTTTTAAAATTTAGTTGACCGTAAGCTTGAAGGGAAGATTTTCAAAAGCTTGGATTTTCAACTCAGGATCTGAAGTGAAGGTAACCACTGTGACGTCCCGCCCCTCTCTATAGCCAAAATGGGTCGTGGCCCGCTTAACTGCAAATTGAACTGGCGTCATTCAACACAACAACGCATCTAATGTCTTACATTACAGACTTGTGGCTGGGGAAAAATAAGTATATATTTTTTTTAAGATTGTGAATGAAATAATGAAGCCATCAAATCCTTCAAGCCCAATTTACACATTGCATAAATCATAATTTCATCGACAATATGAAATAAATAACATCTATTATCGAAATCACATTTAATCTCACTACTCACATCCCATTCCATAAGATAAAATAAAATCAATATCCTCAAAGTTCTCAATTATTTCAAGCTAACCAATCAAATCTCTCAAAATACGTAATATCAAATAAAATAAATTCAATCACACGAATCCACGACTATACTAAGAAATTAAATATTCATCCTTTAGTATCTAAACATCAGTTGTCTCTTCCAATCCTAAGTCGAGAGGATTACCTGCAATGTAAGGGGTGTAAGCTCCAAGCCCAGTGAAGGAATACAATAATTTATACCCAACATAATATCACCATTATTCTCTATAAATATGAACTTAAAACATAATTAAATAATATGCTTTTAATATCCATGCATTATGCCATGCAATGCACAATGTTCAATGCAATGTTCAATATCTCATTCCCTCACAACATACCCACTGTATTTAGTGGCCATCCCGCTGAAGCGAGGCCTATAACTTACCATAGAGTGATACTTCTTATATCAAATGGGGCTTACATAACACAACTACCACCAAATATCAGTTTTCGTGATCTTTCATTGCCGAAAAACCAAACCTACCACATCTATGGTACTTCTTAGTAAAAGCGAGGCCTGAAACTACCACCGTCGTGGTCATCATAAAAGATCACGGCCAACACCTCCATACCCATCCCATGAATATGAAGATGACATGCTCAATGCCATGCCTACTATGCATCATCTCTATCATCATGCCACATGTCATGAATCATATTAACATGTCATGAATAAAATCATTGCCATCATTCCAAAAATGATTATAATCTCAGTTTGACATAAACATCATGTACATATTTTAAGCATCAAACTAACTCCAATAATATCAAAAGTACAAAGGAATAAACTATATTACAACATTATCATTATGGTAATAATATTATAAATCAACTTCAAGAACATCACTTATCACATCATAATAATTAACATAACATTCAACCAATTCGAACATAATTATTGGATTTTTCAATAAGGCTAGTAGTTGATTTCAATTTATCCGGACAAACTGAGTCCCCTCACGGCCATTAGAACACTTAGCCAAATCCCTTACATTACTGTAAGTGAGCATTGGATTACAACCATTATTCTAAAATATAACTCAGTCTATTTCCTATATCCAATATTACATTCCAAATAGATGTTATACAATATTCTTTTCTATTGCTCAATCATACAAATAACATAGAGAATTTCATGCTCAATAAAGGTACAAAGTATTATTTTCCCTCACCTAAAAAGTTCGCGAAGTGTAGGTGATGAATCAAAGCGCATTCCTACTTGAAATCAATCAATAAAACGCTCGGGATGTGCTGCACATTTATTTAAAGGTTCTAAGTACCGTTAACACATGAATTATTAAATCCCTCTTAATAGTTCATATTAAATAAATGTGATGTATGTTGCTGTTCCAACTATAATCTACGGTCATCCTAAGGTTTAAGGTTAAAGGTGAAGGTTGAATCTAAATATGGCATGGTCAATCATACATAATTTGATTTCATGCTAACAAGACAATTAAAATCTTGTCTAAGCAATAAGTAACTGCTCTTTTAAGTTTACTAATAATTTTACTAAAAATAAAATAAGAAAATAGATAACTAGAGTTATAATTTTAACATATAAAATAATTTAACTTAATGAAATGATAACAATTACAAAGACGACCGTTGGATGAATGGAGAAAAAAACATTGAAAATCATGCTTAATGAAAACTATATTAGTGATGAAAATAATAAGGTCATCTAAAATAATTTCTTATTAAAGTAATAATTTTGCTTGAACTTCAAGCTAGTGGAATACATAGACAACAAAAAAAAATGATTTAAATCCTTGAGTACTTCAGTAAAATGAGAAAAGTATAAAAAATAAGGTTGTAAATCCAAATCATAACATTAAATGGAGAGAAAAATAACTTAAAAAAAAAAAATCTACATCATCCAATATTTTTTTTTTATCAAAATGAAATCAATTGAACAATTTACATTAGTAGCCCACCCCCAAAGGCCCCTTGCTGATCTGGTCTACATCTGAAATTTTGGGTCATGAATTCCCACAATAATCCCCCATTGAAGATAATAGTTCATTTAATATGTGGGTCATGGTAGCAAAAGATCTTGAATGCTTTCCAAAATGAAGAGTTCGTTTAAGCAACAACAATGCATTAGACGTCCATAAAGGTGAGTTGCTGACTAGCCACCAAGACCTCACAGTCAAGGCATGAAGGAAAACATGTATACTTAAGGGGTACTAATCGGTCAAGGCATAAGAATCAAGCCCAACAACGGGTTTACAGCATGCTAGCCTTAATCTAGGTTCAAGAGCCTCTAAGGATATTTTGATGGAATTAGAAATAAGGAAATGGATGGGACCTGAGGAATGAAACAATGGAAAAAGGGGCTTACCGGTAGTGTTTCAAGTCCAAACAGTCCTAAGTATCCTAGATTCATGGGTTGATTTCCCTGATTTTGTAAACTATCTATTGTCTTGATGTTGGAGGCAAGGAGAAGAATTAATGTAATAACAAGATCAGATGACTTACCGTTTGGGAGGATCGGCCACTGCTCAACACTGGTTGGGGAGCGTTCTTGCTCGGGTTGGGGTTGCTTCCACTATAAGGAGTTCGAGAATATGGAACCACATCTGGCTGCCATCGTATGGGTTTAAAAAGAAACGGGATCGGTGAGAAAATCTAAGGTTTACTTACCAAAGGAGACGGAAGAGGATTCGATGGAGAGGGAGTTTCCGTCTTAGAGAAGGAGAGAAGAAAGAAGGTTGAATTTGGGGAAATTTCAATCGGTGGATTTGGATGCTACCGTTAGAAGGGGAGAAAGAAAGGGAAAGGAAAGGAAAGGGGAAAGCAAGAGGGATACGGTGGTGCAAAAGAATTTGGGATTTTGGATTTTTAATCGGTAACTTAGGGATTTTAGAGACAAATGGGGAAAGTGAGGGAAATCAAGGTGTGGGTTTCCAAAGGGGCCCACAAGGGTTTGGGTGTTTATATTTGATTAATTCATTGATTATATATTATATTCAAGTTTATTAAAATTTAAACTTAATTATTGATTCAGTAGTTTAATTATTTATTTACAAAAAAAAAGAAATCAAATTTTAATTTATCATTTGAATTTAATTAAAATCTCAGCTAAATAAATCTTATTAATTTATAAATTTTGGATTTTTTTTCATTATACAATTCCAATTGGAACCCTTAACTTTGCAAATTTAAAATCTAATTTGATAATTTATTTTCCGGTCACTTAATTTCAACTTGAAGGGGACAAATTTGAAAATTCTAATTGAGGGGAAAATATGTGTGCATTGGGGAACCTAAATTAATAAAATTCTAGATTTTTGTGTGTTTATTTATTTTATTTTAAAAAATAAAAATAAAGGAAAAATAACATATAATTTCACACAACACAATCAAGAGACCCATTTGCTATTTTAGTTTTACCCGATTTGATTTACCCGTTATTCCGGGTCGGGTCATCACATCCTACCCCTCTTAAAACAAATTTCATCCTCGAAATTTAGCTAAAAATACGTACCCTGCTCATCGAACAATTCTGGGTGCCGTCGTTGCATCTCGTCCTTTCTTTCGCACGTCGAACCTTCGACTCCATGATATTGCCAAAGAACTCTCATTAAAGGAATGGTCTTTGTGCGCAAAACTTGATCCTTGGTATCTAGAATCTTCACCAGCTTTTCTTCATAAGTTGCATCTTCACTAACCTCCACATCTTCCCAATTCAGAACATGAGAAGGGTCTGCTTGGTACTTTCTTAATACTGACACATGAAAAACATTATGAACTCTGCTGAGTTGTGATGGAAGTGCAAGCCTGTACGCCACTTCTCCAATCCTGTCCATGATTGCAAACAGTCCAATGAACCTAGGAGATAGTTTCCCTTTGCTACCAAACCGTTGAATGCCTCTCCGTGGTGAAATTCTAAGAAAGACACAATCACCAACTGCAAAATCTAAATGACTTCGCCTACGGTCCGCATAGCTTTTCTGACGACTCTGAGCTGTCAGTAGTCTTTGTCGGACCAACTTCACTTTCTCTGTTGTTTCCCGGATTATATCCGGTCCCAATTTTACTTTATCGCTCGGTTCTGTCCAACATAAAGGTGATCTGCACTGTCTGCAGTACAATGCCTCAAATGATGCCATCTTGATGCTAGACTGGTAACTGTTGTTGTAGGCAAACTCCACCACAGGTAAATAATCCTCCCAACTTCCCTTAGAATCTAAAACACAAGCGCGAAACATGTCTTCTAGAATCTGGATAGTTCGTTCAGACTGTCCATCCGTCTGAGGGTGAAACGCGGTATTGAAATGAAGTTGGGTACCCAACTGATCCTGAAGGCTCTGCCAAAATTTGGATAGGAATCTAAAATCTCTGTCGGATACAATGGAAACTGGTATTCCATGCAACTTAACAATTCGATCCAGATACAATTTACCTAAGGTCTCCATAGCGTCTGTCATCTTCATTGCAATGAAATGAGCTGATTTGGTCAATCTATCAACTACAACCCACATTGCATCATGTCCTTTCTGCGATCTTGGTAATCCGGTTACAAGTCCATGGTGACATGATCCCATTTCCATTCGGGTATATCGAGAGGTTGTAACTTTCTTGATGGTTTTTGATGCTTAACTTTTACCTGCTGCCATGTTAAACATCAAGCCACATATTCTGCTACTTATCTTTTCATGCTGCGCCACCAAAACTGTTGTTGCATATTTCGATACATGTTTGTTCCTCCAGGGTGAACTGCAAATTGCCTATGATGAAAGTGTTTGAGAACCTCTTCTCTACACTGCTCTGCCAGTGGCACATAAAGTCTCCATTGGTAAGTCAAATCACTATCTGTTCTCACAACCCAACCTGTTGGGCCTTTGCTATCCATGATTGATTTGCGAATCTTGGCTACCACCTCGTCTGTTTTCTGGGCTGTCAAGACCCGGTCCACTAAAGCTTGATGAGATATTACATTGCCCAGTTTCTCCAAACCATGTTCTCCCACTAGACTAGCAATAACGCCTCGAGATTTCCTGCTCAAGGCAACGGCCACCACATTGGCTTTTCCTGGCTGATAAGAAATCTCGAAGTTGAAGTCGCTCAAATATTCTAACCATCTGCGCTGCCTCAGATTCAAGTCCTTCTGAGTGAGCAAGTACTTTAGACTACGGTGATCGGAAAATACTTCAAAGTGCTCACCAAACAAATAATATCTCCAAATCTTCAGCTCAAACACCACTGATGCTAACTCAAGATCATGAGTTGGGTAATTTTGCTCATGCACTTTCAGTTGCTGAAACCCATAAGCCACCACCTGTTCGAGCTGCATTAAAACACAACCCAATCCGTCACAGGAAGCATCACAACAGACAACATACCCACGACCTCTCTCTGGAATAATCAAAACTGGAGAAGTAGTCAGTTTTTCCTTCAACTCTGTAAAAGCTGTTTCACAAGCCTCACTCCATATGAATTTAGCTCCTTTTCTTGTCAACTTAGTCATAGGAACTACTATCTTAGAGAAATTCGGAATGAAACGACGGTAATATCCAGCCAAGCCCAAGAAACTACGAATTTCAAATACACTGTGAGGTCTCTCCCATTTCAATACTTCTTCGACCTTGGCTGGATCCACTGCCACTCCACCTTCTGAGACCACATGGCCTAAGAACTGCACCTCTTTTAGCCAGAACTCATATACTCAATTTAGCATATAATTGATGATCCCTTAGTAACTGTAAGATTGTTCTTAACTGATATTCATGTGCTTCTTTAGATCCCGAGTAGATTAAGATGTCATCAATGAACACTTCCACAAAATGATCTAAGTATGGCTTGAAGATTCTGTTCATCAAATCCATAAATGTAGCTGGTGCATTGGTCACACCAAAAGGCATAACCACGAATTCATACTGGCCGAATCTAGTGCAGAAAGCTGTCTTTGCTATATCGTATTCTCTCACCCGCACTTGATGATATCTGGACCGAAGATCTATCTTAGAAAACCATTTAGATCCTCGTAACTGATCGAACAAATCGTCGATTCGAAGAAGCGGGTACTTGTTCTTAATGGTTACCTTGCTCAACTTCCTGTAGTCTATACACATCCTCATTGAGCCATCCTTTTTTTTCACAAATAAAGCTAGAGCACCCCACGGAGATGTACTCCGACAAATGAAACCAACCTTAGTCAGTTCTGCCAATTGACGCTTCAACTCTACCAACTCTGTTGGTGCCATTCTATATGGTGACATAGAAATAGGCGAAGTTCCAGGGAGTAAGTCTATGGAGAATTCAACTTCTCTTCTTGGGAGTAACTGCGTCAACTCGTCCGGAAACACATCTGGAAAGTCACACACCACCTTAGGTATTTCTAATCCAAGCGGCTCTGCGTTCTCCCAACCCATACTGGATATGTGACCAATTTTGTTCTTTGTCACACATGGTTCGGGGGATTTACTCAATTTCTCGGTAAAGACAACTCTTGAAGGTGAACACCCAGATACTCTCCTCCGAGCACAATCTAAAGTAACGTTATGAGCTGTTAACCAATCCATTCCTAATATGGCTTCAAACCTAGTCATACCCAACACAAGTAGTTCAAACTCTAACTCCACACCTCCAATCGCTAATACACGTGATTTACAAGTTCTAATTACTTTAGTATATCTCCCTATGGGGCTTTTAATATTCACAGGTTCTTCTAATTCATCCATACATAAATCCAGACGACCAACCAAAAGACTAGATATGAAGGAGTGAGAAGCTCCAGAGTCAAAAAGTACTCTAGACCATTCACCAAACAATAATAGCATACCTTGCATCATTGGAGGTTCTGCAGTCTCATCATCTACGGGAGCCATAGCATAAATGTGGCCTTGAACTACGGGATGCCCACGTCCTGTGTTCTGCTGCTGGCTTCCTGTATGTGCTGCCGGTGCTACTGGCATTGGCTGGACAACAGGAAGCGGCTGAGAAGATCCAGTCCTCTGCGAACAATACGTGGAGATATGCCCCATCTCCTTACAATAATAGCACTGTACTGGCCCTCGAATTGCTGAATTGGCCTTGGAGGTTGGCGACATCTGTTGGCCTTATGTCCCCACTGATTACACTTGAAACACTGCACTTGTTCCTGTCCACCTGATGACTGTTGCTGCCTAGAAGAAGTCATTTGATCAACAGGAGTATCGGGTTTCCTCCTCTTGACATTCCGATCATCAGGCCTCATCCCACTAAAAGGTCTCTAATTTGAAGTCTGTAAGGCTTCTGATGCTGCCTCCTCAATCTCGATGGCCCTATGATACACTTCTGCAAAAGTGGTAAGTCCCGACCCATCCATAGAAAATCTGATCAAGGGACGAAGTCCCTGGGTAAACCGCTTAATCTTCATCTCTTCTGAAGTAATTAGATCTGTAGTATAGCGTGCTAATTCTTTGAACTTAGCCCCACACTGAGCCACAGTGTCGTTGCCTTGCTTCAAATCAAAGAACTTTGAAATTTTTGATTGATGGACCTGTAAAGAAAAGTACTCAGCTAGAAAAGCTTGATAGAAGTCATCCCAAGTATTTAATTCTCCATTCAGTCCTTCCAGATCGGTCCACCATTCCTCTGCTGTACCACTCAGCTGCATAGTGACTAGAATAATACGGAGATCATCCTCTTGCACGCTTATGCTATCCATAATTCTGTCTATCTTCTTTAGCCAACTCTTTGCATCTGTTGGTTCCGAATCTCCCCTGAACATGGGAGGATGTTGGCGCTTAAATTCTTGAATTGCCACCATCTCCTTGGTTTCCTGAGCAGCACGATTCCTGCCATGAGTCCGTTGTACTATTGTCAAAACTTCCTGTGCTATTCTTAGCACAGTATTTGGATCTACATTCATTGGAGGAGGAGTAGGAGGAGGAGGTGGTGGAGGTGGAGGATGTCTCTAAAACCATCCTAAAGCCGTACTCTCCCCTACACCCTCAACGAAATTTTCTCTGCTAACCTCTCGATTAGTAGATCTGGCCCTATCTCCTCTCCTTCCTCGACAATTGTTTGGTCTAGCCATTCTAGTAAAACCAAGAGAAATACATCAGTTTCAATATTAGGCAAGATAAAAAGCCATTGAACACAAATATTCTTTTCCATTAATACTTATGCTCGACTACTTATATTTTATTCACAAATCAAGACATCATATTCTTCTGCCAAAATCTACCATCTTAAAGTTTCTACCCTCACTCACTTAGGATAGAAAAGGAACTAATTTGTCTCTAATCTCGGCTCAACCTCGTACTCCCAGTCCACGAGTTGAACCCAAACTCTGATACCAACTGTGACGCCCCGCCCCTCTCTACAGCCTAAACAGATCGTGGCCCGCTTAACTGCAAATTGAACGGGCGTCACTCAATGCAATAACGCATCTAACGGCCTTAGATCATAGATTTGTGGCTGGGAAAAAATAAGTATATATTTTTTTTAAGATTGTGAATGAAATAATGAAGCCATCAAATCCTTCAAGCCCAATTTACACATTGCATAAATCATAATGTCGTCGACAATATGAATAAATAACATCTATCATTAACATCACATTTAATCTCACTACTCACATCCCATTCCATAAAATAAAATAAAATCAATATCCTCAAAGTTCTCAATTATTTCAAGCTAACCAATCAAATCTCTCAAAATACGCAATATCAAATAAAATAAATTCAATCACACGAATCCACGACTATACTAAGAAATTAAATATTCATCCTTGAGTCCCTAAACGTCAGTTGTTTCTTCCAATCCTAAGTCCAGAGGATTACCTGTAATTTAAGGGGTGTGAGCTCCAAGCCCAGTGAAGGAATACAATAATTTATACCCAACATAATATCACCATTATTCTCTATAAATATGAACTTAAAACATAATTAAATAATATGCTTTTAATATCCATGCATTATGCCATGCAATGCACAATGTTCAATGTAATGTTCAATATCTCATTCCTCCACAACATACCCACTATATTTGGTAGCCATCCCGTTGAAGCGAGGCCTATAACTTACCATAGAGTGGTACTTCCTATATCAAATGGGGCTTACATAACACAACTACCACAAAATATCAGTCTTTGTGATCTTTTATGGCCTAGAAACCAAACCTACAACATGTGTAGTACTTCTCACTAAAAGTGAGGCCTGAAACTACCACCGTCGTGGTCATCATAAAAGATCACGGCCAACTCCTCCATACCCATCCCATGAATATGAAAATGACATGCTCAATGCCATGCCTACTATGCATCATCTCTATCATCATGCCACATGTCATGAATCATATTAACATGCCATGAATAAAATCATTGCCATCATTCCAAAAATGATTATAATCTCAGTTTGACATAAACATCATGTACATATTTTAAGCATCAAACTAACTCCAATAATATCAAAAGTACAAAGAAATAAACTATATTACAACATTATCATTATGGTAACAATATTATAAATCAACTTCAAGAACATCACTTATCACATCATAATAATTAACATAACATTCAACCAATTCGAACATAATTATTGGATCTTTCAATAAGGCTAGTAGTTGATTTCAATTTATCCGGACAAACTGAGTCCCCTCACGGCCATTAGAACACTTAGCCAAATCCCTTACATTACTGTGAGTAAGCACCGGATTACAACCACTATTCTAAAATATAATTCAGTCTATTTCTTATATCCAATATTACATTCCAAATACATGTCATACAATATTCTTTTCTATTGCTCAATCATACAAATAATATAGAGAAATTCATGCTCGATAAATGTATAAAGTATTATTTTCCCTCACCTAAAAAGTTCGCGAAGTGTAGATGATGAATCAAAGCGCATTCCTACTTGAAATCAATCAATAGAACGCCCGGAAAGTGCTGTACATTTATTTAAAGGTTCCAAGTACCGTTAACACATGAATTATTAAATCCCTCTTAATAGTTCATATTAAATAAATGTGACGTATGTTGCTGTTCCAACTATAATCTATGGTCACCTAAGGTTCAATGTTAAAGGTGAAGGTTGAATCTAAACATGGCATGGTCAACCATACCTAATTTGACTTCATGCTAACAAGACAATTAAAATCTTGTCTAAGCAATAAGTAACTGCACTTTTAAGTTTACTAATAATTTTACTCAAAATAAAATAGGAAAATAGATAACTAGCGCTATAACTTTAACATATAAAATAATTTAACTTAATGAAATGATAACAATTACAAAGACGACCGTTGGATGAATGGAGAAAAAAACATTAAAAATCATGCTTAATGAAAGCTACATTAGTGATGAAAATAATAAGGTCATCTAAAATAATTTCTTATTAAAGTAATAATTTTGCTTGAACTTCAAACTAGTGGAATACATAGACAACAACAAAAAAAAAAAAAAACGATTTAAATCCTTGAGTACCTCAGTAAAATGAGAAAAGTATAAAAAGTAATGTTGTAAATCCAAATCATAACATTAAATGGAGAGAAAAATAACTTTTAAAAAAAATCTACATCATCAAAATTTTTTTTTTTCAAAATGAAATCAATTGAACAATTTACATTAGTAGCCCACCCCAAAGGCCCCTAGCTGATCTGGTCTACATCTGAAATTTTGGGTCATGAATTCTCACAATAATCCCCCATTGAAGATAATAGTTCATTTAATATGTGGGTCATGGTAGCAAAAGATCTTGAATGCTTTCCAAAATGAAGAGTTCGTTTAAGCAACAATAATGCATTAGACGTCCATAAAGGTGAGTTGCTGACTAGCCACCAAGACCTCACAGTCAAGGCATGAAGGAAAACATGTATACTTAAGGGGTACTAATCGGTCAAGGCATAAGAATCAAGCCCAACAACGGGTTTACAGCATGCTAGCCTTAATCTAGGTTCAAGAGCCTCTAAGGATATTTTGATGGAATTAGAAATAAGGAAAGGGATGGGACCTGAGGAATGAAACAATGGAAAAAGGGGCTTACCGATAGTGTTTCAAGTCCAAACAGTCCTAAGTATCCTAGATTCATGGGTTGATTTCCCTGATTTTGTAAACTATCTATTGTCTTGATGTTGGATTGATGTTGGAGGCAAGGAGAAGAATTAATGTAATAACAAGATCAGATGACTTACCGTTTGGGAGGATCGGCCACTGCTCAACACTGGTTGGGGAGCGTTCTTGCTCGGGTTGGGGTTGCTTCCACTATAAGGAGTTCGAGAATATGGAACCACATCTGGCTGCCATCGTATGGGTTTAAAAAGAAACGGGATCGGTGAGAAAATCGAAGGTTTACTTACCAAAGGAGACGGAAGAGGATTCGATGGAGAGGGCGTTTCCGTCTTAGAGAAGGAGAGAAGAAAGAAGGTTGAATTTGGGGAAATTTCAGTCGGTGGATTTGGATGCTACCGTTAGAAGGGGAGAAAGAAAGGGAAAGGAAAGGAAAGGGGAAAGCAAGAGGGATACAGTGGTATAAAAGAATTTGAGATTTTGGATTTTTAATCGGTAACTTAGGGATTTTGGAGACAAATGGGGAAAGTGAGGGAAATCAAGGTGTGGGTTTCCAAAGGGGCCCACAAGGGTTTGGGTGTTTATATTTGATTAATTCATTGATTATATATTATATTCAAGTTTATTAAAATTTAAACTTAATTATTGATTCAGTAGTTTAATTATTTATTTACAAAAAAAAGAAATCAAATTTTAATTTATCGTTTGAATTTAATTAAATTCTCAGCTAAATAAATCTTATTAATTTATAAATTTTGGATTTTTTTTTAATTATACAATTCCAATTGGAACCCTTAACTTTGCAAATTTAAAATCTAATTTGATAATTTATTTTCGGTCACTTAATTTCAACTTGAAGGGGACAAATTTGAAAATTCTAATTGAGGGGAAAATGTGTGTGTATTGGGGAACCTAAATTAATAAAATTCTAGATTTTTGTGTGTTTATTTATTTTATTTTAAATTATATAAATAAAAGAAAATTAACATATAATTTCACACAACACAATCAAGAGACCCATTTGCTATTTTAGTTTTACCCGATTTGATTGACCCGCTATTCTGGGTGGGGTCATCACAACCATTGTGTTCCGTTTTAAATTTTAACTGGTTTAGAATCAAGAAAAAGTAAATTTGACTGAGTTTTGAGTGTGTAAAACCGATTTCAAGTTTAAGGAAAAACATGATTTTTCTTGTAACATGATTTTTCTTGTGTCAGCTTGATTTTGGTGTTTAAATCAGATGACTTAATCAGTATTAAAGCTTCAAATTATTCCCTACGGTAAGAGGACTCACTGAGGAGTCCATCTAACCGGTTGGATGTGAAAATCGAATCCAGAAAATCCACTGTTTCTGGATTCGTATTTCACTCTACTGCTGTTTGCTGTTGTAGACAGAGGAGGAAGACGACTCTCGGAAGGTCTGAGAGTTGTGCTTCGGACGTTCCTAAGCTGACATCTTCGGACGTTTCGAACTTGAGTTGGGGACTTCGAAATGTCCAAAGGCCAACGGTTTCTCCCTCCTCTGCTTCGAGTCATTCCGAGTTACCTTCGGAAGGATCGAACCTCTCGGACGATCCGAGCTTCTCTCGGCATGTACCAAGACACACCGAGACCCACTGAGACTTTGTTTTCTGTTTTTCAGTTCGAAAGCACTTTCGGACAGTCCGAGACTTGACCCTCGAACGTTCCGAAGATCAGAACCACATTCCGAGGTTCTGTGAACTAGTTTTGACAATGGGTTGGATGGTCCGAAGTCACAGTATCTGGTTCCAAGGCATGTTCCGAAGAACCCAGTTTTTTAATTTTAAATCTTGGTTGATTGATGATGTATGTGTTAGATCCTAGGTTTTCATGTGATGTTTATACCCCTTTGATAAATAAAATTGTACTAACTCCTTCTTCTCTTATTACTATAGTGTATTATTTATTCTATTCACTTCCAAGCTGATTCTATTTGTCGGGCACTGAGTGACTTCATTTGCAGGCCGACGCTATATCTGTTAGGCACTGAGTGACCTCTAGGCTAACTCAATATGTCAATCTGGTCATGTCCAGAAGACAATATGAGAAGTGGCATGGGTTCTTGTACATCTAGACCTAACTCAATACGTCAATCTAGTCTTGTCCAGAAGACAATATGAGAATTGGTCTGAGCACCTATTTATTATTATATTGTGGATTATTGTAATTTAAAATGGTTAGAAACCAAGTACGAGACTCAGTTCCATTTACCCTGGAGATTCTTGGGAAAAAAGTATGGTTTTGAAATACTACTAGTATGTATTTCTTTGATTGCTATGTATGTTGGCTAATTTTGTACTACACACTTGTTTGCATGTTGACAGAGACTTCGAGACCACATAATTTCGGTGAGGCAACTTAACTTTACAGTAGGTGTAAATCAGGTTTATAAGATGGATCTTGAGCAATGAGTGGTTTCAAGTGTTGATGAACCCACCCATATGCCTGGACATGATGCACTGTTGTAAGAAGTGCTTATGATGATTATAGGTGATGATGTTGATTATGAGTTATGTAATACTGCTTCCACGTATCCTTGACTATTGAACCATTATCAGCCATGTGTGTGTTGGTTTACGTCTACTGGACCAGGGGTGTCGATAGTTGCTAACTTGGGGAGTGTCAGTACCGGCCATGTGAGGGTCGGAGATTACTTGCAATGATTTATTTTGATTGTGTGGGGACTTAATACAATGGTCTCAGCGTAGTATGTAGGTGTTACGATAGATGACAGCAGTGATGGAATGATGTTGAGATTTTTATTGGCAAGTATGAGATATCATATTACAAATATTGATTATTTAACTAACCTGGTATTTCATTAGACTGCGTTGTTATATTTCCTTCATTGGGCTAGTTAGCTCACACCACTCACATTTCAGGAGATGTGCCCGAGGAGGAGAACCCTCCGTATGAAGCTTAGGATGGATAAGCTGCTGGGTTACCTTGGGATTCTCACTGAGGGGAATTCCGTTATCTTTGTCTTTTGGTTCCTCGAACCATATGTTTTTGTAAAGTACCATATGTGGTACTTAGTTTGTGTTGATGTGATGTATTAAACCGTTTTGTATTCCGTAGTTACTCTGGTTATGAGATAATAATATTTGTCTATGGAAATATTAATTTGTGAAATGTGATTGTTATGGGGAGGCTTATGGTATATGTTTGAGTCCACCTGTTGGGCTCATGTGTGGCTCTTGTTTCTGGGCCAAACCTTTGATCTGGCCTAGTTAGAATCTTGAGATTAGTTTTTTTTAAAAAAAATCAGTGACGTTCCGGGCCCACTTCTGAATCGGGGCGTTACAGCTTAATTAAGAGTTGAGGGTACTATCAGATAATTAGTCAATCGACATTCATCTTCAATGTCACATGATCAACAAATAACCAGTGATGAATATTGTAATCAAGGGTTGAAAATTCGGTATTAGTCGATACGATATATCGACCGATATCACATGAGATTTTTCTCTCTTACTTTTTTTTTTTAAAGTATTAATATCAGCTGATATTGTAAATATCAGCCGATACGTATCGTATCAGCTGATATATAACGTTTTCAAAACCGATATATATCGGCCGATACGATACATATCGGCCGATATCTCGACCCCTGATTGTAATTAAAAAGAATATTCATGCAAGATAATCTCATTGAGAGAAATAACTTGCTCTATTGTTAGTTCCATAACATTTGAGGTGATGATCTTATCTATTTAATTTTTTTTTATAATCAAGGCTCTCAGAACACCCAACTAATTTTTGGGATATATACAAGTCTTTATACCTACACACACTGAATAACTCTACAAAAAATAACCCTTTTAAGTGAAATGAGAATCGAACTTAAACTCCCATTTTCCTAAACAAACGTTTTAAGTTATCCAACTTATTTAATTAAGGGTGCCCATCCTAGCACGGGCATACTCTTTTAGGAGACACGGATTTTAGTAAACTTTCCATTTTGCTCTCCATCCATCTGCAGAAATTGGTTCACTTTCCAGTGAATTGGTTCACTCATCGGTACACCGATTTGGACTCTTTTCATTTCCAAGTGAATCGGTTTGAACCAATTTATGTGGATGGATGAAGGACAAAGTGGGAAATCCGAAAAACCCATGCCTCTTAAAAAAAATTTCCCGTGTTAAAATGGCCACCTTTACCTTTGTCTTATTCTTAATGGAGAAGCTGGCATACGGCACTACACAAATATGACAATTTTCTACCCTCCTTTATTTGACCATCTCACCGTCAAATATATCATTATTGAATCTCTTTGTGCGGTTGTGCCAACTTTAAACCACACTAAAGTTATGAAAGTGAAATTTGTTGGGTTTTGATTGAGACATTGGTGCTTTTATAATACTATATGTATATTTGTGAGATATTCAATTTTTCTTCTCATTCTATTCTCTAATTTTGAAAAGAGTAAATAAATATCAAGTTCTTGAATATAGAAAGATAAGATTGAAAAAAAAATCAATTTCACAAATTTATGTATAATGTTATATAAAACATCATTGTCCTATCTAAATTTTAATGCATTTTGCGTGACTATAAGTAGATATATAGTATTTTCTTTTCTCTTTTTCTGTTCTTTTCAAAAGTGAAAGTTGTTTTCTATAAGAAAAATTCTAAGTGAGTTATCAAGTTTCTTTATTGAGAAAGGCTGTTAGTGAGATGTATATTTTTCGATAGAACATATAGTGAATAATAAGGATATTAACGGTGTAAATTTTGAGCTCAGTCTGATCATTGTGGATTTGTAATCTTAGATTTTGATAATTTGATTGCTGTACAACTGTTGATTTTTCATACACCATTTTATAAAATTATGATTATTGAATCAAAGAGTTTCCTTTAAGTTATATAATTTATTAAGACCTCTATTAATCTCATTGAACCATATAAGACTCGTTCTATAATAAGTGTAAACTTTCCATATTTAAATAAGTACTTGAGTCTTTATAAGCCTTTTTTTTTTATAATAAGAGATAGTGAACTTATTAATTTTGTCAGTTTTTTTCTAAAATATAAAAATAATAAAACAAACATGCTGCTTTTGGATGGGGGTAATGGCCCATTACCCCTATTTGGTAACTAAGGTAGAAGGGTAAAAAATCAACTTTTTATCCATTCCCCTCAATTTTTGAAAACCCTTTTTAAAGGAGGGATTTCATATTATTTGATATTACCAGAGTAACTCCTCCAAAATTTATCCCCAATCCGAAGAAAGGTAGAATCTCTAAAAAGTTAAAGTTACAGTGAAACGTGCCACTGAGCCTCACTAGTTACGGCTTCACGGCAATTGCTGAAAGTCTAACCACTATATCTACTGAAGTTTTAAAGGCATCATGGAAGTTGGTTGTGAGACTAATATATATTTTTTTAATTTACTTGTAGAAACAGTGGGAAACCTAGCGTAAAATCCTCATTGGTGATACCTTGCTTTTAGGAGACACTAGGTGAAGCCATAGGGGCTCGAATGTGACACCTCGCTCTTCATGAGACTAGCACTTTAAAATGTGCAGAGTACTGTCTGGGCAGTAATGATCAGCACAATTCACCCTCTTGGTCTATTTTTGAGCTGCACCGTTCAAATTTGCATGCTTGAAATTGGTGTCCTTGGTGGATCTTCCATGTATCTATAAAACACCTACATTAATATAGAAAAGACAATGCAATCGGCCATGGGTGCAGAGAGACTCCCTCGTACCTTCCTTTCCTTCCTATGTACTTGTCTAACCTTCTTGCCTTCTCTGGTAACAACAGCACCAGCTACGTCGTTGGAGGAAGTGGAAGTACTTCTCAAATGGAAAGCAAGCCTCCTCCAAAACCATGCTCTTCATTCTTGGAAGCTCCCCTCTGCCAATTCCAATTTCATTGCTAATGGCACCGTCAAAAACAGCTCCCCATGCAAATGGTATGGAATCAAATGCAACCATGAAGGAAGTGTGTCTTGGATAAATTTGTCGAATTTGAGTCTGCAAGGTAAACTTGATAGCTTCAACTTCTTCTCACTCCCGGACCTTGTCAATCTCAATCTCAGCTCCAACTCACTCTTTGGAACCATTCCTCTTCAAATTGGCAATCTTTCCAAACTCACAATCCTTGATCTCACTGCAAATGACTTGTCTGGTTCGCTTACTCGGCAATTGGTAGACCTTACCAATTTGTCCATTCTCTACCTTGGCAACAAGAGAATAAATGGTTTCATTCCTCCATCATTGGGTAAGTTGAGCCAACTGACCATATTCTCCCTTCACAAAAATCAAATTTCAGGCTCAACTCCGGTGCAATTTGGAAATCTTGTGAATCTTGATATGCTGGACTTGTCCGCGAACCTTTTGACCTGTTCTATCCCTTCGGCTTTAGGAAACTTGACTAAGCTCACATTCTTGAACCTTGACCGTAATCATATTTTTGGGTCCATCCCTCCAGAATTGGGAAACCTCAAGAACTTGGTTAACCTTAGTTTAGAGTTCAACAATCTCACTAGTCATGTACCCCTGTCTCTAAGAAATTTGACCATGCTCAGGTCTTTGAACCTTGCCTCCAATCACCTGACAAGTTCTCTGCACCATCTATTCTCAAATATGTCAAATTTAAATAAGCTAATCTTGACAAAAAACTTATTTTTTGGCCATTTACCCCAAGAAATATGCAGGGGAGGATCACTTGAAAGACTTATTGCACATGACAACCTCTTTAATGGCTCCATCCCCAGAAGCTTGAAGAATTGCACTGGTTTATACACTCTTCGATTGGACAACAACCATCTCACAGGAAATATATCTGAAGCCTTTGGAATATATCCGAATGCGATACTCATTAATCTCAGTGGCAACAGATTCTATGTTGAGCTCTCACCAATTGGGGAGAATGCAAACAATTGAGAAGACTCGAAATATCGAGAAACAACTGTCACTGGTAGAATACCACCTGGGTTGGGAGAACTGAGTCAGCTGGGAGTACTTGACATTTCGTCAAACCATATAGAAGGAGAAACACCAAAGGAATTGGAGATGATGACCAATTTAGTAAACTTGATCATAAATGATGACCATCTATCTGGTATGATACCTAATCAGATTGGAAGGCTATCCAATGTGGAGACGATGGATCTATCGACAAACAATCTTTTCGGTCCAATACCTAAACAAATAGGGGATTGCTCCAAATTGAGGAATTTGGGAATGAAAGGAAATAGTTTGAATGGAAGCATTCCTGTCCAAATTGGGAATCTAATAAACCTACAGGAAGTATTAGATTTCAGTATGAACATGCTTACTGGCGAGATACCCGTGCAGTTTGGAAATTTACAGAAGCTGGAAATGCTTAATCTCTCACACAACAGGCTTTCAGGTTCCCTTCCCAACAACAAAGCCTTACAACAGGCCTCTGCTAATGCATTTGTTGGAAACAGAGGTCTATGTGGTGAAAAACAAGGATTGAAACCTTGCAGTAATTTCTTTCTGAAAGAAAACAATTATGTTAGCAAATGCATAAAAGTGGTGATCTTCATTATTCTTCCTATCTTTGTAGTAATGCTTCTTTTAATTTTCTGTGGTGGCGGCGGCATTTATATACTTCTCAACAAAGAATTAAATGCAATAAGGAGGATCAAGAACTGTGCAGATCACTTCTCAATATGGAATTACAATGGGAAGATGGTCTATGAAGACATCATAGAAGCAACAAAGGGCTTTGACGACGAATACCGCATTGGTTCAGGAGGGTCTGGTAGCGTTTACAGAGCTGATTTACCCAATGGTCAAGTGGTAGCAGTGAAGAGGTCTCATCTTATAGAAGGAAATGAGATCATAAACCAGAGATGTTTTAGAAATGAGATCAAAGTGTTAACAGAAATCCGCCATCGGAATATTGTAAAGCTTTATGGATTTTGTTCCCATTCTCATTGCTCATTTCTAGTGTACGAGTACATGGAAAGAGGAAGCTTAGCAAGCATGCTTGGAACAGAGGACAGAGCTTTGAAGTTGGAGTGATGTAACATGGTGTATAGGGTAAGTTGGGGCTATTGATGTTATCTTTGTAGTAATCCTAAACCTATATATAGAAGTCTTTTAGTCATACCCTTATGAAGGGTTCTCTCGGACCCATCTAGGATCATAAGAATGGCCTATGCTTGAATATAATGCTTATCAAAAATTAACTTGCGTTAAGTGTATGGTTTTTATTTCATCCAAGATGAATTGTGAGTAAAAAAAAAATAATTCTCTTTTGAGAAGAGTCGTATCTTTTGTCATAAGAAAGTGCTCTTACTAGAACGTGCGTCTCCAAAATCTGATGTCGTAGATTCAAATCCGGGCAAACACATGTCTATGATAGTTGATTTGGGAGGAAATAATAACAATTGCAAGATATCAAGGACCTAAATGTACAGATTTAAAAAAAAAATGTTTAAATAATAACAATTGCAAAATATCAAGAACCTAATTGTAAAGATTTCAAGGTATTCCAGAAGCTCATTGTGCCCATTAACAGACTTGACGATTCAGATCTTCAATCTCTGCTTCGAGTAATTTAATGTACTTCACTGCATCCATTTAAAATGCACCAATAAAATATTGAAACCCAAACTAATAAGAACATACATGAAAAATTAAATTTGTGAATCCTCCACTAAAAGGCAAGCAACTTGATTCTTTAACTCAAATTGGGGTTAGAGTGATAGTCAGGAACACGTCTCAAGAAGTGGGAGTCCTAAGTTCGATTTTTACTCTACTCCAAATAACCACTCCCCGTAGAATTATCTGGTGTGCGTGGATAAGAAAGCTTGCATATTTTCTGAAAATTAATTGGATTCTCTATGCCATGGACACCTTGATCATCGAAAAAAAAACTTAGATTTCTGAAAATTCTCTATTTTATGTCTGACATAAGGTTATGGATGATTAAATCATCTACACCCTTGTTATTAATAAATTTGTATACATCAATACAATTTTATCAAGATGGAGCTATTGATGTTATATGTTGTACAACAGGAGTGTAAATCTCGCCTGATACGATATATATATATATATATATATATATATATATATATATATATATATATATATATATATATATATATATATATATATCGAACCCTGATCCGACCCGGCCCGACAGGATCCAGCCCGGCCCGAACAGTAATCGGACAGTCCGCGGCCCGGCCCGATAATACAGGCTCCATTAAATATTGAGTCCGGCCCGGCCCGATCGAGCTACCGAACTGTCCGCGGCCCGATAAGAGCCCATTTGTCTGTTTCGACCCATTATACTACCTGATCCAAAATCAATTTTTTTTTACTTCATTTTTTATCAGAATAAGCCCAATAAATCAGATATTTTATTATAATCTAAATTAGAGTTTGAAATTTTGAAATTCAAACTTGATTTAATAGTTCTATAATTATAACAAAATTAAAATAACTCTTAAATTGCTCAACTTTCAGTCAAATTAACTCTTAACTAAATCAGTTAAGTTTTTTTAATTTTTAAACAAAATTTGGATTAAAAGACACATCTCCCAAAATTAATTTTAAAGAAAAAATGAATATAAATTTGTACTTTTCAATTTTTTTTTTCAATTGTTTCTTTTTCCCAAAGTTTGATTATTCAAATTCAAAAAAGAAAATTTTAATTCGTATCATTTCCTTCGAATGAGGTCCGGATCGCTTTTACACTATAACCTCCATGAGATAGACAAATACATGATAATACTAATTTTACAACCACTGAATTCAAACTCAAATAAAATGCATGCTGAAGTTGATCAGCTTCAAAAAGAGGGCTAGCATCGCTTGTGCCAATTGCTGATCAACTACGTCGACCTCATTTATAAAGTGTTTGAGAGATCAAGTCCATCAGTCCCACACTTCCTCCACCATAAAACAAATTTATCCTACTCTTCATCTGCAATTCACGTGCAAAATAACAGACAAAAGTCCACATAAATTTTCAGATTACTTCATATAATAAATACACAACCGCTTCTTAATAAAAAGTGACTCAACTTTGTATTGAAATGAATTATGATTTAAATTCAAAAACCTGACTTCACAATATAGTCAGAAACTCCATAGGTTGGTTGAAAAGGTCTTTCGCTTGAAAATGTTTCTTTTAAAGTAAAATATAAATCAGGAAATGCAGACAATGAACAGAATTACAGCAAAGTAGACCAACTTTATTCATAGAAGGTTGCAACATTCACTCGGTATGAATGACGCATGCAAAAAATCCAAGACAGAAGCTAGACAAATAATCAATTCCATCTTCAAAACGCCATCCTTGGGCTACAAATACTGCAAAATGGTAGATGATGTTGGGAAAATATAAACAAATTCACAACCTAAACAACAGATTTCACAAAACCTATGTACTTCTAAGGGCTGTATTAACTATTCCATTTTCTCATCTTCATTGTCGCCTCTATTTCCATGTTCTTCATCACCTGAGCAGCATTCAACAGACCTCCATTTTTATATATTAGAATAACAATAATGGCCCAATGGGTCTTCTCTGTCTCTTCCAAAAAGAGTTGTGGACCAGACAGAGATCTGAAGAAAAAAAGGGAAGTGACCCAATTTTTGTGGTGATGGGTTGGATCTTAGCTAACCAACCACAAAAAAACACCAACATTATACACTATTGGTCCAGATTTGGGATCTGGTCCAGATGATAACCAAGCCAATCAAGATACATCATTAAAAAATAGACACTCAAATATTGGATCTTGCCCACTGATTTTTGTACCTATGAGATATGTTTTAGCAACAAATCAAATGAGACAGCAACCTAATAATAATTTATCTGTATAATTACTCTAATGAACATCATTATCACTAATGGCATCAACATCTTTAATTACTCTATGGTCCTCTACGATGAACCCATAAGAAAATGAACTACTTTTTTAAATCACACATATTGGAGAGAGTTTTCACTCAGTGGAGATGGGTTTGTCAATGGGTTTTTGAGATAACTTTTATAAAAAGTAAAATCAACCTGAAACGATAGTAGGGCCCCTTGTTGTTCTCGTTCCACCCCGTCTGGAAGATGATTCGGACGATGTTCTTACCTGAATCTCCGTCCAGGAGCTCAGACAAGGCGTGTTTGGTGGACTGGTGTTGTTCGAGGCGTGAGGACTTGTGGAAGACCTCTCCGCACGTGGGACACGGGAGAATGGCACTGTCGTTTCCGTTTCCGTTACCACCAGTGGAGGCAGAGAAGGAGGAGGAGAGACGCTTGGGCTGCAGATCGGCGCAGATTTCGGATTCTGTGAAGGACCCACATGAGGACCTCTTGCGCCTATGAGTGGGAGTGGATAGGATCATTCGGGGAGACAGGATGGAGTGCTGCTGCGAGGAAAGAGGATGCGCATGATCGACATGGATGCGGGGCAGGGGTTCCGCGTCGGACGCTTTCTTGGGGGAGAATATCGGCTTCAGATACGACCACATATTGAAAAGGGGAAGATCTCTGCGGCGGCTTTTCTCGTGATGAGCGGAAGAAACCTTTCTTTTCTTTGCGGGGGGAGTCTTTGCAGGGTGGGGAGCGGAAGAAAGCCCTAAAAATTTTCATTAATGCAACGGACTCGCGGACTCGCGGACTATCCGCGGCTCTCCCGAATCCTTTTCGGACTCTTCTGGACCTGTCCGCGAGTCGTTATCGGACTCCAGAGTCCGGCTCGCTGATGGATACTAGGATTCGGGCCGGACAGTCCACGGGTCGGGCAGGGTCCAATTACAGGCCAATACTACATATATATATATACATATATATCATATATATATATATATATATATGTATGTATGTATATATATATGTATGTATATGTATATATATATATATATGTATATATATGTATATCAGTTGAATTTTTTTTTTCTTCGGCCGATAAAATAGATTTATAATCCTGAGGATGCAGCAATGAAAAATAGAAAAAAAAAATTGAGAATTTATGGAAGAAGTGTCTATATCTTTTATTAATGAACTGTTACAGTCTAAATTGAAATATAGATAAAAGACTATAACAAAATAAATTAAATTTAGCAAAAAAACTCATAAAACATTAAAAACAAAGATATGAAAACCAATCAATTTAATCCAATTACCCTTTTTATTTTTAGTTATCTAACAATTTAGATCCACAAATTCTGCTAATGGAAAACTCAGAATAGAAAGTATGGTGATTGAAAGAAGTGAATTATTCTGCTTCATGAAGAAAAAATATAAATATCACTTGAAAAAAAAGATCCATGACAATAAAAATACAAAAATCAGTCCTATTTTGCCTTTTTGACCTAAGACTCGTCAATGTGATTAGTAGAGTTTTGAGTTTGAATCAAGTATTTTTAGAACTCAGTAAGGAGTCATCAAGGCACCAGGTTAATTTATGGTATTGTTTTCAAGCCAAAACTCGGTCATCAGATTGGGTATTGAGTTGAATCAGGACTCAATGGGTGTGTATACATACTTACACGTTATATACAGGGTCTGACTGACAGTCCCCGGCCTGCTTGATTATTATCGGACTCTCCAGATCCAGTCCGTGAATGATAATTAGACTCTAAGATCCGGCTCATTATCTTAAAAATCAGGCCAAGCTAGATGATCCGCAGGTTGAATCTGAGTCTGTTTACAAGCCTAGATTTTATATATTTGAGTCTCTCAAAATAGATGATTACATCACTATAGAATATGTAATTTTTTATTGTTAATTAATTATATTTAACTAATGATTTTAATCTTTTAATTTTTTAAAATACACATCATTATTTTTTTAAATTTAAAATCAAGAGATAAATAAGGAAAGTCTATAAGACTTAAGATCCCTAAATCTGAATAAGGAAAGTCTCATTATAGTTTCTTAGGAATTAGACTAGCAACTCTGTGGAGACTTTTACAAGATAGATAATAGATCCCATATATAATTCTAAGTTATGTTATTTAAGTCTTTCAAATTTTGATGAGTATAAATCATTGATTCTTTTAAAATCTTAAAATCAAGAAATATAATTATCAGATAGAGATGAAACTTTAAACAAATCATACTTGTATAACTTTCTTTATTCCAAACTCAACTAAACAAGATCAAAGACAAATTTAAAAGATGGCCTCAGATATCAGATCTTGACGGTTAAGTGTCCATTGAGTTTCTTTTTCTTTAATTTTATTCATGGCAAACCGCGGGATACCCAGCGTAAAACCCCACGGGTGAGCCCATTATCCCTAGGGCACACCAAGGTTAAGCCATGGGGGTTCAAACCCACAACCTTCAGCTTCTTGAGGCGGGAGGCAACCAGTTGAGCTTATCGCATTGAAAATTAAAACTAATTGATGATTTTGGTATACAATTAGTAATAGATGGTTTTAAAAGTAAATACTTTATTGACGGCTTTGGTGGGTCTAGAATAGATTGAAATTGAAAAGGATAGCAATCAATTTCTCAAACAATTTTTTCTTCCCACTTGCAAGTGTGTCCAAGACACGGGGTAACGTAGAACTATATTAGTGAGATATTTTAAGTGTTTTTTTTTTGGTATTTTTTATTTAAAAAGATCATAGGACTTATATAATTGAGTCTATTTTATAGAGGATTAAATTGATTTAATATATTTAAAATTTCACCATCAATTGATAATTCAATTTATGTAATCTTAATTTTTAAAATTTGATGAGTACAAGTCATTGACTTTTAGTATTTTAGAATTAAGAGATTGGATGGTTTGATTGGGATGAAACTAAGTCCTATTCATACGATCTTCTTTATATTATATCCATTTTCTAAACTAACTGATATCAGAACAAAGAAACACTATCCGTCATGCTAAAAGAATAATTCTCTCTATACAACAATTATTATTGCATATTAATAACAAGTTCTGCTTCATCTGTTTACTAAATTTATTTTAGTACAACAGTATAAGTAGGCCTTAAAACTGACCTTACTCGTCATGAGTAGAATTTCGTCCCTCATTATTTGTAATCTCCTTTTATGCAGTGCTTCATCTGTTTGTTCTATTTACTAGTTTACTCTTAAATTAATAAAAGTAAAATTAAAATTAAAATATATGACAAATTTGAATATTTATTATGAATTTTTCTCTTTCTATTGACAAGAATTTTTTAAAAAAAATTTGACAAAAACCTAACATTCTTGGTCATTAAATTTTACTTTTGCTTGTTTATCTGCCTAAACTTTAGTCCCTCACTTTTTGTAGTATGTTTTTACACGTACTCCTCCATCTCTTAAACTAATAAAACTAAAATGAAAATTAAAAAATATTGTGAATGTGAACATTTATTATGAATTTTTCCCTTTGATGGTAAAATTTATCATCATAACAATTATGTCAATAGTCGAACAAAATGAGTGACTTGAAATATTTCTATAAATATTGATGTCTCAATTAATTGATTGCTTTGAGGGTTACATTTTCTAATTGTAATAGACAGAAATGAAAAGGAAAGAAGAAAGGGCCAGTCCAATGGTTTGGAAATTCTCTTGTGGACATTTCTTTGATAGAGGGGGCCCACCATATTCTACTCCATTGAATCTTCCTTGTTCTCACTTTGATCTTTTCATGGTGGGGGCCATGATTTAGATGGTGGGCTCTTTTGCTACACAAAAGTCACAAACCAATGAAAGGCATTTTCTGTGTGTGGACTTCGTTTTAGATAAAATCTTTTCAAGTATGGGAAAAAAAAATATTAAGAATAATAAATTTGAGTCGATTTGATTTAATTAAAATTTTGAATTGAATAGATTAATTAATTTTACTGATTTAATATTTTAAAATTAAATATATAAAGAGTTTATGATTCATTGATGCCAAAAGTCCGGCCTCTCTCCATGGAATAGAAATGAAGTACATGTCCCACTCAAGATGAAGACAGCTCAAACATCTTTCTACAATTCATTTAATATAACCCTTCTATTTCCAAGCCTCCCTTAAAGAGAAGACTTGGACTTCACCACAATTCTTCTATCGTAGGCCCCATATGAGTCTTTTTGGAGAATTTTATGCAATGTGGGTCACTCAACACTTAAAGTTGTGGTTGGGTCTTTGACTGAAAGATGACTATTTTTCTCAATTTACAATAATTAATAAATTCTACTTATTTGTTTGTTAATAGATACCTCTCATTTTTGTGAGTGTGACTTGTTCCAATTAAGCCCAATTGAGTCCATAAATTTTAGGTTTGACTCGACTCAGCATGCCCTATTGCTATAACTGAGTCCCACAATCTAGAGTCGGACTGATATGTGTATGTCTTTCTCATGTTCATTTTTTGTGGCTACTTGTGTCAGACAAATAATCTACAAGTCCTTTATACAATTCAAATATGAATCTATGGAACTTAAATATTAGTTTATTTGAAAATTAAAAAAAAAAATAGTCATCATATTCTTTTTTTAACTTCAAACTGTGACATTTTGAAATCATACGGATCCAACAAAAATACAGGCCGATATCTTTCACCGCTAGGCTTCTGTCAACCGTGCATGAATCGATCTTTGCTAAAAAAAATGTTTTTTTTCTCTAATGATTTCTTCTTATATATTCAAAAAGTCATATTAAAAAATACAAGCCACTCCATGTAGACTTAATCGATGTTTGGATTGGGAGGCTTATACTTTATACATGTCCAATGTGATGTAGAGATATCCATATTATTTCAAAAAAAAAAAAAACATATAACATAAATAATTACAATTTAGTAACTTTCAAATACAGGATAATGCATGGAGTAAATGTTCAACAAGAGAGGACAAGTTTGTCTAGTGCATGCAACAGTTCCACCTATGGAGATATGTGATGGATCATGAGTGAGAAATGTAGGCCTCATGTGGGCCCATGTTCATGGTTTGAATTGTCAGAGAGTATAATTTTAGCACGGTTGAAGAGTCTTCTTTTTCATTTGTAGAGAAGACTCTCTCTCTTCCATTCAACCGACAAAGTAGAGATAAAGAGAGTGCTCTTCGCCAATGAGAAAGGAAACCTTGTGGAAACGGACTCTTCGATAGATGTTGATTAAGATTATTTGTATCAATAGATGTTGATTATGATGTCAAAAGGGCCTATGTTTCACGATATATAGAGAAACCTTCTTTTGAAAGTTATTTTTAAAACTGTCTATTTACTTTTAGTGGACCCAATTCCAATTGGATGGGCCCTTTTCACGTGGAAAATTGCACCAATTCATGATTCCTGGAAATTTTCATACAACGTATAATAGATAGTTTTAAATGTAAAGAATTAAAGACTTTAATTACGGCTTTGCAGGGTATAGAATACATTGAAATTGAAAAGGATAGTAATCAATTTCTCAAACACATTTTTCTTCCCAATTGCAAGTGGGTCTAAGACACGGGGCAACGTAGAACTATATTAGTGAGATATTTTAAGTGATTTTTTTAATTATTTAATAGATCATTGGAGGACTTATATAATTGAGTCTATTTTATAGGGACCACGTGGGCTAGCCTAGACTGCACCCTATGATGATTGCTTGTTGTGTTTTGATATTTTGTATACACGTGGTAATATGTTGTTAATGTTGTAATCTTCAAACGATGTATTTTTTAGTGCTTATTAGCAGAAATAATACATATACCAAAAATTAATATCGAAATAAATCACACAATCACAACACCAAAGATTTACGTGGTTAGCCCACCCTTTGGGGAGGGTGAAAATCTTTTATGAAGAGGAGAAATAAAAAAAGAATTACAATCGATATAACCTCTTGTTTTTGTGTATCCAAACACAACCCCAATCAAGAATAGTTGCTTATTAACCAATGCAACCAAGTGGTTGTACACAAAAGAGGCTCTCTCCTTTCTTCGTTGATGTAACCGAACAACAGCAATTCATTGTTGTTGATCTGCTATCTTCTCTGCTGGATCTGCTACTCTTAGTTTAGCGATTCTTCTCGACTGCTTCCTTCTTATTTACTGTTCAAGATGAATAGCAGATTGCTACCCTGCAGAACTGTCCTCCTACTCTTTCAGGTTGACCTCGCTTTGATTCTCTGGTTGCAGTGTATCCTCTGTGCACTACACTATGCAGATCACTCCTAAGAAGACCCAGCAATCAGCGCCACTGCTGTATATAGTGTACCCACACCTCTTTGATTGCTGCCCTTTTGTTGCCGTGTCCCACAACTCAACCAAGTGTCCTGATATATTCCAGATTTAGAGTCCCACTCATATCTATCAGTGTTTACTGCATGCATGATGCCATGTGTTACTGCGTTGGAGACTTCCAACGTGAGACAGTGTTCATCCAAGCCCCTTGCAATTCAACCTAGGACTCCCATGACTTATCTCATACAAATTCAATTACACTAGAATCATTTTTCTGCCACAACATTTAACCCAACTTGCCGTGTATGAGTTGGGTTCCAAGCAGTCCATGACAAGGACTCCTAACACCGAGTAAAAACATCATGCACCGTCTCTGATATACAGTCCCACTATGATTTGGAGTTCTACCTCATTGAGGACTCTGAATTTGAGCCATTTACCGCAACAATCTCCAACTTGGTGAGAATTCATCATCCTCCAGAGACAAATTAAGACAACATCCTCCACTGCATTTGCAACTCTGCACCTCCGTGTACATCGGCCGTTCTCGGCCTTGCTCCACCTGCAGTTGCAATCCGTTACATCTCTGTGTGAGATGTGCACACCCCAAGCCTGAGATGTTCCACCTGTTTCTTCAATGAGAAGAATTGGCCAAACCCAAGCCTTGCATGGACTTGAAACTATCCATCGCTTTGTCGGGCCTGTCGCACTTTTCACTGTGTGGCATGACGTTGCTTTCGCTTTCCCACTCATGCTTTTACATGCATCATGGAAACCTGGCAAAACCCCACAACCATCAAGTGAAAAATAACCTTACTTTTTGAGACTTGCCTGATTGGAGGTTTGCGGATTCTTCTCCTTCTGCCCGCATCCCGACTAGGAGGTCCCTGTTGTCTGTTAATTATTGTACTCCCTAACAGTGTATACAGACTACCATGCCTCTTTCCCTTCATAACTATCATTGCTCACTTAACCATTCTGAGAGCCCCATCCTTAGTTTTGAAGGCAAATCCCTCCGATTCAAGAATACCCAATGAAATTAAATTCATTTTTAAATCCTGGACATGATGCACATTCTCAAGTGTCTTCACCATACCACCAAACATTTTGATTTTTATAGTCCTGATCCCGATGATTTTGCTAGTTGCCCTACTACCCATTTGGGCAATTCCTCCATTCCATGGTTTGTATGTATCAAACCATTCCCTCCTCGAACACATATGATAAGTACACCCAGAATATAAAATCCAATAATTATTTAGATTGCAGTCCCTTACCATGTGTCCTTCCTTCTCACAATAATAGCAGTTGAATTTACCCACATTCCTTGATTTTGACCTCGACCACCTTTGGTTTTTGGAGTCTCTTTCGACTCCTCTGTCAGGCTGCTTATCCACCTTAGCCAACACCAGTCCACCTGAATTGGATGTATTTGTTGGCGCCCTAATGGTCTCCGTCTACAACAATGCCGCGATCACCTCGTCCACCGTTACGGTCTCTCTACTAACCAGTAGAGTGGTCACCACTGTATTAAAGGAAGGAGGAAGAGAAGCCAATAATATCACGGCCTTGTCAACCTGTAAAGACCCGACCCGATATTTCGGAGTTTTGGGGTCTTGGTAGCCGTGCGGACAGTGTGGACCCCGTGTTGGGTCCTGGTTTGCCCGATTTTGAGTTCGGACACTCGAAGGGCATTTTGGTAATTTTGAGTTATTGAATATTTTATCATGTAAAAAGTTTGAAAATCACACGTTATCTTCCTCGATGTTTGACATTTGATTTTTAATGAGTTTTAAATTAGTTATTTATATTTTTTTTTTTTAAAAAAAAAAAACCTATCTTAAAAACCCCCTCTCCCAAAACCCTAAACTACACCCCCCCCTTTTCCGCGCGGCACTGTAGCAGCTCGCTACAGTGCCGGCTCACCCTCTCTTCCCCCTTTTTTCATCTCTTTCCCTCTTCCAAGCCCTAACCCTATTTCCGCCGCCGCCACCGCCATCCTCATCCCCCTCCCTCCCGATTCTCTCTTTCCCCTCTCAATCCCTCTCCTCTTCTCTCTTTTCCCTCCCGATTTTTCTTCTTCCTCTTTTGGATCTGCTGTTGACCTCCCTTCTCCTCCTCCGGCGTTGGTTCGAGCTCCTCCGGCCCCGATGGGTCGGATCTCTTTCCCCCTTGGCCCGAGCAGCCACTGGTTCTTCAGATCTGCTGGACACCGATCGCCGCCGTCCGATCCGAGGTACTTCCCTTCTCCGTTTTCCCCTCTTTTGCTTTCCCTTCTCTTCCCTTTCCTTTCCCTCATCTCCCTCATTCCCCTTCTCCTTCGGCTGAGTCACTCGGAGTTGCCGAGTTGACTCAGTCGGGTTCAGCCTTGGACCCGATGACCCAACCCTGTTTGCCCGATCCGGCCCGGTTCGCCGGATTCGGCCCAGACCTGATTTGGCCCAGTTTGCTAGGGCCGGTCCAGCTCGCCTCAGGCTCGGCCCAGCTTTGGGTCTGACCCAGTTCAGGCCCGACCCAATTCTGTTCAGCTCGGCCCAGTTCAGGCCCGGCCCAGTTCTGTTCAGCTGGGCCCAGCTTTGGGTCCGGCCCAGTTCTGTTCAGCCCGGCCCAGTTTCCTAGTTTTCGGGCCTGTCGGGCCCGTTTGCACTCCAGGTTTTGTTTGACCCTTTTTGCCCGATTGCTTATTCCCTTGCTCTTTTCAACAGATTGAGCTCCTTTCAACCCAGCGTACCGTCTCTCTCACTTTGGATTTTGAGGCACACATAGGTGAGGGAACTTACCACCACTTTTAGCATGCATCTATGCATCTTACTTCCCTATCAAATGTGTAGGTACGAAATGCGGCGAATGGGGGCCCTCGGTATTATGAGCCACTCGGCAAGGGAACTGTTGATACCATTATGTGGTGGGCCCCCATCCGGATGTATTTGTACCCGATGCCCGTAGAGGCATATACAAGTTGATTATCTGATGTCATAATTGATCGATTGTGTGGTGACATGATTGGAGTTTATTTTTATTGATAATGTGTTAAGATGCCAACATGCGAATATATGTAATATGTGGTGGTATATGTCTGATTATGATGTGAGGCATTGTGTTGATAATATATCATACAATCATATGATAATTAGTTTGGACTGCTAGACGTTATAACATGCTTGAATGTTAACATGCCAACCAGTGATAAATACTGATGCATACACCTGGTGATTATGTGACGAACTATGTTAATAGCATGTGTAGGCGCAGAGGTAATTGTGCATACATATAACTAACGCATGTGAGATGCCGGTGGGGCATGGGAACTAAGCAACATCAGGATCTAGAGACTCCCCCTAGCTTGTCGGGTAGTTAGGGTGAGGATGTTATGTGGGACCGCGCAGTGGACGCGTGGTTGGGATTCGGACTCCCTTGTGATTGGAAATGGGTAGTCGTAACCCCTTGCATGGATCAAATGGTTGGTCTATCTTGTATTTCCGGACGTATCTATGAGAGGGGCGTGATCTGATTTAGAGAACAAGGTGTCTGGAAGTCCCAGCTAGGGACTAACTGGGAAGTAACTATGTTACCCTAGATAAGCCATCAGGCTGAATGTTGGTTCACCCAAGGTGACCTTAGAAGCCCCTCGCAGTTCTGATACCCGAATGTGTGACGGGTGAGGTGATCCCTAGATGACCGATTAGGCTGAGGAGGTGCTCGCCTAGGTCGAGGGACGGAGCAGTGAGGGACAGCTCCCGCTGGCATAGTTGTGATCCCTAGATGACCGAGTAGGCTGAGGAAGTGCTCACCTAGGTCGAGGGACGGGGTGGTGAGGGACAGCTCCCGCTGGCATAGTTGTGATCCCTAGATGACCGAGTAGGCTGAGGAGGTGCTCGCCTAGGTCGAGGGACGGAGCGGTGAGGGACAGCTCCCGCTGGCATAGTTGTGATCCCTAGATGACCGAGTAGGCTGAGGAGGTGCTCGCCTAGGTCGAGGGACGGAGCGGTGAGGGACAGCTCCCGCTGGCATAGTTTGTGATCCCTAGATGACCGAGTAGGCTGAGGAGGTGCTCGCCTAGGTCGAGGGACGGGGCGGTGAGGGACAGCTCCCGCTGGCATAGTTTGTGATCCCTAGATGACCGAGTAGGCTGAGGAGGTGCTCGCCTAGGTCGAGGGACGGGGCGGTGAGGGACAGCTCCCGCTGGCATAGTTTGTGATCCCTAGATGACCGAGTAGGCTGAGGAGGTGCTCGCCTAGGTCGAGGGACGGGGCGGTGAGGGACAGCTCCCGCTGGCATAGTTGTGATCCCTAGATGACCGAGTAGGCTGAGGAGGTGCTCACCTAGGTCGAGGGACGGAGCGGTGAGGGACAGCTCCCGCTAGCATAATTTGTGATCCCTAGATGATCTAGTAGGCTGAGGAGGTGCTCGCGTAGGTCGAGGGACTGAGCGGTGAGGGACAGCTCCCGCTGGCATAGTTGTGATTCCTAGATGACCGAGTAGGCTGAGGAGGTGCTCGCCTAGGTCGAGGGACTGAGCGATGAGGGACAGCTCCCGCTGGCACAGTTTGTGATCCCTAGATGACCTAGTAGGCTGAGGAGGTGCTCGCCTAGGTCGAGGGACGATGCGGTGAGGGACAGCTCCCGCTGATATGGTTTGTGATTCCCCGGATGACCGGGTAGGTTGAAGATGTGCTCGACCGTTCATTGGTCGAGGGATGGTACGATGTGATGTGATGAGATATTCCAGGCTGGAACACCTGTAGGGTGGGGACAGCCTGCGATGTGATGAGATGTTCTAGGTTAGGACACCTGTATGGTGGGGACAGCCCGTGGTACGATGTGGTAGTGTGTTTACCCGCAGTTATGGTATTGGGGTTCATCGTGAGACTTGTGTTGTGGGTGTTAACTCACCAGGAATTTATGGGTGTCTAACGAGTGAGTTCGGCCGGCTCACTCGGTAGAATACATATAGAATTCTATGAGAGGTGGATACACCAGTCATGTGGAGACCAGCATATGGGGTCCAAGGTTATAGGTTTGAATATCGAGACTCTAGTGCTTGGTTGATGAGACCATAGGTGAGTCCGGTTGACAGTTCGTTGAGGACTGGTGAAGTGGTTACTCCCGTGCGGTGATCAGTTTGGGACTCTAGTGAGTCTGACTCTGGGGTTGACCATGGTATGTGTGCGGGTTGTCACGAGAGGGTCATAGGTCTAGTTGAGGACTAGTGACCCCTATCTGACTGAGCATCAGTCTGCATACACGTGGATGGATGGACTGTTGCGGTTGGGCACATAAGGGAGTTGCGTTGGGTTGGTTAAAGGATGTCCTAGAGGCCCAGTTGACGTGGGCCCATGTGCTAAGAGTAGGGCACACGTTTGAATGGTCATGCATGTAGACATCCTAGACATTGATGTGTCCTTATGATATTGTGCAGCGTATGCTTGATGACTTATAATGCATGTGTTACCCTCACTGGGCATGTAGAGCTCACCCCCCCCCCCCCTTGCCTCACAGGTACTTCATAGAGGGAGGGTTGGCGGGACCCTCAGTTGGACGTTGGGCGTAGAGTTGCAGTTTTGTAACTTGTAAGGGTCTCGTCTTGTAATTGAGGACTTTCTGATGTATTTGAATTATGCGTACATTTTATTAAGTTGGATGAATGTAATAATGGGACGATGCCATAATTTGTAATCATGATTGATGCTTACGGTTTTTGGTTTACTGGTGGATTCCTATGGTTAGTGTGGGTTGCGGGAGCGGTGTCTCCCATATATATAAAATATATATATATATATATATCCGAACTTGTATTGGATTGTTTTTAGGAGTTTGGATCAGTTTTAACGTGCCCGTAGCGGGATGGGTCGTTACACAACCTCCTCGAATCTCACATCAACGCTCGCCCCGAGTTGAGTGATGATTTTGTTGAATGCATGTAGATGATCTAGGAAGTTGGTTCCTTCTTCCATCAGCAACTGGTACAGTTGTTTCCTCATACCCAGCTTGTCTGTGAGTGACTTCGCCATATACAGAACCTCTAATTTCTTCCATAACTTTGTTGCAGAAGTTTCATCAAAAACAATATACTTTACCTCCAGTGCCAGACACATCCGTATGGTTGCCACTACCTTCATCTGTAGTTCATTCCACGCATCATCTGACATGACCTCCTTCTGTATGTCCTTCCATTTCTCGTCGGAAGAACTTGGCTTCTCTGTCTCTTTCAGTGCTTTATGTAGCCCTCGATGTACAAGAATATCTTGTACTGAACTCCGCCAAAGGTTGAAGTTATTTTTCCCATCAAAGGGCTCCACCTCTAACTTTGTGCTCAACACTCCTTTCATGGCCACTGTGTTGTATTCTAATCTCCCACAATTCCCTGGTCTCCAACGAAAGCTTTGATACCACCTGTTAGCGTTTATTAGCAGAAATAATAAACACACCAAAAATTAATATCGGAATAAATCACACAAGCACAACACCAAAGATTTACGTGGTTCGGCCCACCTTTTGTCCTACTCCACAGAGCATGCAAATCCTTTATTAAGAGAAGAGAAATAAAAGAAGAATTACAATCAATATGACCTCTTGTTTTTGTGTATCCAAGCACAGCCCCAATCAAGAACAGTTGCTTATTAACTAATGCAACCAAAAGAGGCTCTCTCCTTTCTTCGTTGATGTAACCAAACAACAACAACTCACTGTTGCTGATCTGCTATCTTCTCTGCTGGATTTGCTACTCTTAGTTCAGCGATTCTTCCCGACAGCTTCCTTCCTATTTACTGTTAAAGATGAACATCTGATTGTTGCCTGCAGAACTGTCCTCCTACTCTTTCAGACTGACCTCGCTCTGATTCTCTGGTTGCAGTGTATCCTCCGTGCACTACACTATTGATCTTCTCTCAGATCACTCCTGAGAAGACCCAGCAATCAGTGCCACTGCTGTATATAGTGTACCACACCTCTTTGATTGCTGCCCTGTTATTGCCGTGTCCCACAACTCACCCAAGAGTCCTGATATATTCCAGATTTAGAGTCCCACTCAAATATGTCACTGTTTACTGCATGCACGATGCCATGTGTTACTGCGTTGGAGACTTCCAACGTGAGACAGTCTTCATCCAAGCCCCTTGCAATTCAACCTAGGACTCCCATGACTTATCTCATACAAATTCAATTACATTAGAATCCTTTTTCTGCCACAACATGTAACCCAACTTGCCATGTATGAGTTGGGTTCCAAGCAGTCCATGACAAGGACTCCTAACACCGAGTAAAAACATCATGCACCATATTTGATATACACTTCCACTGTGATTTGGAGTTCTACCTCATTGAGGACTCTGAATTCGAGCCACTTACCCCAACAATATATTGATGTTGGTAGACTATGATGATGCATTTTGGAGACCGTATGAAGTTTAGCGAAATGTAATATTTGTTGTTGTTTAATGTGAAGATGATGGTTTGGACATGTGCATTATTTGAGAGATTATGACTGGCCCAATTGTCCAACTTTTAGGGAAGGGTCTGCTGAAATTTCGGTAGAAGCCCCATATCCCTCATTTCGTCTTAGGTCGTAGATGTGTGATCGCACGTGTGCTTTCCACGTGTGAGTTTTATTGTGTATTGTGAGATATATGGGGAAAAAAAAAGGATTTATCCCCGTCATGTGCCGTTTTGGGTTGGGGCGTGACAGTAATAATATTTATCTGAGAAATAAAGTCCGCAAGATGAAAGTATAAATTCAATAAGATCATTTGAAAGGTATTTGGCAGAAAAAAAAGGTAATGAGTTAATTTTGAGGGCTATTTTTATATAAAATATGACATTATATATTTCAAATTTTTTCAGGGTTAAAATTACATCAATCGTTGTCTATCGGCCAATATCTATTGGTGTATTGATATTGTTTCTCTCTTTTATTTATAAGATTTCGAGAGAAGAATATAAAAATAGAAAAAAAAAATGAAAACCTACTTTGAGAATATTATTGTTAAAAAATAGTCTATTTTATAGAGTAATAAACTTTTGAGAGACGAAATTTCAAATTGAATAGAATATAAATTTCAAAATGAATAGAATATGTGCTAAGTAATTAAAAAATGTCCATAAATTTTAGTAAATGGAAAAGGATATGAGGAAACCTTAATATTAAATTCATCTTCTCTATTGTCCCACAATGACATGCACCTTCATTATAATTCATAACTTTTTATGTAAAAAATTCTTAATTTCATGACCTTTTTAGAAAATTAGAAAAATGACTCAAGCAACCTACAAACTATATCAATCACATTAAGCACTCTTCATTTAATCGTATAAAATTTGAATATGAATTCATTATTTCTTCACAAGAAATCGCAAAATGGAAATTTTCTTTGAAAACCTAAGTTCTATGAATTTTTTAAAAAACACTAGAAAAATCGATAAACATCATACAAACTATATCAATCACTTAAGGAATTATTTCATTAATTTTTTTAAAAAAATTCCCAAAATCAAGATTATCGTAGAGCAAAAATTAAAAAATGATAAAAATTATTGAAAATGGATGAGTCTAAAGGAAAATGAGGTTGGAAATTGGGATGAACAAATTTCTTTCACACATCAAGAGATTGCTTTTGAAACTATTTTAAATTATACCTAATGCAATATTTAAATAAAAATCGGTCGAACAACAAATTTTCAAAAGAAAAATATGAAAGGTTCATATGATACGAACTAATACAATACAGACCATTAAATTATTGTATCTGTCGACCCTTGTTAGTTATCGGTTCCAGAAATTTCCAATTTTGGCACGTGTGAATGACTTGATAAACACCAGTTTGTGTTTTGTGTCTTAGGGTAGGATTTGGAATGTTAATTATGTCTTTGGGTATGTCATGGTTTGTGTCTTCAAAGGAGAAGATGTGATTTTCTATGCAGAGTTCGGCCTTTGGAGTAAGATCAGATGATCAGATGGAACCATCGGATCGTCCGATCACCCGAATGATCCGATGATAGGATGGAACCATCAGATCGTCCGATCACCCTTTCAGATAGAATATCGGAAAGCAGAAATTTATAATAATATTTTCAGTCTCTATTGGATGATTTGTTCAATTCCTACTTCAAACTGTATTGAACCATAATTTTAACATAACATCTAATGACATGACATTTTATCATATTTAAAAACAAATTGCCAAAAATATGAATAAATGAAAATTGCATTGCATCCATGATAATATTATAATAATAATTATCTCCATGGAAAAAATAGAAAGAAAATAAAATATATAAAAATTACACAAGCCAAACGGTTTCTATTGACTTTGCAAAGCCTTAAAGAAAATAAAAGAGGAAATTGAAGATGACAACACTACACAAAATATAAGGAATTTTTTATTGCTGGAATTACAACTCACTGGATTAGATTAAAATGGGCTAAACAACCACCCTTTATATATACTTAGAAAAACACCTCTTTCTAAGAAAACACCTCTTTGTGAAGAGACATCCCTTGAAAGAACACATTTCTTTGAAAAGACACATTCCTTTTCAAAGAATATTACTCTTTGGAAACTACATGTTTGTATTTGGTTTGCAACTTCCAACACTCCCGTACACTTATTTAGGCAAAACCAAGTTGAACCAGATGGCGATTACTCTTGGGAGTAGAGATTCAAGTTTAATCTTGTGGTGGGGATGACAACGAGTGGTGTAGCCTTCTTTAGCACTATTCCAAATTTTTCTGTGAGATCAACATTAGTTCCCTCTGGCAATTTCCATTCAAATAAATGCAACAATGTTGCAAAGACATGAATAAGCATTCTTTCTGCCATGGGTACTCCTACGCATTTTCTCCTTCCTGATCCAAAGGGAAGATAACGAAAATCATTGCCAATAGAATCCCATTTCCCTGTGGCCATCAAGAACCTATCTGGGTTGAACTCAGTAGGGTTTTCCCATGACTTAGGATCTCTATGTATTGCCCATGCATTTACTAAGACTCGAGCACCTAGTGGTATTGTGTAGCCAGCAATGATGGAAGATTGGCTGGGTGTTCGAGGGACTAATAAGGGGCCTGGTGGGTATAAACGCAATGTTTCCATCAGTATTGCACTCACAAAGTGTAATTTAGTCAAATGGTGCTCTTCAACAACATTGTTCATCCCCACCACTTCCTCTAATTCTTCTTGTGCCTTTTTCATAATCTTTGGATGATGCATTAACACAGCCATTGCCCATTCTATTGTGGTTGACGTTGTATCTGTCCCAGCCACAATTATATCCTGCAAGAGAGAGAGAGAATTCATTCAATTGAAAGTTTGCAAATTCTAAGTTGAACTTTTACAATAGGACATTTGGAAATTGATTTTAAAAAGACATGAGATACGAGCAGAAGTTTGGAACAATGAGATGGAGATTTTTGGAGGCCCACATTGCTCAAAGACAACAATAGATGGGTGAGATGTACAACAAACATACCTTAGAAACTCAAAAACACTTTGGCCAAGTTGGTCTGAGTTGACTCGACTCGATGGGATTTTAAACTTAGTTACTCAATAAGTTTTCTTGATTTTTTATGTGTTTAATAAAAAACTTAATTTTATTCATCTTGATAGGATTTCGTAGTTCATGTTAGAGATTTTAGTTTGTGAAGTAATAAAAATCACACCACTGGATATTGTTATTTTTTTTAAGTTTCACTTTATCCAACCATTTCCACCTTTGTTAGTTGAATGATAAAAATCAGTGGTTTATAAAAATTCAGCTTCATGAGATTGTAATCACAAAATTAAGATGATTAGCTCCAGAATATATCATTATATTTTAGTACAGAATGAGAAAACAATTTAGAGATAGTGGGATATCGCATGATAGTGTGGAGGATGAACCTACTTAAGTTGATCAATTTCAAATAACATGATGATTGCCTTCCTATAATTGAAGAGAGGAGGAAGAATATCTCTACTTTCAGGATAGGCAGGAGTGCAACTGTTTTTTATAAATACTGATTTTCAAAAAAAAAAATCTTTAAAAACTAAAATTTATAGATTTTGTTTTATATGATTAGTTATTCATTTTTATTTTTTGTGCAACAAAAATATTTCCAAAATAGTTTACTAATGAAAATTTTCTATTATTAAGTGGGTGACGACGTGAAGCATTGCTTCTAGTTTAATTGAAATTGATTTTAGATAATAATAATGATGATGACCAAAATAACAACAACAATAACATTTAAAATTTTAAAACTTACATATATTATATAGTCAATTCAACTTATATTTTATTTAAAAATTTTGCAATAAGATGCAATTGGGTTAGTTTTGGCTTAATCCTCTGCAATCTAATCCACAATTTCATAAGTACGTTTACATTAGGTTGGTTCATGGGTCATAAGGTTTTTAGGTATGGGATTTGGTTAGGTCGGGCTATTGGTCAAGTAACAAACCATAAATACTATGCTTGGTGAGGTAGGATCATCGACCATGAGTTAAGTCAAAGGACCATGAGTTATGTCAAAGATTAGATCATTGATTGAGTTGGTTAGGTCATGGATTGAGTAATGAATCAAGTTGATGGGTCAATTCGATCAAAAATTGAGTCACAGGTGCTAATCGGGTAGGATCTTGGGTCATGGGTGGGGTTGGGTTATGGTTAGGACGGTTCCTCAACTCGAATCAAGTCCAAAACTCATTTGAACTTATCATAAATGAATGGGTTTGAACATATATATCAGCCCCTGGGGCATTTTAGCCCGTTTAGCCATTACATATGTATATTTACACATGGGCTATTTTCCCCTTTTTAAAGTTATCTTGAAATTAATTAAGAGATTGATGGTTTAGATTAAAAATATACATGATGAATGACAGAAGAATGAAATTTGGGCTTAAAAATTAACTTTATGCATTTGACCTTGATCACCTAAATACAAAGACAATGATTAGGACACCAAGGGACTTTAACCACTAAGATGAAATAGGTAGAAATTGAGTTTTGAACTTAAATTCGGTCCACTTGTAGTTCGTCATATCTATTTTCAAATTGAATGGTTGGACTTTTAATCGTGTCAAAAGCTTTATGTATATATAAATATCACAAAATTAAAGCATAGACCAACCTGAACTTGGCCATGAACACCCTGGTAATGAGATATAGGTTTTAATCATTTTATTAGATATACCAATTTTTTAAAATTAAATAAAAGATTATGAATATACTGATTAAGACTGCCAAATATCACAAAATTTAAACTAAGATAAGTTTGTAAATATATTCACTTAAGATTGTCAACTTACTCAACTATTATAAAGTTTAATTAATTTACAATAAATTTCGTAGAGATTTTTTTTTTTTAAATGATGTTTTTAATAATATAAAGAAGAGTAGCAGAGCAAATTCTGGTTTTAGGGTTGTACGTACTATGAACAAGGCCTTAATGTGGTTGAGGGTTAAGGACTCTTCCTTCTTCCTTAGCTGCAACAGCAACTGCAGAAAATCACTCCTCTCCTCATCCACAACCCGTCCAGTCTCCTCCCTTATCAGCCGTTTATTCAATACCGACTCCAAAACCCGATCAAACCACGAAAACACCCTCCCCGCCTTGCGAGTCAAGCCCTGCAGATCGAGCGGGGCGAGTACCGGAAACAGATCGGAGATGTTGGGGACTCCCAACAGGTCCATCGCTTCCCTGGACATCCGGCGGCACTCTCTACGGACTTCTTCCATTTGTTCCTCCTCCATCGTCCCTTGACCGCCCCACAGCATGCTCATCAACACATCCAGAGCGGTGGAAGACATCAGCTCGCCTATGTCCACCTTCGTCCCGACCTTGTCTTTCAAGTAGCGCGCCATTTCTCCAACCTCTCGCCGGCGGAGACCACTGTAGGAGTCAAGGACGGGATTGCTCATCATATCACGTGAGCATACCTTCCTCAGCATGCGCCATTCTGGACCGTGGGGTAACCAAGCGATGTCTATCCCACCGTTGGTGAGGGCTTTGGCTGTAGTGGGCACATCGCGGTTGGCGAAGACGACATCGTGGTCCTTGAGAAGCTCCTTGGCTATCGACGGTGAGCTCACCACCACGCATAGCTTTCTTCCCAGCTGCAGCTTGAAGATGGGGCCATAGGACTTGGCTAGGTCGGTGAAGAAGCGGTGGAGCTCAGAGTTGAGGAAGAGAAGGTTCCCAATCAAAGGTAGACCACGAGGACCAGGTGGAAGAGGTGGGACTCTCTTCCTCAACTTTCTAAGGTGCCACCAAACAATAGTGAGAAGCAGTATCAGAAAGGATATACAGACTGTGACTAGTATCTGTTCATGGTCGGATTCCATGGTGTTGGCTGCTGAAAATAATGGAAAATGGGATATACGGCACTTCTTCTTCTTCCTCCGTTGGGCGATCAGAATGCAAGTGAGACTTAGAGAATTGTGTGTCAAAGATTTATACAGGAAAGTCAGTGTCTCTTCTTACAACTAATATCAGTGACAGTATCACTTTCCCAAATTATTTTGACTTTGTATTTATCTTAAAAATGAGTTAAAATGCTGATATGATTAGGTAGGGCTCAAATTCGGCAGGTTGGGTCCGGTCGGGTCGGGCACAATAAGTAGAGTTAATTTTGTGATAGAGAGAATGAAATGTAGAATGAACAATGATATTGTTCCATTCCAACAAAGGAGTGAATGTTGTAGAATATTGTAGCAATGTACTCTAAGAGCTATCAGGCAAATGCTTGTGCTCTTATTTTATCTCTTGACTATTATTATTCGAATAGTGGAATAATGATACTTAGTAGACAACTCTTTCCTATGAATCTTTTTCAAGAACTTATTATGAGAAAACTAAAATATATTTAAATGGTACTCTCGTACTAATACTATATTGTCAATTTCATTATATACAGTAAACTGAGTTTCGAGGACTTAAAAATATATGAACCTTTTTTTTCTTCTTTTTGTTTATCTACATCCTAACCATCTACACATTGTAAAACTCACCATCTACGGCAGCAACAACTTTGAAATATTAGGGGTTAGTTTTAAGTATCGGTTTTATATATAACATATCAAACTCAGGTCGGATAACCCGAATTTAACTCGGGTTTTTTTTCTTCAACCAACCCGACCTTAATTTGAAAAACGTATAATCCACCCCACAAATTTTTCGAGTTAGGCCATGTTGGTTGAGTCAAAACCCGACCCAAGTTTCAACCCTATGATTAGGTTAAGTAAAGAACTACTTAAAAAGACCGTAATATAATATCATATTTATCTAATCATGCCACCTCATTAATTACATCATCAAGAAATTTTTTAAATCAACATCAATAAGCTAAAATGATCAAATAAGATTATAATTTTACATGTTTCCTATTCATATGTCGTCTTACGCATTTCTTTCAGTTATATCACCCTCTAGCAAATTTATATAAGTGTTTTCTTTATCAATTCTACTTAATCATTTTTAATAGAGGTTAATAACTTCTGCTCTTTGAATATAATATTTAACAGAATTAAGAAAATTTTATTTTTAATACACATCATTTATTAAATTTATTGATTTAGACCCAACTAATTGACTAAGTCGAAAAAAGTTCACAAGGTCAAACTCATCCCAGCAAAATAATTCATCTTTGAACAAAGACAATTCTACGTGATATAAATTGAGATGTGCATTGAAACTCCTCGTTGTATTTGAAAAGACTAATGTTCAATTGGAGAGGAGGATTATAATGTTTAATTAAAATTTCTTGCATACATTTAAAAGTGTCACATTATTAAATTTTAAAATGATTAAAAAGTTGAAAAATATTGTAAATTTAAGTTTTTGGATACAAATAATCTTTTGGTTATAATAAAAGCATACTTTTCCTCATAATTTTTTTATAGCAATTTGGAAGAAAGCGACGACATGGATATTAGATTTAAATTCTCTTTAGACGGCAGACAATAGGCGAGGTTGATGGTAACTTGATTCAAACTTTGAGACGGCAAGCTTAACCTTCACCCCAAGTTTGATAGCTCCCCACTATTGTAGACTTCCTGTAGAGAAAAATCTAAAAATTATCTTACATCAATCTTAAAAAATAAGATAATATATGACTTTGGAAAATGTAAACCATGGAGATCCTTGGCCTTCCATTTTAGGATGTTAGCAATTGTTTTTTTTAATAAATTAAATTCTTATAAATCTCATGTAAGTAATTATAGAATTAATCAACCATCAGTTGACATATGAAAATATCATGGTCGAATGAAGTCATCACTAGAGAAGATTAGGTTTATCGATGGCTATTCTGTGTAGGTGCAGGACGTAAGTGGAAGTTTTATGAGAATTAATCTAACCCAAATATTTTAAAGAGATATTCCCCCTTGGTACTTTGGCGGGCTGTCTCAGCCATATTTGGGATCATTTTTTAAACCTTTAGGAATAAAAGATTCGGAGGAAGAGAAGCAGATAGATCAACTTGTATCAAAAGTAGACAAAAAGGATTATTTTATAAAATCTCCAAAGTCCAAATAGGAGAAGAAGAAAGCTATGGATGGATATAGCTGGATATTAGATTGCAAAATTCATGCATCACCCATATTTACAAACCTTGGGCATACAAACAATCATAGTCGTTAAATTAATAAAGTAAAGTTATACTTTCAAATTTTAGAGATTAATAATATTATAGGAAATGAGTTTACTATATAAAAGTGTGATGTAGAACGAGAATCAGCCGACTCAGGATCGAATCGATCCAAAATTGAAATCTCCAACGAATTGGAAAACAGGAAAAAAAAATCGAAGAAATCCAACAATTTCTATTTGTAAAATTAAGTTTATTTGAATTTATTTCCCCTTTTATTTTTTTATTTTTGTTTTTAATTTTCTTTTTCTTTCTTTAAATTATGGGTTTTCTATAAAACCCCTTGAAGATTGTAATTAGAGATCAATCAATGGAAAATTAATATCAGAATTTTCTCCTTTCTCTCTCTCGGGTGACTCCCGTATCTCAGTTTTCTCTTGTAATCTGTCTCTCTTCTTCTGCATCCTTCTTCTCTTCTCCTTCTTCTGCAAGTTCTATTCTTCTTCTACTCCTCTTCTCCTTTCTCTCCTCTTCTTCTTCTTCTCCCTTCTTTTCCCCTTTCCCCGCCGCTGGCTGTGCTGCAGCCCTCGCCCAGCCACCGTCGCTTGCACCTGCAGTTGGCAGCCCATCTCATCTCACAGGAATTGCATCTAGTTCGTTGATGAGTTGAAAATTCGTGGATGGTGTTTAAATTTTTCAAAAAAAAAAATTTATTAGTTTAATTGATTCTTGCTTGTTTTTGAGGCACTTTGAGTGTCAATTAAAGATTTGTAATAACTTATATAGTTTGATACTTGGGTGTCATTATTATTTTCCTTGGATGTGAGTAATGAGTAAAGGAAATTGACTATTTACCCTTGCATTTGGACTAATTAGTCCTTATTTTATGTGTTTTAGAATATGTTTAATGGGATTTTGGAAGTTTTGCAGGATTTATAAGGAAATACAAGATATGAGAATTAAAATGGTGAATTTTGCAATTTATGGGCATAAGTTGGTATTTTTGGAAAGTTGAAATTTTTAATAATTATTTTACCACAATTTTAGGGATTTTATTTGTAACTAATTAATTCAAATCCATTTATGAGAGTTTGGATTAATTTAGTCATGTTTAGAATTGAATGTAAACAGCAAAATTATTTATTAGATTTTCCATACTTTAAAAATCCCATTTATTAAGCCCATTAAAAAAAAGAAAAGCCCATGTGAAGTCTATTTTCATATCTCAAGATAAATGTTAGGAAATTAAAAATTTATAAGTCATTATAAGAGGATTTTCGAATTTAGCAAGTGGATTACGGAAAAAGAAACAAAATAAGAAGGGGAGAAAAAGAAGGAAGGTTTGACACATATTCAGTATTTTGGCTATAAAGTTTCACTCCAATTTCCGATTGCTTTAATTCTTTTTGGGTTGGAAAGAAGACTTCAAATGCTACAATTTTGTAGTTTACGACTTTTCGTAATTCGGATGTTAAATAGGTCAAAACTGAGCTGAAAGGTGGTATATGTATAAAAAATGGGATTTTGCACCCACTTTCATTGTACGAATTTTACTATTTTTTTCCACCTCCTTGCCTCCGTTAAGCCCTTCTATGTTTAGCACAAACCATGTCAGCCCTCCAAGTGTCCCTTGCTTTATTTAAATATTTAAATTCAAGCCATTCATTCCACCTCCTTTCATCTATAAATACTCCCTCTCTCATTGAGAAAACTAAATTTGGGCAAAGAATTTCAAAGTTGGTTAGGCTTTGGAGAGGGATTGAAAAGAAGGAGAGAAGACTTTGGCAAATTTGATTTTAATTTCCCATTGTATTTTTTTGTCTTTTTAAATTCCAAAATTCCAATTGTATTGTAATTTTTATTCCAATGCTTTAATCAATAAGAGAACGTGAGAATTAGAATTATGCTTTTCCAATTGTTCTTTTATGTATAATGAAAATTTCAATTTTATTTCCATTCTTTTCATGATTTTATGTTTTTTTTTTCCTAAGAAATTTAAGGAAAGTAAGATTATTTTAGGATTGGTAGAACTTGATTTTTCTCTTCTAAAGCTCCTTTTAAGAGTGAGATTATTTTAGATTTGAAATTACAAATATAAATTTTACCTAAGCCTAAGGGAGGAATCGAATTTTCTTAGTTAAATGGATTTCATATTTAGAATTTTAATGAATGAGATATTTGAATGCGTGTTAAATAATTTACGTGAGCTTCATATTTTAGGCCATTATTTTATTGTTAAAATATGGATAATAATGCCTCCTTGAATCTCTGATCCAATTCCATTGTAAATATATACAGAAGTAATTTTAGTTGTTTTTAATTTTATTTTTGTTTATAAATTCAAAATTATTGAAAATTGTGGAAATAGGTTGGTTAATTAATTTAATTGCTTCTTAATTTTGTGTTCTAAGTTAGATTAAGATTATTTATAATTTTTATATTAATTCCACCATCTTAATTGAAATTTAGATGAATTTTGTATTTTCCATGTGAACTAGATCTCTTGAATAGTTAACTTTTATTTTTAGATGGTGTTTCTAATTTTATATTGTAATTTCTATTTTTAGAATATTTCTAAATTAAAATTAGATTTCTTAGATTAGAGAATATTTCTAGATTTTTTAAAATATATAATTCAGTGGTGTATTATTTTACGGATATATTTTCCTAAGTTCCGATAGGTTCGACCTCGCACTCAATCGCTATACTATCTAATGGTTCGTGCCCTTGCGAGTTATAAATTAAAAATTTGCACAACAGTGAGATAGTGAGATTATTATAATTCTCATTAGTTATATTTAATGTTTATTTTTTGTTGTGGTTGGCTTGATATATCATACTTGTTAATGGACAAATTTAGTGTGCAATGTTATGTTGATCGATCATGGCTATTTTAAGAATTTATTCCGCGAACTTTGAAATTTATTTGAGTACCATGCGAATTGTTATCATGATTATGAAAAAAAAATTGAGCCATGTTGGACGTCTTATGTTAGTTGGCTTTTTAACTCTTTGTGAGGTCCCATTTGTTGAGGTTGAACGGATGGGTCCTTAAACAGAGTTTCCAGAAAAGACCTCTAGAGGTCGTAGTGGGAGATCATATGTTCCTCCAGGTGGCACCCCGACATGGTATTAGGATATTTGGACACAAAGGGAAGCTAACACCTTTTTATATTGACACATTCAAAGTCTTAGAGATGATCGGGGAAATGGCCTAAAAATTAGCATTGCCATCTTGATTCACTTGAATCCATGATGTGTTCCATGTCTCCATACTCCAAAAGTATCATCCAAACCCATTCCGGATGCTGAATTGGAAATATATGAACATTTTCAAAGATGTTGCATACGAGGAAGGGCACGTTAGAATTCTAGACACGAGAACAAGTGGAGAAGCCAAACACAAAGACTTAAACATGTCTCCATCACTGATTGCTTCTACACAACTTGACACCTCCTCCTTGACGTAGACTTTCTAGTGACGACTTCATACGCCTATGATATTTATCATTTTCAAAATAATTATTATTTTTACCGTGGCTCTCTCATCCGATGAATACGCCCATGATATTTTTTTTCATGTCTAATATAATAATTATTTTTACTGTGGCTCTGTCATCCCATGAATGAAATAGTTTTTAAAATTATTATGATACAGCCAGGGCCGGCCTTGCCTATAGGCGAAGTAGGCGGTCGCCTAGAGCCCCCAAAGTCCATAAACTCATTTGTTATATATTAAATAGTTAATAATGCACATAGAAGACTAAATCCATTGTTGTCTACGTTGGTTAGGGTGCTTCTCTTTCATATAAGTGGCCTGGTATCAAATCTTATTGTTTACTTTAATAATTTTTATTTTTTATTTTTGTTGAGTTTAATAATAATGAAAATATCAATAATTTTAATTAATAAAGAATCTTTTAAAATATACGTATCATCTAAATAGAGCGGCCTTTAAATCCCAACTAATTCCGTTTATGACTTTTAAGTTACTACCACTTGAAATCATTTGACTATTTTTAACCATTTCGAATATAAAATACTCAAAATTGGAAATTTATATAATTTTTCTACTCAATTTAAACTTAAAAAATTAAAATAGTGATACTAGCAATCATAATAATAATTATTATAATTCTCATTTTATTGAGTTTAATAATAATAATGAAAATAACAATAATTTTAATTAATAACAAATATTTTAAAATATATGTATCATCTAAATAGAGCGAAAGAGAAACCTATATTGAATTGGTAATTTTGAATTAAAAATAATGTAAAGCTTTTAAAATTTGAAGAGATGAAAAAATATAGCTTTATTCATCTGATCAATGTAGATTTTATTAGATGTAATATACAAGTATAAATCATTATAATTAAGAAATTTTTTAATTTTTTAAAAAATTCAGAAAAATTGAAAAATTAAAATAATAATAATATCTTTGTTTTGAATGAGAATTGGCATCAGTGTTGGACTCGAATATAATAAAAGATGCAGTATGAAAAAAATTAAAAGGAATAATTGAAGTGCTAAATTATATAAAAAGAATGAATTGTTATTTTCCAAATGCATGGATTGTTTATAGAATAATGTTGACTACACCCGTTACAATTACCTCTGTAGAAAGAAGTTTTTCAAAGTTAAAACTGATAAAATCTTATTTTCGGTCTACAATGTCATAAGAAAGATTGCATGAATTAATTATATTATCTATAAAAAAAATGTTAAAAAAACTTGAATATAGTAATTTAATTAATAATTTTGCATCTCAAGATCGAATAAATTTTAAATAATAGTTTGTTATAAATTTGATTATGATGTTTATTTAAATGTTTCACACTTTGTAAAAAAAATGTATAATTTTATTTTTTGTGAGTGTATAAAAGGCCCATTTTCCAGAGTTCGCCTAAGGCCCCTGAAATCTCAGGGCCGGCCCTGGATACAGATCAGCCTTAAATAAAGTCAGATTAACCACTGTGGATACGTGAAATCTATGTGACGAAGTGAATGAAATAGGTTTTTCTTTTTCTTAATGCAAGTGAATGAAATAGTTGACACCAAAGACTCTAGCATGGGCCATCGGCCATGCCCAATCTGCATTTTGGAATTTTTTTTTTTCACTTAGGTGTTTTTCATGACTTTGCCTGTTATCAAATGTGTTATATAAATTTATAATTTTTGAGTTCTAGTTTAACAACGCTAAATTAAAAACCTCAGTCCTTTCAAATCTTGCATGAATGATCAGGTCATAAGTAGAAATTCTTTCTTATTTCTTATTGATGATAAAGTTTTGAGATGAGATCATCCTAAGGTTTCAAACATATTTCACTTATTAATTTAGAAGTCTTTTTAGTTGGAATTAAATGGAGAAAGGGCCTCTACACACTTAAACTCCTTACTTAATATACCAGTTACAAAGAGCTTTTGAAATCTCACTCCCCCTAAAGCCCCTGAGATTTTAGGGGATCTCAGGGCCGGCACTGTTTTGGTCCCCTCTCAAACGAAATCTCCCCTCTCAAATGGAATCTCACTTTCACAGAAGACTGTTCGAAAGGAGATGATAGTGTTGAAAGTTTCGAATCTAAAATAGTGGGTTAGCCCGTTAAAGACTGTAAAGATGCAAGCCCGTTTCAAAGCCAGCTAGACTGAATTCTCAAGTCCAAATACACGGACTGTAATATCAAGTTACAGGGTCCATTTCAACAATAAAAGGACAGAAGTTTTTGGCCCGTTAAAACAAGGTTGGAACCTGTTTGAACAGGTCCAGTTAACAGCAGCTCTGGGCTATAGTTCTGCCCTGTTTAAACCACAAAGGGACCTTTAATACAGGCCCAAAAGTTCAGCGTAAATGGACTAGGTTCTGGCCCACTCGAGAGAGTTAAGTACTGTACTGAAGGTCCAAAACAGCAACAGTTTGGACTCCACTACAGGCCCTCTTTTCAGAATAGTTACTGGGCTTTAATCAGTACAGATTGTAGGACTTACTCTACTGTTTTCAGGCACAGAACTAGATGGCTTTAGACTGAAAATTAAGGACCAAATTAAGTTCTGAGTTTGGTTCAAACCCCCGAGCCGGAGACAGACCTCAAATGAGGTAGAACTCAACCCGATCAACTCATTTGATTAAGTCAACAATTCCTTCCTTAGAGCCAAATTAATTAACAAATAAAACTGATTCATCTCAGATTAAAAGAGAATTGGGTTTACCGGGATACACAATGGAATGGGCTTCAGTCCAATTGCAACTCAAGCTCCAAGCTTGGATGAGTTTCACACGGTGAACTCAAGAAAATTCTGAACTTTTTATTCCCTTTCTTGGCTGCTGATTTTGGCCAGAATACAATGCTATTTATAATGTATTTCTACCCAAACTCAACTAACTTCCGAGTTAACAAATAAGAAAACGACATTCAAAATACAAACTAGTTCAAAAACTTCTTAATCTAGAACTATTAATTTGAATTTTACAAAAACCAAATACTCTTCGGAACTCTTTACCATTCTTCAGTCCCCGTCTAAGTGAAACTCTGAGTTTCATGCCTCGCTTGCTGAATCGATCCATGAGTCGGTGTTACAGGTTTCGACTTGGTTCGTAACTGCTTTCCAATGGACGGAATTTTATTGACATCAGATGTCGTTTGATACCTCAAAATTTCTCTGCAAGTCACTACTAAGTTTCTGCCAAATAGTTTCAATCTAACTTGGCTAGATTTGTGCCAAGTATAGACTCAACAAGCTTCAAACGAGTTCTCTTCTTTGTCTAGGTTTAGAAGTGCAACCTCTTCCAAGTGGGGGCCGCTTCGATAGAAGTGGGCCTTGAGCCAACATGTAGGTGTAATACCCTGACCCAAATTAAGCGTAATTAGTTTAATAAATCCTTCTTAGACCGGTTAATTTCAGAATTTTTCGGTTAGGGCTTAGTGAGAAGTCCACGTGTGGTTCAATCTGAGCTCAAAAGCTCAGTGATCCAGATCGTCCAGCTGGAGGGGCAAAATGGTAATTTACCACTTACTGTTATTATTTTATTATCTATGTCATTATGTGATTATTATTGGATGATATTATTTTCCTTAATCAAGGATTCCTATTTCTGATTTTAAAATAATTTTATTTTCAGAAAATAGTATTTAAAACCGCCCTGTCAAAACTCCGAGAGGGAGAAATAAATATTTTTAAATGGTTTTGGAAATGAGAATTTTTTTGAAACAAGCTTGGTATGCTAGACCGTTTTAGTATGGTCTAGTTTATTCTTTCAAACTCCAAAAATGAGGAATTTAAATCTCTTTATTTAACACAAGTTAAATTAAGTAACTAGTGTTAAATTATGATTTTTATTTAAATCTATGGTTTTTGTGAATTTTAAATCTCCAAATTTTTATGGTGATTAGAGTTTTTAAAACCCAACTTATCTGTCAAGTTGGATTAAAAATTTTAAGCCTTTTAAACCATGTTTTAAGTTAAAAATCGAATTTTTATAAAAAAAAGGGGCCTATTTGCAAAATCAGAAATTGCAAGGACTTATTTGCAACCAACAGTAACTTCTGCCGGTTACTGTTTCGGATGGCCGCACCACTGCATGCAGCACCCAACCGGCCTTTACTAGTTGATGAGATTATCTATAAATTTGCCCCTCCATCAGCTGATTCAATCCCTCAACACTTCTCAGTCTCTCAGCTGCTCTGAAAACCAGCAATCTTCCTCCCTCAGTCTCTTTGTTTTTCCCAGTTTTCTTCACCGTAGCTTAAAGAGAAAAAATTTCAAAAGACCGGATTTTCAACCTAGGAGCTCGAGTGAAGGTAACCACTGTGTTCCTCTTTAAATTTCAGTCGATTTAGAATCAAGTAGAAGCAAATTTGGCTAAGTTTTGAGTGAGTAAACGGATTTCAAGTTTAAAGAAAAACATGGAATTTCTTGTGCCAGTGTGGTTTTCATGTTTAAATCCGATGGCCGAGTTAGTGTTAAAGTCTTAAAACCACTCCCTATGGAAAGAGGACTCACTAAGGAGTCCATCTGACCGGTTGGATGTGAAAACTGAATCCAGAAAATCCACTGTTTTTGGATTCGTATTTCATAGTGTTGTTGCCCGTCACTGTCTGCTGTTGCAGACAGAGGAGGAAGACGACTCTCGGACGGTCCGAGGGTAACCCCCTTCGAATTGTCCAAGAGTGATCTTTGGACGTTTTGAGCTTCAGTTCGAGGTCCGAAGCGTCCGTGGCTAGCCACTCTCCCGCCTCTACTCCAGATGTTCCGAGTTGTCTTCGGAAGGACCGAGAGGTTCGGACGATCCGAGCATCTCTCGGCATGATCCGAGATACACAGACCCACCGAAGCATGTTTTCTCTGTTTTTCAGTTCGGAAGGACCTTCGGATGATTTGAGGCCTGACCTTCGGATGGTCCGAAGACAGGCCCAAGTTCCGAAGTCTGTGACTAGTTTTAGACAGTGGTTCGGATGATCCGAAGCCACAATACCTAGTTCCGAGGCATGTTCCGAGGAACCCAGTTTTTTAATGTAAAATCTTGATTGATTGGTGATGCATGCTTAGATGCTAAGTTTTAATGTGATGTTTATACCCCATTAATAATTTAAAAATGTACTAACCCTTATTCTCCTATTACTATAGTGTATATACTATTTGTATTCACTTCCAGGCCGACTCTATTTGTAGGGCATTGAGTGACTTCATTTCCAAGCCGACGCTATATTTGTCGAGCACTGAGTGACCTCGATGCCTTATTCAACATGTCAATCTGGTCATATCCAGAAGACAATACGAGAAGTGACCTGAGTATCTAGACCTAACTTAATACGTCAATCTGATCATGCCTAGAAGACAATATGAGTTTTTGGACTGAGCACCCTATTATTATATATTGCGGATTATTGTAACTTAAAATGGTTAGAAACCAAGTAGGACACTCAATTCCATTTACCTTGGAGATTTTTGGAAAAACAGTATGATTTTGAAATACTACTTGTATGTACACATTTGAATGCTATGTATATTAACCAACTATTGATTGTGCACTTGTTTGCATGTTGAACAGAGACCGCGATACCACACAATTTCGGTGAGGGAACTTTACTTTGCAATAGGTGTAATCAGGTTTTAATGAGGTGAATCTTGAGCAATAAGTGGTTTCAAGTTGATGAACCCACTCATATGCCTAGACATGATACACTGTTGTAAGAAGTGCTTATGATAATTGTGAATGTTTATGAGGTTGATCATATGAGATATGTAATACTGCTTCCACGTGCCCTTGACTATTGAACAAATATCGGTCATGTGTGTGAGATGATTTACGTCTACTGCACCAGGGGTGTCGACAGTTGCTGACTTGAGGAGTGTCAGTATCGGCTATGTGAGGGCCGGAGATGTACTTGAAAGGATGTATTTTGACCGTGTCGGGACTTAATATGATGGTCTCAACGTAGTATGTAGGCGTTACGTTGGATGACAGCAGTTATGAAAATGATGATGAGATTATACTTGATATTGAGAATTTATTGTCAAGCATGAGATATTACAATGCAAATGTTGATTATTTACTAACCTGATGTTTCATTAGACTGCATTTTTATATTTCCTTCACTGGACTAGTTATCTCACACCACTCACATTTCAGAAGATGTGCCCGAGGAGGAGAACCCTCCGTATGAAGCCTAGGATGGATAAGCTGCTGCGTCGTCTTGGAATTCCCACTGACGGGAATTCCGTTATCTTTGTTTTTTGGTTCCTTGAACCTTTTGTTTATGTAAAATACCGTGTGTGGTACTTAGTTTGTATTGATGTCATATATTGAACTACCATGTGTTCCGTAGTTACTCTGATGATGTTGTAATAATAATTCGTTAATGGAATTATGTGTTTGTAATTGCGTTTCTTTTTTGTAGACTTATGGTATGTGTTTGAGTCCACATGTTGAGATGTTGAGATCATGTGTGACCTTTGGGCTTAATAGTTGATCTGGCCCAGTTAGAATTCTTGATTTTAGTTTTAAAAAAAAAATCAGTGACGTTCCGGGCCTACTTTTTGGGTCGGGGCGTGACAGTAGGTCCATATGCACAAAATCCTTCAATTTGGACCCTGGACTAGCTAGTTTGCTCTTGCACTTGCTTGGGTTGAAAATAAAATTATCTTTGCCTCCATATATTGCCGCATCACAATACGAGTACCAAAAGACCTCAGCCTTGATGAATACTTCTTAGTAATACCTTGTGTCGAATGTTTTCAAATTGACAATAGAAAGACGGATTACGATTCCACCCATTGCTATGATGATGAAGAATAATAAAGTCATCATCATTGTTTTAAAAGTTGAATTGTTGATCAAGTCAAACCTTTTATTCACTGTTTGGTTTGTTCAATTTCTACCTCAAAGTTCAAACCCTATTGAACCATAATTTTAGGATAACATCTAATGACATGTCATAATATCATATTATCTCCATAAAAAAACTAGAAAGAAAATAATATATATATAAATTACACAACTGTTCCATACACTTATTTAGGAAAAACCAAGTTGAATCAGATGGTGATTACTTTTGGGAGTAGATATTCGGGTTTAATCTTGTGGTGGAGATGACAACGAGTGATGTAACCTTCTTTAGCACTATTCCAAACTTCTCTGTGAGATCAACATTAGTTCTCTGTGGCAATTTCCATTCAAATAAATGCATTCTTTCTGCCATGGGTACTCCTACGCATTTTCTCCTTCCTGGTCCAAAGGGAAGATAACGAAAATCATTGCCAATAGAATCCCATTTCCCTGTGGCCATCAAGAACCTATCTGGGTTGAACTCACAAGGGTTTTCCCATGACTCAGGATCTCTATGTATCGCCCATGTATTTACTAAGACTCGAGCACCTATTGGGATTGTGTAGCCAGCAATGGTAGTGGATTGGCTTGGTGTTCGAGGGATTAAGAAGGGGATTGGTGGGTATAAACGCAGTGTTTCCATCAATATTGCACTCACAAAGTGTAATTTGGGCAAATGGTGCTCTTCAACAACATTGTTCATCCCCACCACTTCCCCCAATTCTTTTTGTGCCCTTTTCATAATCTTTGGGTGCTGCATTAACTCAGCCATTGTCCATTCTATTGTGGTAGATGTTGTGTCCGTCCCAGCCACAATTATATCCTGCAAAAGAGAGAGAAGAATTAAAATTCATTCAATTGAAAATTTGCAATTTCTAGTTTGAATTATTACAATAGGATATTTGGAAATTGATTTTTATAAGTCACAGTCACGCGAGTAAAAGTTTAGAATAGTGAGATAGAGATTTTCGAAGGCCCACATAGCTCAAACACAACAAGAGATGGGTGAGATGTGCAAGAGACATTGCTTAAAAAGTAAAAAAAAAAAAATGAGTAAATCGGTCTGAGTTGACTCAATTAAATAGAATTTTCAGTAGAATAAGTCAATAAACTTTCTTGAGTTTTTATAAGTTGAGTTGAAAAACTTACTTAAGTCACTCAACTTAATAGCATTTCAAATCGACTTCGTGTTTTATATTTTTAATCATCATAAGAAATCAAATTAGTGGATATTACTAAATTTCTTAGAAGTTAACTTGTAAATGTAGATAGATAGAGAGAAAGAGAATCTACATGTACTTGTAACTTGTAAATGTAGAATATCAGACAATTATTTTGTGACAGTTTAAAAATACATATCAGACAACAAAATTTAGGACAGAGGAAATATTAATTTAGAGCTCTAGAATATATCTCTTTATTTTCATAATGAGAAAACAATTTTGGGATAGTGGGATACCGTATGACATTGTGCACTTTTTGTTGAGAAAGGATTAATTGCTCATGTTAAGGATCAACTTACTTAAATGGATCAAATTCAGGTAAGATGAAGTTACCTTTCAATAGTTGCAGAGAGGATGGAGAATATCTTGCTTTTTAGGATATATTTGGGGCACCTGTTTTTAACAAAAATCGATTTTTTTTAAAAAAAATCTATAGAAAATAAAAATTATAATTACAATTTCTCTGATTATCAATTTTGAGTTTTTCTTATAACAAAAAGATTTTCAAAATAATTCATCTGAGACATTGGTTATAGTTTGATTGCAATTGATTTTTAATAATAATAATGATGATGATGGTGATGATGACCAAAATAACAACACCACCACCACCCATAATTATAAAACTTCTATTTGATATAATATATTTAGGATAGAGATCCTCCCACGGGAGGTTTGTGTTTTACCCTTCATATGAACAGTAAAATCGGTTCACCAACCCTTCGTATGAACAGTAAAATCAGCTAGCCGAAATTCGCATGAACAGTAAATGGCTCGTCGAAATTCGTATGAACAGTAAATCAACTCTCTAAAATTTTACTGTTCATGCGAAGGGTCCGATTTTACTTTTCATATGAAGGGTAAAATTGGCAATACACTAAAACCCGTGTCGAATTAAACAAAATACCCGTGGGAGGATCGTTTCCCTAAATTTAACCTATATTTTTCTAAAGATTTTGTAATAAGGTTCAATTGGGTTAATTTTAGTCCAATCCACTTCATTCTAATCCAAAAATTCATAAGTTTGGTCATATTAGGTTGGTTCATGGGTCGAGAGGTGTTTAGATATGGGATATTGGCTGAGTAGAATTAAGGTTAAGTAATAGATCATAAATATTATGTTTGGTTAAGTTGAATCATGGGTTATAGGTTAAATCATAGATTCTGTTTGGTTGACAATACGTGATGGTTTGGGTTGGTTGGATCTGGATAATGAATCAAGTTATTGGGTCAATTCGATTATAAATTGGGTCACAGTTTGTGGTCGGGTAGGATCTTCGGTCAAGGGTGGCGTTGGGCCATGATTAGGGTCGTACCTCAGCTCGATCCCAGCCTAAAACCCATCTGAGCCTGCCATAAACGATTGGATTTGAACACATACAATAGTTCATTGGATTTGGAGTTGTTAGTTATAATATTATTAAATAAATAATAAAATATTTATAATTATTAATACATAATGATAAATAATTACTAAATATTTTCACACTAATTACTAAAAGAGGTGAAGAAGATTTGATATGGAGGAGGGTAAGGTTGTGTACTTCATGTGAGGTGGAAAATGTAGTTCTTTTTATCTTTGAAGAGAATTTATTTATTTATTGTTTCGGTACTTTGCTCTATAAAATATGGCCATATATATGCTCATACGTATCGTATTAATCATTTTCATTGTTTTTTAGTTTTTTCAAAAAAATATTGTTTCAACTTTTTTTTGGGATTGAATCTTGTAATAGGTATGATTTTAAGGAGGTTGAAAGGAAGTTCTCAAGCGAAAGATAATTGTCAATTTCAAACTTTTTTACTCTAAAATTAATTCATTTTGAGTTATTTTCATCAATTTGTTTGAATTTTACTCGAAGATAATCTCAATTTTGGACTTTTTGTGAAACTTATTTAATGAAACATTATTGGTGTTTATAGAATTGAATGGAGATATTTGATGCGGTTGATATAATTTATAGGGTGTCTGCGACTTTCCAATTTGTTTTTTGAAATATTCATGAAATCTAAGTTTTCTGAGATAATTTTTATTTTGGTGTTTCTTGTGAAAAATATTTATGAAATAATACATTTTTTATTATATTAAATAAATAACCCTTAGTGTGATTGATATAATTTTTTTTTTTTTGGATTTACGTATGGAAAATTCAGACACGGTCCTATTAAAACCCCCACGAGTGAGCCCACTACCCCTAGGGTAGACCAAGGTTAGACCATAGGGGCTCCAACATTTTCATAAAACTCTGATTTTTTTGACAAAAAATTATGAATTTTAATAGACGATGCATGTGACCATGCGATATTAGTTAAAACAAATTTCATATTAGATATTTTCACGTATTATTTTTTTAATGTCTAAAATTTTTAGAAATTTTTCAGTTTATAGAAAATACTTTATTCACATAAAAATTTTGGACTCAAGAGTCTAGTACTCTATAAAGGATCACTTTTTATACCAAATATACTCACATCAAGTTTTTAATTTTTCCTTTTTTAACTTTTATAGTTTTTTAAAAACATTTTGAGAAGGAGTAGATAATCTATATTAGTATTTTATTTTTGGTAAGATAGGTGATTAGGTATCACCGATACACCCATTGACATTCTGTTTGGCCTACTGTGTCCCACACATGTTCAATCAAACAAGTCCACTCGATGTTTTAAAAATCGACCTTTGAGTTTAACCATGAAGAAGTTTGGATTAAATAAAGTTTAATCGGATTGAACCTCTATCAAATTCAGTCAAACCCGTACTATCAATATAATATTAAATTATTAACTAAAGTTTAATTGATGTGTTAAAAAAATAAATGTTGAATTTTGAATTTTTTTAACTATATCTAATTTGAACTCATTTTGAGTTGATATGTTGAATAAAAAATCCATCAAACTGTTGATATTTTATCTCTAAAAATTATAATGTTTTAAATCTAATAGACTTAATTTTTTTATGAAAAATATCATTCTAAAAGTACCTCTTAAATTATTTATTATCGTTGATTAAATCTCACTCTTTATTCTTTGTAGACATTCACAATCTTTATAAATCCATTAAACACTAAATTATATAATTTAAAATTTAAAATTCAGAGCTGATTTGAAATAAAATCAAATTAAGTAATTCATTAATTTTTAATATTTTTTCTTTAAAAAACTCATAAAACTTACAAATGACTGTATTCTTTATTTATCACGATGAAATAAAAATCTCATGCCCATATAATTTGAATCGATCCAACCTCCTTACCTTCAATTATTGGTATTAATGTTCTCGCATATTTCAATAATTCGCTGGCTGCACGGCATTGGCTCATTTATGGTGAAAAGACAGATGAAATGAGAGACAGAGAATGCTGGCAGGACTGTTGTAAGAGGTCCATTGTTTTGAAATTGTTTCTTTACTCATGAATGATGAATCATTCGAATGATTCATCTTAGAATATCTTCGTATTCATTCCGTCAATAGTCCGTCCGTGTTCATTCGAATGAACGAATGAATCGATCGTTCTGAACATTCATTCGAATGAACGGTCGGTTCATTCGAATGAACGGTCGGTTCATTCGAATGAATTCACGAATAAGATGAATTATTCGAATGATTCATCACGAATGAGATGAATCATTCGAATGATTCATGAGTTCAGGTTACAGTAACAGTATACATTTATTTAAATCTTTTTAAAATTTTAAACTTATTTTTTAAGCACTGTGTATTTCCAAAATTTTTCAAATTGAATATCTAAACTAATTAAAATAACCTGATCAAAATACTTTAAGACTTAATAGTCTTTTGACACTCCTAAATATTTAAAACACAGTATTTTACAAATAAGGGTATCCCTAGGGTGTGTCAAAAACACATTTGGAAGTGTCAAAAGACCTTGAAGTCTTAAGGTATTTTTATCGGGTTATTTTAATTAGTTTAGATATTCAATTTGAGAAATTTTGAAAATACACAGTGCTTAAAAAATAACGGTCTATGTTTTAAAATATAGACAGCTATTTTTAAGCACTGTGTATTTTCAAAATTTCTCAAATTGAATATCTAGACTAATTAAAATAACATGATAAAAATACCTTAAGACTTCAAGGTCTTTTGACACTTCCAAATGTGTTTTTGACACACCCTAGGAATACCCTTATTTGTAAAATACTGTGTTTTAAATATTTAGGAGTGTCAAAAGACCTTGAAGTCTTAAGGTATTTTTATCAGATTATTTTAATTAGTCTAGATATTCAATTTGAGAAATTTTGAAAATACACAGTGCTTAAAAAACAAGTGTAAAGTTTTAAAATAAATCTTAATATTTAAATCATTCGAATGAATGGGTCATTTGAATGAATGAGGTTCGAATGAATGTCAAAATGAACTGGGCATTCATTCGAATGAATGAAAACGTGGGGGTAAAATCGTAATTTCACCTGAAAATTTGATTTCGGGTGTGTAGAGGCAGAAAATCCGGGTGTGTGCAAGTGCTCCCTAAATATACCATTGTGTAGTTAATGATTTTATATTCTAATAATCTCATGAAAAACAAAAAGCTTTCTTTCGTGGAAGAAGGACGGTGTAGAAAGGTTCGAAGGTAACTCATTATTGAAGTTAGAATTCAGTCCACTCGTTTAAAGTCTTATCCACATATCTGATATTTGGACAATGAATTTGACAGAATTCAGTCCACTTCGTTTAAGAGCAAGTGGTGTAGTGGCCATATGCCTTGTTGAGCACTAAAAATTACCATTTTACCCTTTAATTTTGGATTAGTTAGTCTTTGATTTGTGAATATTAGATGCGTTTAATAGAGTTTTTAAGTTTTGCAGTGTATTTGTGAGAATAAAAGAAAAATGAGTTAAAATGGAGAAAAGTGGGTCATTCCTATTTTTGGAAAGTTTATAATTTTTACCACTTAATTTGATTTGGAATTATTGTAAATTATTATAATTCAAATCCGGATATGAGAGTTTGAATTATAATAATATTTTTTAGACTATGTTACATTGTAAAGGTGGTAGAAATTTATAAACACACAAATGGACCCACTGTTCAAATCTGAAGCCTGAAGACAAAGTCTGCAATTGGAAGTCAATGAGCCAAAGTCCACCAATATTCCGGGCCAGATAAAAGTCTAAGTATGGGATCCAAGTCCAAAAGATCAAGCGGGACCAGTGAATTTCTTTTGAATGAAGGTGTCTTATCTGCAAAATTCGGCGTTTGAAAAAAACAGTGGATTTGGATAAAAGATAGTGGATTTGAATAAAAGACAGGGATAAAGATAAAAGAGTTTGAACCGAAGGAGAGATAAAAAAGAGAGGGATAAGGAGGAACAAAGATAAGGAGATAAAGGAGTTAACCGATCTCTACAGAGAGAAATTTTAAATTTGAATGGATCCCTTATCTTGGTTGAATTTGAAGGGTCCCTTATCTCATCTCTTCTTACTCCTATAAATTGATGACTTTGGGTCCATTGAAAGTTGAACCGGGTAAGACATTCAAGGCTGAAGTTGGACGACGAAAGACGGAGAAAAATAAATAATTTCTTGTAAGTTATTTTATTTTTTTATTTTTATGACAAATCCAAAAGAATTGTATTTCATTTCCAATTTATTAATAAAAATTCATGGCAGTTGTTTAGATTTATGATGATCCCAGTTATTAAAATATTAATAGTGATGATTTGTATTTTATTTTTAATTCTTTTTATGAATATTATGTAAGAAACTATTTTAGAATTTTTTTTTCAAGGAAAGTAGAACCCCTATTAGGATCAGTGGGACTTGCCGTCTTTCCAATCTAAGGTTCTTATCAAGAACAGTTGTTTTAGATTTAGGGAAACACAAGTATAAAACCCGCTCAAGCGTAAGGCTGGAATTGAAAAAAAAATCAAATTTAAAGGAAGACATAAAGATTCTAATTAGAATTTTAATAAAAAATAAATTTGAATTATATTTTATAACTCTAGAACATTTCATAGTCTAAGCCGTGATTTTATTATTTTTAAATTGGATAATATGCCACGTCGATGTTTGACCCGATTCCATTGTACATTATGTAAAAAAAATTTGTTTTTGATTTATTTTTTCTTTTTCTCAAAAATTCATCAAAACTATTCATTGTTTTAAATTAAGATTATAACTAAATGTTTTATAAAATTATTTCCTTAAATCACATCATTTTTAAATAGTACGATTTTTTTATTTCGTACATATATTTTGTAGATTTCCCTTTGGTACGACCTCGCACTCATGCTCTATACTATAAATCGGTTCGTACGCTTGCGAGTAATTTAAAATTTCACATCAAGTTTTTGGCGCCGTTGCCGGGGAAATCTCAAAATAAAATTATATGCTATTAAATTATGTGATTTTTGAAAATAAATCTAATACTGCAGATATGTCTTAATTTAGAATTTCATCTAACTTAGAATTTTTTTTAATTAAATAAAAAATTTAAAAAAATTTAAAAAAATTAAAAAAAAAATTAAAATTTATTTTTTTGAAATAAAGTTTGACTTGATTTTTTTTATTTTTTATTTTTGTTTTCCTTCCATTAGTTGTAATTTTAGGAGAAGTGCACTTAGATTAGTATTATTTATTTATTTTTTTTTTATTTTTTTTATTTGAGTCAAAATCTTCACCAAAGCTTGTATTGTCTATTTTGCAGGAATTTTAATTATGTCGCGCTTAAAAATCAATGGAGATATGCACAACACGCTAAGGAGCTTTAAATTGCGCGCTTGAAAAAAAAATTGCTGAAAATACGCATGAAAGGCTAAGGTGAGTTTTTATTTTTTTTTCTTTTTATTTTATATATATCATGCATTCATATAGATTTATTTAAGGTGTTCTTTATTATTGTTTGCATTTAATCTGTCCATGCATTTAGGTTGTTAGTATTCATGCATTAGTTTAGATTATTTTATTAATGTTTGCATATTTGTATGAATGTTGTATGGTAATTTAGGACTGCATTTTCACAATATTTAGAAAAATAAGATTAGTAAAATTGGTTCATGCATTTTCGTAATAAAATCAATTAAGGAACCATCAGGCTAGATTTTAGGGTTTCATGCTCAATAGGAACTTTTCAATCTAAATTAATTTTTGTAACCGGTGAATATTTTTTCTTCAATCATGGTGTCTAGGATTAGTTCTGTCACCAAGGTGTAAAGAGCCTAAGGATAAGTGGCAACTTAAGAAGATGCCGTGTGCTCCTCCACTTACCTGGGAACTTACCTGGCCATGATTGTAGTTAAACTCTCATCGGAGACTTAGATTATTTGGAAAGAAAAGTAGGAGCCAGTCTAGAGACCTAGGATAGTTTAGATTTTTATTTTTAGTTTTAGGTCATTTATTTTGTTTGAATTTGTTTTGGTCTTGTTTTGTCCTTTTTGGTGAAAACGAGTGTTTGGAGACGCCATTCGACCAAGCGATTGGTTAGAATTGAGTCCCCAAATTGTGAATATCCAGTCAGTCATCAATCCACTATTGGCGACAGTAGGGTTTGTGGGGTCATGGTAATTTCAACGTTAGAACCTACATTAGAACCCAATCGTTGTAACCATGGTGAGGAGAGTCTGACTATTATACCATTTCTTCCCTACATAGAGCCACCCAAGTCACCTAAATCACCATAATCACCATCTTAAGTCAATTGTTGTGTTCGTCAGTCTAGAGTCAGTTTAGTTTAGGATTCTTGTTTTAGGTCCATTATGAGTGAATCCTTTTAAATACAATTGAACCTTAATTAACACTGTTCCAAAAAATTCTAATTTGCACCTGATCACTGTGAATTAATGAACATTGAGGACAAAGTCAAATTTAAGTTTGGAGTATCAAAATGGGATACACTAGTTGAGCCCAAAAAAAAAATTGAGTCCACTAAAAGTTTTTGTGAGTCAAAAAATAAATAAATAAATAAAATAAATAAAAATAAAAAATAAAAAATAATAAAAAATATAATAAAAAATATAAAAATAAAAAATCAAGGGAAGAGTAAGTGAACACTGAGACTACCCCTTGTGAAAAAAAAGATTTGTTGAGTCTAAGTGATTTTTTAGCATTAATAGGTAAATAAAAATTTTCATATCATACTTCTTCGATAAGATTTTTATAGGATTTATATTCGGAATAAATTTACACAGCCATATTTAAATTGAGTTAGAAAAGAAAAATTTTCATGAATCTAGTAGTCAACAAAGGAATACTAGTAGAGACTTAACCCAGTAAACTTTAGAGCCTTTCAATTTTTCTGAGGGATTTAAGTCAATCCATTTTTCTTTCTGAAGTGCATCAAGTCGTCGTGGATCTCATCATTCTTCAATTTTGGTCATACTACTGAGAACGCCATCAAATTTGAGTTAGTACATTTGAAATTTTTTAGACTTTATTTAAAACAATGAAATCACTATATGAAACTTAGGATATGATTTAGGCCATTTTCGGATCGTTTGAGCCTTCATGCCTACCTCTCTTTGGTCAAAATTTATCATGATAGTTCCCAGTTGAGCCTTTAAGTTAGCATGTTTTCTTGATCAGCCATATTTACCAAACCCAACTCCGATTTTGGAGTTTGAGCCTCATTAAAAATATATCTTAACCTATTCATAAAAAAGGCTAGAGATGACAAAAATTGGGATGATACAAAAAAAAAAAAAAAAGGGGCACAAGAAAGTAAAAGAGAAAACAACACAAAAAGAAACGGAACATCCTGACATCAAAATAAGGATATGAAAAAGAAAAAAAAAAAAAAAAAGATGAATATTTTGAAAAGTGCTGAAAAAAAAAATAGAGGAAGAAATATCTCGTCATATATCTTAAAGACCTCTAACCTTTTGATCAAAATATTTATTCTTAGAGTCTTATTATCCTTCTTTGATTTTACCCGATCCCAAGCCATGTTTCGTCCTATTAAAAGTCCTATTGATCTTAAGTTGAAATATGGTATTTCATGTGGAGAATAGAGGAAGAAAAATGATAATGTATAACTCAATGTTCTCAGAAAAGTGGCGTCTATTCATGAGATCCAACAATTATTTTCTTTGTCATGTACCGTTTTTCTAATACATATGTGAGAAATAACCCAACCTCTAAGCGTTAATCTTTCTGAGAGATATCTAGTGAGGTTTGAAGTCAAAGCGTATTTTTCGATGTTGGGTGCGAAACTTGTGTCTATTTGGAAAAGAAAACTAAATTTAATATTGGCTAAGCACACACTACACTCTGAATATAAGTTTTATAAAATAAATTTGGAATCGTATGATGTCTAAATCTTTATGAACTTGTTTTTGCCGAATCTGAAACTAAGACTATATAAAATTGATGTTTGTGGGTGTCATCACTGAAAACCTTCACGAGACTATAACTCGTCCACTAGGGGTAACCTAGGGGTTTAAAGGCTTGTTGCATACGCTAAATGCAATCGAGAGTGCCAGCGAAAGTGGTATAGATTAGGATTTGAATGTCTAGTTTCTGTTTTGCTCGAGGACTAGCAAAATCTAAGTTTGGGGGTATTTGTTGAGCACTAAAAATTACCATTTTACCCTTTAATTTTGGATTAATTAGCCTTTGATTTGTGAATATTAGATGCGTTTAATAGAGTTTTTAAGTTTTGCAGTGCATTTGTGAGAATAAAAGAAAAATGAGTTAAAATGGAGAAAAGTGGGTCATTCCTATTTTTGGAAAGTTTATAATTTTTACCACTTAATTTGATTTGGAATTATTGTAAATTATTATAATTCAAAACCGGATATGAGAGTTTGAATTATAATAATATTTTTTAGACTATGTTACATTGTAAAGGTGGTAGAAATTTATAAACACACAAATGGACCCACTGTTCAAATCTGAAGCCTGAAGACAAAGTCTGCAATTGGAAGTCAATGAGCCAAAGTCCACCAATATTCCGGGCCAGATAAAAGTCTAAGTATGGGATCCAAGTCCAAAAGATCAAGCGGGACCAGTGAATTTCGTTTGAATGATGGTGTCTTATCTGCAAAGTTCGGCGTTTGAAAAAGACAGTGGATTTGGATAAAAGATAGTGGATTTGAATAAAAGACAGGGATAAAGATAAAAGAGTTTGAACCGAAGGAGAGATAAAAAAGAGAGGGATAAGGAAGAACAAAGATAAGGAGATAAAGGAGTTAACCGATCTCTACAGAGAGAAATTTTAAATTTGAATGGATCCCTTATCTTGGTTGAATTTGAAGGGTCCCTTATCTCATCTCTTCTTACTCCTATAAATTGATGGCTTTGGGTCCATTGAAAGTTGAACCGGGTAAGACATTCAAGGCTGAAGTTGGACGACGAAAGACGGAGAAAAATAAATAATTTCTTATAAGTTATTTTATTTTTTTATTTTTATGACAAATCCAAAAGAATTGTATTTCATTTCCAATTTATTAATAAAAATTCATGGCAGTTGTTTAGATTTATGATGATCCCAGTTATTAAAATATTAATAGTGATGATTTGTATTTTATTTTTAATTCTTTTTATGAATATTATGTAAGAAACTATTTTAGAATTTTTTTCAAGGAAAGTAGAACCCCTATTAGGATCAGTGGGACTTGCCGTCTTTCCAATCTAAAGTTCTTATCAAGAACAGTTGTTTTAGATTTGGGGAAACACAAGTATAAAACCCACTCAAGCCTAAGGCTTGAATTGAAAAAAAACTAATTTAAAGGATGACATAAAAATTCTAATTAGGATTTTAATAGAAAATAAATTTGAATTATATTTTATAACTCTAGAACATTTCATAATCTAGGCCGTGATTTTATTCTTTTTAAATTGGATAATATGCCGCGTGGATGTTTGACCCGATTCCATTGTAGATTATGTAAAAAAAATTATTCTTGATTTATTTTATTTTTTCTTCTCAAAAATTCATCAAAACTATTCATTGTTTTAAATTAAGATTATAACTAAATGTTTTAGAAAATTATTTCCTTAAATCACATCATTTTTAAATAGTGCGATTTTTTTATTTCGTACATATATTTTGTAGATTTCCCTTGGGTACGACCTCGCACTCATACTCTATGCTATAAATCGGTTCGTACGCTTGAGAATAATTTAAAATTCACATCAATGCCCACCATGCATGTGTGGTGTGGGGATGGCTAAATGTGGGGCCCACATTGTTTATGGCTAACTGGATGGCTACATGTAGCAACCATGTAGCCAGCCATGCCATTCTCTCTTCTCTTATATATATATATATATATAACTTGTATATAGTTTTTGATTTTTTTGATTTTCTCCTTTTATTTATTTATTTGATTATTTTAGATTTTTTGTTTTGTTTTTGGATATAATTTGTATATTAGGGCAAATAATTATTTTTTTCTTTACTTTATTATTTTATTTTTTATAAAAAAAATAAAAAATGACTCTTTACCTTTTGATTTTTTTTTCCTTTACATTTGTAAACAAAATATATGAGAAACAAAAAATTAAAATTATTCTGTAAAAAAAATTAAATTTATTCTGTAAAAAAAATTAAAATTATAGCTATTGAGAAACAAAAATATTAAAAATAATATTTTATTCATCACAAACAATATGAAAAATTACATTTCTAAAAATATTCTCTTTAAACTTCTTCATTACCAAATTTATTCCACAAATGTTCCATGAGATCTCTCCTGAGATCCAGATTGTTATCTGCATTGCAAATATGTAATGTCTTTTTAATTTATTTATTTCCAGCATCACAAATATGTATGTCTTTTTAATATATTTAATTTCTTGTGAGAGAATATGTATGTTTTTAATTTATTTAATTACTTGTGAGAAAATATATATGTTTTGTTAATTTATTTAATTACTTGTGAAAAAATACGTAATGTCTTTATATTTTTTTTTAAAATTTGTTAAAAAAATTTACATAAAAAAAAATAATAAAATATTAAAAAGTAGCCATTCTAGTTAACACTATACCGTGTGACGAGGCTGGCTAAAAATTATAGCCAGCCATGTCATCCAAAAAAATACTATTTAATTATATGGCTGGCTATATTTAGTGACATAGCCAGCCATATATAGCCATCCCACACCACTTGCCCTAAAGTCTTATCCACATATCTGACATTTGACCAGTGAATTTGACAGTGATACTATTGTTTTTTATAATAAAAAATATTAATATATTTTTTATTATTTAAATAATAACAATAAAGTAAAAATAAATTGAATATCTTTATTATGATATTCCAAGGAAATTGAGATGCTACACAATTTCAAAGAGTCGTTTGCTTCAAATGGAAAATCATTATCTTTTTATTTAGTCAAAATTAATCCAAATCAAATCGAATGAGATATCTGTTTTAATCATGAACTCTCACCACACATTATTAATTCTGATTTTGATAATTTTTCATTTTATTAAATATACTGATTTTATGATATTAAAGTAAAGATTACAAATATACTGATTAAGATTACCAAATATCACAAAATTCGGCCGATTTATTTTTTTATTTAAAAAAAAAAGACAAATATCAGTTGTGGATCTGATCGATATCTCGACTGATATTTCTATTTTAAAAAAAATTAAAAGAAAAATATTTTTTTAAATGATTTTTTTCAAAAAAGAAAAAGACACTAAAGATTTTTTAAAAAAAAAAATGAGAAGAGAGAAAAAATCTCAGTCAATACAAAAATTCAGACGAATTTTCTACCCTGAAATAGACTAGGTTCTGGCCCACGCCAAAGAGTTACGTACTGTGCTCAAGGCCCAAAACAGCAACTGTTTGGACTCCACTGCAGGCCGTTTCAGACCAATTGCCTGGCTTTAATCAGTATAGATTGCAGGACTTATTCTCCTGTTTTCAGGCACAGAACTAGATGGTTTTAGACTGAAAATAAAGAACCAAAATAAACTCTGAGTTTGGTTCTAACCCGGGTCCAAAACAGATCTCAAATGAGGTAGAACTCAACCCGATTCAAGTCATTTAACTAAGTCAACAATTCCTTCCTTAGAGCCAAATTAATTAACAAATAAAACTGATTCATCTCAGATTAAAAGAGAATTGGGTTTACCGGGATACCCAATGGAATGGGCTTCAGTCCAATTGCAACTCAAGCTCCAAGCTTGGATGAGTTTCACACGGTGAACTCAAGAAAATTCTGAACTTTTTATTCCCTTTCTTGGCTGCTGATTTTGGCCAGAATACAATGCTATTTATAATGTATTTCTACCCAAACTCAACTAACTTCCGAGTTAACAAATAAGAAAACAACATTCAAAATACAAACTAGTTCAAAAACTTCTTAATCTAGAACTATTAATTTGAATTGTACAAAAACCAAATACTCTTCGGAACTCTTTACCATTCTTCAGTCCCTGTCTAAGTGAAACTCTGAGTTTCATGCCCCGCTTGCTGAATCGGTCCATGAGTCGGTGTTACAGGTTTCGACTTGGTTCGTAACTGCTTTCCAATGGACATAATTTCATTGACATCAGATGTCGTTTGATACCTAAAAATTTCTCTACAAGTCACTACTAAGTTTCTGCCAAATAGTTTCAATCTAACTTGGCTAGATTTGTGCCAAGTATAGACTCAACAAGCTTCAAACGAGTTCTCTTCTTCGTCTAGGTTTTAGAAGTGCAAACCTCTTCAAAGTGGGCCCTCCTTCGATATCAAGTGTAGGTCCATATGCACCAAAACCTTCAATTCGGAGCCTGGACTAGCTAGTTTGCTCTTGCACTTGCTTGGGTTGAAAATAAAATTCTCTATGCCTCCATATATTGCCGCATCACAATACGAGCACCAAACTGACCTCAGCCTTGATGAACACTTCTTAGTAATACCTTGTGTGGAATGTTTTTATATTGACAATAGAGAGATGGATTACGGTTTCACCCATTGTGATGATGATGAAGAATAATAAAGTCGTCATCATTGTTTTAAAAGTTGAATTGTTGATCAAGTCAAACCTTTTATTCACTGTTTGGTTTGTTCACTTTCTACTTCAAACCCTATTGAACCATAATTTTAGCATACCATCTAATGACATGTCATAATATCATATTATCTCCATAAAAAAGCAAGAAAGAAAATAATATATATAAATTACACAAGCTAAACTGTTCCATACACTTATTTAGGCAAAACCAAGTTGAATAAGATGGTGATTACTTTTGGGAGTAGAGATTCGGGTTTAATCTTGTGGTGGGGATGACAATGAGTGGTGTAGCCTTCTTTAGCACTATTCCAAACTTCTTTGTGAGATCAACGTTAGGTCCCTCTGGCAATTTCCATTCAAATAAATGCAACAATGTTGCAAAGACACGAATGAGCATTCTTTCTGCCATGGGTACTCCTACGCATTTTCTCCTTCCTGAATCAAAGGGAAGATAACGAAAATCATTGCCAATAGAATCCCATTTCCCTATGGCCATCAAGAACCTATCTGGGTTAAACTCACAAGGGTTTTCCCATGACTCAGGGTCTCTATGTATCGCCCATGTATTTACTAAGACTCGAGCACCTATTGGGATTGTGTAGCCAGCAATGGTAGAGGATTGGCTTGGTGTTCGAGGGATTAAGAAGGGGACTGGTAAGTATAAACGCAGTGTTTCCATCAATATTGCACTCACAAAGTGTAATTTAGGCAAATGGTGCTCTTCAACAACATTGTTCATCCCCACCACTTCCTCCAATTCTTCTTGTGCCCTTTTCATAATCTTTGGGTGCTGCATTAACTCAGCCATTGCCCATTCTTTTGTGGTCGATGTTGTGTCCAACCCAGCCACAATTATATCCTGCAAAAGAGAGAGAAGAAATAAAATTCATTCAATTGAAAAGTTGCAATTTCTAGGACATTTGGAAATTGATTTTATTAAGTCACAGTCACGCGAGTAAAAGTTTAGAATAGTGAGAGAGAGATTTTCGAAGGCCCACATAGCTCAAACACAACAAGAGATGGGTGAGATGCGCAAGAGACATTGCTTAAAAAGTAAAAAAAAATTGACTAAATCGGTTTGAGTTGACTCAATTCAATAGAATTCTCAGTAGAACAAGTTAATAAACTTTCTTGAGTTTTTATAAGTTGAATTGAAAAACTTACTTAAGTCACTCAACTTAATAGGATTTCAAATCGACTTCGAGTTTTATATTTTTAATCATCATAAGAAATCAAATTAGTGGATATTACTACATTTCTTAGAAGTTAACTTCATCCAATCATTTCACCTTTTGTTAGTTGAACAACAAAAATCAGGGGTTTATAAAAATTCAACTTCATAAGATCATAAATAAAAAATTAAAATAATTTGGTGCAGACGAAAGTCTTATCTATATTTTTTTACACCTCTAACCCATCTCTATGTCTAACCTTATATGAGTATCAACTGTACTCTCTCCAAGCATCACTTAAAAACTGGGAAAACTATGATTGTTAAAGACTTTTAAAGAGATAAAATTGTATTATTTGTGTTCTATTTTAGTTGTCCTATTTTTAAATTTGATTTTTTTAAGGATAATTTCAAGAGTCTGATGTAGGCTAGGTAGAATAAACACCTACTCAATCGCTTAGAGGAAGCTTAGTAAAAATCAACATAGGTTTAACACAACCCGCGAATATCAAATAGTAAACCCAACTCTTTAAGTAATAGAATTAATTGAATCAATTAATCTAAACACAATCGATTGGGTTTTCAAATTCCAACGTAATTTAAGAAAAGAATAAATTTTATAATGTTTGTATTGACAATCAGAAGCTGATTTCCAGCAGTGAAATCAGGGAAATCCAGCAAAGATCTTGACTGATCAAAATTAGGGATCTCCAGCAGAGAAATCCCTAATTTCCCTATATGATGATTTGATTGTAATCTAATATTGTCTTGATTGATACTGTATTTGGTGATGAATAATATAAATATACCGTTAGTCTCCAAGGTTGATTAACAGTGGAGAACCATTCATTCATTCCTTGTGTCTTCTATTTCTTTATGGCATCAAGAGAATATACCATTGGTCTCCAAGGTTGATTAACAGTGGAGAACCATTCATTCATTCCTTGTGTCTTCTATTTCTTTAGTTTGAAATCACTCCCAGAACACGTTGAAAAAAATGGTTTTAAATGTGTAAATCCATTCCAAAAGTTGTTTTGAAAACACCACCACATTACTAATTTAAAAACAAACAAAATTCACTCCAAATAGATTTTAGAAATCTGATTACAATTTTTTTTTAAAATGGAAATCAATTTCAAAATAGAACTTGTCCAACTGATTTTACCCTTTTATCAGTTCAAGAAAACACAGTTCCAAACACCTCCACACACGTTCAGACTCAACGTGAGATATGAGTTTTCACTACGAGTCAACACCACTCAGTCACACTGAATTCACAGGTTTAATCAACAAAGAACCTTGATTCAATTAATTCTAAATACTTAAGAGAGTTTAGAAATACCTGGTTCTTAGAGAGGGAATTTCAGTCTGTCCTCAAAACGCCTCAACTCGGTGAGGATTGACAAGCACTCGGCTTGGCTCGGCTGCAACCTTAGTTGTCTTAGGTCTCAATCAAATTTTCCCATGGAAAATAAAAAATATTTTATTTCATAAATTGCTCTCCTTAATTCTACCGATTACAATGTATTAAATAAGAAAAACCCGACCAACAAGGAGCCAACCCTCCTTTCCTTTTAATTATCAAATTCTAATTAAAACAACCTACTAACAATAACACCAACTAATAATAAGACACCTACTAACTATACTCGTTGTGGACACATTCCTAATCTAATTAGGACTTAACTTCTCCACCGAACTCCCCAGGTGTTGACTGAATGACAGCTGGGCCTGAGTTATGACAGTTGGGCCTGCATTGTGGGTCTAGCTTGTGTAGGTTTGCACAAAGCTGGGTTGGCTTGGATCTTGGCAGCTTGTTGGGCCAAGGTTTGGGCCCTGATCTTAGACTTGCTTTGGATCCACTACACCAAATCTTATAACTCGGATACCCGCCTGGATCGAAGATAAAATTTTGATCTTTTGACTCGGGGCCCGAACTTGCTAATTTGATAATGCACCCGCCCAAGTCAAAATTAAAGTTTTGTCTACGTCTCTGGATGCCCGCGTCAGAGTCAAAGTAGATAGATAGAGAGAGAATCTACATGTGCGTGTAACTTGTAAATGTAGAATATCATACAATTATTTTGTGGCAGTTTAAAAATACATATCAGACAACGAAATTAAGACAGAGAAAATATTAATTTAGAGCTCTAGAATATATCTCTTTATTTTCATAATGAGAAAACAATTTAGGGATAGTGGGATACCGTATGACATTGTGCACTTTTTGTTGAGAAAGGATTAATTGCTCATGTGAAGGATGAACTTAAATGGATCAAATTCAAGTAATATGAAGTTACCTTTCAATAGTTGCAGAGAGGATGGAGAATATCTTACTTTTTAGGATATGTTTGGGGCACCTGTTTTTAACAAAAATCGATTTTTTTTAAAAAAAAATCTATAGAAATAAAAATTATAATTACAATTTCTTTGATTATCATTTTTTAGTTTTTCTTATAACTAAAAGATTTCAAAATAATTCATCTGAAACATGGGTTATAGTTTGATTGCAATTGATTTTTTATAATAATGATGATGATGATGGTGATGATGATCAAAATAACAACACCACCACCCATAATTATAAAACTTCTATTTGATATAATAAATTTAGGGTAGCGAATCCTCCCACACATGAGATTTGTGTAACCGACACGGATTTTAGTGTATTACTAATTTTACCCTTCACATAAATAGTAAAATTGACTCACCAACTCTTCATATGAACAATAAAATCAATTAGTCGAAATTCACATGAACTAGTAAATTAGCTCACCTGAAATTCACATGAACAGTAGCATTACCGTATTTTACTGTTCATATGAAAGATAAAATTGATAAAATACATAGTGCTTAAAAAATAACTTTAAAGTTTTAAAGGAGATTTTATTATTTAATACACTATGCATTATCTGTAGCATATGGAAGATAGACCATTAGTTCTTAAGCACTGTGTATTTCCTAAAATTTCTCAAATTGAATATCCAGACTAATTACGATAACCTGATAAAAATACTTTAAGACTTAAGGTCTTTTGATACTCCTAAATGTGTTTTCGGCACAGCTTAGGGATACCCTTATTTATAAAATACTGTGTTTTAAGTATTTGGGAGTGTCAAAAGACCTTGAAGTCTTAAAGTATTTTTATTAGATTATCATAATTAGTCCGGATATTTAATTTGAGAAATTTTAAAAATACACAACTTAAAAAATAACTTTAAAATGTTAAAGAAAATCAATTCATTCCATTGGTTCATTCGAATGAATGGGTGAACAGTAACGCGTGTTACTATTCACTCGATTCATTCGAATGAATTAAATTTATACGGGACATTCGTTCGAACGAATTAAAATTGCGGGGTATGCATGTATTCATTCAAACGAATGCCAAAACGAACTGGGCATTCGTTCGAACGAATGAAAATGCAGGAGTATCGTGGTAATTAGCCACCCACACCCAGAATCGGGTGTGTAGAGGCAGAAATTCTCGGTGTGTAAAAATCGAGCCAAAATTAATCCAAATCAAATCGAATGAGATATCTGTTTTAATCATGAACTCTCACCACATATTATTAATTCTGATTTTGATAATTTTTCATTTTATTAAATATACTGATTTTATGATATTAAAGTAAAGATTACAAATATACTGATTAAGACCTACCAAATATCACAAAATTTAATAATAATAAGAGGGTACCTTTTTTTTTTAAGTGTTAAAATCCATTGACCCCACTTTATGGTTATTATTAAACAACCTTAGATCTATGATACCACTTACAAGTATCATAGATCGATTAAGACGCTTCAAGAAATTGAGAGTGCGTCCTTCTACTGTAGATGGGGATATCCAACAACTCAAACATATAAAGTGGTGGGTAAGAGGGTACTTATTAGTTAGGGCTGCAATTTGGGTCGGGCGGAATCGGGTTCCTTAAAACCCTAATCCGACCTGAGTTGATATATATGGAACTTGACCCGACCTGACCTGAATTCTCAATCGGAATCCCACAACCCGACTCGACCCGAATTCTAACCCAAATTCTGACTTGACCCGCATTTTGAACCCATTTTAGACTAATTTTAGCCTGGTCGGGTCGGGTTGTGTAGGGTAGGGTCGGGTTAACTTATAAAATCCTCAACCCTGACCCGACTAGAATTTCATGTGGGTCTTTATCTTCTCAGCTCGACCCAACCCATTGACCAGAAATTACCCCCGCATGATTTCTCGAGTCGGGTCATGTCGGTCTGGCCAAAACCCGACCCAAGTTGCAGCCTTACTTATTACTCTTTAATGATAATAAATGTATAAAATGATATATTTGTGTCTTTATTATAAAAAAGAAAATAGGTGTGCCCTGAACTCTCTAAATCCACTCATGCAAGAGAAGCAAATTCTGGTTTTAGGGTCGTACATACCATAAACAAGGCTTTAATATGGTTGATGGTCAAGGACTCTTGCTTCCTCCTCAGCTGCAGCAGCAACTGCAGAAAATCACTGCTCTCCTCATCAACAATCCTCCGTTTATTCAATACCGACTCCAAAATCCGATCAAACCATGAGGACAACCTCCCCATCTTGCGACTCAAGCCCTGCAGATCCAGCCGGGCGAGTACCGGAAAAAGATCGGAGACGTTGGGGCTTCCCAACAGGTCCACCGCTTCCCTGGTCACCCGGCAGCACTCTCCACGGACTTCCTCCACGCCTTCCTCGTCCATGGTCACGTGACCGCCCCACATCATGCTCATCAACACATCCAGAGTGGTGGAAGACATCAGCTCGCCCACGTCCACCGGCGTTCCGACCTTGCCTTGCAAGTGGCGCACCATTTCTCCAGCCTCTCTCCGGCGCAGGCCACTGTAGGCATCGAGGACAGGATTGCTCATCATATCATGTGAGCATATCTTCCTCATCATGCGCCATTCTGGACCGTGGGGTGACCAAGCGATGTCTATCCCACCGTAGGTGAGGGCTTTTGCGGTGGTGGACACGTCGCGGTTGGCAAAGACGACGTCGTGGTCCTTGAGAAGCTCCTTGGCTATCGACGGTGAGCTCACCACTACGCATAGCTTTCTTCCCAGTTGCAGCTTGAAGATGGGGCCGTAGGACTTGGCTAGATCGGTGAAGAAGCGGTGAAGCTCGGTGTCGAGGAAGAGAAGGTTCCCAATCAAAGGCAGACCACGAGGGCCAGGTGGAAGAGGTGGGACTCTCTTCCTCAACTTTCTAAGGTGCCACCAAACAATAGTGAGAAGCAGTATCAGCAAGGATATACAGACTGTGACTACCATCTGTTCATGGTCGGATTCCATGGTGCTGACTACTGAAAATAATTGATACGGAAAATGGGATATACGGCACTTCTTCTTCTTCTTCCACAGCAGGTGAGGCTTGAGAATAGGATGGGAGAAAATGCATATCGAAAAGGGGATAAGACTAAAGAATGCTAGGTCCAGTCTAACTATAAAGCAAGTTATGCCTGAGCCTTAGGCCTCCATTTGAAAAAGGCCCCTCTCCTACTTTGATTGCATGGTGGAGTGGATGGGATTGAGAGACCGAGCATGTGAAAAAAGGGACATGTCTAAACCTGTTTGGCTTAGATGAAAAATGGTAAAATCATTTGCAATGAGAGGAAATGCAAAGTATTCAATTTTGTGGGATTTGTCTAAGAGTTTTTTTTTTTTTCTTTTTTGGAATTATGATAAGATATTTGATAATAAATACTCTACAATTGAAATGAGACTAGTTTTAGTAGAGGTATTGATCGAGAGTTAGGACATAGTTTTAGAAAATACTGATCTCCAATTTTGATCATAGACCTAAAGGATCTTCCATCTAATAAGTGGATCAAATATTTCAAAAATTACATATGTTGGTAAAGAGATATAAGAGATAGAAAAATTCAGTAATTTTAAGTACTCAAGAGTTAAGAGGAGCATCTTCTGTTAATTAAATAACCAATTGATTAAAGTACTTTAGACGAGGGGAATGTATTTCAAGGGATTCTTCTAGCCATTTCTGGTATTGTTTGCATTTTTATGTGGGTGTTGATTTGTAAATTTGTAGGGCTGGAATTTTGGATTATTTTGTGTTTCTTTTGGTTTAAGTTTGTGCCTATAAAATTTTATTTAACAATATATTTCCTCTTTGCAAATCATGCTGTGACTTTTAATTTAGAGGTCTTTGGTGAGTTGGTAGAATAATAGAGGACATTGTAACCATTCATCAATTCTCTTATTTTCACAGTATCATGTTCTATTGTTCTTTAACCTTTCAATTTAGTTCATTTTAATTTTTCATTAATTTAAAGACTAAATGAATTAACCATATTTGCAATTATATTTTAGCAAAACATGAATACAAAAATTTAATTAGTAATTTTACATCTCAAAAAGTAAGAAAAAATAGATTTTAGAAAATTTTATTATTATATATAATTACAATTTTAATTAATTATTACTTATAATAATATATTAAATATCAAGAAGGTCCCATTTAGATTTTTCGCCTTAAGCCTCAATATGTGTCTAGCCGGTTTGTGTGTGGTTGAGATTTATAGAGGAAAATCAGAGATTGATTAATTTACAAAAACAACAATATGGATGGAGACTCGAGAGTGAGAAACATGATACGTGGAAATAACCAATCAATGCCCACGTGTCAATCGATGTTGAAAATTATGTAAAGATTATAAAAAAAAAAATTATCTGACAAATGGACTTTATGGTTGGATCGGGGATTGGTAATGAATCAAGTTGATGGGTCAATTCGATCATAAATTGGGTCACACATTGTGGTTGCGTAGGATCTTGGGTCATAGGTGGGCTTCATGGTTAGGCTATTCCTCAGCTCCAATAAGGCCTAAAGCTCATCCAAACCTATTATAAAAGAATGGGTTTGAATATAAATACCAACTCCTTGGCCTTTTTGGCTCGTTTAGCCATTTTATGTTTATGTTTAGACTTGGGCCATTTTCCCTTCTTAGAATTATTGAAACTAATTAAAATACTGATCGTTTGGATAAAAAAGTAGACATGATGAAGGACAAATGGATAAAGTTGAGCTTAAAAACAACTTTAAGCCACTTTATATCAGTAGTCAAAATTATTTGGCATCTTAAATACGTAAGGATAAGGATACATAATTATTTTGAATCCTAAGATCAAGTAGGTAAAAATTGAGTTTTAAGTTGAAATTTGATCCATTTGTAGTTTATCATGGCTATTTCCATATTAATTGTTGAATTTTTAATTGTCTCAAACGGAAAACCTTGGGCTTTAAACTTGCAAAGCCAAGCGAGCTTGGGTTGGGCTCGGGCCTTTGTATATATAAATGGGTTAATGTTGTGTGGAGAATAGCCTAGCTAGAACTCAACGCATAGAGACCCTAGCTATGGTTTGTCTATGGCGTGTATATCGTAGTTTGAAATTTAAAAGTCGTGGAAATTGTTTTATGACCTTTCTTTAGAAATTCATTTTCCACAACTCTCGTAGAAAATAACTAACCACAGAAATCATTTTTCGTGAAAAAGGTACACATGGAACAATAAAAAACATTTTTGATAAGAAAATCATTTTCTATTTCCACAAAAATGTTGTAAGCAGACATGACCTTAGTTTCTTTAGGAACAACACTTCTGAATTTTCATCTAAAGAGAGGAAGATGAAGCACAAGACATCTAAGTGATAGGAGTTGGGGAAAATGAGTATTATAAAATTTGGTTAGTGTTTGAATTAGACGAACTTAAATAAAATTTGAGGAAAATATCACCCTTCAAGATTAAGTCAGAAAAATTAATGTTTGGAGTTAAGAAACATGATTTGATTGATTCAATGGAATAAATATTTCGTACACTCGACAGCATGCAACTCTGTCAAGGTGTTTTTTGAGCTCTTACATTTTTAACGACCAAAAAAAAGGTTATGATCATAATTTTTTATCATTACTTAGTATTTACAATAATTATTTTTACTTAAATACTTTTCCAAAATTATATTTTCTCAATTAATTGTAAATTTTAAATATTAATAAAATTTTGTGCAGTTTGAAATTTTGACAACCCTGCCAAAAAGGTTTGCCACTTTGCCCCACATCAACTGGGTAGAGAAAATTCGCTAGTGAGGTGCTGATGAGTATTGTCCCAAATTGACTTGGAGGTTATTCAAATCTTGGGATATAAGTAACATCTTCCTTCAATGAAATGGGGCCTTTTGGAGTCTATGTATGAGTGTACATCCCAATGCAGAACCGTGAGAGCGTGTGTGAACTCGAAGTGGACAATATCATGTTGGGTGAAGCTGAGTCGTTAGACTAAGTTAAAGTAATTAGTCATGTAGTTATTGTGACTCAATTTTAATTAGATTTAACTTAATACTAAATTCAAGTCCAACAATCCTTAAAATCAAATAAGTCGTTAATGTATGAATTTAAATAAATTAATATCATTAAATATGTATATCCACTTAACTTAAATTAAATAAGATAGATGATAGAAGAGGAGCAACCTATTATCTTTTTTTATTTGCTTAAATGAAATAGATAAAAGAGTTAAATGAAACTTGTTTCTTATAATTAGTATATCGAAAATTTATGCATTAGTTTGGTAAGGGGCAGCTTGTTCCATAGAATTCAAGTTGAATCGTTATGTCAAATTAAAATTAAAATTGAAGAAGGAATCATCATTTAAAGAAGTCACATATATTTTGTTTTTTGTAGGAGCAATTTGGTCATTGATGGAGAAGTGATACTTTTCATTGGACAAAGCACATATATATAGGAAGATTGATGTTGCTTTTGGAGATCTTTCTTAAGAAGCTGCAATGGCTGAAGAATTAGTAGTGTTTGAACAAAATCTTCTTGAGAGGTGGTCTCTTTATATTACACTAAGACTTCAATTGGCTGCTTATCGGGTATTCACCATCAAATACAATTTAGATGTTACGATTGCAAAGGGCTTCTCTCATACTCAAGGCATCGGCTATCAAGAAAGTTTCTCTCAAGTATCTAAATTGGCTTCTAATTGAATATTGATTTCTATTGCTACCACAAATCAATGTCCTCTTAACTAGTTGAATGTAAAAAATGTCTTTATTCATGGAACTCTAGGAAGATGTTTACATGCTCCCTCCACCTAGTTTTGTTAAATAGGGGGGAGCAAGTGAAGGTTTGATAACTCAAGAAGGTTATCTATGATCTTCAGTAGTCACTATGAGCTTGGTTTGACAAGTTTAGCACTGCCTTGTTGAACTATGGATTCCTTCATCTCCATTCAAATAAATCTATTTTTGTGTATCGAGTTCTAGATATCATTATATTGTTTATTATCTATGTAGATGACATTGTTCTTACAAACAATAATGAGCAGTCCTATAAAAGCTATCGAGGAATATTTATAACAATCCGTTGACATCAAAGATTTGAGCCCCTTTGTTCATTTTCTAAGGATTTAAGTTGCTTGCTCCATCAAAGGACCATTCTTATCTTAGCCGTATTAGAGAGCAGGGTTGACCTACCATGTATATCTCATTCTATCTTTGTCAAATTCCCTGATTAAGGGGCTTCCATATTTAGACCTGTACATCTATATATACATTGTATAATAAGAAGGGCCAGTGAGTCAAATCTTCCAAACGTCTTCATGGTACAGAGCCACACATCGATTCCCTAAATCTATGTTTTTTTTTTGCAATCCCTCCCCAACCATCTCTCGCATACGGTGGCCCTCTCCCTAGAGCACACCACCCTAGAGCACACGGTGGTCGTTCTTCACCTTTCTCCACCGATCGCCGCTCTTGGCTCCCACAACTTCTCCCTGTGTCCTTATCCCGATCACGATCTCCTAACCTTCATGATCTCCTGACCTGGTCTTCGGCTAGACCAGATCTGCCTCTTTCCTCGACACCATTCAATGGATCTGCTTTTACTGCTTCTGCTTCTGCTGCTCGCCGGATCTGCGCAATCACCGACTCCTCTGCCGCTCTCCGGATTTCACGGATCTGGCCTAATCTCCGGCTACTTCCTTGTTGCTGCTCTGCCTGCGGACCCTCGCCGGCACAGATCTGCTTCTCTGCCACCAGCCCTGCTTCTCTCAGATCTGATTCCTAGATCAGGTCTCTTCTCTTCTCCGGCATCGTCTCCTATTGCCCATCTCCTTCACGATTGCCTGGTTTCAAGACTGGTCTCTCACCGTTAGTAGCAGTTGCAGATGTCTTCCTGGTCTGATCTTCTTCACCAGATTCAGCGTCCAACAACCTGTGACCTGAGAACAGATCGCCCAGTACCAGATCTGTTCCCGTCACGACTTCGATCTGCATTCCCGACCTTGTCCATCTCCTTGCTGGACTCGTGCTGCTCTCTCTTCTCCGGCGCTCTTTCTCATTTGCCCGCTATCCCTGCTGGGTTTCATCCGCAACCCCTAGCTAACGTCCAGATCCACCCGTCTTCTTTGATTCACAGCAGCCGCCAGTCTGCTGAGGCACCTATCCACCACCAGCCCAGCTTCTCTGCTCACCGAGTGTCGCCTCCCTCTGCTCTCCCTCTGCTGTTCACCTCCAACAGAATAGTACCGATAGCCCTTTCTATCTCATCGGGCTAGCAGAAAGAAAAAAAAAAAAAAAAAGAAAAAAAGATAAGTTTTTATCCAGATGGCTTCCTCTTCATCCTCTGTTCCGACAATCACCATTCCCAACTTTTCTCATCCCAACTCATACATTTGGGACAACATACGCCATCTGATAGCCTTGTCAGCGTATCTCACACTACTCTTCTCTCATCTCATGGGTGCGGATCCTATGCTAGTGGTAATCGTGGTCGTCGAGGTCGCCCTGACAATGGTAGAGGCGGTCGTGGCAATCGTGGTCGAGGACGTTCTACAAACTCTTCTAGTATCCTTGGACATCCTCCGTCTGCTGCCTTTCAATGTCAGATCTGCTCCAAGCATGGACATAGGGCTTCCAATTGCTATCAGCGCTACCGTCAAGAGCCTCCGTTCGAGGCTAATCTTCCCTCCACCTTTGCTGGTCTGCAGATTGCTCCTCCCGCTGATCACAGTTGGTACCCTGATACAGGCGCTACCAATCATATGATAGGTGATACCCACTCACTCCTTTCTCGGTCTGCCTACAGTGGTCCTGATCAAGTTCTTCAGGGTAATGGTGACTCCTTTCCAATTGCGCACACTGGTACTTTGTCTCTTTCCTCAAACTCCTCTATCTTTCATCTTTCCAATGTTCTCCATGTTCCCCACATGCACACAAACTTGTTATCTGTTGCTCAATTCACAAAAGATAACTCTGTTAGTTTTACTTTCTTCCCTTGTGGTTTTGTTATTCGTGACTTACGTACTGGTGCTCCTTTGTTTCAGGGCTAATGTGAAGCCGACCTTTATCCTATCAAGCCCACTCCTCGCACCACTCATGCTTTAGTTGCATCCTGCTCTTCTTCGTCAGTCTGGCACCAGCGTCTTGGACATCCCTCTAATAAAGTGCTTCAAGTTTTAGCTACCAATAAATGTTTAGGCTCTTCTTTTAAGTTTTCTCATTCCCCTTTTTGTAGAGATTGTGCTTTGGGCAAGTCTACGAGACTCCTTTTTTCACTTAGTACCCATTGTACTCCTACACCATTTTATTTAATTCATTCGGATATTTGGATGTCTCCTGTTATATCAGTCTCTGGTTTTCGCTATTATGTTTTATTCATAGATGATTGATTACACACGTTACTCTTGGATTTTTCCAATGCGCCATAAATCAGAAGTTTATACTCATTTTCATCATTTTCTTATGCTTGTTGAAATCACTTTTCTACTTCAATTAAATTTTTTCAAAGTGATGGTGGTAAGGAGTATGATAATCACTCCTTTCACAGCCTCTGTATGCAAAAAGGGATGATTTACCGTCTGTCTTGTCCACACTCCACAGCAAAACGTCTTGTTGAATGCAAACACCGTCATCTCTCCAAAATGGGCCGCACCCTGCTCCTTGCCTCTCATCTCACTCATCATCTCTGGGTTGAGGCACTGTTCACTACTGTCTATCTAGTCAATCGACTGCCCACACCCCTTCTTCAATGGTCCTCCCCCTACCAGAGGCTTTATGGCACCAGCCTCGATTATCTGACCCTGCGCACCTTTGGATGTGCTTGTTACCCTTACTTGGGTGATTATACTACTAACAAACTCCAACCTCGATCGGTTGAGTGTGTATTTCTTGGTTACAGTGATCATCACAAGGGCTACAGGTGTCTGTATCCTTCTACAGGCAGAGTCTACATCTCCAGACATGTGTTATTCAATGAAGTTGTCTTTCCCTACGCCACGACTACCGTGCGACATATAGATTCTCCATCTTCTGATATGGTCTTCCTTCCTGTTAGCACCATCTTACAGGACATGTCAGTCATTCTTGCCTCTCTGACAGAAGCATCGACCTCTCCTCTAGTGCCACCTGCTTCACCACTTGTCGTGTCACCGCCTTCACTCCCAGGACCAGCCACGCCTTGTGCTGTCATCTCATCTCCAGCTACTGTTCCACCATCGCCGGCTAATGATCATCCTATGGTGACTCGAGCTAAAGCCGGCATCTCCAAGCCCAAACAGCGGGCCAATTTTTTTACACGTCATCCACTACCTCAGGCACTTGCTTCTATGGTCCCCACTACCTCAGACTTTGAGCCCACTAGCTATACTCAAGCTGCTAGTTCTGCAGACTGGCGTCAAGCAATCAATGATGAATTCAATGCTCTTCTCTGGCAAAAAACTTGGTCTCTCATTCCGCTGCAGGCGAATTTCAACCATGTCAGTTGTAAGTGGGTCTTTAAGATCAAATGACGTTCTGATGGTAGCATTGAGCATTACAAAGCCCGACTTGTTGCTAAGGGCTTTCATCAGCAAGCCGGTATCGATTATGATGAGACCTTCAGTCATGTTGTCAAGCCCACTACTATTCGCACTGTTCTCAGTCTTGCTGTTACTTCTGATTGACCCATTCACCAGCTGGACGTCAATAATGCCTTTCCTCATGGCCATCTTACAGAAGAAGTTTATATGACTCAACCTCCTGGCTTCATTGATTCTACTCGTCCTCATCATGTCTGTAAATTACACAAAGCTATTTATGGTTTGAAACAAGCACCTAAAGCGTTGTTTCAACGGTTTAGCTCCTTCATTCTCTCTCATGGTTTTGTTCAAAGTAAAGTTGATAGCTCTATGTTCACATATTGACATGACAAAGGTGTTATGGTTCGTCTTCTTTATGTTGATGACATCGTAATTCTTCGTCTCTTCTTCAGTCTTTCACTCGCAACCTGGGTACTGAATTTGAAATCAAGGATCTTGGCGCTCTACATTACTTCTTGGGCCTTTAAGGTGACTAAGCATTCTAACGGGTTACATTTGTCTCAAACCAAATATACCCTTGATCTTCTTCGTCGCAGTCAAATGCTTGACTGTAAGCCTTGCTCCACGCCCGTTGCTGCCAAGACTCAGTTATCTTCTACCACTGGTGATCTACTGACGAACCCCTCTCCATATCGTCAGATTGTTGGTGCTCTTCTTTATCTCACCCTCACCAGGCCCGATGTTGCTTATGCAGTGCATATTGTCTCCCAGCTCATGAGCCAACCTGAACGTCTCATTTTGATGCTGTCAAGAGCATTCTCCGTTATCTCAAAGGCTCTCTGGGACGTGGGCTACATCTCAAGCGTGCGACACAACCTTTCTGCCTGACTGCGTACTCTGATGCTGATTGGGCTGGTTGTCCTGATAGTAGACGCTCTACTACCGGTTATTGTGTCTTCTTGGGTCCCAATTTAATTTCTTGGTCTGCCAAGAAGTAACCCACAGTCTCTCGGTCCAGTGCTGAAGCTGAATATAGGGCCCTTGCCTATACCTATGTGAATACTGTCTAAATTCAACATCTTCTCCGAGAGCTTGGTTTTCCTCTCTCTTCTCCGACTGTCCTTTTTTGCGATAATCTCAAAGTGCCAATCCAATGATTTGGCAATTCTTTTGTGGACATTTCTTTGCTAGAGGGGGAACACCATATTCTACTCCATTGAATCTTCCTTGTTCTCACTTTGATCTTTTCATGGTGGGGGCCATGATTTAGATGGTGGGCACTTTTGCTACACAAAAGTCACAAACCAATGAAAGGCCTTTTTTGTGTGTGGACTGCGATTTGGTTAAATTTTTTCAAGTATGAGAAAAAAAATATTAAGAATAGTAAATTTGAGTTGATTTGATTTAATTAAAAATTTGAATTGAATAGATTAATTAATTTTACTGATTTAATATTTTAAAATTAAATATATATTTTTTCTGAATTATTTGACTTAATAGGATTTGAAACAATTACAAATTTTAAAGTTTTCATTTATAAAATCAACCAATCAATCAGATAACATGAGGAGGGCTAACCCTTTTCTTAGAAGTGACAGGACAAAGATTAAGATTTTTGTGACTTACATAGTAAATAGAAAAAGAAAAAGAAGAGAGAAAAGAAGATGACACGGGTCCGTGGGTCTCATTTTGAGTTATTTTGACTATTTTTTATTAATTTACTTTAAAATGATCCTGATTTTAGAATTTATATGAAAATAATTCAACAAAATGATATTAAAATGCTTATGGGATTATATGCAAAAAAATTAATGTGATTGATATACTTCTTAGGGTGTATGGGTTTGATTTTAAATTTTTTTTTTTTTTCAAAAAGTCATGAAATCTGGATCTTCTAAGATAATTACCATTTCGGGGTTTCTTGTGAAAAAATTTAAAGAAATGGTATTCAATTGTTTATGGAATTAAATGAGTAACCCTCAACGTGACTGATATAGTTTTTAGGGTGTTTATGTGGTTTTCCTAATATTCCAACATTTTTGTAAAATTCTATTTTTTATGAAAATCTAATGAATATTAATAGAAAATAGATTTTATTCTGGAACACTAGATAGCATGAATTTCATTTCAGATAGTTTCTCATATTGTTTTCAAATATTTATAAAATTAAATGAAGAGTCCTCAATGTGATTGACATAGTTTTTAGAGTGTTTGTATGATTTTCCTAGTATTCCAACATTTTCATGAAATTCTTTTTTTTTCTAAATAATGATTAGGAATAGAAGATACATTTCACTTTGGGTCAGTACAGAACATGAATTCATATAATGTATTTCTTCTTATTGATTTTCTATTTTCTAAATTTTAATTAATTTTCAATTAGTTTGGACATTTTCTATGGTGGAGAACCCCACGTCTCCCTGAGTATGAGGCCACTGGGTAATAACTCTCAATGCACATTGCCCCTTGCAAACCACCGGCATTGAGTGAATACGAGGCTCGAATATAGGATCTCTAGTTCCTGAACCAAAGTGTTTGTCAATTGAACTAGCGAATGAGATTACAATTAAATACGATATACTTTGTTCAAAATACGGACATGTTTTGAGAAATAAAAGACGGATGCTGGAAACAGAGAACATGGAAAAAAAACATAAGGTAACTTTTTTATTTTTAAACAGTACCATGGGTAATTTTGTCCAAAAAAATCTGACTACTTGTACAAAGTACTCTGACCAATTTTTCAAATTTATAGACATGTTTACCTAAATGCACAACTTTCTAGGTATTTTCACCGAAAAATCCCTTGATATTATCGTTCAGAGGATAACCCAGTTTTTTGAAATAGTTATTGTTTATTTCTTTTTTAAATCTGAATATTTTCCTTTTCAAAAATAAAAATAAAAATACAATTTCAGATATAAAAGTCTCCCCAAGTGAAGAGACCTTGAGAGTTTAAGATACATTGATGCCAAGAGTCTGGTTTCTCTCCATGGAATGGAAATGCAGTAGACAAGTCCCACTCAATAGAAAGACAGCTCAAGCATCTTTCTACCATCCATTTAATGTAACCCTTCTATCTCCAACTCTACCTTAATGAGAAGACTTGGACTTCACCATAAGTCTTCGATGGTGGGCCCATATTATTCTTTTTGGAGAATTTTCAACAAGAGAGGACAAGTTTGTCTAGTGCATGTAACAATTCCACCCATGGAGATATGTGATGGATCATGAGTGAGAGATGTAGGCTTCATGTCGGCCATGCTTAGTGGTTTGAATAGTCAAAAAGTATAATTCTTTCATAGTTGAAGAGTCTTGTTTCTCATTTGTAGAGAGGACTCTCTCTCTTCCATTCAACTCGACAAAGTAGAGATAAAAGAGTTCTCTTCATCAATGAAAAAGGAGGCCTTGTGGAAATGGATTTAGATAAGATTATTTGTATCAATAGATGTTGCCTGTGATGTCAAAAGGGCGTATGTTTCACGATAGGCATAGACTTTCCTTTGAAAGTGATTTTTACAACTGTCTATTTACTATTAGTGGGCCCAATTCCAATTGGATGGGCCCATTTCCTGGACATTTTCATATTACCTTTATTCTTTAACTATTTGACTTATTACTGTATATGATTTAGTGAATTTTCAATAGATGGTTCTGATATACAACTTGTAATAGATGGTTTTAAAATAAAGACTTTACTGATGGCTTTAGAGAGTCTAGAATAGATGATGGAAATTGAAAAGGATAGCAATCAATTTCTGAAACAAAATTTTCTTTCCACTTGCAAGTGTGTCTAAGATACGAGGCAACATAGAACTATATTAGTAAAAATGATTCTTACTGTAAGATATTTTGAGTGATTTTTTTAAAATATTTTTTATTTATAGTTCATAGTACTTATATAATTGATTCTATTTTAAGAGAGAGAGCATGGACATGTGGGAGGAAAGAAAAGTCCCACATAGTCGAGGGACTTGAAAAAATGGGGGCATATAAGAGGGAGCACCCCTCCACCTAGCACAATGCATTTTGAGTCTAAGAATGAGGCTTAGGCCCCATACAAAGCCATGGGGTTTTTTAGTCCAAAAGGGTAATATTGTGCTAGGGGAGATGGGTCGGGTTGTTACAATAAAACTCTGAATGCATAATACCTCCTTCAAACCACGAGAATACAGGGTTTGAACACATGAGTCTTGATTCCTAAGCCTAAGTGTTTGTAAATTGAAATAACTAATTAACTATTGTTATTTACCCATTTTCCACCACTCAACCAACAAATCATTTTACATTTAATTCCATGTTACATGTACGTTTCACATTTATTATAAATAGACCCTTCAACTGTCCTCAACCATTGAATCATTTTACAATAAATTCCACCACTCAACTAACAACAAGGATCAGTCCAATGGTTTGACCATTCTTTTGTGGAAATTTCTTTGATTGAGGGGCCCACCATATTCTACTCCATTGAATCTTCCATGTTCTCACTTTGATCTTTTCATGACAGTGGCTTCAGGTGGATCCCACTTGGTGAGATCGGTTGGGCCCACACACACAAAGATGTGTTCAAGTAGACTTGACTTCACCCACAGATGTGGGTAAGTAGACTTGACTTGACTCATAACAAGGAATCTATTGAAGGAATTCACTGGCCAACGGATTTTGAAGTCATTTGGCTAAAAGAAAGTTTTGTAAAAGTGTACTATATTTTTACAAAAATAAAAAAGTTAAAGCATGTAATTTGTCAGAAATTATCATTGAGAATTACTTTTATTGTAAACTGGAAATATTTCTATTTTAAATGATGAGAATGAGTTTGTTTAGAAGATTTACATTTGTATAAAAAATTAAAGCATGTATAAATTAAATAAATCATATTAAATATAATTTTTGCAGCTATATGATCATAAACATGTGAGACTTGAATATTAATCAAATGAGCTCATAAATGGATGTCCCATGCAAAGGTTTAAATATCGGCCGATACATATCGTATCGGCCGATATATATCGGTTTTTTAAAACCTTGAAATATCGGCCGATACGATAAGTATCGGCCGTACAGTTGGAATATCGGCCGATATGGGCGATAAACGGTCCCCAATATCGGCCCTAATATCGGCCGATATTCGAAAATATCGGTATTTTAAAAAAAAAAAAAAATTTAAAACACCGATACGGTTTTTTGCGGTTTTTCACGGTTTTTCACGGTTTTTCGCGGTTTTTCGCGGTTTTCTGCGGTTTCCCGCGGTTTTCCGCGGTTTACGGTTCTCAGGGGTATTCGCGGTTTTTCGCGGTTTTCGCGGTTTTTCGCGGTTTTCCGCGGTTTTCCACGGTTTTCTGCGGTTCAGGGTTTACGGTTCTCAGGGTGTCCACGGTTTTTTGCGGTTTTTTGCGGTTTTTTGCGGTTTTGTCATGGTTCACCACTATTCATCACGGTTTTTTGCGGCTTTTCACGGTTCCGATATCGTAGGAGAGAGAAAATGTCGATATCGGTATGAGAGATAAAATTATCGGCCGATATATCGTCCGTATCGGATATCGGCCGAGCCGATTTTTTGACCCCTGGTCCCATGCATGAAAGTTTTATCCAAAAGACAATTTCAATTCTGACCATAAAATAATAGATGATCAACAAAATAATAATATAAATTCTTTTAAAATTTTGATATTTAAGTTAGGATATTGATTTTGAATTTTGACAAATTCTTTGTCCTGAAGGGACACTCTTAGTACTATTTTAATTAAAGGACCCAAATACTCTTAATGAAACTTGAATAGAAAATAACATATTAAAAAGATATTTTTATTTATATTATAAAAGATTTTTAGAGCTCATGCTTATCATAGTACATCTTTCTTTGTAACTTGTCTCCCATTAAGTAATAAAACAAGTGAACCTTATATAAGAACGGACATGAGAAGCTAACTATCAAATTCAATAATTTCTATATTCAAAAGATTTAAATAGTTTTTTATCATAAATACTAACCTTAAATAAATAAATAATATTTATTTATAATTATGATTGTGAAATATGTAATGATTCTGAAAGTGCCTTAAGCGAAAATTTATATACTATAGAGATAAATATTTTCATAGCATCGTCCATCATATGTTTCTATTGTCGGTCGTCGACAATAATTCTCTATTATTTTTCAAGAAAAAATAGTAATATAATATAATCGCAGTCAAAATCATCTATCCTAAGAAGATGGTTTAAAATTAAATTAACATTTATTTGTTTATATAATACAATATGGAAAGCTCTCTTTCATTTCTTTTTCTTGTTGTTTTATCATTTCCTTTTTTTCTTATCACTTATTTTCTCCTTCCTCTTTAAATATTCAAGACCTGATTTTATAATTTAATCATTAGTCGTGATAATCATGTAAATGTAAATATTCAAGACTTGATTTTACTAGAGTCAAATTTCCAATTCAAAATCATTGTTCATCAATTAAAACTATTATATATCTTTTTCCAATCTGTTACACTTGACTAGGAAAGTAAATTTTAGTTGAGGCTAACCAAACTTTACATGAGGCTGAGTCTGGAATATATTAAGTTTGGTAAGGAAAGAAAGCTTGATTGGGCTTATTTTACCATATTTAGCTAATGATCTTAGTATTTTAAAGTTGTCTGGCTAAAAAATTTGTAGTTTTGCTTTATTATGTTTGCATTTGTCTATAATCACATTCTAAATTCTACATTTCAATGGTCTTTGGTGGATTTTTTTCACAAGTTATTTTTGGACATCTCCTGTCTGTACTTAAATTATCAGGTCGAAAATCAATTTTCAATACTTTGATCCAATAAAAATACAGGTCATGTGGGTTGGTTTTAAAAGTAAAGATTTTACTGACGGCTTTGGAGGGTCAAGAATAGATTGAAATTGAAAAGGATAGCAATCAATTTCTCAAACAAATTTTTCTATTGAAAAGGATAGCAATCAATTGCTCAAATAAATTTTTCTTTCTACTTGCAAGTGCGTCTAAAACACGGGGCAACGTAGAATTATATTAGTGAGATATTTTAAGTGATTTTTTAAATATTTTTATTTAATAGATCATAGGACTTGAATAATTGAGTCTATATTATAAAGGATTAAATTGATATAATATATCATCAATTGATAATTCAATTTATGCAATCTTGATTTTTAAAATTTGATTAGTATAAGTCATTGACTTTTAATATTTTAGAATCAAGAGTTTGGATGGTTTGATTAGGGTTTGATGAGTCAAAAGACCTTACAGTATTAAAGTATTTTTATCAAGTTATCGTAATTAGTCCAGATATTCAATTTGAGAAATTTTGAAAATACACAATGCTTAAAAAATAACTTTAAAGGAAATTTTATTATTTAAGGAATGAGCTAACGCGCGTTACTATTCAGCCCATTCGTTCGGACGAATTAAATTTATTCATTCGAACGAATGCCAAAATGAACTGGGAGTTCGTTCGAATGAGTAAAAATGTAGGGGTATAATGGTAATTTGTTACGAAAATCCAGAATCGGGTGTGTAGAGGCAAAAATGTCGGGTCTCTGTAAGTCGCGCCTAAATCATTTGGCTAAAAGAAATTTTGTGAATGTGTACTATATTTTTAGAGAAATATAAAAATGTTAAACTATGTGATTAATCACCTTTGAAGACATTATCCATTGAGAATTACTTTCATTAAAAAGTGGAAATATTTTTGTAGAGAATATCTTAAATGATGAGAATGAGTTTGTCTAGAAGATTTACATTTGTACAAAAAAATTTAAAGAATGTGTCCAAATCAAATTAAATAAATCATGTTAAATATAATTTTAGCAGCTATACAATTATAAATATGTGAGATTTGAATATTAATCTATTGAGCTCAAAAATGCATGTCACATCCACAAAAATTTCACCGCGAGAATAATTTCAATTCACGGCAATAAAATCGATGACTCATAAAATAATAATATGATGGTTACACATAGAAATTGTTATACAGTTTTTATATTTAAACTAGTAGATTGATTTTGAATTTGACACAATAGGAGAGAAAATTAAGATTCACTGTAAACGGATCTGGATTCGGCTCGCCATGATAGGATCCGGCCCAACCTGACAATCTAAATGGACTGTCTGCCGCCCATTAAAGGTCTGATTGTGTATTTGACCCATTTAATGATCCCAATTGCTATTAGGCCCAATATCAATTTTTTATTCAGATTTGATGCTTTCAGATCCAATATCACTCTAAAATTTGAACTTAATATTAATTTTTTAGCCTGAAATCTTATTGTACTAGACCCAATACTCTAAATATTTATATCATCAGGCCCAATGTCCATTTTTAAACTAAAATTTTCATTCAAAACCTTAATACACTTATTATAAACTTAGAATTTATCATTTGAACCTAATATAATATTTCACATATACCACACTTAGTGAACTTTCAAACATATACAACATTTAGCATCATATAAAAGTGAAAAACCTATAAAAAAAGGTTATGCAAGGCCTGAAAATATAAAAAATTAAATTGGCCTTATTACCCTTAATATAAAACAATATTAAATTAGAAAATGCAGTTTGTAAAATCAAAATTCTTTTAACTATGTATTAACCATGGGTAGCGATCCTTCCACGGGAGTTTTGTGTAATTTGACATGGGTTTTACTATATTGCCCATTTTGCCCTTCGAACTGACTCATCGAACCCTTCGAATCGGCTCGCCAAATCACTAACTGGCTCGCCAAATACTGACCAGATCACTGACCCTTCCACTGCTATATAAATCGGCTCATTGACCGACTCGGCGGATCACTTACTGGATCATTGACTGGCTTACTAAAATTTATCTAAGTGAGACTATTTTTTCACACAAAACAACTGATCGGATCACTGAATTTTGTAAAATACTTTCGTAGTTCAGTGAAAAGATAAAATGAGCAATAGCCTAAATCTCTTGTCTCATTACACAAAATGCAGAGCCTATCAACCTCAAAATTCAAAAAATTCTGCATCACAGAACAGTGGCTCAATTTGCAGTTTTGTGCAGGGGACAGTACAAAGAGTAAAAGCCTTTATATTTATCATCAACTCATCATTCTGAAATATGTCGCAACATTTAGCATCAAATAAAGGCAAAAAAACTAACATGATGATGATGACATCTTCATTAATTGATCAAGAATGATTACATGAATTCATGTCTTTGTCTACGAGAAGCATAAAAAAGTTCAAAGGGGACTACAAATTGAAAAAGTTTGGTGCTGTTAAAGGCTTACTAGATACAGATTAAGACCAACTCAGACTAAGTTTTGATGTTGTTGCAGTCTTACTAGACACAGATTAAGAATGACTCCAGTCTAAGACTGAGCTCCACCTATGGAAAGAAATTTGGATAGATACGCATTGTATCGGTCGTACAAGCGAGATATCGGCTGATATAACTGAGATCTCATCGATATCAGCTGATATTAGTTTTAAACCACCGTTTTTTGCCCAAAAAAATTTCAGGAGAGAGGGAGATATCGGCCGAGATACCGATATCTCGGAAATGGCATTGTTTTTACCACTACCTCAGCCCCAAATAGCCTTAGTCAGGCTTTGCTTTGCAGTGTTTGGGCTCTATCCAGGTGAGGGCTCAACTTCATAAAGTCGGGCTCAGGCTTGGGTTGAAGAAAAATCTAAGTCCAGGACACCCAATTCCAATCCTAAGCCTATATATATAGTCTTCAGTCATACCCCTCATGAAGGGTTCTCTCTGTAACAACTCTATATGGGGCCAATCTAGGATCATAAGAATGGTCTATGATTGGATATAATGCTTACCAAAAATTAACTTGCTTGGTTGACTGTATGGTTTTTGTTCCATCTAAGATGGATTGGGAGTATAAAAAGAATTCTTGAGAATAGTCGTATCCTTTGTCAAAAGAAAGCACTCTTAATTTACTACAGTAGAACGTAGGTCTCCAAAATCCGATGCCGTAGATTCAAATCCGGGCAAAGATAATGTCTGTGACAATGGATTTGGGAGGAAATTATAACAATTGCAAGATATCAAGGACCTAAATGTATAGATTTAAAAAAAAAAAACGTTAAGGCTTAAACAATAACAATGGCAAGATATCAAGAACCTAATTGTATAGATTTCACCAAAAACACGTTAAGATTTAGTAAACTGAACAACTGGTTGAAATCCCAGTTATCTTCAAATTTTTAGGTTCAAGTGACATAAGGTATTCCAGAAGTTCATTCTGCCCATTAGCAGATTTCCTTGTCATTTTTTTTTTAAACATGGGTATCTTCGTTTCATATTGAAAATGAGACTAATCTAACTGAGAACATGTAAACTCTCAATCCACACACATGGGTAAGTCGATGAAGGAGTAACCCTATGAAGAGTGTTTTAGAGGAGTTTGAGCAGTGAATCAATTCCGAGACCTCCCTTCGTAATTAAGCTTCTTGATAATTTTCTTGCCACTTGATGAATCAGTTCTTCAATATGTGCTTCAAGTAATTCAATGTACTTCACTCAATGCATTTAAAATGCACCAATAAATTATTGAAATCAAACTAATACGAAAATACTTGAAATTTTAAATTTGTGAATCTTCCACTAAAAGGCAACAACTTATTCGTTAACTAAAAGGGGTTGAAGTGATGGTCAGGATTCAGGAATCCATCTCAGAAAATGGGAGTCCTGAGTTCGATTTCCACTCCACTCTAAAGAACCACTCTCTGTAAAATTATCTTGTGCGTGTGAGTAGAGAGACTTGCACATTGGTCAAAGATTAATTAAGTGCTTTAAAAGGCATGGACACTTTGGCATCCAAAGAAAAATCGATTCCTCAAAATTCTCTATTTTATGTTTGGTTATAGATGATTAAATCATGTACATCCTTGATATTAATAGTCTATAAGATAATATTAAGATGCATTTTGTTTAAAAATACACATCAGTACAATCTTATCAAATTGGGGCTATTGATGTTATATGGTGTATAGGGTAAGTGGAAGGCTTGGATTCTAAACTTACATGCACCATGACTGCACTCCATTGATAGTTATATGGTGTATAGCCAAATAAAAGATGTGGCTCATGCTTTATCTTACATGCACCATGATTGCACTCCATTGATAGTTCATCGAGATAAATCAAGCAACAATATTTTGTTGAATTCAAAGCTAGACGATTGTGTATCTGACTTTGGTACTGCAAGATTTTTTATGCCAAATTCATCAGATTGGACCATTCCTGCAGGCACATACGGATATATAGCTCCAGGTGAGTGAGTATAGTTCAAATTCTATCAAATTTTTTTGTTTATTTTTTTACGACGGGAGTATCCAGGCATTTCACCCGACTAATCTTTAGAGCAAGTGTAAACCTCCAAATCCATACAAATTGATTATAGAATAATGGAGAGTGGCCATTTTTATGTTGAAGGGGACTCGATCCCAAGACTTTCCATAACAAGGGTGAGTTTTTTACCACCAAGCCAACCCTCAGGGTTTTCTCTCAACTATGTTTCTACTAGGAGTTCTTCGCCAGTTTCCTTGAAAAAATGAATTCCACAAAAAAATTTATCTTTGGATGCAATATATGTTATCTAGACACACACCGTGAACTTTAGCACCCTGTCAGGCCACAGAAATTGACTATTTAGGTAATCTACATGAAAAATCCTTTTTTTTTTTTTTTCACATAAAATGAATGAGATGTTAGTCTCACCAAGTAAGGAAAACTTAACATGTGTTCCTCGTTAGTTCTCCTCTCTACGTATTCCTTGGAAGAAGAGGAAAAACTCTCAATTTTTTTTTTGTCTTTTTTTTTTTTTATTTACGTGTGGCAAACCGCAGGATACCCAGCGTAAAACTCCCACGGGTAAGTCCACTATCCCTAGTGCACACCAAGGTTAGTCCATGGGGACTCGAACCCATAACCTCCCACTTCCTGAGGCGAGAGGCAACTAGTTGAGTTACACCCATGTGGATAAAAAAAGGGGAAAAACTCTCATTTTCTTTAATCTTCGCTTTCCATTGACAGAAAAATGACAGAACAACTCCCGAGGGATTATGAATGACTACTCTACCATTGAATCCATTCAAAACCCAGCAAAAAGTTCCATTTAGAACCTAACAAAACTTAATCCATTGGGATGGAAACAGACCATCTTGAACCCAGTGATCATAGAATCCATCTCTAGTTTCTCCATCTCTTAAAGAATTATATCCATTTTCAGCTCAAGTTTCGACAGTCAGCTAATCAGTCCATGAGGATCCATCAGATGTGTAAATGGGAAATACTAGCTACATAGTGTTGCAACTTAATTGGGTCATAACTGAAAAATTATGTTACTTGTATGATGATGAACAAAGAGAACAAATAGTGATCGTATATTTTTTTTTACAGAGTTTGCATACACTATGAAGTTGACCGAAAAATGCGATGTTTATAGTTTTGGTGTTATAGTACTTGAAGTGCTCAAGGGAGAGCATCCAAAGGAACTCATTTCTTCATTCTTGTTGTCTGGCAAAGATATAAATCTAAGAGATGTGATGGACCAACGTCTTCCAAATCCATCAGCTCAAGTTGCAAAAGATCTGATTTCAATACTGGCAATTGCAGTTGCATGCATATGTGAGGATCCAGAAACTCGGCCAACCATGCAAGATGTTGCTCAACGACTCTCTGTGCTTTCTCCTCTTCATCTTTAACAGTGGTTTACAATGCTTGAAATGATAGGTTTTTTTAGCAAAATTACTTGGAGTGAAGTTTTATAGCTGAAAGTCTTGTAAGTTTTTTTTTTTTTTTTTTAATTTACTAGTGGGAAACCCAGCGTAAAACCTCCATTGTTGATGCCCACTGTCCTTAGAGTACACCAGGTTAGGCCATGGGGGCTCGAACTTGGCACCTCCTGCTTCTTGAGACAGGAGATTATCCAAGCTACACCCATGTAGCACAAAAGTCTTGTAAGTTGTAACCAGTCAATCAAAGACTTATTGTGTTTTTCCTTTTTATACTTTGCAGATTTGAGGAAACTTGTGGAATGCTAAATGTTAATCATAATGATAAAAGAAAATTGATAGAAACATTGGTGTTTTTTATAATAAGAGATACTAGGTTTATCATTTTATCCACTTGTCACACTAAAGTGGAACCGGTGTCCTAAATTATAAAAAATTCTGGTGCCCCTCTCAATTTCCATGATAAAATACATACTATTTTTCTTTGTTTTTGTTGTGCAAATTCGATTCCAATCAATGGAAGCAATCAAAACAACAAAACGAACATGACAGAAAGAAGGCGTGGTTTGGCGAAGGCCTATATCAACGGGCAACAATAGGATAAGTTCCACTAAATCCAAAAGGAGATATAAATTACAAATTCTCTTCCAAATCTCTCTCTCACCTCTCGATTACAAAACAAATCTAGGAACAAATTTCTACTCCCTGTTTTAGGTTTATTGCCAATTTAAATAGAACAGATTTTTTTTTTTGAATTTACATATGGAAAATTGTGGGATACCGAGCGTAAAACTCCCACGGGTGAGCCCACTATTCCCTAGGGCACACGTGAAATAGGAGACAACTAGTTGAACTACACCCATATAAGCTAAATAGAAGAGATTTGTCCAAACAAAATATCATGAGTTTGTACAAATTTCAAATATTAAAAAGTTCGAATTGTATCCCTTTGCATCTACATATTCTAGTCTAAATAGATCCATAGATGGATACTTTCCACTAGTCCAAAAAGTACATCTTCAGAACTTTATCAAGTAATCAAGTACTGAACCAATTAAAGAGCTTCTTTTAAAATTCAGACAATAAAAATTCATATGGTTTCTTTTAAAACTCTGTTAAACTCCAAAACTCAATCACATTTTACCCTAAGTGCTATGGTTTCTTTCTTTTTCCTCATCCATTTGATTGTTCTCCTGAATCCTCCTTTAATGACAAATTAGATGAGTCTTTCTATTTTAATTGCTCGATTGCTTCAAGAATTGATAATATCAGAAGTCAGAACTTCATTCGTCCCATTTATCTCCAATGGGTTTGGCTTTAGAAATGGACAATTGGTATGAAAGAAGTGATTGTAGATGGTCTCTCTTTCCATTAGATTGGAAAAAAGGAAAAGAAAAAAAATCTTCATTTATTTTGCTCTTGGATACATCATTTAAATGGTTTTAACATGAACGACAAATTGTGTTATATTGATAGAGACTTAAACAATACGCTAAAAGCTTTAGAAATGATACAATGTATGAAATCAAGTCATTTATTACAAGTCATCGATAATTTCAACACAGGTAAACAACAGGCTATTATACTGCGGCACTAATAGCACATTTTGCCTCTAGTTACCTTCACCAAAATTTGAACGGAAGACATGCAATCCACTTGGACACCAATTGTTAATGACCTAACTCATATGCATTTGATTCATCGGCGTAATCCAAACTAAGTTGTATCCAATCTGATTTGATCAATCCCTTGATTTGAGTGAGGCAAGATCCATAACGCGCACTATTAAATTACAAATTTAAATTGAATAGTCAATTTAATGGCTAGGCTTTGTCCATTACACTTACCAAATCATTGTGAGTCACACCTAGTGACAAAAGTTGTGAAATCAACCTACGCATAGCCTAGTAGCACCAACGGCTTCAAAAATCAAGCTTGGGCCAATATGGTCACGTATTCACTGGATTACCAATTAGCCAATACATGACAATACAATAGAAAAAATCTGAAAATATAGAAAAATAAAATCCTCTTCTCATATCTGATTCAAAATCTCATATATTTTGATGGAGTATTAGAGCATCAAACGCAATAGTTTTGATATATAAAAGGTAATGTCAAAAAATGTCAAAAATAATATAAATAATACAAACACTGCCCACATTGTATAAATCACAATATGCCATCTCTATTAAATTTTCTAAACATCCAAACTAGTTTCATTCAAACTTCTTTACAAAAAGTTCAAAATTGAAAGTATCTTAAAAGTCCTAAAAATATACAAAAGCATGAATAGGGAGCCAATTAAGGCGGCAAAAAAGGAAAGAAAAATAAATTACATGTGAAAAACATTACAATAGATGATGATGATGCACTTGAGAAAGATCAATCGCTGAATGGGGAAAATGACTGGCTGTAGTTTAAGTACTAGACTTCAGCTCCTGATTTGCCTTCCAAAATCGATTCAACATTTAATGTTTTATCAGTATCCACCACTTTCTCTTTGCTGAACGGAAAACCTATTTGAACCCACAATCATGTGGTTACAACAACAAGCAATTTCCAATCTAATGAGATACTGTCATTCTTCTAATTTCAAACAACTCCTTTTGAGAACATGGACATCAATTAGATTCCAAACATTTTGAACCACCCCACTGGATACAGCCAAAAATGCTTGTTTTGCAGCTTGACGACGTGCTTCTAAAACTTCAGCATTACCAAAGAGCTCCTCCAGGGCTTCTTTGAGGTCTCTTCTAGAGACCTGTTGTGGAACATTTATAATTTCAGCTGAGCGCCAAGTAGATTAAAGCAGCAAGGGAAAAAGTTGATAACATGATTATTAAAGTAGACTGCAATGTGCCTCTTCAAACTGTAGTAATTTGTCAAATCTCAAAAATTATTTGCAGGCTCAAACACATGCAAATCATGTAAGCTTTATGGACGGTTTAAAAATTAGTAGAAAAAGAAAGAATACATAAGTGTAATTTTAATCGGTCGAAGAGCCGAGTCACTTGAAACTTTGATGTTAGTAGAAAATTGTGATAAATTTTCATACTTGAGTGCAACTGTAGACCAAGAGGATTTGATTTGGATGAGGCTAGTGGGATGGAGTTGGGTGGCTAAAATTAACCAAGCTAGTGGAGTTTTGACTGCCTTGATAGATGAGATGACGAGGTTAGACTGTCTAAAGAAAATTTGTGTAGAAGATAGAAAACAGTATAACAGCCCCAATACAGAGGAGAGGTTACAAGAGTAGGAGCTAGGAGAAGGGGGAGGCCTGTAAAGATTCACAAATGGAGGGTAAAACAAAAGATGGAGTGTTGAGTGTGGAGTGGCAGGAGAGTATCATGCTTCAAAGAGCAGAATGGAAATATAGAACTCATAAAGCTAACAGCAGATAAATGAGTAAATGGCTGATGATGATAATGATTGGATTCCCATTGATATTGAAGATCGACTGAAATCATACAGATAGTGCAGGCCTGACCACCAACGAGTTTGTAGTGAACGAAGTATATGTGGAAATAGTTGGTGACTTGGTGGTCTCATTATCTAGACTGCCACACATGTATAGTTATTGTTGACAAATTGCGAGTAGCAACAAACTGTAGAGGGGGAGAGACATCAGCTTTTGTATCACCACCACCTCCATCATCATCATCATCATCATCATCATCGTCAAAGCCATTTATCTCAGCGATCCGAGGTTGGCCTTTAATTTGTATTTGACAAATTATTTTCATGGACCAACTGTCCTATCTGACATCCATGGGACATCAGCTTCTGTATCTCTAATAAATATAAACAGAGAAGCATGTATCACAGATCTCTTTTACCATCATCTGGTTTCTCCATGCCTTCTGGATTATAGCACCAAAAGATTATTACCAATTCCAACAAATACTTAAGCTGTAGTCAAAGGGCTTATTAGTTTAATGTTAGGATTGTAGTCATTCTAGTCAGATTACCAACTACAATGAGAAATTAAGATAAAGCACTTGACCTTCAAAGGTGCGACATTATACTCCCATTGTCAACTCTTGTTACACGAGTTTTTTTCCTGTATTTGGTTGAAATGCAGAAACAATAAAAGTCTACACATCCGTTGTAAGTTAAAAGTGCAAAAAGCGAGGAATGTGCTCATCCAAGTTAGGTGGGAAGCTAAGTTTCATGGTATGGGTGCAAGTGTTGGAGTCCGACATGAGAGCAAGGTGTCAGAGTCGTCCAAAAAAAAGGAAAATAGGGGGGCACAAAACTATATTTAATTAAATTTAATCTAAATTTTATTTTAAATGAAAATATAGTGTGAAAATAACATTAATACAAATTAAGATTCCAATTTTGCTCTAAACAATTAAGTGACAAACATATCGATATTAAATTAGGTTTTAAGAAGAGAAAGGTCTTGTAATATTTTAGTCATCTTGGAAAACAATGTCAAGAATATTAGAGGAATCAATGAAGATTGGGAACGAGTTTCTAACACAGGTGTTACACACTTCTCGAAGAATCCATGTAACATAGGTGGGAAGTCAAAGGAACAAAGAGATGGTTTTCACCCCTCATGGGAAGTAGTACATATAACAAGAGGGGATCCATTTTATTGGCCATGTTGAATCCAGCAGCAATGAATGCATCAATGCTTAAAGAAGTGTTAATGTGTAATGAAAGGATGCACATTGCCAATCTTTTAAGTAAAGAGATACTGAAAAAAAAAAAAAAAATAAGCATGACTATTGATAAAGAAGGAACTGTGATAGATGGTTCACATATTACAACGAAATTGAGGAGAAATTTGAAGTGAGAAGAGCTGCTTTTGAGCATGTCAAAACACGTGTTTAAGAGGAGACAGGATCTGATGAGTTGAGGTGGAGGGAATCATTGTTGTAGGGGAATTGCATTAATAAATGTTTTCATACAGAACACTCCTGTGATCTGTATGAATTTTTACAATGTGTTTACATAGATTGCTTTGTTACTCATACCAGAAAAAGGCATGCCTATCCCAAATTTCAACTGACAATAATAGACAGCTTCCATGCTTTATCCATTGATGAAAAGAGACTGAAAATCGCCCACATAATGCATTTCCTATCATAGTCAGTTATCAGATAAAGGTTTGTAAATGTATACTATCACAAGACAAAGTAAGGACTTGAGAGAAGACAATCTGGCTATGTTTTCAAATTCTAAAAAAAATCCAGAATAATACTTAGCACTTTATTAAAATTCTGTCCTAAGCTTTATCGCAAGCTGGGACTTTCGAGAAAGCTTCTGCAGAAACATTCTAACATGTGAAAACAATTTCAACATTTAATTACCACTTAATTCTACTCTGTCATTCTTATTTTATCCACTGTTCCACCTCTATACTTTGTTCACACCTTAAAAATCAATGATGTATGGAGAATCCTCTCTCTCTCTCTCTTTGAAAGATACTTAAGAGAATGATAATACAAAAAAGCAAATAAAGCATCCAAGAGAAAGAAATCAACTATTTGTTTAGCCTTTACATTAGTCTTATTCAATCAATTGCCACAATCTTTTATTTTAGTTTTGTCATCTAATTTACGCCATGTGTGTTATTACAGTAATTTGTATTTATATTTTTAATTATTTTCTCATTTTTGGGTTTTCAAGTGATCATAACATCTTGACAGTTTCAGTAAATACATTTAAATCAAATATTTGCATGGCAGAAGAACTAAATAAAGAAAAGGTATACACAGGGAAAAAAATAATAGTAATATTGTAGTGGAACTGGTTTGATCAATGCTAACTACTTCAGTAAAGATTGTCTAACTTTCGCCTTAAGAAATAGCAAAGAAAATATCTTGTTCAGGATCATCATTGTCATGAGAACCATCATCCATTATCACATCAAGGGTTCCTCCCTCCCTCCTTCCCAAGGTTCATTTTTCCAATCAACCTTATCAAAGATTACATTCTCCATCACTCTACAAACTCTCATCTCCTGTATACAACATTGATCCAAGTCTTTAACAGTCTCTGTTGGGTTTTTTGGCTCGTATTCAACAAGTGGGGCCCAGGCCTTGTCATCTATACCAAATCTCTTGAGATAAGAAGAGACAACTTGCATATACATGGAAGTAGGGGCGTGTGTGAAAATACACTCGGTATTTGTTTCGGGTTTTTTAGCAAGATTTTATCATAGACATGTATACACGTTGGACTGCATGATTTATGAGAAAAACTAGGAGAAAAACTAGGAGGTCAGAGTTTTTCTTGCACATGTACATGGGATGTACATGCGCATATAGCATGTATATGCGTTGGATGGCTAAAAACTAGGAGTCTATGCGATGATAGAGTCCTCATGCTTGGCAAGTGTATCTCAAGAAAATCATGGGCATGTGCTGGAGGTGTGAAAGCTCATGTACTGTTTCTTAAATGGGTTTTCATTGACAGTAAATAGCAAGTATCACATTGGCTGACATGACAAGATGGGAGTCTCTTTATGTTGGCAGATTTCTTTGTGGGATTCTTTCCATGTGGGACAAATCCTATACACATTATATAATATGAGAAGGTGTACCAGAGAACGTGAGAGACATTGGGCATACATAGTGACGGCTGCAAAGAGAGAAAGAACAGCACTACACGAAACTGAGAGGTGATCCCGATCGCACATAAGGCCGGCCAGATCTTGTCAGTGTACACACAGCTGATTAGGGTGTGTTTGGGATTCATGGCCGATCTAAAGGCAGCATAGTACAGTCCAAACTCCAAAGTACTGTAACAAAGAGGGATCTGAGAGGGTGATATACACGGCAGAAAAGAGGGCTGTTCAGTGTTCTCTGGCTGGTGACGATACAGAGAGGGGTGTGCCTACTGTGGAGATCCAAGTCGTGTATATCGCAGTGGGTGCAGAGAGAGGAGCAATACACAAGAAGGCGTGAGGTGCATAGTTCTACATCGAGTTGAAGGAACTCTAATTTACATAAATTTCTTAAAGGCTCGGGTTTGCTATTCTTTTAAGCAAAGAAATTTATTCCTGTATGTGTATCTTTCTCATTCTCTCTTAATAAAATTATTATCACGCTCCGTGGACGTAGGCTGGGTAGGCCGAACCACGTAAATCATCGGTGTTATTGTGCTTGTTTTATTCCGTTAATTTGATTATTTGTGATTATTTGCGCTAGTAATCCTAACAGTCTCCCCTTCTAGTACCTTCTAGTTGCGACCCTTTGATTCTTCATACTAGGACATTTTCCATATGCATGTGCATTAACTGTATTAAATGACATTCCTCGATCTGTTCTTCTATTGGATACCCTTTAGGTTCTGCTAGTGCACCCATTTCTAATTCTACATTTCTTGTATTACAAAAATCCATCTCAGCATAAATCACATTTTCACTTCATAGACGGTGGTCTAACAAGTATCTCTTAACAATATCCTAAATTGCGGCATTGGAGACCATTAGGATTTGCATACCTGATAAGGACATCATGGGGCGCCAACGAAGAAAGATGCATCAGAATTTAGATTTTACCTCAATATAGTTGGACGATGATTTTTACCATCCTGTTATATGTGACCATGGATACAGAGAGATCAAACCATGGATAACCCAAATTTAAGTTGATCTAGCAACATTTCAGGAATTGGTTCAATCCATCTATTTAAATCATCTGAGTCGCTCGTTTGTGGATGGGACCGATCTGATCGTTGATCAAGCATCATCCAGACACTTTTTTTGCTATCTTTTATTAGTGTCATTGTTTTAGCTTATAGAGATCCAAGATTGTTCTACAATTATATTTATTTTTATGGTTTTAAATTATCCACATGTGTCTTTGAAAGTCACATGTATCTAGGGTTTTAAGAGAGCCTCCTTTTTTTTTCTATAAATAGTTGTAAGAGACACTTCTGAGGAATGAATGATGGAAGAAATTCTAGTTCCTCCCATTTGCAGATCTGGTGTGACTCCTTATACCTCCTTGGTGTGAGATCAAGGAACCTTGTGTGATTCAAGGTACAATCTTTCCTCCTCCTCTTCTCTATCTCTTATTATTTCCTTCCCTTTTCTCCTCTCTTCTTCCTCATTGTTTTCGTCTTTCTACATCTTATTTTTGCCCCTTTCTCATCCAAACCCTAACCCTAATCAAACCAAGACCCAACCCCACCATCGGCCACCAAAGACCAGCCGGAACCCACCAGTCCGTACAGACGTCCATACGTGTCCGTATGACCATATGGACAGACCCATTTTGCCCTATTTCACATCCCAACCTCTAGATCCCTATCTTAGACTTGTAGATCTAACTTTAACATATTGTTTCACCCTTATTTGAGACCTAGTTTTGCCCAAAAATTGAAAAAAAAAAAAAAAAAAAACCCTAATTCCTTTGGCAACCCCTAGGTGGCCCCATAGCCCTATTTCATCCCTTGGGTGATTGATTTTTAAATCTAGAAGACCTAGGACATGGTTTGGTATGATTTAATTAGTCTTTTGAGGGATTTTGCATTGAAGGCCAGCAATACAACAGGCTTCATGTGTATGTGTCATTCTTCTTTTTGAATCTCTTTGAGTAATTGTCTATGTCAATTTGCATAGTTTTTGTTGTATTCTTTGTTTAATATTAATTTCTCTATTGAACATCTTATGTGAATCATGGATATAGGTTACATGTCATTTTAGGATTCAACATACATATTTTACATTCTCATATAGGTATCCATCTATCATTTAGATCTAGGGTTTCCAATTTTGTGACTTGTTCTACTCAGATTTGGTATCAGAGTCTGTCCTACGTCAATACCCTAATTGCATAGTTGGAAATCATCATCATCATTCTCAAAGCCTTAATCATCTATTCTGGGTTGGAACATCAACAATTAGATAACCATATAAATACAATATGGACATAACACCATCCTTCAGATCTTTCCTACCTGAAGAACAGACAAAGGATTCAGTCTTTGCATTTCTAGTATCATATGAGAGAAGTGCCCAACATGAGGACCTGTAAATTGGTCAAAATACAAAATTTTAATAACCACCTTCTACCCATAAATTAGTAGAAAAAATTGCAAAATGTTTGAACTGGTAAACATTGATACAACAAATGATTACCAGTCAAAATGGCACAACCAGCTGCTGCAGCCTCAGAAATGTTATGGCCAGCTAAACCAGGTAAGAAAGAACCTCCTATTACAGCAACTGGAGTTAACAGATACAAGCTTCTTAATTCACCTACAACACAAATTGAAAATAACAATAAAGTTAATCATGGATTTCTTATACAGGCATGGAAGCACACATCAATGTGCATGCAGGTGCAAATATGAACCAAGTTTTCCTGTAGCAGAAACCTCTACAAAAGATTTCCTTCCATTTCCAATTTCATGAATATCCATGTAACAAAATCTGCCAAGTAAGAAGTATACTATAACACATAGTGTTCCAGTGCAGGAATGCAAACATCACTCCCCGAATCACATCCTGTGGAAAGTGCACCATTGGTACAATCACATCCTGTGGAAAGTGCACCATCGGTACTGCAATTTCTGGACTCAGCTATGACCCAAACAGTGTGGAAAATATGGCAGGTGGCAGTGAATGAAGATTAATGAGAAAAATACAACATTTTGATGAGTTTAATATTTCAGTGAAAACCATTATAAAAAATATATATATTTCAGCAAAATTGCCAAATCATTACATATTGATATTTCAGTAGTTATTTCCTTTTTTTTTTTTTTTGAATGATGGGTAAGTATTTCATTCAAGAAGAAAAAGAAAAAAGCCCAAAAGGCGAAAATACACTATAAGCCCACAGCCCGGGCCAGGCAAAAAATAAGAACCCAATTGGTCCAAAGACAAAAAGAGCCCAGATTGGGCACCAAAGAGAAAACCATAAAAACAGGTTAAACTCAAAACAGGTCCAATCAAGACTGAAAGGACAGAAGATTGAAAATACCAGTGCCCCTAACAGAATGGGAGGCAAACAAATGATAAATTTTTGTATTTCCAAGACAAACTATCTTCGGGCCATCAGGGCCAAAACAATTGAGAAGTTTCCTGATGGCACGAAGATGGCAGAGAAGGGTCCAAAAGTTGGTATTGGGCTGGTTGATTAGGTTGGCCAAGTCCGAGCAAAGGAGCAACTGATGGATCGGGTGACCCATCTGGGAAAGAAACAACAAAATTTTTTGGGCAAAGGTTAAGAAAGACAAATTCACATCAGGCCCAATAGTAGGAATGCAAGTAACACCAGATAAATCATGGTCCCTACAGATGTAAAGTGCTCCCAGCTTGGGACCATAAGAATCAAAAGGAGAAATAAGAAGGTATCCTCGATCAGACAAAAGGGATCTTGGAGGGTCGGGGGGTTTGGGGGGGGGGTAGGAAGAGGAGGAGGCAGGTCCCACGATGCAGAGAAAGAGTCCCTTACTTTAAGAAGATCAGCATTCGAGCAGAGGAAGAAAATACGGTTCCTGATGTCTTGAACAATCCTAAGATAGAGCTGGTCATGACTGCTAGAGGAGTTTTTGAAGATCCTAGCATTGCGCTCAGTCCAAACATGCCAGATGAGAGCCGGGAGGGATAACATGGCCGCCAAAGATTCAATTCGACAACACATGCTATTGATCAGCAAGGAGGAGTCTTCCAAAATACAGTCAGACTGAGATGAGAAGTGGAATTTCCTGAGAATCAATAGCCAGATACTTTTAGAGTAAGAGCACTGAAGAAGATGCTCATGCGATTCAGATTCAGAACAGCATAGCATACAAGTGGTATTCCCGATCAGACCGAGACGATGCAATAGGTCCTTAGTCTTGAGAGCTTGATTGAAGAAAAACCATGCCAAAGTAGAGTGTCTATTCAAACAGCAAGGAAACCAGATGCGGTTAACCCAGGGAGGGGACTCCAAATCATTGCTAGCAACTCGGATAGCAGAATTAATAGAGAAATTACCATTTTCGCTTGCAGTCCAGCACATCTCATCATCCGAAGAATGAATAGGGAGGGAGACGTTGGCCATCAAATCGCAAACAGCAGCAAGAGCAGTGGTGGAAGCATGAGGCAGGTTCCAGCCATTGTCACCAATGAAATGGCTGACAGTGCAGTCCAAAGGAAGCCCAAGGTCATACATCGGCCTTGCTCCAAAATGATCCATAAGAATGAATCCCGGCTTGATCCAAGGATCAAGCCAGAAACTAATTGTCTCGCCATTGCCAATGATGTAAAAGCAGTGCGTTTTCACAGAGTCTCGAACAGATAAGATCGACCTCCAAGCCCAAGATGAGTTATATTTGAGTTTGACATGCCAAATCGAATGATTTCTCAAGTACTTCCGAACAATCCACTTGTACCAGATATTGTCCTTAGCAACAACGATGTTCCAGAATTGCCGCATAATGCAAGCAACATTGATAGCCCGAATATTCCTAAGACCCAAACCCCCTTTGGATTTAGGAATACAAAACTTGTGCCAGCTGATGGTGTGAAGCTTTCTGGATCTAGAAGAGCCCCAAAGAAAATCACGCATCAGTCTCTCAATCCTCTCCCAACAGGTTTTCGGCAGGAGGAAGGAATTGGCCCAGTAAATATGCAGATTGTTGATAGTTGATCTCAATAATTCCAGCCGACCAGCAAAAGAGAGCAAAGAACCAGCCCAGCCACTGATTCTGTTTCTGACTTTGGCAATAAGCCCATCACAATCAGAAACACGAATCCTGCTAGAGAAGAGAGGAAGGCCAAGATAGTTCAGAGGCAGTTTAGCTTCTTCCATGCCCAAGATAGACCGAATCTCAGCCCTGTTACTAACTGAACCCGAAAATATGATATGGCTCTTGGATGGATTTAGATCAAGGCCAGAGAACTCAGCAAAATCATATAGCAATTGTCGAAGAGAAGTGGCAGAGCGACAATCAGCAGAGCAAAAAATGAGGAGGTCGTCCGCAAACATCAAGTGGGAAATTGTGCAATCACCAGCCGAGAAAGGGCAGAGGATGCTGCCATCATCAATGGCCCTACTAATAGCACATGAACGGGCTTCCATCACCATACAAAAAAGAAAGGGGGAGATTGGGTCACCTTGCCTAAGACCCCTTCGGCTCTGAAAGAAACCATGGGGCATGCCGTTGACCAAAACAGAGAATGAGGGGGAATCAATACAGATTTTGATCCAATCAATCCACAGCTGGTTGAAGTTCATTTGCTGAAGAATGATGCACAAGCAATCCCACTTCACACTATCGAAGGCCTTTCGAATATCAATCTTGATGCACATACGAGGAGGCCCACGCTCATTGTGAAAACCTCTAATAAGATCATGCGCAAGCATTATGTTATTTGAGATGTCCCGCCCCGGCACAAAAGCAGATTGGTTCGGACTGATAATTTTGCTCATAAGAGGCTTCAAACGATGGACCAACACACGGGCAATCATCTTGTACAACTCATTTGAAAGAGCAATTGGACGATACAAATCAGGCCTATCAGCTGCATCACATTTAGGGATCAAAGCAATGAAGGATGCTTTCACTTGCTTAAGGAGAGAAGATGAATGCAAGCAATCTTGGACAGCACAAATAATGTCAGGGCCAACAATATCCCAAAATTTTTGGAAAAAATAGCCATTAAAACCATCCGGCCCAGGTGCTTTGAAGGGATTAGAAGAAAAAACAGCATGCTCAATTTCCTTGTTGTCAATAGGGCCAGTCATCAAGGCAGATTCATTATCCATAAGCTTGCGAATGATGTCGAATCTGGATGAAGAACCACTAGAATAGCTGCCGGACGAAGAGAAACCAGAGCCAGCACCCAGGTGATCAGAGAAATAAGTGACGAAGGTGTTACAAATGGTCTCTAAGTCAGAGCTGATGGAGCCATCGCTGCAGCGGATAACATTAATGTTACATCTACTTTGCTTATCCTTGACATAGCAGTAGAAGAATCTACTACCAATGTCCTTAAGATTTAGGTTGAGGAGTCTAGATCGCTGCTGAATAAGCCTTGCATCCCATTGAAGACAATCTTCCAATCTAGCTTTAGCATCCAAAACAAGAGCACGAGAAGCATTAGAAGGATCATTGTCATAACAGTTCTGAGCAGCAATAAGATTTTCACGTAGGGAAGAGATTTGCACACTGATTTTTGGCCGAGAGCGGTGCCAAGCAATTAAAGCTCTTTTGACCTTTCTCAACTTCGAAACAACTCTAAACATGGGAGAGCCAGCAACTGCCAGTGGACCAGCACTCAGAAATAATTCTCCTAGCCTCTAGATCATTACACCATCCATTGATAAATTTAAAAGGGAAGTTCCTAGCGAATTTGAAACTTTGAATGCACAAAGATATCCCACGATGATCAGATAGACCTGGCCCAAAGAAATTACTAAAGGATTGGTTGTAACTGCTGACGAAGGCTTCATTAACAAGGATTCTGTCGATTTTAGATTCCACCCTACCAACCCCATGAGAACTGTTGGACCATGAGAACTCAGCACCAATAATCCTGAAGTCCAAGAGGTGAGATTGGTCAATGCACTGATTGAATTGATTAATAGCCAACAGATTTGGTGGAGCACCACCTGATTTTTCCTCCACACTGCGAATACAATTAAAGTCACCCATGAAGATGCAGGGGGCAGCCAAGAGTTGGTGAAGTCAATGATATCTGACCATAATTCGAGCCTGACAGAGGGGTTATTTGAACCATAAACAGCAGCAATGTAGAGAACAGAGCCATCCAAAGGGTTACAAACCTCACAAAAAATCACTTGTGGTAGAACCCGAACAATGCGCAGATTAATGTCATTCTTCCAAGTAACCCAGATACGGGCAGTGCTTAGAGGAGAAGCATTGGAGGAATTATTCCAATTCTTTCGGAAGATGTCATTAGCAATGACATGCAAGTTATTGACCCTGATTCTACTTTCCAGAATAAACAAGATATCAGAGTTAGAAGTTAGGATAAAGTCCTTTATTTCCTTTTGCATATTGGATCTGTTCAGACCCCTAACGTTCCATGAAGCAATTATCATTGGGGAGGTTTTGTGCCACCTGGCACATGGAGAGCTTCAATGGAAGACTTGGCATTAGCATTGTTCACCAACAAATTATCAGTCAGTTGAAGGCAATCCTCACCTGAACAGGACTGATCTATAGGAACAGAGCCAGGCATGGAGTGTGATTCATTGAGGCTTGTAGATTGATCCATGTCCAGTTCCTCAAGAGCAGCAAACTGATTGTCAATTGAAGGAGAAGGGTTGGGCTTTGGTACCTTAGTTTTCAACACACCATCAGGCTTGCCTTTCTGCTTTGGATGCATGAACCCATCAGAGGTGACATTCATCTTTTCTTTAGCAGTAGAGGTAGGTAAAGAGACTCCAATTTCATTGCCAGACACAGAAGATTGCATCTCACCTTTGGAATTTGGCTGAGGCAGCTCAGGAGCAACAATTGTAGCAAGATTAGGAACAGAGTTACTCTTGATTGTGCTAGGAGCAGAGGGATTCTTCTTGACCCAGATCTCTTTCGCTTTCTTGGGAGCTTTTGGGCAGCCGTTAGTTGAGTGACTAAAGGATTGGCAGGTAGAGCAGGATTTGGGCTTCCAATCATACTCCACCCTCTGGTAGATGGTGCCGCGATTTGAGTGATGAGAGTAAGAGTGTCCGGCAATTGGGTGGTAGGCTTCACCTCAATGCACACTCTAGCTTGAGCAAGATTCGTCCCTTTCGTAGTAGCAGAGTCCATGAAAAGAGGATTGCCAATGAGGCTGGCTATTCTACTGAGATTTTTGACAGTCCTAAAGGCACCGTTGAGGTTAGGGAGTTTCACCCATAGAGGCAGAGAATCCAAGTCCTCCTCTCCAGACTAGCAGAGAGATCCCACCTCCTCAGCATTAGAGGTCGGCTCTGGATAAAGTAGGGACCATTTTCAAAGATCCGAAGGCACTGATCTTCGCTATTGAATTTGAAGAGAAAGAATCCATCATTGAGAGAAATGATTTCCAAGCCCACAGGAGAATTCCATTGTTTCAAGAGGCCGCTCTTGACAAATGGGTAGTAAGGCTTCTTTCCAACGAAATAGCCAACTAGGAAATGCTTCCACTGGCCTTCCCCTTCAACCGTGTCTTCAGGAGGAAAATTTGTGGTGAAAGGGGTAGGGCTTCCAGAATCCACGAAGTTTAAGTTTAAAGAGATCTCTTTCTTCTTTTGAAAGAGAGAAGCCCAACTGCTAGTATTTCCAGCAAGAAAAGGAGGGGAGGGTTGCTCCTTGGGAAACTGTAGTTGGTGGTTAGGAGTGGGGGCTAAGGTTTGGTTGGGAGAAGGGCTTGATGCATGGTTTCCAGGTGGGATGGGTATAGAACTGGAAGGGACACATGGAGTAGGATGTGACAAAGCAGAGGGTTGCTGCTTGGGAAGCGGTATTTGGTGGTTGGGAGTGGGGCCCAAGGTTTGGTTGGGAGGATAGCTTGATGCATGGTTGACAGGTGGGTTGGGTAGGGAATTGGAGGGATCACAATGAAAAGGAGGTGGCTGGTCAGAAGCTTTTTGGGGTAGTACCCCAAGACTACCAGGAGCATGAAAGGTCTCAGAGTGAGATATTTTTGATGGCACGCCATCAGGCTGGAAGTACTGATTTTTCTTTAGTGTCTTGGTTCTATGCTTGATAGAACGAGTCGGAGCGCCAGGAGGGTCAGCCAGGTATTTTGACGATTTGCTAACAGGAAAATCCAACGGACCACGTGAGGACACATCCTCACTCTCACTAGAGACCAGGATACCATCCGTCCAAGATGAGGAAGGGGAAGGTCCTTGAAGGCTGGCCCTGGCTTGAGCAATGAGTTCAGGATCAGTATCTACTGGAACCAAGTTGCCATTGCACGAGGCAAAGGCAGAAGCGATCATGCGAATCTGAGTGTCTTTATCCGCATCGTAGAAGTCTTTGAGATCAAAGGCAAAGTCTACACTAGAAGGTTCCTCTGAAGCATCAGAATGCTTATTGCGGTTGGAGAGGGCAGCTTTATCTGCTGCTAGGACAAGAAGCTCGGCAGGGACATTCGAAGGGACAAGATCCTGCTTCTTCTTAAGAATATAATCTGCAAGGAGAGACACCTGATCTTCTTTGCAACTGCGACTGGCAAATTTCTTTTCAAAGCTCTCCATCCCTTTGCATTTCAGCTTCTCTCTGGCTGCAATGATAAACTCCTCAGAGCAGCAAGTGGTATTTCCACTCCTTTTTTAATGGCATTCATAGAGAAGTCAATCTTCGCTTCATCGGACCAGAAGTCAGAGAGAAGAGTTCTCTCCAACATTATCGCCTGGTACCTGAAGTCTTTTGCAGGGTCTGGAGAGGGAACAATATCTGGGGGTTTCCGCTTCTGCTTAGCCACTTTTTTAGACTTACCCATGAGGACATGAGCAAGAGAAAAGAAGAAGGTAGAAAGAAAAGAAGAAGGTCAGAAAGAAAAGAAGAGTAGAAGGAAAAGAAGAAGAGAGAAAGAAAAGAAGAAGAGCTAGAGAAGGAAAAGAAGAAGCAGAGAAAGAAAAGAAGAAGCGAGAAAGAAAAGAAGAAGCCGAGAAAGAAATTATTTCCTTTATTTTGTTAAAAATGTAAATTGACTCAAACCCACACTTTTTATGGTTATAATACAGAGACTTTCAGGTATCAGGGCTCATGTGTTCCAGTATTGAGTTTAATCTTCAAAAGATGTCTTTTCCTTTTCTGTAATTCAACTCATTTTCAAAAGAAAATATTTGCTTCTAGTACTTTGCCTGTTTTCATCCAACCTCAGTTCTGGTTAAACAAATCATATTACATTTTCTTCCTTTCCTTTTCAACCAACCTCAATTCCAAGTTTACTTGGATTGTTAGTGTAGAACCCACAAATTCAGGAAACAAGCATATAATAAGGCCAGAGTGCAAACAACTATAAAGGCCTTGACGATATAAAAATGTCTATCCCATTGCCGCCTATATGTTATATCTGCTATGACATAATATTATATATGCAACTAATTACTAGTTTGAGTCTTTCGAGTCTTGAGAGCAAATGGCGATTGCCAGAAGATCATAAATTATTCAACTTGATCACCATCAAAACTGATTTCTAACATCTTCAAATCAAAGAAAGAGCCTCTTAGGAACTTAAGACGGGAGTAAGCCCATTAAGCTTCAGTTCTTGAATCTCATTCATGTATGGCAAGTGAGAGGAATGATCAAATGCAGAGGTTTAGCTTAAAGGTGTTCAGAATTTTTCTCTTTACAAGTTAAATTTCATATTCAATTGAGAGGGCTGTCTAGTGCACATTGCCCTCATTGAAATATAATGCATTGCTATAAGTGGAAAAAATTTGAGGGGCCCACACGCATATTTCTACATATCTGAATAGAAAAAAAACAGTAATAGATTCATGTGGTCCAAACATCCTCATTGTATGATGATAGCCATTGAATCAAGGGTCCACAAGGCAAAAGGTTCGACTCAATTATTTTCTATTTTTTATTGGACATCCACAAATGGCATAATCCTCCAACCAATGCAATCTCGGAGCTTTGAAAGGCCAATTTTGGAGCTATATAGAGCTCATGGACAATGGAGTCATATGGTCTAAGCATCCAGACTGCATGATGAGGACGGACTCAATTTTCTAATTTTTATGGGACGTCAACAAATGGCTCAATCCTGTATCAACGTGATTTTGAAGCTATATATAACCAACATGGTGGAGCATAGAGGTCAGAGCCAGCACACAAAGTGAAATAATGTTATAATATGGTGAGGTCAACATTCACTCAACTATTATTCCTCATTCAATGGATGGTGGTTATTTGTTTATTCCCAAGCATAACCTTTCAAATGCAACTCATTTTGAGAAGCAGCTTTCACTGATCAATTAGACAATAACTAAGAAACCAAGATTTAAGTGTAGAAGGGACATTTTGACACAAACAATTGGGCAATCAATTGAGCAAAAACAAGTAACTAAGATGCCTAAATTTGTAAGATACCAACCCAATGTATCCACCACATAGATATGCGTGCTGCTTGAGATCTTTTCACTTTGGGTCCTCAAGACAACATTCAGCCCCTCACTTTGTAGATCCTGAAGACACATGAAAACAACATTCAGCTCCTTGCAAGTGCATATATAAAAACCTAGACATGACATTCTTTAGAACTTAATAATGTCTCTGGTAGACAGTCTCCTTTCAATGTATAACAGCATTGCATTAGGCAATGACAAATCATTCAAATTCAAATGCTTGGCAATGGCAAGCATCTTGTAGAGCTAACAAGTACATGTAGCTAGTGAAAGGGATCCAAGGACTCTTCTAGGAATAGACGAGGCCTTGGGTTCGACTCCTCCTGGAGTAACCCAATACAAGAGGCTTGAGGGAAGCTTCGTATATCTATGGAATTAGTCTCAGCTCCACGTGGGGTGGGGATACCTATGTTATTCAAAAAGAAAAAAAAAAAAGATTCAAGGACTCATGTTATCCACAACATAATGAATCTTTAGAAAGACGTAAAGGAAAAAGAGTAATATAGTGAACATAGCTCCATAAGGCCAGCCGTGTATCCAATCAATAATACCACGAGAAACCATCAATGTAAAACTGAGAAAATATTCAGTACACTAGTGAAATTGCCCTATTTTGGCCAATTGTACTTGATAAACTTAGCTGAATCCTGAAAAATTATATGGAACCTTGGGAAGAGGTAACAAGTGTTGTAACTACAGTGCATGTATCTCCAAAACAAGATGGAAAATGAATTTGTTTCATCAAAATTGAAGGTTGGAATCAATGTTGAATGAGATTCCTCATCTATTTGACACAGCACCCATAAAATTTGCTCATATTAGGTGCCAAACAGCATATTAAAATTTTAGTAGCAGGTGGTGTGGTCAAAGGTTTAAATCTTATGACCCATTCAATTCTTTCATTGTGGGGGTGTATATCATGTTTTCTAGTCTCTCTTTTTCCTTTTCTGTTTCGGTACTCAGTCATACAATATATCATCTGATATCGTATCGGCTTCTGTATTTTCTTTCCTAATGAATTAGGTACACCCCACCCTCTCCGCTAAAAAATAAATAAATATAATGATAATGATGATAAAACAATGACAACAGAGCCAACAAATAGATAGTACTCATAAAAGAGGTTAGCAAACTTCTCCAAACCCTTAGTCTAACAGCCACTCTCCTTTACCTAATAGGTACATGATGGAATGTTGACACATGGTGGAGTTTCCCCATCACCAAATGAAAATAACTATATCAAGAAATTATCAGGCTAATAGCCAACAAATACAAAGAACAAAGATATCCATAGTATGAAGAGAAGCATCGGATCTTGGAAGCATACTTGGGCCATTTCATGGCCTTGTTGAGGATGTCGAGGCACGATAACAGTGACCATGTCAGGGTAGAATTGCATAAGTTCTTTGTGGACCCACAGCATGACTGCAATTCAAATTTATAGACATTGCAATTAATAGAGCTGTTATTAATGACATCAAACCCAAAAGTCATCTCTTGAGCATAGAAAGGTTGTATGTGATAGAAAGAAATAACAAAGCCCCTGATGAATGTTCCTGGGTAATTAAATGAAATTAGTAGTATGTACACTAAATCAAATGCATCCATCACAAAGGAAAAGAGACATCTTAATTAGAGTAGGACGTAAGCTGATAAGGAAACAAACTCAACCATGATGCCCAAAGCAATCTCAAGAAGAAAAACAATTGGGAATTGATACAAGGTTGATATGCCAGCCTCACTTCACACATTCCTTAAGACATCTTCCCTTGTAATGTTTACAAGTTAAATGGAGAGAGAAGCACACATCTCCTCAGCTTTTCTTAAATTATTTCTAAGAAATTGCATAGATGGATAATGCATACACATATACTGATCCCAACCACCACACTCAGATGCACAAACCTATGGATAGATCATAAAACAGTGTCGTAATAAGGCACAAACCAGAGTAGCACATGCTGACCTTTTTCTTCACCCTTATGTAAAGACGCAGCCATCCAAATTGGCCTTTTGGCAAGTTGTAGCTGCAGGTCTTCTATCTTGCTATTCTCTTTCTCACAAACATCAACATCTCCTACAGCTAAAAAGAAAAGAAATATATACAGTTAAAAAAGAAGGCCCCAGAAAAAAAAAAAATGTATGGTACTCTAAGCATTAATTAAGTTTTTCTCTAATGCATGGTTTAATGCTAAATAGGCTAGTTGACCAGATGCTTGGCACTCAACAATAAGCTATTGTTAATTTGTCGAAGGTAACTTAGACATATAGAATTGTATGAAAAGAATATTTTCGCAAGATCCATGGTAGAGTAGAATATCATGCAATGGCTAATATTACTTATGAGCTTACTTGGCTCCAGCAACTCATGATTGAATTAGAATTCCCAGTTTATGAACCCATGTCTATAAGTTAGTGACAATCAAGTTGTCATCTATTCTTCCTCCAACCCAATATTCCATGAGAGGACCAAACACAATGAAGTAGATTGTAAATTCATCATTCAAGAAAAAATCACTTTCAAAGAGATTGTTACTGCTTACATCATTTATTTTTGGAAAAGAGAACCATTCTATTTCATCAGAAAAGAAACTACACCCAAAGCTGGTCACTTAAGGAAGCAGAAAAACTCTAAGAACAGACCCCCATACAAACAAAACAGAATCCTAACAGCCATCACTAACAGCTCTAGGGACAGTGCCAGCTGACAATCTCGCTGACAATAGACTCTTCTCCGAGGTGAAAGCCTTGCTTAGCATGCTCGCTTGCTGCTTACACCAAATTCAAATTTCAAAGATCAACTTGCTAACATGCTCAATAAAGCCATCTCCAAGCCTCGATAAGTTGTAATTGGCAAGTTGGGTATGATTGACATCTATGTATCAACTTGAGTGTTGTAGGATACTACTGTCGATGACTAATTAGGTTGCTATAAGAGAAAAGTATTGATTCTGTAATCTTGTAGATAGAAACATGATAAAACACACAATCAAGAGGTCAGGATTGATGTAAAGCCTCAATAAGTTGTAATTGGAAAGTCGGGCATTATTGACACCTATTCATCAACTTGACTGTCGTAGGATACTGTTGTAGATAACTAATTAGGTTGCTATAAAGAGAATACTATTGATTGTGTAATCTTGTAGATAGACACATTATAAAACACAGAATTAATAGGACAGGATTGATGTAATTAGGGACTGATGGATGGCGTTAATTTCTCTCCTAATGTTATAAATATGACTAGTCTCAATGAGATCAAATCTGACATTTTCACCCAAATCTCTATTAGTGCCCTATCTTCTCTTTTTTATGTCTCAAGTTTAACACATTTATAAGTTATAACAAAGTATAATAAAATCATTAAACCATATTTTTTTAAGTATCTTATAGGTATTGGGGTATCGAACATACGCATGGGTGCCCAACATGATACTTGAACATATACCAGTGTCTAGGCATCATAGACGAGAGTAGTAGTATTACGAACATTAACTGTAGAGGTTCATTTGCCTTTTCAACCAAATATGTATTTATATTAGTTAGTGAGAGCATTTTTTATTTGCTAAAAAAATTTAGTAAGGCACATTGGTGACCATAATTGAATGAGGTTACACAAGTTCTCCATTCATTTCTTCCTTCCTGTTCTTTCTCCAATTTCCTTTCTCTTGGCTCGATCAAGATCAAGATGTCAAATTTCTTCTTCTACTACTACTACTACTACTATTTTTTTCTTGGAAAATTAAAAAGCAAAGAGATTAAAGTGAAGAGAATGTTATGGGACCCGACTTAACTCGGGACCCATCTCTGGACAGACTGTGTCCAAGTTCATTGTATTTACATTGTGTCCAAGTTCATTGTATTTACATAGTCAACTTCTAATTACTGTTTTCTTTTTTTGCCAACGTGATTGGCTCCCATTTTTCTATTTAATCATATACAAAGCTACAAGTTAAACACACAGTGAATATATTTTATGAGAAGAGAAGAATTATTCTCCTTGAATCTTTTCTCCATCAATTATCTTCTTTTTCTTTATTTTCATTCTATTATTCAACATGGTATCACGCCAGAAAGATTTCTGAAGTTTTTTTTCTTGTCCGTTGTACTACTGTAGAGATCTCCTTCCCTCAAGTCGGATCTCTGTTTCGCTGCCTTTTCCGTTGGTTTCTGCAGCCCTCTGTCACCAACGATTCTGCATTTTTTAGAAAACCCAGTCTCGTTTTTCTGCTTCAATCTGCTGTCTCGCCGCAGATTTGGTAGTCGATCTTGCCACCCTACATTCTGAAATTCCGCTACTAGACGTATGCACGACCTAGAGGGGGGTGAATAGGTCGGTTTTCAATTTTAATTCCCTTTTAAAATTTTCTTACCAATTTATATGTTTAAGTGAGCAAAACAATCAATCCATGCATTCAATCACATATAACACAAATATTTTATAGTGGTTCGGTTTCATCAAACCTACATCCACTGTTAGACTTCCCAACTCTAGGGTCGTCCCAAATATACTATGTAAGGGTCTCACACCCAAATAGTACAACCTAGTTTTTTATAGAGGTTCAACCCAATCGGTCTAATCCTCTACACCTATTTTTTAGAGTGGTTCGAACACACTGTTCTAATCCACTTTACAATGTTTAAAAGTAAAACAAGAAAAAAACTTGCCTTGGGCCTTAACCGTTTTCCTTTTAGCTTTTTCTTCTTTACTGAATCTCTGTGCTCCTTTCCATCAACTCGGCATCAGCAGCGTATTTTGTAGGCACAACAGTAGGACAAGGTACGACTGATTTTAGTCCTATTTAAAACACCTTATTCTTCATCTTGATTACCCGAATCTCATTAAGAAGGATGATGAAGAATAATGTCTAAAGGGAAGGCCGAATGCTCTCTCACTGATAATCTTATTCCTCTGTATTTTCTGAGTGAATTCGGTACATTTAACAGCCCCCCTTACTGTTATAATATAAACAGTTTCAAACAGTCCTGTTAGTCACGCCTGCGAGGCCTCGCAGATTCTGATGAGGCCTCGCCAGCGTTAGACTAGGAAAGACAGCACACGTATGTGCTGTGCAAGCTGACAAACCCAATCCATATAGATACCAGCCAGCTCGTGTTTACTGTGCAAGATTTGCAATACTTTCCTTAGCCATCAAACAAGGATTAGATGAAAGATTTTCAATATTTACCTTAGCTATCAATTAAGAATCAGATGGAAGATTTTCAACATTTTCCTTATCCATGGAGGAGCCTTTCCATACTTGTTATGGACAGCTCCTCAAGGATATCCAAATTCAAATTTCAACCGAGGTGGCAATATCTCACAATGAGTTTATTTGTTTATCAAAATAGATTTACCATAATTGGCTGCCAATAGATTTCCCATGATTTACCTCTTAATTAAACAGTCACATATTAGTCTGAGTCAGCTCGACACAGGGTCAGCTGCACTCAACTCAGCATAGCTGGTTGCGAGGCCTCGGCAGATTACATGAGGCCTCGAGGCTGAAAGTCATTTATTTAATTTATTTTCCAATTGAATACTACGTATATGACTTACCCTAAAGTCTCCTACGGGTCACTTACCTGTGTGCCAATACTGTATTTGATGTAGCCGCTTCAACTTCATAGTAGATCTTCTTATTCATCCAAGGCAAGTCCAACTAAGTCACGTAATTGACAATAAGGGTGACTCGGACGAACCGGGGCACTTACACATTCGCCCCTGAGTCTACTCTCCATCCCCCCGGCTTGTCCCACCTTTACACAGTTGTGGGACCCCTTCATATGCATCACGGTTCTTGCTGCCTCTACCGCTGCTGCCTTGATTTTTTCCTATTTTTCGGCCAGATCTGCTTGGTTTTTGCAGTGTTTTGCTTGGGACCAGCAGTACTGAGTTCGCCAAAGCCTTGTGCTCTCATCGGACTGACCTTTATCCTCTACAATCATCAGTGGGACCCACTACAAAGCAGTTTCTTCCATCTGGGGCAGTTTTCTTCCTCCTTTCTTGCTGTTTTTCATTGGAGAGAACTACATTGTCCTCTTTCTCTGTGGATATTGCTACTGCTTGGCCTATTTTTCTTTGTAGGACCTACGGCAGTGTTCTCAATTTCTGTTCCGCTTGCATCTGACAGATCTATTTCTGGATCATGACTTCATCTTCCGATCAACATCGAAATGGGTCTTCTGGGAGTTCATCCAATACTTCCCTCACTGATCTGGCTGCTTCTAGGCCCACGCATATTGGGAAGATCACCACCGTCTTATTGAATGAGACCAATTACTTCCAATGGTCTCATTCCGCGAAAAATGTTTCTCAATGCCAAACAATTGTCTGATTATATCGATGGCACTGCCCCTGAACTAGCCAAGACAGACTCTTCTTATCACACATGGACAGCTAACAACTCCTTGGTACAATCCTGGCTCCTTCACTCCATGGAGGATCATGTTCATGGTACTGTCTACTACTCTTCCCACGGCCAAAGATGTATGGGACACCATTCAAGCCTTGTATTCAGATAGGTGATAATTTTGCCCGCCTTTATGAGTTATATCAGACTGCATCTCATCTCCGACAAGGGGAGCTCTCACTGATTCAGTATTATTCCAAGATGCGGGCGTGTTGGCTCGAGTTGGATCAACTTGAGTCTGTTCAGTTTAAGTTATCTGCTGATGTTGTTCTCTATCAGCAACTCATTAATCGCAGACGAGCTTTTGAGTTATTGGCTGGCCTCAACCAGGACTTTGAACCTATTCGGGCTCAACTGCTGGAACAACGCCCTCTTCCTTCTCTGGAAGCGGTGTATTCTGCTTTACTCCGCGATGATCGGCATCGCTCAATCATGACCCCTGTGCTTGCTGAATGCTCTGCCTTAGTGACCTCTCATCCTTCAGTGCCTTCTCCCGCTCGGGGGACTTTTGGTCCTCCTAGCAAAGGTACCCGGAAGAAAGGGTCCCGATTCTGCACTTATTGTAAAATGACAAATCATTATGTGGATTCATGCTATAAACTGCATGAGCGACCCAAGCAAGCTAATATCTCTGTTGTTGCTCATGTCCCCTCCTCATATGATGTGGTTAGTGATGATGCACCAGTGACCCATTAGGAGTTCAATATGCTTGTTGCAACGCATGGATGGTCTTCAGCATTCCGAGGTCTCCAATGTTGTCTCCTCTTCGTCAGGTACTAGGCCCATGGCCAATCATACCTCCTCTCATTCTTGGATCATTGATTCCGGTGCCACAGATCACATGGCTGGTATGTCCCCTATTTTCTCGTCCCTTTCTCCTGTCTCATTTGGTACTGTTCGCTTAGCTAATGGTTCTTCTACTACCATTACTAGGTAAAGGAACTATTCCTCTTTCTTCCACCATGCACCCTCCATCTGTGTTACATGTTCTCCAGTTTATCTCGTCACTCACTTTCTGTTAGTGCCCTTACTCAACAATTCAATTGCTCAGTCACCCTTTTTCCCTCATTGTGTTTTCAGGATCTGACCATGAGGCAGGTCATTAATGGTGGGCGTGAAGTTGGGGGCTTATACCTTTTTGATCCTCCTGTTGCTACTTCTGAAGTTTACTCGACCTCGTCCTCGTCTGATTTGTGGCTGTGGCATTGCCAGCTTGGTCATCCTAGTGATTCTGTTTTGCGAAAGCTTGTTCCCTCTTTATCTTTTAAGCATTTTATATGTGAACCTTGCCAATTTGGCAAACATATTAGAACCTCATTTCCTTCCTCTATGAATAAACGAGCATCTTCCTTATTTTCTGTTGTTCATTCTGATGTTTGGCAATCTCCTTCTCTCTCTCGCACTGGTTTCCGATATTTTGTGTCATTTATTGATGATTTTTCGTGAATGACATGGATTTATCTCATGAAACATAAGTCTGAAGTATTTGATCATTTTCGCACGTTTTATACTTGGGTTGCTACTCATTTTGATTTAAAAATTAAAACTTTGCACAGTGATAACGGGGGAAAATATTTATCTCATTGCTTTCTTAACTTTTTACATGAGCATAGTATTTAATCACATTTGTCATGTCCATCCACCCCCCAACAGAATGGTGTCAGCAGAAAGAAAAAACAGACACCTCATTGAGGTAGCTCGCACCCTTCTCTTTACCATGCATGTTCCACAGTCTTTCTGGCCTAAGGCAATTTTAACCTCCTGTTATCTTATTGACTGCATGCCATCTCGTGTGTTTTCCGATCAATCCCCCATTCAACTTCTCTCCGTCCATAAACAGATTCCAATTTTGCCATTACATGTTTTTTGCTGTGCATGCTTTGTTCACCTGTTTTCTGGTGATAAACTTTCCCCTCGTGCTATGCGCTGCATCTTTTTAGGTTACTCACCCTTTCATAAAGGACTACAAGTGTCTTGATCCTACTAATGGCAAAACCTATGTGTCTATGGATGTCACCTTCTTTGAGACAGTCCCATATTTTTCTACATCCTCTAGGTCCAACTTCAGTCCTTGTTTTACCTCTTCTTCCTACCGGTACTCCTCCTTCTCGGTCCCCTCCAGCAAGCACTTCCAAGACTACCTTAGTATATCAACGCCGGCCACCCTAGCATCGACCGCCAATACACGCCCCTATCACCTCTGCCTCTTGTCCAGATCCACCCATCCGTGCTGAGTCAGACCTTCCTATCGCCTTTCAGAAAGGTAAGCGTACATATACTCTTCATCCTCTTGCACAATTTATTTCCTATTATGCTGTTTCTCCTTCCTATTACAGCTTCCTCACAGCACTGGACAATGTCAAGATTCCCAAGCGAGTTGACACTGCCCTTCGGGACCCCTCTTGGAAGGCAACCATGACTGAAGAATTAGCAGGCACTAGAACAAAATCATACTTGGGATATGGTGCCTCTTCCTCCGGGAAAGATTCCAGTTGGCTGCAAATGGGTCTTTGCCTTGAAGCATAATCCCGACGGATCCATTGCTTGCTATAAGGCTCGGTTGGTTACCAAAGGATTCACATAGATTTATGGAGTGGACTATCAAGAAACCTTCTCCCCTGTAGCCAAGATTACTTTTGTTCGCATTTTGATCTCTATTGCCACCACCAATGCATGGCCGCTTCATCAGACTGGATGTGAAGAATGCATTCCTTCATGGTGATTTACAGGATAAAGTTTATATGCTCCCTCCTCTGGGGTTTGTCAAACAAGGGGAGCCTCATTCAGTATGTCGACTCCGCAAAGCACTTTATGGCCTCAAGCAATCCCCACAGGCTTGGTTTGAGAAATTCAGTGGTGCCCTATTGTCTTATGGTTTCTCTCGCTACCAATGGATCACTTTGTTTTTATCTATCGCCGTCCTGCTGTGGTCATGATTTTGGTTGTTAATGTGGATGATCTTGTTCTCACTGGTAATGATGCCACCGCCATCTCTACATTCAAAGAGTATCTTCACCGTGCCTTTGCAATTAAAGATCTCAGGCCATTGCGTTACTTTCTTGGTATTGAGGTTGCCCGCTCTTCTCAGGGACTTACACTATAGTAGCGCAAGTATGCTCTTGATCTCCTCCATGATGCTAGTTACTCTGGTTGCAAGCCTGCTGACACCCCACTTGATACAAACACAAAGCTCTCTGCTTCCGATGGAACTCTCCTGGATTCTCCTACTTTTTATCAGAAGCTGATTGGAAATTGATTTACCTCACTATCACCCGGCCTGATTTATCATATGTTGGTGGTGTGGTCAGCCAATTCATATAGGCTCCCCGAGATACCCATCTTCATGCTGTCTTCCTGGATCCTCCGTTATATTAAATCTCATCCAGGACGGGGACTATTCTTTGCCTGACAAACTTCACTGCCAGTTCGTAGTCACTCTGTTACTGATTGGGCTGGCTCTCCTGATGACAGACGTTCTACCATGGGTTATTGCGTCTTCTTGGGCTCCCATTTGGTCAGCTAGAGTAGCAAGAAGCAGTCTGACGTTGCTTGTTCTAGTGCTGAAGCTGAGTATCATGCCATGGCCAACACTACGGCTGAACTCCTTTGGATCCGACAGTTTCTTACAGAATTGGGCTTCGCTCTTGATGATCCCCTTATTATATTTTGTGATAAGCAAGTGGCCATCAACATTGCTTCCAATCCGGTCTTCCATGAAAGGACCAAACACATTGAGGTTGATTGCCACTTTCTTCGCCAATATTGCTTAGCACTCCTCATTTGAAGTCCTCTGATCAACTTGCAGACATTTTTACTAAGTCGGTTCCTCGAGCTCAACTTCATTCCGTTATTAGCAAGCTAGGATTGCTGGATATCTTCAAACCAGCTTAAGGGGGAGTGTTGTGGGACCCGACTTAACTCGGGACCCATCTCTGGATAGACTGTGTCCAAGTTCATTGTATTTACATTGTGTCCAAGTTCATTATATTTACATAGTCAACTTGTAATTACTGTTTTCCTTTTTTGCCAACGTGATTGGCTCCCTTTTTTCTATTTAATTATGTACAAAGCTACAGGTTAAACACACAGTGAATACATTTTATGAGAAGAGAAGAATTCTTCTCCTTGAATCTTTTCTCCATCAATTCTCTTCTTTTTATTTATTTTCATTCTATTATTCAACAGAGAATATATAGGGGAGCTTCTTCTTTTACTCTTAAAGATTTTTTTTTTTTCACTAAATTTGTATAATGAAGTAAAAACAATTTGACTTTGAGGTTCTGTTTTGCATCAAAGAGCATACCATAATGCCTTTCCTAACATGCTAGAATCATCAACCCCTCTTGTGGTAATTCTAGTTGGCATGTGACAACACATTACACCCTTTTTTCTTGAAATATACCATTAAAATGAAAAGAGGTTACAAGAGAAGAATCCACGTATAGGAGAGATATACTCAGATCAAGACGAAGAAGTAAAAGAAAAAAAAGGAACAAGGAAAAACATGAAAAGAAATAAAAGCACAACAAAACAAACATCCTCCCCTAAGAGGACCCTAACTACCCTAATTCCCAAAATTGGTTAGAAGAAAAGATTTCCAAAGCTGAACTTTGCTTATAAACACCAACTTTTGCCAAGAAATCTGCTTGCACTGTTTGTTGAACGGAGTGTGTGAGTGAAAGTGATGCCTCCCAACCTGCACAGCCTCCAAATGTCCCTAGCAATGCAAACCAACCTCTATGGGAGGGATTTCCTATTACTAGCCCATGAGATGTTATTAATCGAGTCACATTCGATAATGAGGTTATCGCCCATAAACCTGGACCAAACCTGAAGTGTTCTCCTGATTGCTCTCAACTCTGCCTCATTTGACTCCATTATCCCTACTGGTTCAGAAAAAACAGCTAACATCCTACCTCTATCATCATGTAACACACCACCTATACCTGTCGAACTAGGTTTACCCCTTGCTGCCCCATCTACATTGAATTTACATGAACCTATGGGGGGGCGCTACCCACTCTACCATACGCTTTCGACCTCTACCAACTCATTTCATACAACATTCCTAAGACAAGTAGAAATCCTCTGGTGTAAGACCTAAAAACTCCTTACACACAGACAACCAACCTATCACCTGCCATTTTCGCCCTCTCAAACACATCTCTAGAAGCACCCCTTTCTTTCAAAAACCCTCCCATTGCGTTCTTTCCAAATTGCCCACGAGATAGTGAACGGAAGCATTCTCCAAGCCACTCTAAGTCTACCTCTAAGATCCTCCTCTCCCCCCCCCCCCCCCCTTCCCCCTCCTTCCCCCCAAACCCCAATCCAAGCCACGAATAAATCCTCCACTTCATTTCCTAAAACCCATGAGCATCCAAACAACCTCAAGAAGAGTACCAAACAGCCTACGTGAATTGGCACCAACAAAGCAAATGGTCCACTGTCTCCTCATGGTCCTCGCACAAAGGGCAAACTGAAGTTAGCCTCATCCGGAAGTACACCCCTACTCCTGAGATTATGTCTCACTAGGATCCTCTTCTTCAAGGTTGTCCACATAAAAAACTGGATCCTAGGGGGGATCTTATTGTTCCAAGCAAGGTTGCAAATAGGGGGTGAGATTGAATTTGCTGCATATGCTACTCTGAGATGGATCCAAGGACCAAATCCACTTGTCCACATCCTCTATCCATAAACTGGTATCTCTTGGGATTCCTAACAAGGCTTGGTGGATGGCTACTTCAAAGTCTTGTAAGGTTCTTCTGAAAGATATGGACCACTCTAATGTACCATTGTCCTCTCTAAAATAATCGTTGATCAAAGCTTCGCGGTTTTGAGCCACTCTAAAAATTCGGGGAAATACTTCCAATAATGGACTCTATCCCACCCAAATATCCCTCCAGAACAACACTCTACTGCCATTACCAACTTGCATCCTAATCCCTCTCTGAAATATCTCTCCAATCTTTCCAACCACGCTCCCTAGCCTCATCAAGGATTTTACTACCGACAAACCAACCCTAGTAACTCTACAACCTAATCTCCACCCCCCGGGGTCTCCCACGCCATATCTCGCTACTAAAACCTTCCTCCATAAGGCCTCCCTCTCTGAAGCGAATCTCCACAACCATTTACTTAGAAGGCATGATTCCAATCTCTGATACTATAAATCCCCAACCCATCCTTCTCCCTCAAATCTCTAGCCTCTTCCCATTTCACGAGATGGATTTTCCTCGCATTACCATTCCCCTCCCACAGGAAGTCTCTTTGAATTTTCTCGATCTTTTTTGCCACTTCCTTTAGGCATTACAAACAGAGAGAGATAGTAGGTGGGGAGATTCACCAAGCAAGATTTGATAAGAGTCAGTCTACCCCTCCAGTGAGAGGTATAAGCTTTACTCCAGGCATTCAACTTTTTTGATACCCTTTCTAGGACAGGTTCCCAAAAGAGTTTGGATCTCGGATTCCCACCTACAGGCAACCCAAGGTAAGTAAATGGGATCTTGCTAACTCCACACCCAATCTCCCTAGCCAAGATTTCGAGTTCCCCAATCTCTACCCCTAATCCAATAATATTGCTCTTCCAAAGATTAATTCTCAGACCCGATACAAGTTCAAAACACCTTAGGACTGCTCTCACTCCAAATAGCTCTTCACTAGAAGCTTCGTAGAAGAATAGAGTATCATCAGCAAACTGAAGGTGACTAATCGACATACTACCAAGGGAGATCTCCAAGCCTTTAATGAGATTTGTCTGTTTCGCACGACTCATAAGCATGTTGAGTGCCTCGACTATCATGGTAAAAAGGAATGGAGATAATGGGTCACCTTGACGTAAACCCCTAGTAGCCCTAATCAGTTCTGTACGTGAGCCATTCACCAAAATTGAGTAGAAAGAATCTTGAACACATGCCTTCTTCCAATCCCTCCACTTGGGGCTGAAGTCCATCCTCTAGAAAAGATAGTCCACAAACTCCCATCTGACATGATCATAGGCCACACATTACACCCTTATTCGCCAATAGAAACATGCCCCATCAACCCTACATTTGACCCACGACTTAAACTTTGACGCATGGCATACTAAGAAATAGAAAAAGGTAAACAGCAATAAAATCCCTTGCTCTCCACACACTTGCTATTTTGAGTCCTCTCCACTTCCTTTGAAAAGTCAATGATTCTTTTGCACTAAGGTAGAAATTCGTCACTTTGGAAGCTTGGACTTTTCAACCCTTTCAGAATGGATATCCAAGAGCCCATATAGAAGAAAATGGGCTTGGACCTGTGTACCATGCCCCTAGGCCCTTCAATCACCAATTTTTGGCTCATAGCTCTCCAAATGGGCAAATTCTTGGAGCTATAATAATTTCCATTAAACTACAGGGCCAAGTTAATGATGTTATCTTCCTCATAATTAGTGAGCTCTGCCTCATGTGGCTAAAGAATTTGATGTACTGATACAAATAACCTTACCATATTTCAAGTCACCAGCAAAGTGGATTATGGATGATGGTGCTTGTAGCAGCTGAAACCGGATTGCCTCTGTTTGGCTCTGATACAAATAAGTTCTGGTATGATTCTTCACAAGTTGCAGGCCTTAAAGTAATAAAGAATTTATTAAAGAATAAAGGTTTATGTGCATACCAATGGGGAAATCAAGGAAAACTTTGACAACATCAATGAAATTAAGGGCAGTAATACTGGTCCTGACCAAAGTTTGAAGGATTTAATAGAAATCCGAGCATTCAATAATGCCACTGCAATCTGAAGATATCTCAAAAGGCATGAAGATTATGTAAAAATATATTAAAAAAAAAAACACTAAATGAGATGAGACATAAAGCAACAAATGCAAGAAGTAATAAGGCTACAGGATATGACAAACAGCAAAAAAATGTTGAGTGGATGTATGACTGCAACAATAAAAGAGAGATGCCAGGAAGGCTCAAACCTCGCTCCTCATATTTTATTGTGCCTTTAGCATATGGCAGTCCACAACAATGTTTTAAAACCCCATCCTTCAAAGCGGTTGAACCCAGTTCAACCTTGCCTTTTACAAAATGCAGTTCGGTTATCTTAAAAACCTTTACAACATTCAAACCCTAAAAACCCGTAAAGACCTGCGGTTCAAAAGAGTTTGTACGATTAACCCTCAATAACCCAAGAAGGTTTGGAACTTATTATGTTTGATTGTTGGACTATTCTGTTATTTATAATTATAATTAATGTAAACAAGACATTTTAATGAAAATGTGATTATTACTTTATTATATTTTGTGTTATATTTGATATTTTATATTTTATATTTTATATTTATCAGTATATTTATTATATTTTTAGCTAATTATTATTAAGTAGTTATTTAATATTGTTATAGGACATCATGATGATGTCACGGTTTCGATCGGGTTTGACCATGGTTGATGACGCAAGACAAGCTTTGACCAAATTTGACGTAGAACAAATCAAAATATTGGAAATCCTAGATTTCAATGATAGATGGACATAGGAGAATGCAAAATGTGTCCTAAAATGACATGCAACCTATATCCATGAATCATATAAGATGCTAGATGATAAATTAATATTAAACAAAGAATATAACAAAAACTTCACAAATTCACATACACCATTATTCAAAGAGATTCAAAAAGAAGAATGATACTAACACATAAAGTCCTCAAGGTTGTATTGCTAGCCTTCAATACAAAATCTTTCAAAAGACTAATTAAATGATACCAAACCCTATCCTAGGTCTTCTAGATTTAAAAACCAATCACCCAAGGGATGAAATAGGGCTATGGGATCACCTAGGAATTAGAGTTTGTTTTTCTTTTATTATTATTTTCAAGTAAAACAAGTTCCCAAATAGTTTCATGCAATAGGTTAAAGTTAGATTTACAGGTCTAAGAAAGGGATCCAAAGGTTAGGGTGCAAAATAGGGTAAAATGAGGCAAAAGGGGTCTATCCACCTGACAGATGGACAGGTCTGCCAAAAACAACTGGGAAAAGGGGGGGATCCCGTTGTCAGAGGCCGAACAAGGTGACCGGATCGAAGGCCGAGAAGGGATGGGTGCAGAAAGGACCAATGATAGGTGGTCTTGAACAAAACTTTCAATCTACTGAAAAATAGTGAATACTCCTCGAAACGAAGAGGGAGAAGAAAAGAGAAGTTCGCTACAAATGTCCTCAGACGTCGGAGTCGGAGGTGACGCTGGATTCCGACGAGGAACAGTAAAACGGAAAAGATCCTCCTAAAGCATCTAGAAAGTCATTCTGGCTGATACCATGTAGAAAATAATAACAGAAAAATGGTGAAGGAGAAGAGAAAAGAAAATATGGAGAAGAATTCTTTCTCTGTATTGTATTGTATGTATAAAACCGAAGGAGATTACAAGTATAAATAATACACAAGGAGCCAACCAAGGTGGCTTTTCATAGAAAGAAATAAAATAATGGCTACTTACAATCAATCATACATAATAGAGTTAACTTTCCAGAATTAGAAGATTCTAGTCAACTATGATGCAGAGATTGGTCCCACAACAATGGAAGTGGATCCCTCAATAGTAGGGACATGTACGCACATCTGTACGAACTGGTGGGTCTCAACAGGGTTTTGGTGGTCGATGGTGGAGTTTGGCCTTGGTTTGGTTAGAATTAGGGGTTAGATGAAAAGATGACAAAAATAGGATATAGAAAGAGGGAAAAGGTGGAAAAAAGATAGGATAAAACAGAAGGGAAGAAAAAACAAATAGAGAAGAAGAAGAAGCACAAGGATTTGTACCTGGAGCCACATAAGGTTCCTTGATGTCACACCAAGGAGGTAGATAAGAGAAACTTAAAATTCTTTTGGCATTCATTCATCATAGAAGTGTTTACAAGGCTATTTATAAAAAAAAGGAGATTCTTTTAAAAACCTAGACACATGTGACTTAAGGCACACATGTGGATGATCTAAAACCATAAAAAATAAATATTTGTCTATAACAATCTTAAAACACATGAATAAAAAAATCTAACATTAAGAAAAAATAACGAAACCAAATGTCCGGATTGACCTGGATCAACGATCAGATCGGTTCAACCCATAAATGAATGTGACTTAGATGATGCAAATGGATGGATCGAGCCAAATCTTCAAATCTGTTGCTTGATCAACATACAATCTGGGCTATCCATGGCTAGATTTGCCTCTATTCATGGTCAAATATGTAGAGATTATGCAGAAATTCATCATCCAACCATGATAAGATAAAGTCTAGATTCTCATGCATCCTTTTTTATTGGCGTCCCATGATGTCCTCATCAGTTGAACCCTGGTTGAACTCTATCCTACACAACCTTCTCTTAAGAAGGTTTGATCCACAAGTCGGCTTTTAAGACATTGGTACACAACATTCCCATGAATAGGCCATGCAAAGGGGGGAAGCACACACACTTAACTATCAGAAAAAAAAAAAAAATTCCATGTGTTTAAATAAAGACCATTGTTTTTACCATCCTTTCAATTCTTTGAACAGAAACATTGAATTATATTAATAAAAAAGTTACAATACCAAATTTGTATAAAAGACTATAAGGAATACGGAAAAAAAGAGACAAAAATCACACCTCCATCACCCTACTCTACACCCAACCAAAGAGACAATAGAAACAAAACAAGACTACACCAAGGTACAAACAACATCCATACCCCATACCACTACATTCTACATAAAGGATTCACAACATTCCACATAATTTCATCTCTGTCAACTCCAACCTTCACCAAAAAATCCGCTACACAATTTGCCGACCTTTTAACATGTCTAAACTGAATCGATCTCCCACTAGAGAGCCTCTTAATGTCTCGTACAATATGAATCAACCACTAAGGGGGATTCTTATTCTCACAAGCCCAAGCGACAACATTAGCATAGTCCCCTTCTATAATCAAATTATTCAACCCGGAGTCACACCATAGAGAAAGAGCATTTTTTAAAGGTAGAGAAAGAGCATTTTTTATTGTCCTCATTCAATTCCATACAACCTACTGACTCTAGGAAAAAGCCTACCATCTTACCTCTAGATTCATCAACTAGCCCTCCAATAACAGCACGACCTTACTTACCTTTAGCAGCTCCATCCACATTGAATTTAAAAAACCCAATATCTGGTTTCATGCAAGACTCTCCCGTCACACTCCTTTTCCTCCTAGACCCACCAGATATACAACCCTCCCAAGAAAAAGGAATTATATATAGCAAATTCCTTCAATTATTTAAATAACGATAGCCATGACGCCCATCTCCACTCCACTCCCTCGATAACATTTATTTTCAAATACCCTTTTATTCTTCTCTTTCCATACAAACCATAAGATGACTGCAGAAACTATATTCCAAGCAACATCCTTTTTACCTTTGAAAGGACCCCCATCCCATTCCACCAAAACCTTCACAGCATCATTGCTAAAGATCCATCACAACCCAACATCCCTAAACAATGGTGCCAAATTCTTCAAGAAAACGAAGAATTGCACAATAAAATGGTCAACAGACTCCTCCACCCTGCACAAAACACACAATAACGAGCTCCACTAGGTAATAAATTTCTATCCTTTAAATTACAACTGACTAATATTTTCTTTTTTATTGCTACCCATGAAAACACTTGCACGCATGGAGGCATTAAGCTATTCCACACAAAGTTGTTAAGGTAATTAAAACCCGACTCCCCACTCCCCACCTTTGCCAAAATTGATTTTACAGAAAAGAGACCTGAAGAATCACCAACCCAAATCATTTGATCCTCATCCTCTACTGAAATATGAGCATCATTAAGTAAGCTCTTCAAATCATCATAATGGCTTTGTTCAAAATCCCTTAAACCTCACCTAAAATCCACCAAACATTCAATCCTACCTTTTCTAACACTGTAGTAATCATTGACACACGTCCCTTTTATCCACAACCATTCTACATAAACTTGGAAAAACCCTCTCCAAGGGCCTATCACCAAGCCAACAATCTTTCCAAAAAAGAACTCTATTGCCCTTACCCACCAACAACTGAATCCCCTTCTTAAACTCTGCCCCAACTTTACCCACCTCGTTACTTAACTTGGAAAAAAATCTTACTACCATAGAACCCTCTTTTTCTGCTTTCTTGCCTAACTCTCACCCACCCAAGCCTCCTAGCACATAGTACTCTTCTCCATAAGGCTCCTTCCTCATGAGCAAATCTCCAAGGCCATTTACAAAGCAAAGCCTGATTTTTATCCACCACCCTCGAAATACATAAACCCCTTGCAACCAGAGGTTTAGTCACCTCTTCCCATTTCACTAAATGGATTTTCTTCCTCTCACCCCTTCCCTCCCAAAGAAGGTCTCCATTTTTTCCAATTTCCAAGCTATTCCTTCTGGCATTTCAAATAATGACATATAATAAATTGGACTACCGCCAAAACAAATTTGACTAAAGAAAGCCTACCTCCCAACGAGAGATCTCTTACTCCACGAAGAAAGTTTCTTCTCCGCAGACATCATTTGTAAAAAAACTTTAAGGGCAAAATACGACAATAGTTTAAATGTATAAAAGTCAAAACTCAAAACCCTAAACTCTTTGCTAGTGTTAAAAGGGGAAGAAAGAAAGAGGAATGAAGAGGAAGGGGGTAAGAGGACCATGAAAGGGTGAGGAAACAACAAATCTTTATTAATTGTTCCATTGTTTCCATCAATTCTTTTTTTTTCTTCTTTCTTTATTATTTTAACACTCCATTTTCTAATTTGTCTTCTCCTTTTTTTCATTCTTTTTAGTTTTGCTTATTTTCTATTTTATTTTTTGTCTTCATTATTCATATTTTCAGTTGTTTCTATTTTTTGGTAAGAGGCTTTTTTTGTCTTTTTCTTTGTTTTTACTCTTTTTTTTCATTTTCCCCCTTTTGTTCACTTTTTTCTCCCTCTTTTTTAAATTTTTTATATCCAAGGATTCTTTTCAATTTTTTAAATTTTCTCTTCTTCTTATTCTTTGTTTTCTATTTTCATTTTTTATTTTTAGATCTCTAAAATATGTAAATATTATGAAAATAATATTATTTTAGAGAATTACACCGAGATTTTATTTTTTGACTTGGTCAAGATTCGCTCAAGTATTCAAGTCGACTCGACTTAGTGAAAAATCGAATTGAATAGAGTTTTCGAGCCATGGTTACACTACATTACAAGGACAATCAATATTGCGATAAAAGCTAAGTTTTATTCTTCTTTTGATTGTACTAATTATTTTTGTCATACTAGTGTAATACTAGGCTTAGATATTTCTACGTGTCACATTTATGAACTCATATAACAATACATATCTAAGGTCCCCCATGCCCAACACCTACCATGCACGAACTCCACACTAACATCACCAGATCTACATGCCAAGTTAAACAGAATAGTGGCATTGTCTACTGTATGCATGTTATATAATTTTAGAATACAAGCATATCATCATGAAGGGATCACTTACTCCCTTTTTAGAAGCTGACATGATAAGATTAGGCCATAGTTCACTTTCCATCAAAAAAATAGCAATTGGTTTCCAATAACCAAGGAAAGCATCCACTGCAGCAGGAGTATCAATTGGAGCAAACTACAAAGCAAATAAAATGAAGTAATCAAAGTTCACCACAAACAAATTGATGACACTAAACATATAGCAAACATGCACCTGGGAAGGTTAACCAATAGCATTCAGGTTATAAGATGATACAAATGACAATATTCACTCAGTAAGGTCAAAAAGTGCACAAGGGTTTAGCAATAAACATCCTGGCATTTGAAAATTCAACATAATTAATACCAGCCTCAGATCATTTTTCATTGATATATATATATACATATATATATATATATATATATATATATATATATATATACATACATATATAGATATATATATATACATACATATATAGATATATATATATACATACATATATAGATATATATATATACATACATATATACATATATATATACATATACATATATACATATACATATATATATATACACATATATATATACATATACATATATATATACATATATATATACATATATATATATATATACACGAGTATCCACACCTCACATTGAATGTGAGACTAATCCCACAAATAGACGAAATCGCCCACAAGCCTCGTGTAACAAAAAAGCCTAGGAAAAGTTTTTTTGTCGATGTAGATATAATTGTTGATCACATTTTACATGTGTTTTTATTATAGTTGACTTGTGGCTAGCATGGATTATAAATGGGTTATAACATATTCTCTTTATTTATTCGTTACCTTGATTGGCTCCCTATACTCTATATATCCATGTATCATTTCTTATTGGAGAGACAAGTAAATACATTACTTCAAGAGAATTATCTCTCTCAATTCTTCTCTCTTCCTCCAATACTTTCTCCCTAGTTTCATTCTAACATAGTACCAGAGCAAGCTCGATTTCTGATTTTTCGGCGTTGTATTGTCATTTTTTTGGGGTGTTTATCAACTTTCTGCAGGCTCTGAAGTATCTCTCTTCCCTACGTTCTCCTTTGTGGTGGAATTATCTTCTCACTAGGTTCACTAATTTTTTTAAGGACTGCAAGAAGCCATGACTGCAGTCCTCAAGATAGTTTCACTATTCACCTCTCGATTGGAGTGGATATTGTTCATTGGCCAGTCGAAACCACCCCAGCCCTAACCATTGGTGGGTCCTCCTTTCATCCATCCGGTGGGTCCTAGGGTTTGCTAACGCATGGGGCCCTTTTTCTGCCTTCCAAGTGATCGTCCCGTAACGCTTGGGAACAGTAGTTTTTTGGACCTTTTCCCTCATATCTACAATAGTAAGACACGGATATTGTTGGAAATCATATTGCTATAGTCGCCCAAGGCTCTAGTACATATCCCATTTGTTTTATCTTCTTCTCGTGATTTGTGTGGCCCACTATTGATGCTATCCTTTTGCAATAGTTACTTGGGTCTGTTTTTTTTTTTCTCTACATTTGGCTGTAGATTTGAAGCCTTTGGAACCTGATTAACATCAAGCATAATCTCCATTGGCGTTCCTTCTCATCCAACTAGTTGGTATTGCAGATCTCTGCTTGTGGGGCCCACTTTTGATTTTTTAACAAAGTTACTGTAGATGGATATTTTTTCTTGCACCAGCATTGTTATTGGGCTCTCAGTTTTTGGTGTTTCTGAGCTGATCTGCTATAAACCTGCATTGTCGGGGCTGTTTTTTTGCAATCTCAATTGTGCGATCAGTACTAATGCCATTCCCTAGCCCTATTTCTCCTATGGATGATGCCATTCAAGTGTCTCTGCGAGAATTTAATTCCTTGGAGCAAGACAGGATGCAACTTAAAGCCTTCGAATCAGTTATGCCCAAACTTCTGTTGCTCGATCAGGTACTATCTCATTTGCTCTCCAGACCTCATCCGACAATCCCTGGGTTATTGATTCTCGGGCTATGGGTCACATGACAGGTATGTCTCATCTTTTTTCTTATCTTAAACCTCTTTCTTTTTTTTTGAAAAGTCTTAAACCTCTTTCTTTGAAAACATTAAACTTGTTGATGAGACCCTTACCTCCATCACTGGTAAAAGGGCCATTCTGATATCTTTTACTCTTGATCTTTTTTTCCTATCCTTCTAGTTCCTTAGCTATCTTATAACATTTATCTGTTAGTAGACTTAGTTAAGGCCCTAAATTGTTCTGTGACTTTTTCCCTTCTCATTGTGTTATTTAGGATTTGATCACGAAAAAGATGATTAGTAATAGCCGTGAAGAAAAGGGTCACTACTTTTTTTTTATCCACAAATTGACTCACAATATGTTGCTTGTTCTACCAGTCATCAAGACACTTGGTTTTGCTATTGTAGGTTGGGTCATCCATCAAATACAATGTTAAAGCATTTGCAACCTTCTTTGAAGCTTAATAATTTTGTCTGTGAAAGTTGCCAGTATAGAAAGCAACATCAACTCACCTTTTCTCCATCCTCTAATCATTCTTCTTCCCCTTTTCTTTGCTTTATACATTCTGATGTTTAAATGTCACCCATTGTTTCTTCAACAGGATTTCCTTATTTTGTTACATTTATAGATGATTTGATGCGGGAGCATTTCCTAGTGTTTTTTATGTTATTTTGTTTCAGTCTTCTCTAGTAGTCTTTTTTGTTTTTGCTATATGGGGGCAAATATGTCATTTTTGAATTATTATAATGGGGGACACTTATGTCATTGCAATTTCATTAGTGGCTGCCCTAGGGCAACAAGAAACCAATAAGGAGCCGCCGGCCCCTTAATGGTGTTTTGTTATTTAAACTCTTGTGTTAAGGATTTTTGGAAGTTAACGAATATTATGAAGATTTCTGTGAAGCCCTAGCCTCCATGACGCACATGGTGTTGATGATTTCTCCTTGAGGGTTTGGTGTGAAGCCAACAGAATCGATTATTCTATCTTCTCTCTCTTTTTTTCTACATCTTCTGGTAAGATCTCACCATCATTCTCTCTTTTCTTCTCTTTTCTTTTCTCTTTCTCTCCTTATTCCCTACATCATAATTTTCTAAACACCCCTAGTTGCCACCCCACCCCAAGCCTCACCATACCCTTGCCGCCACCCTCCTTTGACACAAACAGCAGCTGTGGCCCTTTCCATTGATCCCCACAAACCGTCTTGGCCAATATCCAGCCTCTATTCCACAATCGCAGCCTTCCAACCAGTCATAGCCCCGACACCCATATTTCTCCCAAGACAGCCCCCCCAATCAGTCCTATTTAAACCCAAACAGACATCCAATATTTGGGACAGCACTGTACCACTTTACTTTGAGCCCCAAATCAATCCACGCAGCCTTCCTTTGGCCTATATTCCACCAAACAGCAACCTGAAAACCTGGATAGCATTAATTCAGTCCCATCTTGACGCAAGAATTGCGCAGTGTCCTCCATATTGATTGATGAACTGCTACTTATTCATTGGACTGATAAGTTTGGCTCCTTTAGGGCCAGAATTAGGGCTTTCCAAGAGTAATGACTATGATTTGGAATCTTACTTGAATGCTTATAATGGTGGATGTGTTCTAGCATGTTGAATTATTTAGTTGCTTATTGTGATCTTAGTCACTAATCTCAGTTTTACCACCTTCATATGTTCATATCATCATTTAGGGTAGCCTAGGTCAAGTAATCGTAGAGTCACCCAACCATTACTTTAGGATTTTTAACCAACCCTGCATCATGATTACTCTCGAGTGACATTGGTTTATTTGATGAAACTTAAATTTGAGGTCTTTGATCAATTTTCCACTTTTCATGAATAGATTACTACTCAGTTTGATTGTCGTCTTAAAATCAAGCAAAGTGATAATGGGGAGAAATATGTCTCGCTCTTCTTTACATTATCTTCAGGAACATGGGATTGAATCCCCAAACTTCCTACTCCCATACACCTCAACAAAACAAAGTTGCTAAGAAGAAGAATTTTCATTTTCTTGAGGTAACTCTATCTTTGTTATTTGCAATGAATGTTCATAAGTCATATTGGCCTGATTCTATTCTTACTGCCTAGTGGCTAAAGGTTTCACTCAGACCTATGAAATTCATTATCAGGATACTTTCTCTCATGTTGCAAAGATCACCTCTCCTTTGAATTACTATAGGTTCAAACGAATTTTTGATGAATTGAACTTTCCTTCCTCAAATGCACTTATCATGTCCTGTGATAAGCAAACTGCAATAAATATTGTTCCAATCCAGTTTTCCATGAGCGTACAAAGCATATAAAGATTGATTGTCATTTTTTTCGACATCCTGTATCCTCTGGAAATATTGTAACTCCATATTTGAAGTTCAAGGATCAATTAGCAGACATGATGACAAAAGTCATCTCTCGCTCTCAACTTGATGACATTGTCAGCAAGTTGGACTTGATTGATATTTTTGCGCCAGCTTGAGGGAGAGTGTTGTAGATGTAAATATAATTGTTAATCGCACTTTACATGTGTTTTTATTATAGTTGACTTGTGGTTGGCATGGATTGTAAATGGATTATAACATATTCTCTTTCCTTTTTCGTCGCCTTGATTGGCTCCCTTTACTCTATATATTCATGTATCATGTCCTATTGGAGAGACAAGTAATACAATACTTAAAAGAATTATCTCTCAAATCTTCTCTCTTCCTCCAATACTTTCTCCCTATTTTCATTCTAACAAAGTTGGTTAAAGCAGATTCCTAAAACAAAAACAAATTAATAGGACATCATACCTGATACATCACTCCCTTCGGAAGTCGCTCCTTGATCACTTCACTGCAAAAAAACAAAAATGGAATTGTTGTTATGATATCCGTCTCCCTCTAATAGATATATTATTAATTAAAAAAATTTACAATAATCATATGTCCACGGAGAATGCACGTTGAAAAAATAAAGAAAAATAAAACACTAACAACTAAGTCTTAGAATCCAACTAACCATGTTAAGATATAAATTTAGAGAATATAAGTAGTAACTTAGAGGTTTAGAATTGTACAATATGATTATGTATTGGTATTATAGAGTACATAATAGTTATCTAATTTTGTCCATGTCTTGATTCATCAATTGCAAATTAGCTATAAAAATTATATGTAATTAAACTTTACAAAATGAAGTTTCAAACTTTTAAATTTTGTTACTTCATGATTCTTTAATTCCTAAAAACTAAATGGATTTACTGGGTTTTGTTCTTCTTCTCATAGTTATCATTGGAGGCATTAATTCCATCTACCTAGGGTAGGCACTCATGATTGGATTTAGTAAATTGTTTTCCATAGGATAACTGCCCCATTTAAAGTTGACATGACTCAAAGAAGCAATCATTAGGGTTGGAACAATGAGGAGGACTTGCTAATTTTTCAAAGAAGCAATCATTAGGGTTGGAACAATGAGGACTTACTAATTTTCAAAAAAAAACAATGAGCACTTGCCAACTACATAAGGGATTTTGATTTTTCTTCTCTAACATGTAAGTTGCCTAAATGCTCTTCATTGTGGCACTTATCTTTATTTGCCACTATTGGGAGCCTTTCGTGGGAATGGAATAATAGGTTGTTCAGAGATACGAGTGAGTCCAGTGCGGCGGTTGGAAGACGTGCTCTTGCTAAGTGTGCTTCTTGGGCTGCTTCGTTGCAGGAATTCCGAAACATTTCTATGTCTGACATTTTGCGTGTTTCGAAAGAATATGTTGATCTTGCTTGAGGCTTCACGGATTCGTTTCTTTCCAGCTATTAGTTTTTGTTGTTTTTTCTTTATTTCTTTTGTATTCGCAACTCTGGTGCCTCTTTATATATTAATATATGAACCATTTAAAAAAAACATGTAATTACATTTTAAAAAATAATTTAAACAATAGATAGATTGCTCGTCAATGTTGAGCAGTACAAGTTAAAATAATAGGTCAGAAGTCTTTGAGGTTCCAACCTTCAATGAAACTGCAAGAAAGACAACTAAAAAGGAAGCTCTAGATCTCCATATGCACTAGGATTTAATGGTCATCTTCAGTGGAGATTGTGTCCAGTCATCTTTGTTTTTTATGATATTTAACACATTCAGAGGACATTTTAAGATGCATGACTTTTTTTTATTCCATATCTTTCATGCAATACGTTATTTCGAGTAATAAAATTAGGAAAAAAACTTGTGGTGGTTTGGCATTCCCTATACCTTTCTTGCATGGCAATCACCAATCAAAGATCTTTAAAGGTTAAAAATGTACAAAGAGTGCCCAATTCTATCAAAAGTAGGAAGTGCCTAAATCACTGCAAAAGCAAATGACCTATTATAACTGGCACTTTTAAAGTAGGCAATCTATCCATATATGTATTGTATCCTATTCAATATCACATTGCAATGAGTAAAATCCATGTCCCTACTAAATGCATGATAATACACTGCACTTATTTTAGAAAACTACTTTGGATACCAACCCCCCCTCCCACACACACACACACACTTCCCTAATTAGTAAGCAAACTATATTTTAGAGTCATAGTAATTGCGTTCTAGAAAGGTCCATAAAATTCAAAAGTATTAAAGGAGAATTAAGTATTATAGAAGACAAGGAGAAACTGTATAATGAATAATAATGGAGCATTGCTAACTCCCAAAGTGATAAACCTTATGTTTGAAATTTACTTCATGCAAGTAGCAACACAGTAGTCAAGGTGCACCTAGGCTCCAAGCCCCGGTCAAAGGCTCATTCCTAGGCTGAGAACTGATCTTAAGCTTTGATAGTTATGACTTATCAGGGTAGTTTGTGTTTTTTATGCTAAATTGTATTTTTATTATATTGGTGTGTCGTAAAAGACACATAAAGAATATATATATATATATATATATATATATATATATATATATATATATATATTAAAAGTACCTAATATGGCACCTAACAAAATTAGGCAAGTGACATTTACATTCCTTTTCCAAGATTAAAATAAAACAAAATAAAAGGTACATGTCTAGTCATGCACCCTACAACTTAGGCTTCAAAAATACTTCTATGCCTTGAGTGCACCTTGACTACTGAGTACCAAGATGTCCCTTTTGGGCATACAACAAAACATCTATAGAAGTGGCAAAAGAGAAAAGTTCTGCATAAAGATACAAAATGTAACAATCTTCCATCTGTCTCATTACTCATCTCTATCGTCTCCATCTTTCAGACTCCATCAGGTATATTCTCTACAGTATGTACACCATACAAGTCATGATATCAAACTATCTTTATTAGTTCTTAGTCAATACAAACCCAACTATCAAATCATCTCTATCCTATGCATTGAACCTTGAGATTTTTGTGGTTTTTCTTTTCTTTCCTTTCGTGCAAAATATGGGCATGGAGTCTAGGCAAAGTGTAGCTTGGGCTACCCCCTCATAAGGAGTTCCAGGACATCTAAAAGTCCAATATGCATTGAACCTAGAGAGAGTATTGGGATAGGGTAGTTGTAAAATAATAATATGGAAATAAGCAAAAAGAAGAAGAAGAGAGATTGTGGAGAAGAATTTTCTCTGATTGTATTGTATTGTATTGTGTGTTTTCCTCTTAGAGGATACACGAATAAATAGTAAAAAGGGAGCCAATTAAGGTGGCTAAAAAAGGAAATACAGTAAGAGAATAAATCATACAGTTGACTTTCCAAAATAGGATTAGTCGGATCAATTAACCTGAATCGGGTCCCACAACACTCCCCTGAAACTGGTTCGAAGATATCGAATAATCTCAGCTTACTAATAACATAACCGAGTTGAGTTCGGGGAACAGACTTTTTGAAAATGTCCGCAAGCTGATCTTTTGACTTCAGATGAGGAGTGAAAAGTCGGCCTTCGGAAACATGTTGACAAAGGAAGTGACAATCAACTTCAATGTGCTTAGTCTGCTCATGGAAAACTGGATTGGAGGCAATATTGATGGCCGCCTGATTCTCCACCGTCTCTCTTCTTCTTCTTTTTGCTTATTTCCATACTATTATTCTACATGGTATCAGAACAAGGTTGATCTTCTAAATGCTTTAGGGAGAGTTTTTTACCGTTTTACTGTGTCGTCTGAGTTACTATTCATCGTCGGGATCCAGCGTTGTTTTTTGGATCAAATCTACGGGGCATCTGTTGCGGATACTCTCCTCTCTTCTTCCTCTGCCAATCTGCCTTTAATAGATTTGGTTTGTGGCAGTGCTTTCCCCATCGTCATCTTCAGCCAAAAACAACCCAGTTTTTTGGTTTTCGCCTAGATTCTGTGGCCAATAGCACTATCTTCCTCCAGATTACTTCCACTGAAGTCGCCCCCAGTCCACCTACTCTGGACTAAGGTGGACCTAGGTTTTCGGTCAACCGTGGGGCCCCTTTGTTCCAGTCTCCTCTGCTGCTTCCTAGGACAGCAGTCACCCAATTTTTTGGGTTTTTTGCTTTGATCGGTGTGGATCTTGCTCCTTTATCACTGGGATCGACACCACTAGGGTCGCCCCTAGCCCACCTTTGGACTTCGGTCAACAGTGGGCCCCCCTTTTCCATCTTTTCTTGTTGCTGCCTGGGACATCTGCCTCTTCTGCTTTTGGTTAGATCTACGTGCACTTGGCTTCTTTCAGCTTGGAACCAAGCCCACTTGTTTCGCCCCTTACCTGTGCTTCCATCGCACCTTCTGGTCCCCCTTCCATCACCGGTGGGCCCTCCTTTATGCTGTTTTTATCAGTTGTTGCCTGGAACACTTGCTAAGCAGTTTTTTGGGAAAAAAATCGAACATCTAGGAATTTTTGCCTTACATCCACCTCACTACAGTCGCCCCTGCCAGTTTTTGGATTCCCTCCACTGGCTTTCGACCACAACACTAGTGGGGCCCACTTCTACAAGTTCTGGACTGTTTTCGATGGTTTTGCAGTGGACTGTTCTTCAGTCTTGGGTGAGATTGGCTGTCCTTTTTTGCCATTTTGGCTTAGAATCAAGCCTGCTAGCATGCCTCATCCTACCTTCTGCATCTACAAGAATTTTTGCTTCCACTCTTGCTTGGTAGGGACTACATTGGTTGTGTTCTTTTTTCACCAGAACTACTTACCGGTTTGCTGCCCTTGTGATGCGGTGCATCATGCTAGTGCTGCTATTTTTCTTACTTGCTATTTCCTGTTTTTTCTATTTTTATGTGTCTAATTTAAGGGTATTATTGTAATTCTTTGTTTTATTTTAGTTAGTTTCCTTTTTATGCAAGGGCATGCACTATTGTCATTAGTCTTTTGGTAAGCTTATATAAGCTAACCTTCTCCTTGTAATGAGACACGATGCAAAAGAAATAAAACTCTAGATTTACGTAAATCTCTTGGTTTGGCGAGAAGCCCTCCTCCTTCAATCTCCACGTACTCTTCCTCTCTTCCTCTCCTCTTCATCTCCATCTTCTTCTCTTCTCTTCCCTTTTTGTTCTTTGACCTGCTGGAACCCAAAATCCACATCCCCACTTGCTGCCGCTGCCTATTCCCTCTCCAGATTTTGTCTTTGTCCCTTCCCAACTCCCCTCTAAGCTTTGGCCCCTCCCTAAATCCATCCTATCACCTTCGCCCCTTGTCCTAATCCCTCCCTACCCCTCCGTCAGTCCCAAACAGTAACTGTAATCCCCTTATACTGTTTCGCCAGCCCCTCCTTTCCCCTTATACTGTTCGCCAGCCCTTCCTTCCCCCTTATACAGTGTCGCCCAGCCCCAAATACTGTATTGCAGCCTTTATTCCCTCTTTCTACAGCCTCTACAATTACCGTAACCCCTTTGGAAGCCCAAATCTGCCATCAAAAGACTCATACAGTCCCTACTACCTGTCTTTCTCTTGTTCTTACTGCTGTCCCATAAAACTGGGCATTTTCTTAACCTCATTAACCTCTCACACTGCTGTCATGACTAGATTTAATCTTTATTTGATGTTGGTTTTATGTGTTTGTGTGATCTGATAATCTTCTTGGTTTTGAAAGCCTTCTACTTTGAACTATGACATGGTTTGCATTGTGATTTTATTACTTACATTGAATCCTCTGAATTTTATTGATTATTTATGGTAGATTTTATTATTCTAATTGTTATTATTAATTTTAATTTTAATTTCAGTCTCATATTAGTTTCTTATTACAACATAATCGCATTTAGGCATTTAGGGTCACTATTAGGGTTACCTTTTGTCTTGTCCTGTGTTACCTTGTTTTGGGCTCGCTCCACTGTTGTACCAGGACTTGTTATTGGCATATAGAATGTTCTACTACTACTACTCTCTCCCAGCAGAGGCTCACGGATGACAGGTACCCATTTTTGCTCCTATTGCAAGACGCACAATCATTATGTTGACACATGCTACAAGCTTCATGGTAGTTTAAAGCAAGCTCATCTCTCTGTTGCACCTTCCTCTGATGTGGCTAGTGACAGTGCCCCAGTGACTAGAAAGGACATTAACTTATTACTGCAACGACTAGAGCACCTTCACGGTCTCTCCTATTGTCTCCTCCCCATCATGTACTGAGCAGCGTGCACACCATGTCTCCCATCATTCTTGGATTATTGATTTTGGTGCCCTGACCATATGGTTGTTATGTCCACCCTCTCTTCTTCCCTTTCATCCATTTCATGTGGGAATGTTACATTAGCCAACAGATCGTCTACTGATATTGCTGGGAAAGGATAGTTTCAGTTTCTCCTACTTTGAACCTCTTTTTTGTTTTGTATGTTCACAACTTATCCTACAATTTGTTATTTGTTAGTGCTTTGACTACAAGTTTGAATTGCTTTGTCACTTTCTTTCCTTCTCACTGTGTCATTCAGGATTTGACCACAAAACAGGTGTTGGGTAGTAGTCGTAAAGTTGGTAGCCTCTACCTTCTTAACTCTTGTCCTGGCAAACCCGAAGCATTTTCGACATCTTCCTCTTCAGATGTATGGTTGTGGCATTGTCGCCTAGGCCATCCATCGGACCTTGTTTTGAAACAACTTGTTCTTAGTTTATCTTTTAGTCATCTTGAGCGTAAACACTGCTAATATGGCAAGCATAGTAGATTTCATTTTCCCCCATCTTTCAACCAAACTGCATCTACATTATTTTCGCTTATACATTCTGATGTTTGGCAATCTCTTTCTGTCTCTCGCACTGGTTTTCGTTATTTTGTTACATTTATTGATGATTATTCAAGCAAAACTTGGACATATATGATGAAACACAAATCTGAAGTCTTTGATCACTTCCATATTTTTTATCGATGAGTTGACACTCAATTTGGTTGTAAAATTCAAGTTTTGCGAAGTGATAATGGGGGGAATATTTGTGACATTTATTTCTTACATTTTTACAAGAGCATGGTATAGACTCTCAACTCTCTTGTCCTTCTACACCTCAACAAAATGGTGTAGTTGAACAGAAAAATCGTCACCTTCTTGAGGCGGCCCATTCTCGTCATTTTACCATGTATGTCCCACAGTCCTGTTGCCCTGAAGCTGTGTTGATTGTTTGCTATCTCATCAACAGAATGCTATCTCGCATTTTAAAAATCAGTCCCCTACTGACCTTCTCTGGCCGCATAAATTCGTCCCTCATCTTCCCTTACATGTATTTGGGTGTGTATGTTTTGGTCACCAATTCTCTGGTCATAAACTCTCTCTACGGTCAGTGCGTTGTGTCTTTCTCGGTTACTCACCTTTCCACAAAGGGTATAAGTGTCTCAATCCCCTCACTGGGAAAGCATATATCTCCATGGATGTCACATTTTTTTAACGGGAACCCTATTTTTCAAGCACCGTCCCCCTCTTCCACCTCTCCTGTTCTTCCTCTTCTCCCTGCCGTTCCTAGTCCCCCCACCACCACCAAACCCATTCTAGTGTACCCACGCCGACAGCCTAGGCCGCCACCTACCTGCTGACTCCACCCACTCCTCTGCCAGTGGTCCAGATCCACCACCCTCTGACCAGTCTGATCTCCCAATTGCACTTCGCAAAGGTAAGCGTACTTGCACCAGTCACCCACTTGATCGGTTTGTATCCTATCGTGTTGTTCTCCCTTCCTACCAAAGCTTTCTCACATCCTTGGACACAGTTAAGATTCCAAAGAGGATTAACACTGCATTGAAACATCCCTTATGGAAAGCTTCCATGGATGAGGAATTAGTTGCACTTGATAAGAACAATACTTGGGACATAGTCCCTCTGCCTCCAGGGAAGACTCCCGTTAGGTGAAAGTGGGTTTTTGCTTTGAAGCATAATCCAGATGGATCCATTGTCAGATATAAGCAGGGGTAAAAAATTCGGCCAATACTGTGCGTATCGGCCGAATTATATCGGTTTTTTGACGACCGATTTATATCGGCCGATACGTATAGTATCGGCCGTACAAAAAAAAATTCGGCCGATATGACCGAATCTCTGACCGATAATTCGGTCATCATATCGGCCGAATTTTAATAATTGGGTTTTTGGTTTTTTTTAAAAAAAAAAAAGCTTTTTTTTTTAGAAATATCAGACTAGAAAGAATGGAAAGAGAAAAAATAAAATATGGAGAAAAGATTGAAGAAAAAAAATCGCTACAGCTTACCTTTCTCTTCTTTTTCTTCTTCGTTGATCAGAAAAATACAGAGAGCGGCGGCAGTTAGGGTTTAGCAGAGAGAGGGAAAGAGAAGAAGGGTATCAAAAAGCAAAGCATTAGGGTTTGTAAGTGCACAAGTGACTCACGTGAGCTTTCTAAAAAGCTCACGTGTGTAACTTAATATTTTTTCAAAAAATTACTTTTAAAAGGAAAGTAATAAAATTTTGTTTTAAATAGAAAGTAAAAATTATAATATTTTCTTGTATTTATCTTATTGTAATAATTTAATATTATATTTACCAGGTATCCATTCATAGTGATTAAATAATAAAATCTCCTTTAAAACTTTAAAGTTAATTTTTAAGCACCGTGTATTTCCAAAATTTCTCAAAATGAATATCCGGACTAATTACGATAACCTGATAAAAATACTTTAAGACTTAAAGGTCTTTTGACACTCTTAAATATTTAAAACACAGTATTTTACAAATAAGGGTATCCCTAGGGTACGCCGAAAACACATTTAGGAGCGTCAAAAGACCTTAAAGTCTTAAAGTATATTTATCAAGTTATCGTAATTAGTCCGGATATTCAATTTTAGAAATTTTTAAAACATACGATGCTTAAAAAATAATGTGCATAGTGTATTAAATAATAAAATCTCCTTTAAAACTTTAAAGTTACTTTTTAAGCACTGTGCATTTTCAAAATTTCTCAAATTGAATATCCGGACTAATTACGATAACTTGATAAAAATACTTTATGACTTTAAGGTCTTTTGACTTTTCTAAATGTGTTTTCGGCACACCCTAGGATTACCCTTATTTGTAAAATACTGTGTTTTCGGCACACCCTAAGGATATCCTAACTTAAAATAACACTCATTGACTAAGAAAATAATTATGAAATTATTTCTACAAATTTTCCTCATTTATATCCTTTTCCTTATAATTTTCACAATTTTATTACTGATTATATAATTTCCTGTTATTGTAACTTCAAAAATATATTAGAAGATGTAAATGTCCGATATTTTATGAAAAAATTACATATTCAATAAGTCCATAATTATCTGCATTTACTGTAATTTTTTTGAATTTTTTTTTTAAAAAAAAATGGGTAGGAGAGAGAAAAAATTCGGCCGATATGAAAAATCGGCCGGGATCTCGGCCCGGCCGATTTTTCTACCCCTGGATATAAGGCACGCCTAGTTGCCAAATGCTTCACGCAGGCATATGGGGTGGACTATCAGGACAATATTTCACCTGTCACCAAGATTACCTCTGTGCGCATCTTGCTCTCCCTTGCTACCACTTATGCCGAGCCACTTTCCAATTAGATGTGAAGAATACTTTTCTCCATGGTGATCTTCAGGAAGAAGTGTACATGCTTCCTCCTCCTGTGTTTGTCAAGCAGGGGGATCCCAACTCTGTCTACAAACTCAAAAAGAATCTCTATGATCTTAAGTAGTCTACCCGTGCTTGGTTTGAGAAGTTTAGCAATGCTTTGCTACCATATGGTTTTACTCATTGTCAGTCGGATCATTCAGTCTTCATCTACCGCCTCCAATCAGTTGTGATGATTTTGGTAGTCCACATTGATGATATTGTCCTCACATGTAACGATAATGCAACCAGCTCTTCCTTCAAACAGTATCTACAACAGACATTTGATATTAAGGATTTGGGGCCCGTCCAGTACTTTCTTCGAATTGAAGTTGCTCGGTCTTCTCGTGGACTCTATCTCTCTAAGCGGAAGTATGCCCTGGATCTCCTCCAGGAAGCTGGCTATTCTGGTTGCAAACCCGATGATACTTCGCTGGCTGTGAACACCAAGTTATCTGTATCTAATGGGAATCTTCTTGACACCAAGTTTTTATCAGAAACTCGTCGGCAAGCTCATTTATCTCACCATCACGAGACTGGACTTATCTTATATTGTTGGTGTCATCAGCCAGTTCATGCATGAACCACAGGACACTCATCTTCATGGTGTGTTCCGTATCCTTCGAAATCTTAAGCTCATCCTGCCCGAGGTTTGTTCTATGTACACCAGCCTACTTGTCCGAATCGAGGCTATTATGATGCTGATTGGGTCGAGTCTCCGGATGATCGTCGCTCTACTTCCGGCTATTGTATTTTCTTGGGCTCACATTTAGTTGCCTGGAGAAACAAGAAACAGTCAGTTGTTGCCCTTTCAAATGTTGAGGCCGAATATCGTGCCACTGGCAAATATTGCTTCTGAATTGCTGTTGTTTCAGTCAATTCCTTACTGAATTGGACTTTGCTCCTACTGATCCACTCGTCATGTGCTGTGACAATCAAGCGGCCATCAACAGTAGTGTCTTTATTTCCTTCTCTTTTTGGACTTCACTGTCAATTCTTAACCACCTAATAAGAGAACATAATATAGCATTATTGCCAATCCATGGTGCAGTCACCAAATAATTACCATTTGAACGAGTGTAACACCAAGAGCTAACCACTGCCTATACAAATGTTGGCCCAAACAGAAATCAGTAAAAGCTGGCACTAAGATGAGGACGAACTTTCATTCTTTCCTACACTAAATGTCTTCTTTCCTCTCAATGTTAATCTGTATGGTTTCAACAACATCGAAATATTTTAAGAATTCTCTACCTCTCTTGGGAGAATTTGTTTTTATCAATTTTATGGGTTTTAACTGTTTCTATCATTTTCAATGGTGTTGGCTTCTTCTTTACCTCTCTTAGGAGAATTTGTCTCTATTGTTTTTATGGTGTTGGTTGTTTCTATCATTTTTTTATTTTTTTTTGAAAGATTGTTCTTATCATTTTTATAGGTGTTGGTTTCTTCTTCGATTCATTCTTGTAGCTTTATCATACTATTTTGAGGAACATGCAGCAACATGCACCTTACATTACATTGAATAGAATCACCCTATAATACTTCTAATTTTGATTGAAGTAGAGCTTTGTAAGTTTTTCTTTAGTGTGTTTTTTACTTTTTTTTAGACCAAGGTGTCCAGGCGTCTCATCCGAAGGGGACATTTTAACCTGACTAATCCTTGGGGCATGTGAACCTCCCAATTCCGCACATACTGGTAAGCAACTAGGGGGAGTGGCCCGTTGGAGTTGAGCAGAATTGAACTCAAGACCTCGCTTCTTGAGGCAGGCTTCTTGACCGTCAGGGAACGATCCTTAGGTGATTTGGCAACTCAATGTTTATCTGATTCAGTCAAGTTTCAAAAAGAAAAGAGTTAAACTAATAAACGTCACAAATTAAGAAAAATATAATCATCACTTTCTGAATTTAAATTTTAGAAATTATCAAGTTTTATGTATCATTTGCAAATTTAAAATCTAAAGCATCTGCAAATCCTTGTCTTCTATGAGTTTTGTCCCTTGACACCCTGATTACTTATTATCAATGTCATAGACTTCCAATATTTAATAATAAAAAGTAAAAGATTTGTAAAGGGAGGAGAATTTGACTTCAAAGGGTGTCCCACTATGATTGGCCATGTGACAAATATTTCACATGCTGGAGGTCCCCTCTGTCCTACACGTCAATCAGCACAATTTAAGGACCCCACTATGATTAACACACTGTTAGAGTACAAGGATGACAATTGCACCAGCCAATGATCCATTCAATGTTAGAGATTTGCACCGATCAAACACCCAAGCCATCTTGCCCACTACATCAACAGGCCCCCACCACCCACTATCTTCAAGTGTTGATGTTCCACATTCGATCTCCTGTTTGGTAGCAAGATGGTACAGGTTCAATTCAAACTGACTCCGTAAAGTGAGAATACAAATCGAATCCAGTTTTTTTGAAACCTATATGTTCTCTATTTAAGCTGAGTGCAACTTAAACACCAGGAGAGTTGCATCTACAAAGATGATGACCTTTTTTATTTTTAATGATATCTACAAGGAGAATGTCTGACTATTAAATGCAAGTGCAATAGAGGTGCATATTGCATGAAAAGGACACATGGGGCTCGACAAATCTGAGCCAACCTCACTCTACAAGGAGCAGTTGACATCAAGAAGAGCTAGCTTAAATAGTGCTTGATAAATGATACAACCAACAAAATTTTCTTTTCTTTTCTACAAGTAAAAACATTTAATGGGGCTACAAGGTTATTGCTAAAAGGATTAGAAAACTAAAGACTGAAAGAGCTTTCATCTTACAATGCTGAAACTGTTGTAGTAGTCATCAAAATGGTAAGAGTGGGTTGTTGCTGAACACAATACTTGATAACTGGGATTGCAGCCATTCCTTCTCCTAGCAGGAGGAAAAACCACCATTAACCCATATACACACTACATATATCTATGCATGTACATTAATGTGGATGTAATTCACTATCACAAATGAGATCACTGCAGCAAAGAGTGTGAAATTTCCATGCCTTTACTTTGCTCCATGTGAAAATCATACAGGACACATGTGAATGAGATTCAGACAACTGGTTCACTGGATCCAACCAGAAATGTAAATGACAATAAGCAAATAACCAAACAACAAAACAATCGACTACAATGATCACAACCATTTCTTCTGCAGCATATAAACGGTCACACTAATACACAACTAGTAATGGTGCATTTAATGGAAGATCCATCAACTGTGGTTCTTATGTACAATTAGAACCCTGTGAGATCTTTACAAATTTTTCCAAAGGATTTGTACATTTGGAGAATCAAGGATTTGAGGGGAAATAAGAATCTTGAATAATTCCAACTTTAGGAGTCCATAAATTTTCATCAGTGCTACTTTGAAATTCCATAGCCTAAATCACTTACATTATGGAATTACAAGATTCCAAATAATAGTTACAAGCTCATCAACGACAAAATGGCTATTACAGGCATCTCCAAATTCTAGAACTATCAGAATTTGCTCAATCTAGAATGTTATAAATTGGAAATTATGTTGGAATTTTCTAGTAAATGGGCCCTAAGTTGGTGGCAAAATACTGTAGATCCCACATTGGACATATGCCCCAAATCCAAGTTACAAGAAAGAAGTGCAAAAGATCTTGTATTGTGTTACGTATGTAGCTCCCATAAGTGAGATAAAAAGTTATTTTCTTTTCTTTAATGGTAAACGAAAAGATTTCTTTCAAAACAACAAAAAAGGTTCAAGAACTGACATGATTGATTGTCCTAACGATCATCAATGCATGTGTATATAGAAGCCGCATGCCCATGGAATTTCATTTCCCTTCCAAGTCACTTTCCTAAGTTTTCCTAGGCTACTCATGAGTTGGAGTTGCCATTCAGAAAGGCAAGAAATCAAAACAGCGCATTTTTTGATGAAATGGGTGTTCGGATAATGGGTTAGTAATTGAGACACTGTATTTTCAATAAACTAGGATGCTCGGCTTATTTGGTTACTGAATAGAGGACTTCATTTATTTATTTTTTCGTTTTTATTAAAGGGGAGAAACCAGTCTTGCTTGAATGATAATAACATCAACACCAAAAAAAAAAAAAAGATCTTCAGCCCATTTTCTCAAAAATCCAGCGCCCCAATCTCTTATAGTGTTCCTTTTCACCTTCTGAATGACAATTGCTGTAAAAATAAAAAATAAAAACAATACCAATTTCTCATTTTATAAAAAACCCAGTTTCTAAATCATTGTTCTTAGTTGACTAGTGAGTGGGAGACTAGAATTTTCACAAACAGGATACTGAGGTTCTTTCTTTTTTCACCCTCTGAAGGGCAAAAGCAATAATAAAAAGAAGGTAGCATTTCTCACACATCAGAAACTCCATGCCCCATCATTAATCTTTCCAATGGAGGGGAAAATGAGAAGTGCGTTAGGTTAGGAAATGAAACTCCAGGGCAAGGAATTTATTTATAAAATAAAAAGATACCATTGGAAATGGGTATTGAAAAGAGACAGACCCAAGGAGACGGCGTGGAAGTAGAGGAGTGGGCCCGGAGGGCGAGAAAAGGAGGGGCGGCCGAATCGCTCCCTCCACCGTAAGGGGTGTTCCAGGCCTCGGAGCCTCCGCCAACCAAGGTAAAGAACGAGCAAAGGAGAGAGGCCGCGGGTAAAAGCTCTGTACAGTCCGTACACCGCCTTCCCACCCGCCCTCTCTCCCGCCATTTTCTCGCTTTCTACTTCACTCTAGACGCCGGCCTACTTCAATAGGTAAAAACGGGAAATAACTACAGCGAGTCAGTCCCAGTTCACTCTGAGTAAAGAAGTTTTATCGATTTAGGAATGGAATCTGAATTTCAAATTTTCAACAATGATCAGTTTAATAAAAATGTTGATACCTGGGTTGACTCAACTCAATTTTCTCTTCACCGTCCACTCGATTTTTTTATTATTTAATTTTAACTAATTATTAAATACTCAACAAAGGATAAATTCTGCAAGAATAGTCTTTATAATTGAGAGTGAATCAAGACCAAGGTGTCTACTTCTTAAAGTGAATTCTTAGACGTGATGCCAACCCCCTTCACCTTATATTCTCCCATAGAAAACCCATTTCCAGCATCTTTTGTCCTGTGGGGTAAAATCAATGGCTAAGATTTTCTCTGCAATGCTTTGATTTGATTTATTAGGTTTACATTCCACACCCATTTGTTAGTCCTCTCCTCTACGTAGAGCTCTTTTACTTTCGATATTCTACTCATTCAACTCCTATTTTTCACTAGGGAGTAGGGAAGAGGTCCCACATGTGGCACCCACACATGGTTCTGCACATCAATTTGATCCCTCATACTTACAGCCCATGCTTGATTACTTTAGCATGTTTACCCTTTTGACTTGATATTTTCACTCACCACAAATCTCTCTGAGTGAGGAATTTTTAGGTCAGGGAGATGATGAAGGCTTTACTTTGAATTCCATAAATACTAGATATTGTTTTACTAAATTATTCTCACAAAAAAACTTGAATTTTGAGATTATCTTAGAACAAAACTCAAAGAAATTAATTAAAATAACTCAAAATGGTGGAAGTTGATGAAAATAACTCAAAATTACCCTAAAATTGAATAAAATTTCTTTTAAACCATTAAAACCATCGGTTGATTTTGAAGCTAATAAGTTCATTTTTGTCAACTAGAGTAGATTGATACTTGAAGAATTGCTCAGCACAATGAATCCATTCAATCAGAATGCTATTAGAATAGTAAAAAAACATTAAGATGATGATCAAAATGAGCCCGAGTAACACTTCTCTGGTCACCCACATCGCCTTCATTGAGTTTTGAATCCTCTCTAGAAAACACCAATAACCTCCCCTTCGAACAAGGACCTCCGATGAAGAGAGCGACGATGGTCATCCCATGAAGTAGCCTGGAGGATCTCTTGAATCCACATGAAATAGTCTGACCCCTGAGTTATAATGATCAAAGTCCTTTATAAACTCTTAAATCTCCCTCTACACTTTCAATGTAAGACTCGTTTGATGCAGCCCCAACAGTCCATTTGTAAATGATTACAATAGTAGCCATCGAATCCTTCATATTGTCGATTACCTCCTCAATAGCGGTCGATCAAATTATATTTAACATCTACCTCAAATTTCTCAATGGGATCATTATTGGTCACTATAGGGTCTCGACTACAATGTAGATGGATGTAGAACAAGTGCGCAACAATAGAAAATGTAAGGATAGGTTATTTTTCAGAATTAGCTCTTTTAGTAACAACTATTTCAGCACTAAATCTTTCAGCATGACAAACTCTTTTAACAATAGTATTGTAGTCATTTCAGCACTAAAAGTAAAATTCTTCTGCTTTTTTAGTGTTGTTAACATTCTTTCAGTCACTTTGTTTATAATCTTCCAAGTATTGGGAATCCTAATACATTCATCTTACGTCACATGGGTTGATAGTGGGCCTTGATGGCATGATCTACGGTCAGATATGCCTTTCGACAAATCTTTATGTACCAATCCACTGTTGATGTGTTCGACAAGGTCCTAATGACTTGATTTGTTATTAGATGGGTCAACGGTGGGCTAGACTGGTTTGACTCACTGTTGGATATGCCTTTGGCGAGTATTGATGTCCTACTCCATCATAAGCAATATTTGACAGGATCTTGATGGCTTGATCTGTTGTCAAATGAGTTGACGATGGGCCTTAATGGCTTCATTGATCGTTGTATACGTTTGATAGGGTCTTGACGACTTGATCTATCGTTCGCCTACGGAGAATTCTGGGAAAACGTCAACGGCTGCTGGCTTATTTGTCAAAGAAAAATAGAGTACGTTATAAAGAATTAATCGATCAGTTAGGTATTCGGGAGCCAAAAACTCGTTAATTTGAAGATTGTTTGAATTTTTTGATTTATTAGATCTTGGATTTTGATGAACCTCCTTTCGTTTTCAGCAATTGATGGAATAAGGAATCGGGGAAAAAACATATGAATGTACCGGCTACAAGAAAAGACCTCATGATAGTCAATATGGGTCCTCATCACCCCTCAATGCATGGTGTTCTTCGACTCATCGTTACTCTAGATGGTGAAGATGTTATTGACTGCGAACCTGTATTGGGTTATTTACACAGAGGAATGGAAAAAATTGCAGAAAACCGAACAATTATACAATATCTGCCTTATGTAACACGTTGGGATTATTTAATCACTACTTGTGTTTTACTCCCCGTAACTCTTCTTCAGCCAGGGCAGAATAGCAGAGCAAATACTGCAAATGCTGTAAGAAATGAAATGTCACAATATGACATGTTGATGGAAGGCTTGATGGGCGTTGATAACTTGATTCACTGTCAAATATGCTGTAGATTGTCACATTGCATCTTTTGATTTACATATCCATTTGCCGATATCAGAGTTGCAATGGATAACTTTTTACATGGATCTTCAAATCATACTGACGATTGTCATGATCATATAGCAATAAGTGGGCCACACCCTGCATCTTTTGATTTACATGTCTGTCCGTTTGCCTATCGAAGAGTTGTGATGGATAACTTTCACATGAATTTTAAAATCGAATCTAAAATTGTGGTCATTAGACCATCGTAAGTAGGCCATAGCTTGTATCTTTTGATCTATATATCCAATCTTTGATTTGTAAATTATGTAACATTCTTTAAGCTAAGATATACCATCATGGAGCATTGCTTCGATTAACTTGTAGCCCATCTCTGATTGATCATACTATATAAGGTCTAGATGATCTAATCCCCTCATGGATTTCAGTTGATTTTACCCACTCATTGTATTTCGATTTGTCAAACTTGGTTGATCTATCAAAGACACAAATGTCCCGTGATGCAAATTTTCAAAAAATTTGGGTGCAAACAAGATGATGCATGAGCTAGCTGTAGATTTTCTCTTATGCATTTATTCCGAACTCTTTCAGTTTCAGTTGTTGCGGCAGTCATTGGGTGATATTCAGCTTCTGCAACATGTTTGCAACCTGTCCTCTGCCATGAATAACATAACATTGAAGAGAACGAGGGTTTTTCTCTAGAACAGGGACAGACAGGCACAAGAAAGAGAGAGAGAGAGAGCTCAAACACGGACTACAGAAGCAATCACTCTACATATCAAAATGCAGTAACTGAAGAAACACTTGAGTTTCTACAATTTTTTTTATGACAGAAGGTGTCCAGGTGTCTCGCCCGACTAGTCCTTCGGAATACATGCATACCTCCCTACACACACATGCCGAGTTAAAGCGGTGAGACCTTACTCTATATATATCCCACGAAGAGTACCCCAGAGAGCTGGCCAGGAATCGACCCCAAGACCTAGCTTGCCTTGACCGTCAAGCCAACACCCCTAGGGGTACTCATTTTCTACAATTATAATGCAGTAACCAGAAACAGACTCTTCGTGTAAGGATTTTTCCCAGAATTTGGGTGAACAAGAAGACTGTTAGTTCTTTCAAAGAAACTGAGCAAAAGAAAGATGCAAAGTGGTGTCAACGTACACCAAATGTGTTTTGTTGCTTGCAGACGAACTGGCTTGATCGATCTGAAAAAATAAGATTAAGCTCCCAGGGCCATGAAGATATTGGCATAGATTAACTCTGTCAAGAATCTCTAATTTGATAAGCAAGAAATGCTGCAAACCTACAAAATGCTGCCTGCGACACAATGAGGCATCTTTGATGGATGCACTCTCACTTGTTTCCAATCCTCTCCCTTCACACTAAGGTGAAAATTCTATGTCAACTCATAAATATTTCACTTCTCCCTTTGTTTCGAGTTTCTTATTTTTGATGACCAAGGTGTGTCTCTTAGAGCATCTGACTAATTCTTGGAACATATGCAAGCCTCTCTATCCACACACACCGAATAACTGAGTGACCCTTTCAAAGTTCTGTTTCCTGCATCTGAAAGACACTAGGCAACAACAAAGTTCATAAAATGAATACCATGTGGTATGTAGACAATGGACATGCGAGTGCAGACACGCATGAGCACACAAACACACGAGTTCCATTTCATCCATCTTTCCAATAATCTGATATGACTGTAGAATCAATTGTATGCATTATTTCCTTTTAACAAATTCCAATGTTCTATGCCTAAACAATAGAAACTCTCTCTTATGTAACTAATTAAATTTCAAAGTGGGCATTTCAATGTGGACCAAATACCCAATGACATTGATCACAGTCCAAACACCCCCCACCCCTTCTCCAATAATAATAATAATAAGAAGAAGAAGAAAAAGCAGCAGCAGCAAAAATAAACATAGACACTTCCTAAGTTCTCTTAATTTGAGATGCATGAATTTACTTAGTTTGTGGCTTCAAGTCCAAAAATCAAAACCTCTTTAACCTTCTGATGGTTTAACTCTACCTCAATTTCATTTTCAGAAGCAGAAACATCTCCGACTTATTTCTATGAAAGGACAAAGTAAGCCTCTTTGCTGTGTCATTCATTATTTTTTCTCTGAAATAATGACTCCAAGCAGATATGTCCTGTCATCCTATTGCAACTTCACTTCTATTAAGCCAATGAACATTGCATTGACTTAAAAACTGTGGTTATGCCTAAACTGCTCACTTTTAGACAATCTGACAACAAGTGCTGTCATCTGAAACCATGGTTGATGAAATATACTAACATTCTTTTAATGGTGACAAAAATTTGATTGGAAAAGGAACTTAATCTGCGAAGGAGCACTTAAAACACAAAGGAAGGAAAAACAAAACAAGAAGTACAAGCCACCAAGCAAAAAGAATAATCCAAACTGCACTCAGACGATGTACATCCATAATCACTTACAGCTGAGGGAAAAAATAACGCTTACACAGTTAAGGCGGCATACAAGTTGGAGGTTCATAATGTTTATGGTCCTTGCAAAATTGAAAGGCTCTGTGGAAGCCGGGCCACCCTCCAAAAATGCAGATGTTCCCCAGCAAGTAGCTCTTAACTGCCCGAGACAAATTAGTTAATTTTTCCCAAACATGAAGTGTGTCTGTAATGCAGTCACAGAATACTCACCACATCTACTTCCTTTACAAAAAGCAGTAGCAAACACCCTTCTCCAGGTGCGAGAATAATTACAACACAGCCAGGCATATGAAAGTGGTTGAATGCCCTTGTTATGTGGAAGATCTACCCAATTTGAGATATGGTGCAACGTCAAAATTGCAATATGGTGGAATCTTTCGAAAGCTAGATTGGAGAGTTAATATCAAGCTCATCCAGATCTAAATGCTATCATCTAGCAGACAAAAGCTAGTCAATAAGTCTGTATCCATGCTCTTCTAAGCAAGGCCCAACCACCTCCAGGCCAGATCAAGCTAAAGTTAGAAGGATCAGCTGCCAGTTCAGACTCACTTGAAGAATTTGGAAGAGTTTGGGCATTGTGCTTGCCGTCGAATGCAGATTCCTGCTTTTTACAGATTCCTTCGGTTCACAAGTTAAGGGCATTGAACCATGGACTAAAATTTGTGAACCACGGAAAGTAGGACTAGTACTGGAAGGAGATTTCCACGAAATCATCATGAATCTCAGCTACTGGGTGTGGGCATTGCAGTCACCTATGATATCTACAATATCCTTTCATCCTTGCCAAACATTCTCCTCATACATTGCCAAGAGATGGCCAACACTGTGGCTGGCAACATGTCCAAGTGGTGACTCCCTGAACTTTTGATATGGAAAGAGAATATTCCAGGACAATTTGCGACTCCTGGCAGTGATGGACTCTCCCATATTGAGACAGTTACATCTGCTCTAAAGTAAATGCAATTCTACTTGTCTGTAAAACAAGGAACTGGTGGCCAAAATCCAGCTAAAGCATCAAAGCTACCAACTTGAAAATTCCACCTCTTACTAAAACTTTTATTTCCAGTACATAGTTGTTGCTAGTTAGTTAATTTAGTTCTCTGTCATCTTTTGTCTTTGTTTACTGTTGCTCTTTTTAGAGAGAGAGAGAGAGAGAGAGATGTACACCCACTACAATTCAACAAGAATATATAGAAACAAGGTTCACTCTCGAGCATACATTCCACAACTCCATTTCAAAATAATAATAATAAAATAAAATAAAATCATTAAGAAATACATTCCACAACCTATGCAACTATTTCTAAGATTCCCTGGAATTCCCAGAAGGTTAGTGCCCAAGAGATAATCATGCATCTCTAATCTGTGCCACTGCATGGAACCAGTTGAGCCTATCTGGAAAAATTTCATTATTTTGCTCTTCCTAGGGTCCAGAATGTTGCTCCTGCAGCACCTGAAAGAGCTGCAAAACCAGATACTGGACATCCATTGTAAACTGACAATTCAGAAGCAAGTGATTCACAAACCAAGTGCCATGCATATAAAGGACACCTATTGAAAATGAAAGTAAGGCAATGAAGGCTGTGGTGGTTTATATTTGATCTAAACTCATTGATCAATAAAAGCACACCACCCTTGGCGGTGTTCTAGGGACAAGATGACAAGATATCAGGGCGCAGCTATTTGCCTAACTACACATCGTCCAACAGTAAATCTGACTGAGAATACCCTCAATGGATTCTCGGATGTCAAACTCTCCTGTCTTCTCAAACTAACAGGATAAAGACTCCACTCAACAAACCAAGAAGCTCCATTGATTCTATGTGCCTCGTCATCCGAGACAATTTTCCTAAAGATTGGAGAACAAGTTACCTAAGGGTGGCAAGAGGTCAGGTTGGGGCTTGGTCAAGTTGCTGATCCAATTATTTTGAAGCCTTGTTAAGTCAACTCATTTGATAAATAGACTGAAGATATTCAATATTAACCCTTTCAGGTTAACTCATTTGATATTCAATATCAATCCTTTTCAGGTCAGATTCAGGTTGGACTGTCCAGTTTGTACATAGATTGTCATTAATGTGTCAGGTTTCATTGGGTTAACTCACCCTAATATTTTAAAACATCAATCAGAACTTAACCCATATAAGAAATATGTTAACCTAACCCCACCCAATTATTAAGCAGATGAAAGATACTCAACCCAAACGCTGTTTTTCTGGTTTGTGTTGGTTTAGCATGTCACTAGGACTTGCCACCCCTACATATCCTCTCAATCTATAACAATTTCTGCTAAAGAGATTTTTTATCCATAGACAGCTGAGGCATAGTAGCAGATCATATGAAGTGAAAAAGACTAATGTCAAAACTACATTTAAAAATAGCAATTTATTTAATGCAACTTTATGGCACTTTTTATTATCAGTTTATTCCTCCATTAGAAGAAGAAGAAAAGAAAAGAATCAATTTCATCTCATTATTATTATTATTATTTTTAAAACAGATTTGTGAAGCTACCAGAATCAATTTCTGTGAAGCAATGTACTATCAAAAGGATTGTGATACGCCAGGCCTCTCCATAATGGATGTCAGAAAGGGGGATTTGCACATGAATTCACTGTTAGAGAGCAGCAAGATATAAGATTCTATGATGTACATCCTGCAACTTGCTGACGTTATTTTTTAATGAAAGGTGTGACTTGCCAGCATTAAGCGTTTTCTTGTATACTGCATGCCAACCTCTCAGCATGGACATTTCATGCAATGAATTACATTACTTTAGTAAACTTATGATGATGATAGATGATGATCGTAATGATCGTGATACTTCCTAGTGACCTGCAAATGATCATGATCACGATGATCATAATGATTATGATGATGATAATGACAACAGTATTAGTGAACCACTGCCAGTGGAGGTAATTTTCTGATGACATGAAAAGCAATCTTCCCTGCTTTGCCGCCTTAGCATTTTCTTATTAAAAAACAGCCAACGGCACTGAAGTACTTGATCTAACTTTACAAGTAACTAAACTACAGCAAAACAACAAGGTGCAAAGTTGAAACAGTCCATTTAAGATATCATATAAGTTACACTCACCGAGTCATCATACATCCATAAACATCTCATACATTATAGAATTTTCAAAGCTTCCTATAAAAACAAGTAAGAACACTCAAAAGTAAAAGCTACAATATATTTATGAAATGCTTCTATGGATATAACTATACACCAATCTAAAGGCATATAAAGGAATCCTGGACGTGTTAAAATATGCTAAAGAAAGATCATGGACAGGAAAAGGAGCTGTCCTTCACTTGAGAACATTTTAGATGCTAAACCAAGTACCTCAACTGTATGAAATCCTCCTCGGCATTAAATAATTGAAATGAATAACCAAACTCCACCACTCCCGTGGAAAAACCAGGAACTCATATTCCACAAACTGCCCCATGACGTGTGCTACCACCTCATCATTGCTTCTTGCAATGTAACCTTACAAGTTATCAAGCCAAATACAGCTCAAACCATGAACTGTATGAAGTGCGAAGGTGGAGACAGGGCTATCTGGCATCAACAAAGCTCAAGCTAAAATAAAGGTCATCCATGTACATCCAAATAATCACCAAAATCCATGCTTCCTGCAGCCTCTAGTATGGCTTTCTGATGAAGTTCTCCTTGAAATCTGCATATGTAATTCAGACCAACAAGAAGTTCAGTGATTGCTGCTTCTGTCTTTGCCTGATTTGCATAGTAAAGTGTCTGCAGCAGAAGCACATTTGTCCTTGAAACCCAGTGCTGCTGCTCAAAAGTCCGCTCAGATTGCCACCTTATCATGTTGTGTGCAAGAGGTGCTAGCCATTCTAATATCCGTCCTAATGCATCATTCCACTCTGCTGCAAGAACTGCATCGTATGATGCAGTCTTCAGATTCTTTGAGTACGATTTCAACCTTGTCCTCAGGGTTGCTCTTATACTTGTAGGCAACATATTGTAAAGGTCATCCCTTGCATCCGGAGCAATCAAGTGGGGACATGTCGCAAATTTCTCAATTACAATGATAACATTCGCATAGTGGAGGGCCAATGAAGCTTCTCCAAGAGTTGAAGGAGGGGGGTTTGACAGAAGTCTGTTCTTTGAAGTAAAGAACGATCGATTCAAATTGAGAATTTTTGAGTGCGAGGAGTGTACTTCAGGAGGCTCTTTAAGGATTCCTGAAACAACACCATTTGACTTAGGAAAGCTGACACCAATTGGCTTGCACCCTTGCAACACTGGGGACTCATTTCCGCCACCACCTGTCATGCATCCTCTGAAAGGATGGCTCCCGGTACCTGACCGCTTGGTTTTCAACCTTAATTGCCCACTTGCTGAATAAAGTGGACCAGATTGTGTACCAGTTAGTCTTCCAAGAGGGCCAGAAGCAAACCTTGGTTCACTGTTCTCAGCTGGATGAACGGATGATTGCAAAAGTGAAGAGATTGAGTGACTGCGAGGAAGAGAGTTCAGAACTCTTGCATCACCAGTAACCGCAGCACCAGAATTAGCAACTGCCATGGGATGATCGATTCCAAAAACATGCTTCATTCGCCCATAAATTGTGAATAGGGACCGCACCATGAGGCGGGTAGTGTAATCATAACTCCGATTCCATAGTGAACTATCTCTAATACTCTTCACCTCTTGTCTTTGCCAAACAACCCTCTGCTGCAAGTCCAACAAGTTACCTCGGTTTGGATCACCTTCACTTGCCTTCATTCTCCGCAGCCCCTGCTCAAGCTCTGCAAGCACTTCCATCTCCTGATACAGATTTCCACTGGCTGCTACAAATCTTTCCATCTTCTTCACCTTCCGGCCCATCTTCTTCCATGTGAATTCCCACCCAAAAGTATCCGCGGCACCCACATTCTTCACCAGATCATCAAACAAGGCCTCCAGACCCCGCAACACAGGATCAGAGCATCGCTTGCCTAGGCGAGCTACCGCCCGTACAACAAAACCTAAATTATCAAACATTTCTGCGATTGCAAGCCATAGGAGGAAATCATGATCATCAGACACCAGCTTCCTCACACCCTCTGAATACATGATCTCATCCCTGAGCTTGATGATTTGATCGTCACCCAGTGATTGCCAGAGCACAACCACCTTCGACATCAGGCTTGCAACCTCGAATGCCAACACCCGAATCAGCACCTTTTCATTCTCTGAAGAATTCTTCTTTCGTGGTGCCCGCCAAACGCGGCTAAACCATGAATCTGTCCCCATCTCCTCACTCACACCACAAAGTAAAGGAGAAAAAAAAAACAAAAACAAAAACCCCAAAACCTAATTCAACCGTAATTGATAGGTTAAACTCTAAAATTCAACAGAAAACGTAAATCTGAAATACTGAGATTCTAAGTCACAAGAGGATCTAATCCCCCATTTTTCTTCAAAAAAAATTAGAAAAAGAATAACCCAATACCAATTCAACAAGAAACCCTAACAATTCAACCCCAAAACAGTGTAAAAAATGAAAAACCCTATGGCTAAGTAATCCATTATACCATGAAATTTCATGGGAAACGAAAAAGAGAAACACCAAGATTTCAAATTACAAAGCTGAATCGTATCCCCCAATAGTTCCTTTTTTTTCAAAAGAGAATTTAAAAACAAAACCGACACCATTTCAACCCCACAACAGGAAAAACCAAAAACTCGAAACACAAATACAGTTCTAGGCAATACATTGGACCTTGAAATTTCTTACAAAATGTATGATTCAAGTACACAGACTCCAACTTGAATAGCCAAACCCACACACTTTAAAAAATTGACATGATATCAAAGACCCAACTCTAACCTTAAATGAAGAAAAAAAAACAAAACCCCCAACTCCGATTTAACCCTAATCAATCAAATGGGACGTTTGAATTCACAGAAAATGTGAAGAACTGAAATAAACAAATTCCAAATAAAAAAGATTATTCCGATAAACCCAACACTGATTCATCCCCCAACCTTCCATCCATTCCTTTCACAGAATATCGCTTTCCAAAATCAGAAATCTATTTCAAAACTACGATCATCAAAGAAAATGTGAAAAACTTATATACCCAGAGTCCAAATTACAGACACAAATCCAAGTCTTCATTTTTTCCCCTTCCAAACGAAAACCCAAAACTACCTCAACTCAAATCCTCTCCGAGATGACAGGACAAGGGGGAAAAGTCCAACACTAATTCAACCCCAGTCCTCTTCAAAATCGGAACTCCGTCTCAGGTTCCCATTACTTCATTTGAAAGATTCTTAGGTAGGATTCAACAATCCGCGTTTTTACAGAAAATTTAACTACGGCTCTTAGGAGGAAAAAAAAAAGTAGCAAATGAAAAAAGACGAGTTTCGAGGAAGGAGATGAGAAGGTAAAGTAAAGAGTAAGTCTCTAGAGACTAGAGGTAAAGATAGAGACGTGCAGAGGTAGAAAGCGGCTGAGCAATAAAGGGGGTGGGATTGTAGAAAATGAGAGAGAGAATAGAATTGTAGAAGACGAGCGTGACAGTGATGGATCGAGGCGGCAGAACCAGGTCAGTCGATAACAAGTATAGAACAATAGAGCCAACGGTATTTTGCAAAGAGGAAACTTTTTTTAAAGTCTCCCAGCTAGTTTTTTTCTTTATTACTAAGGTGGGTTATATATATTTAAATAAAATTTATAAATAAAGTAGAAAGATTTGAGAACAATATCATCAAATTTTACTTTCTTAGTGCTATTTTCATAAATTAAAATTAACATAAATCATTTGTAATGTGATTTTTCTCTCATTTTATTACATTTATCAAATTTGTTGTGGGTCAACCATCACCTCACTTCTATTGATCCAATCTCACTATTAAATTGAATATTAAAAGATAATTACTTGTAAATATTTACTATTTAAAATTTAATTGAAACTTACCTTTCATTTGATAAGTCTACTTATATTTTAATTATAAAAATTTTCAATGTTTTACATCATCCGATGCACCATCTTAGTGAAATTATCGATACAGAAATCAATTTCCTTTTTGAATTAATAAAGTTTACTATAAAAAAAAAAGACTTAATCATTATAAGATCATATCTTATCCCATATTTTTTTATTTAATTTATCGATGAAATCATTTAAAACTTAGGTTAAATTGAATGAAGATCTAATATATAAAAATTAGAAATGTGGGTGAAATGTCAAAATGGAGATCTAGCCAATGTTTTAAAAAATGTGGGTTTTCTTTAAATAAGTTTAAAATTTTATTTAATTAATAATGAGCCAACTCAAAACATTCATTCAAATACCAAAATGCATACAAAAAGAGATACATCATATACAAATGTTCCATTATCTACTTAGTCATTTGGTCCATAGAGCATTTGTGAAAAAGAAGCAAGATTTAGCCCACATCTGGTGCACATTGAGAGAGAGTAGTGTTCATAGCTTTTGAACTACATCGGTTACAAAATAGATTTTTGACCGACAAATCAACTCAATTTAAATAACACATGATATATTCCTTAATAGATAATGATTCATTTGTATCTAATGTAAGCTCTCTTTTGCTTACATCTTGATATCTGAAAGTTGCTCCTGTTAATTAATTAAAATTTTAGATTTTCTTAAAAAACCATTTTAGAAAAGGATTAACTAGATAGAGTTCAATCAAAATTCAACTGAATTAAAACTTAATTGAACTCATGATATTAGTAATGTTGTCACATAAATAATTATAAGATGTAAAATATAAAATATAAAATATGTAAAATCTAAAAATAATAATAATAATAATCATATTTACACAAGAATATCTTGCTATAAGTGCAAATAAAAAATAATCTAATAATTCAAAATAATAAGTTTTAAACTTTTTGAAGATTATTAAAACTCAATTGTCCCAACTCTTTTGAATCATGAATTGTATCTGAAAAAAATCAAGGTTAAACTTCGAAAAAGACCAACTTTTATAACACTAGCCCTAGCTGGCAGGGTGTTGATGATACTGACATAACAATCAAGATTAAAATAATAAAGAATAAAATCCAAACTTCACATCTCTAGTGATGTTCACGGGCTGAGCTATGCTCTATGGCAGCTTCCGAAGCTCGTCGAGATGTGCAGGTTATAGTCCACGTATGTACATTTGGGATCATTAAAAATTTAATCTCTTTGTTACTCGATTTTAATAGTCAAAATAACTCATTATTTTATTTTGATAATTGTTAAAAATATTTGACAACTTTAGTCATTAAAATTAAATAGTTAAAAAATAATTTTTAAATTCATATTTGATTCACTTATAGTTGATCATATTTATATTCAATCTTATTGTCAATTTTTTAATTAGTTTTAAAATAATTTTTTAAATAAAAAATGACCTAAGTGCACACATACACATATAACATCTAAATTGAGCAAAAAGCCAAATGAGCTTTCACGGCCTTCTTGCAAAAGCTCATGTCAGATCATTTATATAAACTGGCTCAAGACTTTAACTTGAGCTCAACCCAACAGACTAACATGTGTTCAAATCTATTTATTAATGATGGATGTTTTCGAACGAGTTTGAACCCAAAAACAACTCTACTCATCTCTCAAAGGAGAATGTATGCTGAGCATATTTGTGGGGACAAAAAGAAAAGAAAAAACTCTTGGATTCTGTATATAAACTTTATAAAACTGTGGACAATGTAAGTGATTGGGAGTCTTAATTTTTTAATGGTGGGGATCTAATATTGTATATTATGGATGATGGATCATCCACCGTATAATTCGAGATGGGTGAAAGATGGATAGCGTAGGGAATTTCGTTATTGGGATTCAAGTTACGTTTGGTTCAAGAAATGGGAGATGTGGCGTCGGGAAGAATGTCTACTTCAAACAGTATAACTTTTGATGAGCATATTTCTTGTTTTAGGGATCCAATGCTGGCCGACTACCCACTTACCATTTACTAAATGTTTTTTTTCTAAAAAAGAAATGTTCTACTTGTCTAATTTTATAATTTAAATTTTGAAATTTGAATTCAACTCGATTTTGACTCACCAACTTAGTTCAATTAATTGTTAAGTTATCAAATTAAACCGAGTCTAAACAGGATTTAAATAGTTTGATTTTAGTTGAACATTGCTCATGAACGACAATTCCATTAGACTTTTATTAAAAGTTTATCGAAATTTAAAAATACTTTTTTGCACACCTTATATCTCTTCTAAATTGTATCAGTACTCGATTTGAACTCATTTCATGTTAATCTCACTATTGGACTAAAAATCAATTCAAAACTGATGTCGTTTTGACTGTTGATGTTTGTAAACTTGAAAATTATGGATTTTCAAATCTTAAAAATTTAATTTTTTTTTGAGAAACATTTTCTTGAAAATACCTCTGAATTGCAGCCATCGCCGTACATTAGATCCATGTAGCCCAGCTACAAATGATTCAAATGCACATTGCGCTTACTCTTTTTTGTATCATTGGGATAAAATTTCAGTATGTAAACTATTTTGCAATATATTCAAAATAATTTGATATAAACTTTCAATTTCAACTCTTAAATTAAAACACTGGCTTAAATTAAAAAGCGATAATTTATAGCAAAGATTGAAAGTTCACATCCTTTTTTGTGAATTGGTTGACAATGGATAATTCTCCTTTTCAATAAATCACTTAGAAAGATTTATATTTAAATATATGATCCAACCAAAATCAATGTGGTTGAATCAATCAAATCATATTTTTAGAGATCAACAAAATTAGAGAGTAAAAATAATTTAAAATATTCAATTTCTGATGAAATTAAAGAAATAATCTTCTTAATGGAATTAAAATATTTTTTTGTGAACTATAAATTTAAATACATAATTTTTTTTTTTTTAAAGTCATTCTCTTTGCCTTTTACATGACCCACATGCAGGTGAATACTTATCTATGTTGCCATTAATTTAAAACTTTTCTAGTTGCAACTAAATGCTTGAAGATAGGGATCACTTCCATTGTAAAAAAGCCATTCCTTCATTTTTACTCCAATTGATTTGGTAATTTTGTAGAGTGATATATAAATAACACCCACTATTTAATGAATAATGTTTTGAGTAGTAACTAATTATTATATGGTTTTAAGATTAATCATATTTTCTTATTGTAACTTGTCCGAAGGTGAATAAAACATCAGATGCATTAATGATGGGTCTTATTACGAATGCAGTAAAACAGACAAACGAGAATGGAATTTTTTTTTCTAAGGTAAACCATATGATTTGCTCTCTTATTATTTTAATTAGGTGACATGAACATCCATCCACAAAGTGATGATTCACATGTGATAATCAGTTGATTTGGGTGGTAAACTGGTTGATGATTCATTATTTTGCTACTTCAACATGTTTGTCGGAATAATTGAAAGTGGGAATAAGGTTTTTTTTTTTAATTTTTATAAGTGAAATTGTGTTTTTCACCCTTAATAATGAGTAAATATTATCAGACGAGAGAATCATTTTATCTCATATGGGAATTCATTTTTTTTTTTTTAAATTCTCGTTTTACCCTTCCACTTCTGTGTTGGTTGGAAGCATAAAACAAAAATTTTAAAAAAAATGAATTCTCGTCTGAGATGAAAAAATTCTCCCATGTGATAATGTGTACCTTTAATAATAAATAGTATAATGCACTTGTCCTCAATGTTATCAGAACCGGACCGTCTAATTAACCGTCTTCGAGGCATTTTGGGTTCAACCGCAGTCAAAACCGGTCAATGAATAATATAATATAAATATTACATATAATATTAAGTAAGACACTTTTTACAAATAAATTAATATAAATATTACAAATAACATTCAAACTCAAAGTAATATACCAAAATGGTGAAAGATATGGGATAGAAATGGTAAGAAACCTTTATATTTCAAATATATCCATTTTTTAATATTATTTTTTAATATTTTGAGGGAGAAATCTTTTTAAAAAAAAAAAATTTGTGAGCCACGATTCAAGGTTCACGGTTTTATCCTCAAAACAGCATAAAACCGCGGTTCTGACCTGTTTTATGCGGTTTTGATCAAAAACAGTTTTTATCACATGACCGAACCGCGGCCTTGCCGATTCGACCGTAGTTCGGCCCGGTTTTGATAACATTGCTTGTTCTACATGTGGAGCTCATCTAATTTTGATTGACCCGTTGAATATGTTTACAATGCTACTTTGGAACATAGTTGATAAATGTATTGGCACGTAGGCTTGCAATACGTATCGAATCAGTTGTACATGTATAATAGCGGTCAATATTGGTTTTTTATTTTATCTTTTTAAACCGGTTTTGATTGATTTTTTAGTTATTTTCACAAATTTTTAATTAAAAAAGATTTAGAATCAAGTTATTTAACTTTGGAGTTATTTTTATCATTTTTAATCATTTTAATTTATTTTTTATTAATTTTTTCGAGTTCGGACTTTAAGATGATCTTAAATTTCAACTGATGTAGCTCAATAGGTTGTCTTCCACCTCATGAAGCGGGAGGTTGCGGATTCGAGCTCCCATAGCCTAACTTTGGTGTGCCCTAGGGGTAGTGGGCTCACCCGTGGGGGTTTTACGTTGGGTATCTTGCGGTTTCCCACACGTAAATTCAAGAAAAAAATTCAAGTTTTTTGTGAAAATAATTTAATGAAATAAGATTCAGTGTCTATGAAATTCAATGGAGATGTGTTAATGTCATTCATATAGTTTGTAGGGTGTCTGTCTCTTTTTCCAAGATTTTTTGAAAATTTGATAAAGTCGGGATTTCTAAGATACTTCACATTTTCGACTTTTTTGTCAAAAAAATGAAAGAAAAATGATTATACAATTAAATGGAGACCCTTAATTTTATTGGTAGAGATTTTAGGATCTATGTATAATTTTTTAATATTCTGATATTTTTATGAAACTCAACTTTTTTTGATAAAAAAATTAAAAATTGTAATAGAAGATAAATGTCTCTAGAGGATATTTAAGAGCATGGAGTTCATATTAAGTGTTTTCTCATGTTGGTTCCTTCTTTATAAAAAAATTAGACATAATCCAAAGTTTTTGGATATTTTTCAAATTTTTAAGACGTATTAAAATTTTGACTTTCAAGAGTCAAAAACTCTATAAAAATGACTACTATTTTTCAAAAAATATGCTAACTCTCGGTTTTCCTTTTTTTTCCTATTTTCTGTATTTTTTTCAAATAAAAGTGATAAACAACTCACAAATATCTTGATTATCATGAAAAAAATGCAAGATATAAATAAAAATTGTAAATCTTAAACATCAATTTGCCGCACATTTTTTTATTAATCTCAATCTTCTCACCTAAATACAAAAATATTAAAAAATGGAATAAAAAAAGATGAATAAAAAGAAAAATAAAAGAATAAAAATGTAAGGACGAAAAAAAACACTTACAGCTGAAATGGGAGAAAAAGTCAAAAAGCAAAGAATAAAGTAAGAAATAAAAGGAAAGAACTTAATTGAAAAAGTAACCTTTAGATAAAAAAAAAAAAATCTACACATGCTATGTAATTGATCTTTTTAAAAAAAAAAAATTATTTGTTCTATTAAAAACTCAATTGCATAAATTGAAAATAAAAATGATGAATTATAAATGGACCAAATTTTAGCCTTAAACTCAATTTTTAACCACTTAAATCTGAATGTTTGGGAATCACCATACGTTGTTAATTTTTTTAAGGGTGTGTGGTGAATTCAACTATTGAGATGAACTGGTTAAAAATTAAGTTTGAGACTAAAATTTAATCAATTTATATCTTATCAAGTCTACTTTTGAATCATACGATTAATTATTTATATCATATTTATGAAATTAAAAAAATCATCCTTCTCACTTTTATAGTAGTATGCACACACACGTGTATACATTATATTATATAAATAGAGAGAGAAAGTAAACTAGATTTCAGCTTCAAATTCATTTTTTAACGATTTAATTTTATTGGTCAAAACTCAAAATCATAGACATCCCCGAATTATTTCGAAGACTCTTGGTGATTTCAAATCTACATAGTTGGTTTTAATAAAACAACTGAAAAAAATGAAAAAGGAAAATAGATTAGTTGGATGAGATGGATAGATTTCTTCTACAAAAGAATACTTCTTCGCTCGAGCTCTTTCCTCTCATTTCTTACTTAATTCATTTTTCTGCTAATTCTGCCTTTCTATTTTCTTCTATCATCTTTATATTTTTGCGTATTAGTGGAAGATGAAGATTATATTAATGATAGATGTTTCAAATTTATAATTTTTCATAGCTTGCATTTCTTTAGGAAAAATTACATTGTATGAGTTATTTATTGTTTTTATTTAGAATAGGAAAACACTGGCTGGAGTTCAGATTTTGGAATAATCGAATGCTAACAAATGACAATATTCACTTTTTTGACGTGGAACTTAGATGGCAACTCTGTATGTAACAAATATTCCGTTTTCACAGTACTTTCATTCTAACTTTGATTTACGAAGCTCACATTTGACCCAATAAAGACATCTAGGGCTGTAACTCGGGTCAGACAGGTCAGATTCCTTAAAACCCAATCCAACTTGAGTTGATATATATAGAATCCGACTCGACCTGACCTGACTCGAATCTCATAATCCGACCCGACCCGAATTGTAACCCGAATCAACCAGAATTCTAACTCGACTGGCATTTTGAACCCATTTTAGACTAATTTTAACCGGGTCGGATCGGGTTAACTCATAAAATCCTGGACCCGACCCGCCGATGGGCTAAATTTACAGCCGAATTTTGAATTCGGCCAATATTTCGGTTCGGCCAAGATATCGGCTGAACTTTTTCTCTCCTCATTTTTTTTTTGAAAATCTCGATGGTTTTTTTTTTTTTTTTTGAAAAAATTCATTTAAAAAAATAAAAAAGGCTGTTTTAAAAAAAATTAAAAAATAGAAATATAGACCGAGATATCAACTGGACCCACGCCAATATTTTTTTTAAATAAAAAATAAAAATCAGCCAAACTTTTCTCTCTCTGGCCGATACTATACGTATCGGCCGAGAGAGAACGGTCTTCAAAAATCCTAATTAATTCGACCGATACGTATAGTATCGGCCGAATTTTTTACCCTTGGTCGGGTCATGCGGGTCGGGCCAAGACCCGACCAGAGTTGCAGCCCCAAAGACATCTATGAAGTACTTAGGGGTGAAACAACCCAACTCGTATGACCCGACTTGAGAAATCAATGGGTTTCGGTTATGTTTTTTTATATCTCGAGTCGGATCGAGTTGGAAAAAAATAAACTTATGAAATTTGGATCGGATCGGATTCAGAAATTTAAAAGCAACCCGAATCGACCTGAGTCTACCAAGTTATAAAACAGGACTTATATTGAGTTGGGTTAAATAACTCGAGTCAGCAATTCGGGTCACATTCAATAATTTTTAACATGAGTTGGATTAGTTATATTGAAACCCGACCTGAGTTTGAGCCGAAGAAGTACTCATATTTTTTATTGAATAATGTAGAATAGGATTGTAAATATGCTAGCTCAGGTCAAATTATTGACCTTGTATAGAATCATTGGATTGAAGCATACCCTTTCGCTGCACATTCATATACAGACTTAATATTACTTACCAATAGTTTTAGGTGAAAGATCATATAAGGTCACTAAAACATTAGTATAGCTAAAATAAATGATTTTTTATCCCTAAGTTTGAAATGCTTAGCCCCATAGCATTTATTTATTAAAACTATTTTATTTAATAATGCCAATCATCTTTAGTAATTTTGAAATTTAATATTTAAACAATTCACTCTAAAGGCTAGAATGTATTGCAGAGGATTGCGATGTTCCATAAATTGATACAAAATTTCCATTATTTAAGACAAGGAAGGTCTAGTAGATGCCCCACCAGAAATGTCTCTGTGTTCTAATTCTATATTTCAGAAGGTAGAGTCTGAATTATGAAAAAAAAAAAAACAGAACAGATCGGGGGTCCAAATATTGGCTAATATCTTGATTGTATCATATTGGCTGATATCACAATATCAGCCGATATCGGCCTTTTCTTTAAAAAGAAAAAAGGGAGAGAGAAAAATATCAGTCGATACCAAATTTTGAACCCCTGGAATAGATTATCATGATAGCTATCTCATTATAAAAATGAAATTCATTGAATCATTCTAACTTTTGATTTTTTAAAATCGAAAATAAACTATTAGATACTTTTAACCTGTCTTAATCAATAGTGAAAGTGTATCAAATGAACATTTTAAAAAGTTTAGATTTAAAATTAAAAAATATTTTTAATGGCTTAGATTTATCATAAACTGGGCCCACATGAGACCTCGATGCCAAAAATACCCAGGCATTTTGGAGTTATACCCTTTAAGACTTGAACAAGATGTAGCCCTCTTAATTAATTGTTAAATTTAATATTTAGTGATTCAATATGCTATCTAAATCACAACAAAATAATCAGGTGTATGCTATTTCATTTATTTTTTTATTTTCACTTTATTTTCAATTAACGACGGGAGGTGCCAAGTTCAAGTTCCCATGACTTCACCTGGTGTGCCCTAAAAGCAGTAGGTATTACCCGTGGGAGGTTTACACTGGGTTTCCTACAGTTTTCCACATGTAAATTCAAAAAAAAAAAGACGGGTCAATACGAGAAATTTATTGAAAAAATATGTGTTATAAAGTAATTTTATATGCATATCTTTTGGAGTTATATGCAAAATTTATATCTATTACATGTATTTACAAATTAATGGGCCTAATAAAGTATTTCATTGTTGTAAGCCCAAGTACAAACCTAACCAATTTAGTAAAATGCTCAATTTATGGGCTCAAGCCCATCTCATCCGCTAGAATTATAGAAATGCTTAGGTTATCCATAACAAAGTATTAGAAGTTTGAAAATATTTGGGATCAAAAATTTAGTTTGCCGATACGAATGACTATTATGGCCGATATGCATATGTCTCTCACTTGTCCAATCACATTTTTTTACACCTGGATAATATGCATCACATTAGCGGATGATACAGATCGTTTCCATGACTCAATATGAGTAAGGCCAATTTGACCGAGTCACTCGAACCGGCCACATATACGTGGCTTTTGGATCCCCAAATCCATAGTTATATTTGGGGACCTTGGGAGGTCATTGCTTGATCAAGAAAATACAAAAGAACATCAAATCACGCTTTCATTGGCCCAATTTCGACTCAATCTCGGCGGTCTAGCTTCGGTTTTTTGCGTCACTGAAGTAAATGACCGGACCCGAATTTTATTTACTGGTTGAACTTGGGCCAAGACCAGCCCATTGAGTCCAAAATCTAGACATGGCTTCTAATAGCTTGGATGTGAGTGGCTTTGACTGGACTAATTAGATGAGTCGACTCAACTCAGTAAACAAATCATGAATCATGATGGAATGAAGTACATGAACATAATATTCTTCTACCCCACCAGAGTTTGACCCTCATGGGCTGCCATATCGGCCACAGGTCTACCTGCACGTAGTTGTTTGTTTGTACTGTGATATACGTGAAAATGATAGGAAGAATGATTGACCAGTCATATCTCCTATTCTATTTGTAATAACTCTTAAAATTTATGTTCACATTTGTTTGAGATGGTACAAGACAAAGCATAAGAATACACTACCCATATCCTTCTTTATTGAATAAGTACAACATACGAATCATGTACAGTACCTACTGTCCATACAGATTCTATGTTGGGAATCTACAATGGACCACACAGGTGATTGATGAGACATGGTAATCTCCTCAAGTATTTTAGTTGGTTTGAGTTAGATGTCTGAGTTAGATGCGAACTTTCATAATTAACTCCTCCAAGGTTTGTATGGTAATTTGATATACGAGACTCGTAGGTGATTTCGTGTATTTTTTAATTAACTCAAAGTATAAACTTTACAAGTTAATAAGAGAAATAAATGAACCCTCTTTATCAAATTAGCAAATTATGACATGCATCGAACTGCTAACTCCAAATTCGAATGTGAATTAGTTGAGTTGTGAACTAAGTAAATATGGTCTAATCCAGCCATAATGTTTGATGCATAGTTTTTTTTTTTTTTTCTCTTATATTTTTTAAGGTAAAGCTTGGTCTTATTGATTGGGTGAGTTTTTTTTTTAATCCATGAGAAATAATAAGGTGTAAGGAGACATGATCATGATAAAGTGAAGTTTTACATATCTATTGTCCATTAAAATACTTTGAAGTTTTGAAATATGGAATTTTTACCTTTAAGAATGTTGGATATAAATGTGCTACTCTTATTATGATCAGTTCTCTTATACTTAATTATTTATCATTTTTTCCCATTGACTCTAAAATCATCTTTAAATCAATTGAACTACGGTGAGTTTCAACAATGCATAACTTTCTAACAAGTGCGTAGGGGGGGGAGAGGGGGGAAGGGAAGGGACTCTCTAATCAACTTTAACGTAAGTTCGAATCCTACCGTAAAATTAAAATGAAGGATACAGTGATATACATGATATTATAGAAGGTTAGGTTATCTAAAATAGGGTTTATAAAATCATTCTATGATTTATAGTTAGACCACTAAATAAATATTTATATTTATTATTTTCATCTATTAATAAAGATAAATGATATGAACATTCACTCTAATCAAATTAAGTGATACAGTGAAATCGTGCATTAAGCAGCTTCAATTCATCATAACATGCACCCCTATTATACCAAAAGAAAGAGACAAATATTAAATTCAATGAGATTCCCACCCCATCATATATATATGTATATATATTTAAAAGATTTACCCAAGATCACATCGAACTTTTTTGCTCTCTCTCTCTTCTTTTCTTATGAAATCTCCATCTAAATAAATTTATAAATAAAGAAGTGAATAGTTTTAGGTCTATTTCCTCTTTATCTTTTTCAAGTCAATAGAATCATGCTATGTTGCCAACCAGTTGGCAGAATAAAATATGTTGTTTTTCTTTTGTGGTGTGTGTTTGTGATAAGTGTTTCTTCACCGTTCATACACAACAAACCAAACCTCATTCACACATGTAATTGGACCCAGTTGGTTGATTTCTAACTTGGACCCCAACTCACCATATGGCCCACATGGGTTTGAAAACGACTCAGCAAATTGACTCGCCAACAAAATGTTTAACTTTTCTAATGACCCGTTTTGACCCATCATCAATCAGCAATAAGTAGACACATGGCGTTTTCCGACCGTCAACGGCCCATTGTTTGCTTTATAAAAGTTCGACTCGGATGACCCTGCGAGTTGACTCAAAGGTACGTTGAACCTTTGATCCATCCTAGGCCCACTTCTTGTCACAATCCATTTAGTTGGCCCAAATAAATTTGTTTTAGGAATGTTGACTACTTTATTCACAAAATTATTTATTAAGCGTTTATGTGAATAAATTTGTTAGTAGGGAATCAACTTAGTCATTTTTTATTCTTAGATGAATGTTGAAGAAAGACCAGCCCACCTAAGTGGGCCATGACCAGTTAGGCTAACATGTTTAATTTGGAGGAAAAGGACAAAAACTCTCCATCCCCAGAGCGTGAGTTGTCTCTGTTGATCATTATCAAGACAAATAATAAATAAAAAAGGGTTTTTGTTGTATCACAGTATATTAAATGACTCAGTGAGCTGGCAATCAAATTCACATGGAGAGTTGGATTGTATTCAAGAGTTGTCGAGTCATGACTCGGTCCAACAACCCCATGGTAATTCGCAAAGTCAACAAAGTGTTTCATAATATGATTTTGGATCCACCATAGTGGATTGACAAAAAGATGATGCATGTAGTTTTCACACCATGACAAAGCTTGCTTTCCTCTGAAGTGATGTCGTTTTATACTTTTTATGTGAAAAAGAAAAAAAATAAAGAGTTCCCAAGATCATTGCATTGATAATTGATGCAAGGGGATTAAGATACTAGGAAATTTCCTTCATATGGGCCTGGAATATTAATCTTTTTTTTTTTTAATGATTAAGGTGTACTGGTCTCTTAGAGCACCCTATTAGCATAGTCTCACATTGCCTAGATACAAAAATTAGTGACTGTATATAGCACGAGAAGCACCCTTCTCTCAATGGCTAGTTTTTAAGAGTAAATTCTACTTCAAAACTGTTAACATGGTATCAAAGCAAGATGTTATAGGGATGGGTTGAGTTCGTATCTCCTGCCCAACATGGAGGAAGAGAGTCAAGTGTCTCCAACCCTGACGCTGAGAGGGAGTGTTAGCATATGCCATATCACCTATGGGCCTTGAGGTCTTGGAGTTTATAAACACATGAATTCATTCTCCTTATAAGCCAATTTTTAGAGGTGAATTCTACTTATATGATCAACACACCTTGACTAATCCTCAGAGCATCTGCAAGCTTCTCTACTCACATACACCGTGTAGCTCTACAGAAAATGGCCCTTTGGAGTATAGTAAGAATCGAACTCAGAACTCTTATTTTCTAAAGCGGATTCGTGACAATTACTCAAACTAATCCTTAAAACCAACTATTTAAAAGCATATGGGTTGGATAATCAAGATCGTCGACTGATTGTTATTTTTGGATCCAACAAATAATGTCTCACTTAAAATTCAAGATACCAGAATGATATCTTAAAATGGATGATAGGAGCAATATTAAAAAAATTATAATTAAGAAATGACTGTATTACAGAATTTTAAAAGTGGCTTCAATAAAATCTTAAAGTAACTCAATAGATGAGATCACAAACTGAGATATTAGAGGCAAAAGGTGGTAGGAGAAGGATAAGGGATGAAAAACTCGATAAATTGTGGAGTGAATGAAAGGATAAATTTGAAAGGTTATAAGGATTTGAAATTAAAATGATGATTACGACACAATTAATAAAGCTGATGGTAATCTTCTTCAAAATCTCATAACAGTCTAATATTTTTTTGGATGATTAAAAGATTACGGCTCTGCCACTTTGGCGGCCTTGACCATAATTTTTGGCCCAACATAAAAGATGTAAACATTTGCAATAATGTCCACATAGATGGCGGTGGTAAGCTCAACATTTAGAACTTGTCTATTTGTACAGATTTTTCTAGAAAATTTGAATTTTTATAGGGCTGCTTGATAATGAAATGGAGAGAATGTAATGAAAAATTGGCATTGATTTACTATTTTAACAATGAGTTCTATTTAGTAAAATAACATGATAGATGTGGGAAACGCCAATGTCTATTCTTTCATTCTTTTTCTAAAGTTGATATCGTTGATGGTCATTTGACATCAATTCTACCAAACAACCTTTTAAAAAAGAATGGAATATATTTTAAAATGTCTATTCACATGCCAATGCCATGTTGGGAATCTCATCTTTTTTAATTGAAATGGATTACAAATTTGAGTTTTAGGACTAAATTTTCCTAGAAAAATAGCCTAAGAATCGTTTCATCAAGACCCATGGAGAAATGCTCCGTTGTGAAAATTTAGAAAACACAATTTAGAGATTTAGACTGTGTTTGGACTGAAGGAAAAAGCTTTGTAAGGGTTTTCCCTATGCAGAGGTGCAACGATCTTCCCTTCAGCACAATATTGTCCACTTTGGGCTCCATAGCCCTGCACAGCTTTACTTTGGGCTTAGCCCATTTGGCAAGGCCCAAAAGGTTTTGTGCTTATATGAGGAGCTGCCATCTTAAATACCCCTCCCAACCCAACTCCGTGGGCAATGTGGGACTTTTTCCAACATGCCCAAGTGGGTATTACAATCCACCCCCTTAGGACCAGAGTCGTCCCCAGTTTTGTCATGTCATATGGACAGAGGGTCCACACAGGCAAATAATGTCATACAAGTAGAGAACCCACACAATTCGAGTGTTGAACCTGTGCTCTCGTAACGACTCGCCCCTCCAACATAATATTGTTTGCTTTGGGCCCCATGAGCCCACACAACTTTGCTTTGGACCTAGCCCACTTGGCCAAGCCCAAAAGGCCTTGTGCTTATGGGAGAGGGTTGCCCTCTTAAATCCCCCTCTCAACTCAATTCCCTAGGCTGTGGGGCTTTTATCCAAATGTCCAGGTGGGTATTACAAGAGGATTTTCTTAAGTAGGGGTTTCCACTGTTGTGGGGTTCTCCTGATCTTATTTGGTAATTTAAAAAAAAAAAAATAGATGTAAGGAGAAAATAGCATTCCCCATACGAAAAAAAGTTGTTTGGTAAATGAAAATATTTTTCATTTTCGAAAATATGCTATATTTTAAAACTTATTAACCAAAAGTAAGTAAAGGAAGAAGTCTATATTTTTCTAATAAAGATTTTTTTTAATTAAAGTATTTTTTATTATCTAAAATTAAGTTATATAGTAAATAGTTATTGCTATTATTTTTAAACTAGAATTTTTTATTCAATAAAAACCATTTAATTTATGGCCATATATCAAATGGTAAAATGTATTGGATAGAGTTCAATTTTTAAAATTATATAAATCTATAGAAACTTGTCATCTCATATGATTGAAAATATTATAGTTGTAATATTTTTTTTTTTTAAATACCTAATCAACTCGTGTGTAACAAAGACATTCACTTGCAATTAAGAAAAGAGAAGGAACAAGTGAAGAAAAAATCAGAATTTCAAAAGAGGTTTTTTCCCATATAAGGCAAATACCAAACAGGGGAAAATAAGAAGGGAACTCCTCATTTCCATCCCTTACCCCTCTTAGCCTACGTTTGGATGAGGGAAAAGCAGAGAGATTCAGGGGATTCTCCTCATTTCTTATGTTTGATATTTTCTAACCAATAGAAAAAGTAAGACCCACTTTATTCTCTATTTCCCTTCTCAGACTAAATTTGATTTCCTTTGGAGAGGGATGAGAAACCATGGCTTCCCCTTCTCTCTTTATTGCTTTCTTTAGTTATTTTCCCCTTCAATTGTCAAACAAACAAAAGAGAATCTCTCTATAAGAGAATCCCCTAATCAAGGAAATCCCTTATCCCCTCCATTTCCTTTCTCAAACTTAAATTTGGCTTCCCTTTGATAGGGAGGAGAAATCATGGTTTTCCCTTCTCTCTTTACTTCTTTCTTTATTTCTTTTCTCCTCATACATTTTCCCTTGAATTACCAAACAAATACAAGATAATGTCACATTAAGAGAAGCCCCTAATCAAGGAAACTCCTTATCCAAGGGAATCCCCCAAGAAATTTTCTCCTCATTCAAACATAGTCTTAACTAAATAAATCTTAAACACTTTAATGATATGTATCTTGTGGATAATGATACGTACACTATGAGTCTTCATTATGGTGCACCACCCTTAAAAGAAAAAGACCATTTTGCTGTCTCTTTTTTAAAGAGGGAAGAGAGAGAAGAAGAAAAGTAATAACAAAATGGTCTTCTCTTTTTAAAGGTAGTGCACTATGGTGAAAACTCATGGTGCACTTACCTATATCATGTACTTGACCCATTTATTAAATGAATTAACATAATCCAACTAAACTTAAATGAGTTGGCCCAGTCCCACTCATTTGTTAAGTGGATTAACTTCAGTGCAACTATAATTAAATAAGTTGATCCAACCAAGCCCATTTATAAAATGGGTTGAGCAAAAGAAGTCTCGACCCATTTAGTGAAGAGATTGACCGATTTAAGTAGATGGACAAACTTAAATGGGTCAACTCAAGTTGGCCCATTTATTAGAAGCTTAACCCAACATGTCTTTATATCAAACTTGATCCACTTATTAAATATGCTGACTTAACTCGAACAATCATAAATTGTACATTTCAAGCTTAAACGGGTTGACCCAACCTTTGGCCCATTTATTAAATTCTTAACACAATGACATTCGCACCTAATCCAAACCACTTGGTAAACAAGTTGACCCAACTCAATGATGAATTATCAAATGGCTTATGCTTGAAGTATATGGCCAACTAAATTTACCTAAATTGATTGTCCAGTCTAAGTTTTTTAACTTCTCAATTGTATGTTTTAGATTTTTAAAAATTTTAAACTTTTATAACTTTTAAAATCATTGTTTAATTTATCCAATTATAGTAATTTTTTATTAAACATGAAACTTTCTAACATATTCATCAACATCACTATTGATAAACTTTGATGCTAAATCTTCATTAAACATATACTACTAAAATCATCTTATGACTATCATTATTTTTATCCAACTATCTTATTATTGAGCTATTAGCTAATGTCATTGCAAATATCTAAAGTATCAACACTCCATGAAAAAAGAGGTGAGTCAGAGTAATATATCAATAAGAATTTGTTTAATTTGTAGAATGATTTCTACTCAATATAAATTAACTTAACCAATTTGGAAAAAGAAAATCTTCTCCCACCTAAATGGACTACAATTCAGGAGTCGCATATTCAAGTCTTAATAGTCACTCGGTGCCTAGAGTTTGCAGGAAGTTTCGTGCATCCAGAACACACAACGCCCTCATACTCATGAAGAGGTGGAGTTCTTAGGATTATCTCTCATTAAAAAAAGAATACAAACCATTTAAAAACCAAACAATTTATTATTTTTTTAAATGAAACCATATTTATATTAAAGACCCAACACTAGAAACCCTTGGCCTTCAGTTTCGGGCTTATAAGCCCCGCATGAGATCCAGGTTGCATTTGGATGGGGGATAATAGGGGTAATGGAGGATAACCCCCATTACCTCTCTTTGGTAACTAAGGGAAAGAGGTAAAAAATCAATTTTTTATCCCTCCTCCTCAACTTTTGAAAATCCTTTTCAAATGAGCTTTTTTCATATTACGTGAGGTAACCCTTGATACAAAATTTACCCCCATCCAAACGCAACCCCAATGTTTTGGATGAATGCCCAGCCATCCAAACTACAAAATATTACAAACCAAAACATAGATAGTGTCTAAATCATAAACATAAACAAGAAAAACAAGAATGGTAAAAGTGTACTTTCTTTGTTTTGACTCATTTTGGAGCACAATATTTTGATGTGGCAACTGCCAACATGACATATATTAGTGAAATAGTTAATCTTACCAATATAAAAAATAAAGAAAGTTGTAAATGATTAATAATCTAAAAATTACTTTCATTATACATTGCTAACCATTTGATATTGATGGTAAGAAACTTAATAATGTTGTAAAGACTTGCGTTTAATATAACAGTGAATATAATTAATAGAGTTAAATGTACAGTACGTAAATTGTATAACTTAAATTATTAATGAATATATTCAAAATATTATCTACTTATTAGAAGCCAATATTCATGTATCACTAAAAAATTAAAGTCATATGAAGACCAATAAACCTAAAGGTGAGATTATTATTGGCTCCAGAGTTATTTGATACATGAAGTTTGCGGGTTTCATGAGAATAGCTATAATGATTTAAAATAATAATATTTATCTTTGATAGATCAGTAGAAATTTTATGAGCAGAAGGAAGTTTATTGAACCAGTGTAAAGTGTAAATACGAATATTAATTGCATAGGTACTGTAAACAGGGGCAACCTAACTAATAAATGAATAAAGAAACAAAGAAATGGATAAAAAGTTTCATGCCTTCTGCTGTACTAAATATCAAACCAAAGCTCCTGTACCAAGTTTAATGGCCGGCTAAAAACTTTAATGCAATTACTTCAACCGGGTTCATTTATAGAAATATATGCATTTATGATTTTGTTTCAAATGCAATATGGAAATTTATGTTTTTTCTCGGTCTTTCTTCTTCAAACTTTCTTCAAGAAAGCTGGCTTTATAATCATTTTTTACGTCTTTTTTTAGATTATTCAGCTAAACTTTAAAGTACGTACAAGTCTCCTTATGTATATATAACAGATAATTTTGTATGAAGTTGTCTTTTGCAGTGGAGTGAGAATCGAACGCAAGACTTTAGCTTTTTAAGATAGGTTTTTAACCATCACTCCAATCCTTTTAGAATTTTGCTGATTTTATAAAAAAAATTAATACTTTGGAAAAAAAAATTAAGTAGAAAATTGGGAATTCTATTTTCTTTTAGCCTTAAAAAGTTTTGGGCTTTGGATAGATCAGTGGTAAGAAATTTTCTAAAAAGAGGTTTCAAAAAAAAAAAAAAATCAATAAGAGAAAGTGATGGTATTTGACTATTTTCCTTTTTAATTTTTTACTAGATAAATTACTTAGAAAGAGAATTCTTTTGAGGGGTGATTTACATGGCGAAGTTGTAGGAGTTATCATCTTTGTAACATTATTTTAAAAACTCACTCAACCAAGCGGTTCAACCCGGTTCAACCTTGACCCATTTTAAGTTCTATCGCTCTTTTACTGAAATAAGGTAATAAGGATTCTTAAGAGAAGATAAAAAGGAAACATGATTAGAATTGGGAAGATCAGGATGGAAGGTAATGTTGGGTCAGCAAGGCCCAAGACCAACCTGAATTTAAATTGGACGCTATTATTTTAACCTAAAGTTGGGCCTGGGTCTTAGCCCAAGTAGATGGAGGTTCAAATTTTTGGGACGGGTCGAGTTTGTACATGATGGGCTGGACCTAACTGTCACTCCTAGACTAGATTCATCTGGATAACAATTTCTTACTTTTCAGTCCATAAAGGGCGCACGATTGATGAACTACTTCTGCCCTACCTTAAATTAGCATGTCAACTGACTAGGTGGAGTTGGCCTATGCCCAGCCCATAAAATTGAGGCTTTCATTTTGGGCCCATCCATGTGTTACTAATTCAATTATCATATTCGTAATCATATTTATGCCGCCATAGTTCGAAAAATCAAAACTGGGACTTTACTTAAAATCCTGAGAAATTTGGACAAGTTTTCCAACTTTATTTGAAAAGATTCGGTATAATTCATTGACTTGCTCAACTCATAATCTTATTGAGGCAAGTCAACTCGAATCAATTGGCCACCAAAGTCTTTATTTATTTATTTTGAGTTCTAAACAATCGCCTAACAGACCCTAGCAAGAAATTCTAAGCTTGGGCCTGGAAGTATTAACTAATTTGCTAATTACTAATTAAACGTGCATCATTCTATCTAGTTTCGTTTTAACTTTTAAGCATTAATTTAAAGTCGCACTAATTTAGGCATGTAGTAGACTAGGTTCATCAGTGAAAATGATTTTTAGGGCTTATTCCCCATATTAGTTATTCTCACCCACATCATTTGGATGATGTGTCAATGTGCAACACAGTTTTGGGGACCCTATCCATCTATGAATAATTAATTATGTCTATCAATATTATCGTCAGGTATCATCATCATTAAAATCATTTATCTCTTATGTTTGTTAATAGATGCCTTTAAAAATTAAAACTATAGCGTTCTTAGATCAAGATTTGGAATCACGAGATAATTAGAAAAGAAGCTATTAAAGTTAAGTAAGCTGGGTGGAGAGTTGACCCTTTTTTATTAAGTGGGCTTGGGCCATCATCTCAGAGTTGAATGTTCAGTCCAAACTCGAAGCCCATCTTGAAATCTGAATAGTCTAATGGGTTTCAAATGGGCCGGTCTCATGCTTCTTCCATCCAACCGTTTACTTAATACGGAATGTGCAAGGCAAAATCCTAAACTAGTATTACCATCCACAACTAGACAAGGAATCTATGGAATAGAATAGTGATGGGACCCGTTGATATAGTTTTTCTCTTCAATATGTGACGGGTCAAAATTCACCTTGATCAGATTGATCAAATCATACTTTTAAATCTCTAAAATTTTAATTGTTTAATTTTTTTTTTTTAATCTCTAATCTTTGTAGCATTTAAAAAAGATAGACTTGATCAATTCAATTAAAATCATTTTTGACCGACTATATTAAAAAAGAAAAAGGAACATTTTAATAGACTCATTACCACCTCATTTCATGGGTCCCACATACAGATAGGCTGAAGTTCAATATCATTTGTCATTTCTCAGATATTTAAGGGGTCTGATGTGGGCATTTAAGTGTTTGTCTAAAAATATTGCTAGTACTGAAATTGAAAGTTAGAACAAAAATTATTTATTAGAAATTAAAGAATTGGGCCAATGTGCTGAAATATGAGTCAGAACTTTTCGACCCATTAATAACCGGCCCAAAATTTTATATTTGGCCTTATATTTAAAACTTTGACAGATACCCATTGGGTGACCAGTCCTTTTCCAACCATATATGACTGTAGAAAATTGATAAATATAGAAAATGTCATCCATTTTCTCTATTTTTACCTGTTTCTTTATCTTTTTACTGTATTGGCCGGCATTTGATAGCAGTGATACAGACATTCAGATCCACTTTTTCTACAATGGAAGTTTTTATTATTGTTTTTTATGGACATTTATTGATAGATTGAAATTGAAAAGCCCAGATTCATTGAGGAGTTCACGTATTGGAGAGAATAAAGAGAAATTATTCAATGTGAATTAGTTCTCAAAAATCAGTGTGCATTTTAGGAACCCGCTTCAGAGGTGAGAGTTTTGAATTCAATTTCTACTTCATCTTAAAGGGTCACTCTCTTTAGAGTTATTCGGTATGTATGAGTAAAGAAGCTTACACATACCTCGAAGATTAGTCGTGTTATTCTAAGAGACCTGGACATCCTGGTCATAAAAAAAATAGTGTGAATTTTTAGGTAGTGATTTCTGCACCGTGATTTTTCTCATGGTGCATAGTACTTTAAAAGAAATTTCAATTTTAGCATTTACTTTCCTCTTTCCCTCTCTTTTCTTATTTTTCAAAAGTAAAGCCAGAATTGAAAATTTCATTTAAGTTTAGTGTACCATGAGAAAACTCATATTACAAAACTCGCTACCTGAATTTTTAATCAAACTTTTTGGATAAATATAAAATAATCAAGCCTTTACTTTTAATTTTTTTTTTTATTTACGTGTAGAAAATCACAGGATATCCAACGTAAAATTCCACGAGTGAGCCCACTACCACTAGGGCATATCAAGGATTAGACCATAGGGTTCAAACCTACAACCTCCTGCTGAGGTAGGAGGCAACCAATTGAGTTACACCATGTGCGTAACAATTCAATTTAAAAACTATAGGGTGTAGCTCAACTGATAATCTCCTACTTCAAAAAGCAGAAGGTGAATAGGTTTGAATCCCCATAGTCTCACATGATGTGCTATAAGGCAGTGAATATTATCCTTGAGATTTTATATTTTTAAATTGGATTTTCCCAATTTCTCATACATAAATTAAAAGGAAAAAAAAAGTTATTTTTAAAAGTTTACAATAACAAATCGTTGTGCATTGATCAGCATCGGATAATTTCTCTAAAATAATGATATTGATCAGAAGCCAGTGGTATGCAGTTTAAGGATTTTGAAATTGAATGATTTGGTTCTGTCAATAATTTCCATTATATTGAATTTAGACCAATAGCTTTCTTTTGCAGGACTATTGAAGGCCTCAAAGCCATCAATATGATGAACATACAGTCAACATACTTTCTTAAAGGTCCCATTAATGGAGAAATATTGTTTGCTCAAAAAAGGAAGCACAGCAAAGGGTCACATAGAGATAATGGAAAATGACAAATATTGGGTAGATAAACTCATTAACCAAAGTTTTTTTCTTTTTTTTTTTTGGAAATTCTATATAAAGAGTTGGGCCCATCATGTCATGGTTGACCTACAGCTGTCCAATCTATTAAAATTTCAGACAATTCATTTCAGATTAGGAATCTAAGCACCACATTCAAATCCATGTAATAAAATAAGGCATCCAATTGGAATTTTCAATTTTCTTGATGTTGATAGCTCAGCCTCGAAGGGGCCAACATGGCCTTTTTCATAAATAAAAAAAAAAAAAATTAGGGGTTTGAATTAGTAGTTTTGAATTTTTTATTTTGAATATTATTTTTATATTGGGTATTAAGAATCAAATATATTTCATCCGATATGTAAGCAATTTGTCTAGTATTGCCTCATATTCTTGTGTATTATAAGAATATAAAATTTGAGAAATGACCAAAACATTTAAAAAATTGAAAAGAAATGGCTGAAACTTCTTGCATTTTTGTCTATTTAGACACCCCACAAACCAAGACAATGGGATTAATTTATGATTCTTTTGGAAAAAAAAATGGTGAAATAGTCAATAGAGTGCAAGTTGGATTAGGTAAACACTGAATGGACATAGCTCAACTTAAAAATAGTTAGAGTCAGGCCGAGTCAGATCAAATATCATTGGGTTTAGAATTAAGAAATTTTGAAAACTCGAGATATTACTAGGTCAGAAATTCGGATTGGGTCAGGTTGAATAACTCAGGTCGGGTCCAATTCAATAATTTTTTATATATGTTGGGTTAAATTGGGTTTATTGAAATCTGACCCGAGTTGACCTGAGTTTTAGCCCTATCACTGCGTTTAGATTCAGGTCCATTCCAAATTTTCTTTTTTTTTTAAAAAAAAAATCACTAATATTGACCGTTATCGGCAATATATATCGACCGATATCAGTACTATATATCACCGATATATAAAGGTTTAAAAAATGATATATATTGGATCGTATCAGCTGATATTATCACTCTGCTTTGACTAATTTAAAAAGTTTATGCTTATATATGAAATTCAAAAAAAAAAAAAAAACACATTGATTAAATTAATGAAGTCAAATTTTTTAATATTTTTTCAAATTTTGTTTATTTTAAATTATTTTTTAAGTTGACATAAAAGATTAAAAATATTAGAGTATTTTGTTTTTATAAAATGTGAAGTATACGTTCAGATTATGTAACTATAGTTTTAATGTTTTATATAAAAAAATTGACAATATATAAAGGTGCAATCTGGCAAGCGAGATGAGTTCAGAATCTCAACATTTAAATCATTTTGTCGTTTACACAACATTTAGTGCTTAACCTTTTTTCAGCATTTTCCTCATTTTTATGTCAATATCAGTCAGATATTTTCAACTCATAAAATTTAAATTTAATTTTTTTTATTTTTAAATGATTCTATCACAAATTTTCAATTATTAACGAGACAAAAATGTGATAAATCACTCTAATTTAACAAATCTAATTTAGAATTTTTATTTCTATTTTTAATCCTTTTTGTTAATTTTCTCAATTTATGCATTAAATCCTTTTTGCTTTAGCCATTTTTTCACAAATTTATACACTTTTAATTATGGACAAGACAAAAGCTATAATCAATCAACTCAGACATCTAATCTTAAAAATGTTTATTTCTATTTTCATCATTTTTGCCCAAATTTCTAATTTTTCAAGCCTCCATAAAATTATCTCAACCGCAAGAATTAAATGAATGACCATCATTCATTTGACAGTCACCTAAAATCGTCTCTCTTAACATTGACCGGTGTTTTCATGTGCTACTTACACAACCCTATTTTATTCAACATTTATAACTATTTAACTAGATTAACTATTATGATTGAAATTCTCTATGAGTTTGGAATGATTTATTTCATTGAAGCTATTATTATCTCGAGCCGGGTAATAATCTCCGATACGATCTCAGTTTTTAAAACCTTGATATCTCGGCCGATATGATATATATCAGCGAGATTACCTTTATCGGCCGGTATCCGATATATATCGATGATATCAGCCGATAAAAGTAGTTTTTTTTTGAAAAAAAAAAAAGAGAAATTTCTCGACCGTTAGTGAGATTTATACCCTTAATCTAGGGCAATTGCATACATATTTTTTGAGTAAAGTTGAGATATGAGGTGTTTTTTTTTTGTTGAAATTTATTTGTTTCTAATTTTTTTATATTTTCTCTAATAGAAATTGTACTAAAATAAATCCACACACATATAGTTCACTTGGTCTAAATTTCTAATATTATACTAGAGATTTTAGGTTCAACTCCTCTTTGACTTACCTATACATGAGGCATGCGGGTGGTTTCGTACATCTGCAGGATTAATCTCACCTCTAATATAGAGTAGTGATACCCATGTTATCAAAAAAAAAATCTTGAATTATATTTATTTTACTATTGATTCAATTATAAAGTAAGGAGCGAGAATTTTGAGTGAAGAGAAAGGCGGAAAATGTATTTTAAAGTAGCAAGCATGATGAAGAATGGAGTTTATAAAGTAAAATGCAATTTGATTTATCTTTTTATATAGACAAATATGAAAGTTTCTTGGGTATAAAAAATAGGTATATGTACCTTGACCAAAAAAGCTTAAAAAAATACTTGAATTTTTTGAAAAAGCAGAAAGATTTAACAATCCATAATGCGTGCAAGTGAAAAAAATTTAACAATCCATGGTACCCTTAACTTCAAATCAATTTGGGCCATTGATTTTTTTTGTTTTTTCAATGAGCGAGCTGTCTAGGACCTCTTAGAGCACCTGATTAGTCTCAAGACGTGTGCAAGTTCCCTATATACAGTTAATAAAACTACATAGAATAACCCTTTGAGGGCCAGTGATCGTCCCACATGCATTTTGTGTTTAGCGACATGAGTTTTAGTGTATTCCCAATTTTACCCTTTGCATGAACAGTAAAATTCAATGGGCTGATTTTTATTGTTCATGTGAATTTCCACTAGTCGAATTTCACTGTTCATGAATTTTGGCAAGCCGAATTACATTGTTCTTGAATTTTGGCGAGCCGATTTGCACTGTTCATGAATTTTGGTGAGCTGACTTATAATTTTGGCGAGCCGATTTGCATTATTTATGAATTTTGGCTAGCCGACTTGCAATTTCGGCCAATCGATTGCACTATTCATGAATTTTTGGCATTTTTTTTCTTCGGTATGACAGATAGAGGGCAAATTAAACATCACAGTAAAACTCGTGTCTATATACACAAAATGCCCGTGTGACGATCTCTTACTTCCTTTCAATATTTAAATTTTCATATGAGTTCATCCCTACTTTACAAGTCACGTCCTTTTTCTTCTCCTTCTTTTCTTTCCTTTTCTTTCTTTCCCTTTTCTTTTCTTTTTCGTTCTCGTTTATAAATACATGGAATAGGTCTTCAATTAGAGCAATACAATTGAATGTAATAAAAGATTTTAAGTTTATTTTCTTCCGATGTTTGAGATCCTCTCTCTCCCTTGTTATTTATTTTATTTTATTTTTTATTTGATTAAATAAAATAAATTATTTCCTTAATTTTTGAGTGGTATTGTTTGATCTTTTGAAATTTCTGGTTTCAGTTTCTGATCTTGGGCATCTCATTAATTCTACCATTAAGAATTAATTTGAGATTTAGATGAAATTCAATAAATTTAGAATTTCATCTAAACCATATTTTCAATGATTTGTTGAAGTTATTTTTAGCACACATCTTATACAAATTCAGATCTTTCAAACTAATTGATCCTCGTCATTCAAAATAAGCTATTAAAAATATACTTCTCTAAATTGACAACAAAATAATTCATAATTGATAATTTCTCATAGTTTGGTCAGTCAATTTTGTTAAGAAAGATGATGTAAATAAAATACTAAATTACAATTAAATTATTTTAATTTCTCTACATTTCATTGTTGTATATCTTCCTTTGTAGATGCCTTAGAGTGTAGGTCATATGATGATGCTATGGATATTAAAATTTAAGAGACTGCTACGAAAGAGATTTTTTTTTTTTGAATTTACGTGGAAATCGAGTGTGAAACCTCCACGGATAATACCCAGTGACCTACTGCCCTTAAGAATTTTTTTCCTTAAAGAAGATTTAAACATGATCATAAGAGATAATTTAATATCTAGGTCGAAAATTTCGAATTTTCAAATAAATAAAAAAAAGGAAATAAAATGAAACAAAGGAAAGGTCAGGTCATTCACCAACCATGCTAGGTTAGGCTAAGCTAGCCAAATCTTTCCAAATTTGCAGTGACTCCAATGTGCAACACAATTTTAAGTATCATACAACATCATTTCAAATTATTGCTATTTATGATAAATGAATTAAAATTTTAATCTCCAATCAGTACATATAGAATCTTAAAAGACCCCATATTATTAAAGATTGTACTTTTGTATGTGATGAACAATATGATACATACATATGAACTTCTATATGACAAGTAACGTCCCCTTGTATTCTAGATTAGGAAAAAAAAATTGAGTTCCAAACATATATTTAATGTTTTGAAATTTTAGGTCTTATTTGACATCTACAATGATAAGAAATTATTGAGAATTAAAATGGTTCTAAAAGAGTCTATTTGTTTGATGAAAATAATAGTTCTGATAAATAATATGAGAATGACTTTAAATTTCTAAGTCCAGTTTGACTCAAATTCTATACGGGTTTTTTCCTAATCTGACTCAAGCCTTATTTTACAAATATATAACTCAGCTATTGATTTCTCAGATTGGGTCACACAGGTCGAGTTAAAATCCATTTCAAGTTTCATCCCTAATCTTGAATATTAACATTGAAATCAAGGTATGAATCATGCCACCTACCAAAATAATGACATCTCTATTAAAAAATTCCAAACATGTCCCTTGCGCCAGATTTTGTCCCAGCCGACAGATTAGGCAATGAGATTTAAGATTAGTCTAAGCCCCTAAATTCAACCCAATTATTATATTTCCCATCCCAACTTTAGTCTAGGTTTTACATTATATTCCTCTTATATTTTAAGATGGGTCTATGAAAAATATTTATATTTGAATCTTGAGTCCATAAAAATATTTTGATCAGATGAAAATTCTCAAACTTTAATTACTGAAAATAATTAAAAAAATTAGTTTAATTGATCTAAATAATTTGATGTTTTTATATGAGAATTATATTAGTGTATGTGGTTTTAGTCCAGAGGATGTGAATTATATGTGTACATGACGCAAAGAGATGTTATGATTCTGTATCTAATCACTTTTGCAGCTTTATTTATATGTTTTTTGCTTTATTTTTTCTTTATCTCACACTTTAGCTCCCATGTGATATTAAAATGAGTAGAAAATTGGAATAAAATCAAAAGAGGGCAGGCATGCTTGGAAATATTTTTAATTATAGCTTTTTATATGAGAGCCAACTAGAAATTAGCCCACTGAAAGATGAATTTTTATATTTGGATTTTCTCCTACCAATGCATTATTGGAATCCCAAATAATATTTTTAATTTTCTTATGTAAATGAGTTGTTATCCAAACCCCTAAAACCCACATGATCATCATCAATGGAATCTGCTCCTTTTTGAAATTGAAACTCTCTTTTTCTCTTTCTTCCCAATATTAGAATAGAATATTTGCTAGAGAAATAAAAAATTAAAATTTAAAGCATAAGAGAAGAGTCTATGTCTCTTAAAAAAAGGCAGTTTCTTTTCTTTTGGGGGGGAAATGATTCAGTGGAGTCAAGTCTACTATCATCTACTACAAGTATCCATCAATTGATTTCTTTATCTGCATCAAACATGTGAGACATTTTTATGATGATCCAGACCGTCTATTGTGCAAGATCCACCGTTGATTAGTCTTAAAATAGAAATTACTTGTGTTGGGAGTTAATTTATTGTCCTTACCTAAAAGTGGACATTGGATCTGACTACCCACCCAATGTGCTCCACCTTTGATCATCTATGGTTTAATCTTTATAACATGGGGTACTTAGTCCAATGAACACGGTTGGCTCACTTGATTTATGTACCAAGATAAGTGGCTCTGATGATAAATATTGAGTTTAGAAATCTCGACAAGTAGTTTAATATTATATTTAAATTCAAGTGAATTTTAATAAATCCAATTCAACTCCTATAAAAGTTATTGAGCACAACCTGAATTGTTAGTTCGAATTGCTCAACCCGACTCGACCCGACCTGATTTGTTAGCTCAACCTAACCTGAGTTGCTGGCCTTACTCGGACCTGAGTTGTTGGTCAGACAGGCCAACCCGTTTTGGCCCAAATTTGATGAAAAAGAAAAATCAGCAGCAGGTTTTTTATATTTTCTGAAACTCAGGTTAGATCGAGTCAATTTGGGACGCGTCAGATAGATTTTAAATTTTTGAGTCCAACCCGATGCAACCCTAAATTCACAAGTATATAATCCAACCCACTAATTTCTCGAATTAGATCATGAGGGTCAGGTTAAAACTCGACTCAAGTTTCACCCCTAATCATATCAAAGGTCTTAGGTTTGACTTTTCTCATACTTACTTTGATACAAGGAGTTTATGGATGACTATATTCATGTATGCCTTAGGCTCATTTTGAATATGGTGTGAGAATTTTTATAGGAAAAAGATAGTTGCTCTTGTAGAGATGGTAGAAATCATCTCTCTTAAAAAAAATTAGAAATTATCTTTAAAAAGTATTGGTTGATATTTCAAAAATTGCTAACCACAGTATTGAATGTGCCCAAGAATCAAGGTTGTCACGTGATTTGTGATGAAAGGTCCACCTTTTGTTTATCCAAACTATTTATCCTAATAGTGTGTTTATCTTTCGATTTAAATAGACAATTGTTATAATTTAAAGTTTGTAAAAGGTCAAAAAATCAATTAATTTTTTATTACTGTATTTTGAATTGTGATTTTTAGATAAAACTTAAAGAAACTCAAGAAAAATTGGACAAATTGCTCAATTGTAGGCATGCAACCTAGGCGAGTAGATCGAGTTGAGAGCTAACCCTAATCGGTACATATTAAATTTGGATTAAGTACTTTTTAAGACAATCAATATTTCGTCCATCTTCTAGCCTGCCAATAATCCAATCTTTTTTTGAAACTCTTAACACATTTTAATTCGGGCTAAGCAATTCAGGTAGGGTTAAATTAACCGCAAGTCAGACTATGTAATTAAGTAGCCAATTGAGTCTACGTAGGTTATGTTGGCATGTTTCAAACAAGGTGGCATTCATGAAAATAAGTCTCTGTCATCAGAATCAAGTAGGGCTGCAACTCGGGTCGGGTTTTGGCCCGACCTGCATGACCCGACCAGGTAAATCATCCGGGTTGGGTCGAGAATTTCGTGTCAGCAGGTCGGGTCAGGTTGAGAAGACAAAAAACCGTATGAAATTTGGATCGGGTCAAGTTGAGGATTTTACAAGTTAACCCGACCCGACTCGACGCCGCTAAAATTAGGTTAGAATGGATTTAGAATGCAGGTGGGGTTAGAATTTGGGTTGATTGGGTTAGAATTCGGGTCGGGTTGGGTTGTGAACTTTGAGTTAAGAATTCAGTCTGGTTAGGTCGGATTCCATATATATCAACTCGGGTCGGGTTGGATTTTAAGGAACCCGACCCTCCCGACCCGAGTTGCAGCCCAATCAGAATGTAATCACCGAAAGGAAATAGATCTCTAAAAATCATCAAATAAACAAATAGAAATAAGATAATATATTAATAAAATATAATTCAGCTTATTTGGGTGATTTCAGTTATGTAAAGTAAACCTAGTGCGGATCAAGTTCTTTTAACATGAACTCATATTTCAAATAAATCTGGTTAGCCCGCCATATTTAATTTAAATTAATTCAAATCCAAGTTACACCCCTGCTCAACTCAAGTAGGTTTAACTTTTTGCATTTTTAACTATTAAATTAATATTTGGATAAATAGATGAAACACACATCTACATGTGGTTAATTCTATTTAAATTTGAGGGTTTAGACCTATGGATATCACATGGTTAAAAGAAATAAACAAATAAAGTAATGTTGTTTGACCTTGACCATGGACATGTCACATGTGCCATGGTCTTCTAATGGTCAGTTTTGGTTGCAAGCAAATGGATGGCAACAGTGCCTCAAATTCTACACACATTAATTTTCATATTATGGTATTATGGCCTGTCCATATTTCCAAAGTAGGGTCTGTAGAAAAGCAATTTGAAGAGATCAGAAATTTTCAGAAATTTTTGCCCATATTTTTTAAATTTTGCCTATATATTTAAATTTTATCTGAATTTTTTTCAAAGTAAAAATTGAAGAATGTTCAGGTCGTTTGGAGTATCCGACTAATTCTCGGAACATCTACAAGCCTCCTTACTCATATACACTAAGTGTAATGGCCCTTTAGAGTAGAGTAGGACTCGAACTTAGAATTTTTACTTTTGAGACAGATTTTTTATCATCATTTCAACCCTTTTGAGTTATCCAAATTTTTTTTACTCACATTATGAATGGATTTCAAACTTGGCCTATGATTTTTACATGAGTGAAATTTACCTTTCAATCCACATTGGATGACATGGGGCTGAATGGGTATTACTTGGTTGACAAATTTTAGAAAATTAATTATGTTTTAATAATCAGTGATAAATGTAGGCTCACAGAGTATATGTCCAAAAAAAATCAAATTCTCTCAAATTAATTTACATAATTAGATGCATATTGTGAGTGATGAGTCAAACCATTGATGAGTTGAGTTCTCCGGTTTTCAATCTAAACTGAGTAGAAGGGAAAAAATTATAGAAGAGAGAAAAGAAAAATATGGTATATATAGAACAATACAATTGTACAAGGATATCGGTCGATAAAAGTGGATTTAAAAAAAAAAAAAAAAGGAGAGAGAAATTTCTCGGCCGAGATGTTGGCCGATATCCGAATACCGACAGATATCGGATATCGGCCAATATCTCGACCGATACCGAGATTTATACCCCTGCTGATAATAATAGAGGAACTCCATTTTTTATAATTGGAGGTATTTTTTAATTGAATTAAAATACTCTCTTCCTCTTTAATATGGTCTCTCTTGCTCTACACCATGATTTTTTAAGCTCAAATAACCAATCATGTGGTTATTGTTGTCACTCAATTTTAATTAGATAAATTAATTATAAATTTAAGTTCAATAATTCTATAAAATCCATTAAGTGATTGCTAATATGAGAATTTAAATAAATTAGTGTCATTAAACATATATCACCAACAAAATAAAATAAATGACAGAAGATGAGCAACCTATCAGCCAGGGGTTAAGATATCGGTCGATACAAAACGTATCGCCCGATATGATACGGGTTTTCAGTGCCTTATCATATCGGTCGATACGTATTGTATCGGCCGTACACGATAGTTCTAGGCCGATATGGCCGATATATCGGTCCGATATCGGCTGATATTCATAATATCGGTCTTTTTTTAAAAAAAAAAATCACAATGGTGGTGGGCCCGAGTTGATATCTCGGCCGATATGTTCGTTTTCAATTTCTTTTTTTAAAAAAGCTTCCTTTTGGATTTTTATTTATTTTTTAATTCAAAAAAAATAAAATAATAAAAAATACCAATATTTAAAAAAAAAACACAAAAGAGGAGAGATCTCGGCCGATATTTGCATATCAGCCGATATCTCAGCCCGGGCGAAATTTTTCACCCCTGCTATCAGCTGTCTAATAGATAAAAGATTTAAATGAAACTTGCTTCTAATAATCACCATATTAATATACTTTAATTTGATAAGTCCAGTGTGTCTCATAGAGTATTATATTAAAATTAAATTAAAAATTAAAAATGAATCATGACCTCAAATTAAAATTGAAACTGAAGGACGAGTAATCATTTTAAAGAACTTCACATGCATTTTGTTTTTATAGGAGCAGTTTGATAATTGATGGAAAAACCATACTTTTAGAAAGTGATATGATGATCTTGCCATCAAGGGTTAAGAACATAGTCCGGCAATATTCCATTTTCTGTTTTTTTTTTTTTTAAAAAAAAACTATTCAAAATATGAGAAATTAAGAAAAATAGGAAACTTAGCGTGCGCATATTTTTGTTAAAAATAACAATCATTTTCATGGAGTATTAAACCATTGAAAGTCAAAATTTTGATATAAATAAAATATGTCCTAAAATTTAAAAAATGTCTACAAATTTTTAGAAAATAGAAAATCAACATGATGAAACACCTAATATAAAATTTGTGTTCTCAAGTATTTCCCAGTTACATGTATTTTCTATTACCATTCATAAATTTTTTATTGTAAAAATTTTTAAATTTCATAAAAATATTGGAATATTAGAAAAATCATACAAGTACCCTAAAAACTATATCAATCACCTTAAAGACCCTTCATTTAAATCTAAAAACACTTGTATATCATTTCATTTATTTTTTCTACAATAAACTAAAAAAATGGAAAGTATCTTAAAAAACCCAATTTTCATTACATTTTTAGAAAAATCTTCAAAAATCACACACACACCCTACAAATTATGTCAATCACATTAACAAATGTCCATTGAATTCCATAAGCACTGAATATTATTTTGTTGAATTATTTTCACAAAAAAACTCCTAATTTTATATTATCTTAGAGCCTAATTCAAAAAAAAAATTGATGAAAACAACTCAAAATTGTCAAAATTTAAGAGAAAAAAAGTTTTGAATTGACAAGTACCTTTCACACTAGAAGAATTTACTTTAAAACCTTCTTAAAATCACATCTAATGCAAGCTTCAACTTTAAAAATGATAGAAATGGTTTTTTTGAAAAAAAAACTAAAAAATATGCATCGACCATTACTGTACAATAGGGATACCAGCCAATAGGGATACCAGCCGATATCTATCACTCACTTTATCGGCCGATACTATAATTGTACGGCTGATGAGATATGTATCGTTAGCAAAAAAAAGTATCCTTGTCTGAGACTAATAAAAGTAAGCTTAAAGACATGTTTAGATCAGAGTTAAAAACTTAAAATTTAGATTCGACTCAAATTGTTATCAAATTAAATAACTTAAATGATCATAGACTCAATTGAGTCAAAATTTTATTGAATTGTGTCAACTCACCGGTTTCTTTCTTCTTAAAATATAGTTTGGATTCTTTACTTTTTGTCAATACGTTGCAGGATCAATTATTTTTGAACTTTTATATCAATAGTCATGTAGTTGATTTAAAACCAACATATAATTTAAATTGAGTCATAATAATCACATGACCCAATTATTTCAGCTCAACACATCCTTCCAAGTTCCAAGAAGTTGAAAAAAACAAAGGGTGGTATGGAGAAAGAGACATCACTAAATAAATAGAGAGTATTTTGATCACATTAGAAGGAAGTGCTTCTAATAATAATAAAAAATAGAGGTACTTTTATCACTACCCTTAAAAATTAAATATTTAATTTTCTAATTTGATGTAAAATCATATGAAGAGTTGATATTGGAAATAATAAATATTAAGCCTATAATCCCTACTTAGAAACTTAAAATTAGGCTCGGCATTTACACATTCGGAAAAACTGTCTCTATACATCCGATTTTGTATTCGGATGGCAAATTACCACGATACCCCTGCATTTTCATTCGTTAGAACGAATGTCCAGTTCATTTTTGCATTCGTTCAAATGAATACATGTATACCCCCGCAATTTTGATTCGTTCGAACGAATGTCCCATATAAATTTAATTCATTCGAATGAATCGAGTGAACAGTAAGGCGCGTTACTGTTCACACGTTCATTTGAATGAACAGATGGAAATGAATCGAGTGAACAGTAACGTGCATTAGTGTTCACTCGATTCATTCGAATGAATTGATTTTCTTTAAAATTTTAAAGTTATTTTTTAAGCATTGTGTATTTTTAAAATTTCTCAAATTAAATATCCGGACTAATTACGATAATCTGATAAAAATACTTTAAGACATTAAGGTCTTTTGACACTCCTAAATATTTAAAACACAGTATTTTACAAATAAGAGTTTCCCTAGGTTGTGCCGAAAACACATTTAGGAGTATTAAAAGACCTTTAAGTCTCAAAGTATTTTTATCAGGTTATCGTAATTAGTCCGAATATTCAATTTGAGAAATTTTGAAAATACACAGTGCTTAAAAAATAACTTTAAAGTTTTAAAGGAGATTTTATTATTTAATACACTATGCATTACTGTAGCATATGGACGATAGACCATTATTTTTTAAACATTGTATATTTTCAAAATTTCTCAAATTGAATATCCGGACTAATTACGATAACCTAATAAAAATACTTTAAGACTTTAAGGTCTTTTGATACTCCTAAATATGTTTTCGGCACAGTCTAGGGATACCCTTATTTATAAAACACTGTGTTTTAAACATTTGAGAGTGTCAAAAGACCTTAAAGTCTTAAAGTATTTTTATCAGATTATCGTAATTAGTCTGGATATTCAATTTGAGAAATTTTAAAAATACACAATGCTTAAAAAATAACTTTAAAATTTTAAAGAAAATCAATTCATTCGAATGAATAGAGTGATTCATTCCATCGGTTCATTCGAATGAACGGGTGAACAGTAACAAGCGTTATTGTTCACTTGATTAATTCGAATGAATTAAATTTATACGGGGCATTCGTTCGAACGAATCAAAATTGTGGGAGTATGTATGTATTCATTCAAACGAATGCCAAAATGAAATAGGCATTCATTCGAACGAATAAAAATGCAAAGGTATCTTGGTAATTTACCACCTGAATATGGAATCGGGTATGTAGAGATAATTTTTCCAGATGTGTAAATGACGAGCCTAAAATTATGTATATAATCAATCTCAATCACATGTTTTGGAATTGTCAAATTGTGTAGGGGATAGAGATGTGGCGAGTGGGGAGAGTTGATAGTGTATACTAATTTCCCTACTCTTTGATGGAGAACTCAATTCACTCTATTTTGGAGTGAGTTTCTTGGGTGGAGAATCTATAAATTAACAATCCGAACAAGGTGAATTTAGATTTTTAGACCGAGTTCAACTTCTCGACCTCAACTCACCTTGATAAACACAACCCATTTATTTGTTTAAAGATAAACACTTGGATCTAATCGTATCCAAATTCAATAACTACTGACCCGAATGGCAAATTATGTAAATAATATATCTATTGTTATTTGTTAAGTCGTATGAGAAAGAGACTTTAAATTTAGCCTCATATGTACTAGCCATATTACCTATCAAATTTAAAAATTTGGAGATAGTATGATTAGTATCACAATTCACAAAGTGAAATATAATTGGACTTCACCATTTGAGTTGTAGGTTTTATTATCTATTTTGGTATTTTTCACATATTTTTTTTCATATGGGTTTAGAGTATCTTTTTAAAATATTGTTCTTACTTTTCATTTTCACTAATTATACACTTTTATGGGCTTTATGTTCTTGTTTGGTATTGGAGCTTGACTACTAAATTAATTTGATTTCCATTTTGTCAAGAAGAATGTCAAGGATATTTGATTTATGTCTTTGAAATTGTGATGCCCAATAATCAATGTTCAAATGATTAGATAGGGCATAAAGTACCTAAGTCCAAAATTCTATATTTATCCAACTCATCTTTCATGATAAAAAGTGGGCCCTCTAACATAGCTGTCAAAAAATTCAAATGTAAAGTTGATTTGATTTAGAGTGATCATTTAGATACCTCACTTTTCTTATAAGAGACACTCCATTTTAAAATTTTGTATGAAAATTATCATTTTACCCCTCAATTTTTTAAAAAGATGATTTCTCTACACAAAACTGAGGAGCAAAATGGTAATTTCACATAATTTTTTTGAAATGTAGTGTCTCTTAAAAGAAAAGTGGAGTGTCTAAATGACTATCCTTGATTTATATATTAGGCTTGCAACAGTTTGAGTGATATACCTATTTTATCAAAATAATTGAAATTATATAAGATGCCTTAGTACATTTTTTTAATGATAGAGGAGGGAACCTCGAGTACAGTTCCACTAAATCTTCCTTCTGATGACATTCCACATACTCACAGTATTATGTCATGGGGATTCAAACTCACACCATCCGATCTCTTGAGACGTAATGTTACTAACTGAACTATCCCATATAGAATATACCTTAGTACACTTTAATTAATTAAACAAAAATAAAATTAACTTTAATATGACATTCTAAAAAAAATTAAATAAACATAAATTCAAGTTTCTTGAATTTATGAGCCTATTACAAATTATACTATGCATTATCTAACATTTAACTTATTTGGACTACACCAAATTTATTAATATAAATATTTATTTAATTATTTAATTTAAATATTAAAATTAAAAACTAAGATAATTCAGTTAAGCTAATTTGGACAAACATTATTCGTATGATGTACATCCATTACTGTAGCGTATAGACCTCCTCTAATCAAATGCCACGTGTCATTCGATATCTCGCAGGATTGGTCTCGTAACGGGTTGTAGTACAAAACGGACAATAAGAATGGAGATTTGGCCAGTTTCGGGTCAGTAGCGGTCCGTCAACGGTCTTCCGACAGCTTTTAAACCAGTGTCCGCTTTAGCAGAGAGGGGTATTTTTGCAATTTCAAAAAATAATAAAAAAAGAGGGTTATTTTTTTTCTTTTTCTAGTTTTCTTAATCTAAAAAACCGGACTTGAAATTGAAGTTAGAGAAATTAGAAATGTAGGGTTTCGGGATTTGAACCATTTCCTTAATATAATAAGCAATTTTTTATCCCACTTTTAACTTTTACAGCACTGCATCAGTTGACCGGATTAGATAATCCATATAGGCGGTTTTGGAGCTTCTAATACCACTTATCTTTCCAACCTTGTTTGGGTCTAGGACTTAATTACCAATATGCCCTTGCATGACACACAATTCCCTTATTTATCTTTTTTTCTTTCTTTCACTAAAATCATTTAATCTTTTTTCTTTTTTCCTTTTTTTTATGGATTGCGTCTCCACTAACTAATCTTATATCAAAGAGAAGTCAACAGTAAGCACTTTGTATCAAGCTAAATTCCAGAGGAATTGAATCTAAAACCTAGTTTGGATCGTTGCATACTTTTGATAATTTATTAATCTTAACATTATGTATGTGTACAAGATAAAGTAATAAGATTAAATTGTACAATCACAAAAAAGAGATGAGAAGAGATGGAATGACACACGCATTTTAAAGAGGTTTGGTATCCCCGTCTACATCCTCGCCTCAAGACTCCACTTGAGGATTAAATTCACTAACCTTTTCTCCTTTCGGGTGGAGAAGAGATCATTTACATCGAGCAACATCCATTTTCCTAGGGATTTATTTACATGTTCGAGAATGGCCTATTCTAATGTCTCTTTTCAAGGCAAATTCCTCTTTATCTAAGAATCTGATAAATGCTATCCAATTTTAAGTTATGTATTCTAGGACAATATCCCAAGGGTGAGTCTAGGTCCTTTAATTTGGTTTGAGCCATGATAAATTACATATAAGTAACTTTACAGTTTAAACACTCATGACTCAACACAGTGGATACAAACTTGACTTTGATCTTCATTAGCTTTTAAGTTCTTCAAGTACAGGGTCGTCTCCTTCAGTCTTCACTAGCCATTCATTTGAGTCTCCAAAGTCCACCTGATGCTTCAGTTTTTTATTGTTTGAATTTGAAGGGACGCAATCATTTGATCTACAATTCTTTGCGAGGCTTCGTGACCATTTTATCTCCGGTGCTTTATATGTATTGGCATGAGATATCATTGTTTGATATCTAATACATCTCTTGATTGATGCATAGGTTCAACTTCATTGTTCAACAAGTGAATTGATCCTGTTCTTAAAACATTACGCCCAAATGTAGATGTTAGCACAATACATCAATGATTTTGTTATCATCAAAACACCATGTATAATCGTGGGATAAAACCTTGGGGCTAACAATTAGATTTAGTGAATTGGAAATATTTGATCTAACCTTCTCATGTTATTATCTATAGTTAAGAGAAATTTATAAAAAATTAACTAAAAATAGAAAAATATTTATACTTAAATTTGATGCAGTTGAACTAGTGTCTAAATTTTTATATCAATATAATTTTGTTTAAAAATTTATAAAGAGAATGAAAAATTATTTACTACCAAGTTTTTTACTAGTATTACTTGTACGAAGCTCACAATTCTCACTACTTTTAATTTATTTTAGAGTTAGACGATGTCTCTTGGGCTTTTTTATTATTGTACTTGAGTCAAAGGTTGTCTCACCAAAATAACATTAAATGTTTTTTTAATTCTAATATCTATAGCTATGATAAAAAGGTGTAGTAAATTCATGAGTTTATCCATAATTATCCAAATTACTTTTATTTTCATAATTTGGAAAAAAAAACATATTGGTTGTTACATACTAGGTCAATTCAACTTGAGAGTTTTGTAAATTCCAATTGCACTAAGGTAACAAGTTTTAAAACCTTGGACTTGATTAACCCTAATCTTTGCTTGTTAGTATGGTATAGTGTAATCATTATTACTATTAAAATTTCATACAACTACGGTTTTAGATTTGATTTTTCTTTTAAGATAGATACAGGTATGCGGTTGTGCATACTAATATATGTTTAATAAACTAATTAATTAAAATAGTTTCTAGCTCGAGCCAATTCAAACCTAATATAGTGTCTCAACTTGTGTGGGTTTGTAGATACCTTTTGTCACTATCAAAGTTGCTCAATGGAAATATGGAATTCTAAAAATGCACACCACATTTACTCCCTGTACACTTGCTTTTTTATATTAGAGAAAACCAATTTTGAAATAAAAATTAAATGAGCAAAGGCTGTCTTTTTAATTCTTTGAAATATTTTAGTTTATTATGAAACTCTAAAAGACTTCGTGCTAAAAGGAGAGTGAGAGTCACTTATATCCACGATCTGGACATTCACCCCAAACCACATGGGACAAGTGGAGTTTTCCAACTCCTCCAACACACATGGAGTTTCTCCCCCTCCTCCATTAGACATGTTCATCACAATCCATGCACATGAGCTTCCCCCATCACCCATCTAATGCGGACATCACAATCCCTCCCATTTGGAGCGGGAGCCGTCATCAGCTCTAATATCATTTATAACCAATTTTACCTAATATTGTCTACTTCAGACATAATATACACGCTCTCACATTTTTGCTTTGGGATGTGCACCCGTACACACTCCAAAAGGCCTAGGGGTAATTTAGACAAAGATTACATTCACTCATAATTAATCTCTCCGACTTTTTCTTCGTATCTATTTGGTCTCTCTCTATTACAAATGCTTCTTTCTTGAAGTTTTGGCCCTTTTCTTTGGCATTTTTTTATCTCATACCGAGTGCAATGAGAGCCTAAATGGACATGGGAAGCACCATAAACATGTGCAGAGAAAAGGAGAAAAGGGAGGAGAAGGGGGCGAAAAGAGTGCTTATAAGGGAAGGGAAGGGTGGACAATGGGGAATTTGGAAAGAAGATAAAAGTAAATTAGAATAGAGGTTTATATATATATATAGTGGGTTATCTAATCAAATGTTTATTTGACCTTTAGTAAATTAGTTTTAAATTGAATGAGATTATTTCCACCGAGCCCATGGCCAACCAAGTTAACCCATTATCAAATTGAACCAAACAGGTAGTGACCTAGCTTAACTCAATTGGTTTGATTTGTAAATATTCACTATGAATTTTTATCAAATACCCATTACTTTGTGATAATTTGGAGTAGCACTTACAAGGCCCACCATGCCATGTATGCATATGTTTAGATCGCTTCTTCCAAAGCACGCCCGGTTCGTTCCGCTCGCAACAATCCGATTAGTTCTCCGGGTGAAAAAACATTAGACATTCCATCTTCTGAAACCAACACTCTTGATGTGTGTAAAATTTGAAATTTTATATAACTAGTGATATATAAATAATTGTTTTTAGCTTAGATATGAGAATTACGATTAATCAACCAAAATCAATATCTTATCCATCAAAGGTTGGCTTTCTACGTTCTTGTTTCAACTCATCCTACTGCCTAAGGTTCAAATATCGGCCGATACATATCGTATCGGCCGATATATATATATCGGTTTTTTAAGACCGAGTAATATCGGCCGATACGATAAGTATCGGCCTTACATCGGCCGATATTCGGTCCAAAATATCAGCCACAATATCGGCTGATATTCATAAATATCGATATTTAATTATTTTTTTAATTTTTTTTAAAAAAACACCGATACGATTTTTCACAGTTTTTACACAGTTTTTCACGATTTTTGACGGTTTTTGACGATTTTCAACGGTTCAGGGTTTACGGGTTTCAAGGGTTTTTGCAGTTTTTTGCAGTTTTTTGCGGTTTTTCACGGTTTTTACGGTTTGTAACGGTTTGTCACGGTTTTTTCACAGTTCCGATATCGGAGGAGAGAGAAATATACCGATATCGGAGGAGAGAGAAAAATATTGACCGATATGTGGGTTAAACCGATTTTTAAATCCCTGCCTACTGCCATTCCATAATCTCTCATCGTAGGTTTCTTTTACTTGTAAATCTAGGTTCTTAGTATTATTGTCATTTTTTTTTTCTTTTATTTGTGTGCCAACAAAGTATTGGGGGAGGGGGGGTTGGGACTTGGGGGAAGGGGTATTATTAGATTAGAACACTAACATCTGTAATTATTTTTCTAATTGTAATGTTTTTACATTTATGTATAGATTCAAATTTTTAAAAATTTAAAATTGAATATGACAACTATCTTCTTATAAATGCATGAGTTGTCATCTTTTGTAATGTTTCATTTCTTTTGAGGAATAATTTCTCAAAAATATCAATGGTAATGCAACGTAAACTTAAAAAGATCACCGTCATGTATTGCCATGTATCTAAAATCTTTTGCATAAAAAGATCACAAGATTCACATATATTTTGTCTTTCGAGTTCTATCTTATGCTTGAGTAACCATTTTGAAATCTTAATTTAAACCTTGCTAATATCTTAATATTTTTCAACATTCTCAATTTTACATAATTCACTTTTTTTTAAAAATATTTGTTTAAACAAACTTCTTTATATGACACTGCAAACAAAATTAGATCAAAACAAGTGGTCTCTCTTGTAATATTCATCTAGTTTTGATCCATATTAGCTTATTTTAAAAACAAAATGTTGAGAGGAATAAGGATAAAATGTATTTTTCTCCCCTTATTATCCCCTTTTTGTCTCCCCTTTGAATAGGCTAGTTCAAGAAAAATGTCATTTTTAATTTTATCATCTTATACTTGAAAAATGTATTTCTTTCAAAAAAAATTATATTACTAAAAGTTTAAAGATAATGATATATATTTTTAAAAAGGTATTTCAAAATGAATTTTACTATTGCCAATTATGACCAATTTACTTTAATAATTTAAAAAAAATCTTATTTTGGATGGTTTGATTAAGAATTGCTCATAAAAATAATCTCTTTGATTTTTTTTTTTTTAACTTTCAAAATTTTCTATTATTATATTTATCTATTTAAGTTTGATAGTCATTTTTCAAATTGACAGGGGTACTTTTGTACTTTGAGTCTGTAATCTCTATTTCCTTGTTTCTCCTTTCTCCCAGGACAAGCTAGTAAGCTTCGGACGGTTTTGTACTTGTAATAGATTCACCGGTTTCTCTTTCTTTTTCTCTCACAGACACAGACAGAGGAAGAGCAAGAGAGTAAAAAGTCTGAGAACAGCTCTGGCGCCATTCTCATCAAACCTTTAGATTTCAAAAAAACAAAACTAAAGAATGCTTCTTTCTCAACCCTCTTCTCCTCATTCTTCTGTTTATCATTGAAAGAAAGAAGAAAGGGGAATCCTTCTAGTAGTTTCCAACTCGTCGATACCCAGTTTCTTCTTATTCTTGTTGTTCTTCGTCTTGTTTCTTGATAGAGAGAACAGTTCTTCTACAAGTTTCCCCATTTTCCACCTCTGAAATCTTCTGTTGCTTCTTCTGCTGCTGCTGCTGTCATTTTTATATACAGACAGATTTATTCATAGATATATATGCATGGAAGGGAGAGAGAACGTAGCAGTGTCAACGACACCGCCGCCGGTGGCGAATGCAGTGGAATCTGTGACGGGCAGCGGAGTGAGCGGAGGCGGCATCAGCAGTGGGGTTGTGCCTCAGCAGGTGATGAACATGGCAATCAGCATGAGCATAGAGAGGACATTGGGGAGCGGTAGTGGAAGCGGAAGCGGAAGCGGAAGCGGTGGGATCGAGAAGAAGAAACGCGGGAGACCAAGGAAGTATGGACCTGAGGATAGCATGGCATTGGCTCTCTCCTCCCCTTTCTCTTCTTGTGATTTCTCTCCGAAACGGGGTAGAGGGCGGCCACCGGGTTCCGGCAGACGACAGCTCCTTGCTGCTCTCGGTCAGTCCATTCTCTTGTTCAACACCACAAAATAAGAAAATTATCTCTCCTATCTCTCTCTCTCTCTCTCTCTCTCTCTCTCATCTGTTGAATTAGATATTTTTTCCTATTTGGGTTTCTATTTTCAGTGATAGTTTTTCTGGGTCTTTTTTGTTTTACTGATAGTTTAAGTACATGTGACTCCTAAGATGGATTTGGGCTTTTTGATTTCTTCTTTTAGATTAGTGGGTGCAAACAAGTGTATATTGACATGTGATTATTCAGATAGATTTGGGTTTTTTTTTCCTAAAGAGAGCAATGTTTAATGTTGCTAGCTTGAGAAAACAAAAGTACCGTTACTTTTAGGACTGGCGATTCAGGCGTTCACTCCCCCTTTTTGATAGACTGAGGTACCCTTCTCCTTCGTTTCTTTTGGCATCTATAAGCAGATAAAAGCTGGGTAAAAATATAAAAAGGGTGCCTTGTTCTATCCAAAACATGGGCCCTGAAAGGGTTTTGTTCTCGTTTAACTTGGCTGTATTACAATCCACCAATTATTTTGTTGTTTGCCAGTTTCAAGCCTAGCGGAAGGAGGAGAATTGCCTAAAAATGGCAAAAAGCTAAAAGAAGTTGGCTATATCTTTAAATGGAACCTGTATAGATGGGGCAGGACTTTGATGATGCTGATGGTTTACTCCTATGGTGGTAGAGAGCAATTCTAAAGATTGAATCATGCTTTAGTTCGAGAAAGCAATTCTGCACTGATCTTTGATTCTTGTGGTGATCTTGGTTGTTGAGATATAGATGATTACAGCAATGAGCGACATTTCCCCCCTGCATTAGTTTTTGATCATTGTGGTGGAACTTTTTCCTTGTTGATGTTGTATAGAATAGTGTATGATTATTCCGGGTGAAGTTTTAGTTTGAGATAACATGTACATAATAATGGTTGATAGTCATGATGAACTTTAGGTGGGTTTTCTTTTATTGCCAGTCAGTGATAAAGAACAAATTTTATGAGCACAGTGACGTTTTTTGTTTGAGAGCAGGGACTTCTGTTAATAAGCACTTCCTATGGTGGATTTTTAATCCCATTGTTTTTTTTTGAAATGGTAATCATAGTATATTAAGGGCACCAGAGGTGCAAAAAAAAGAGAGAACAACAAAAAAAAAAAAAAAAAAAAAAAATAAAATAAAACCATCAGCCCTTTACACCCAAAAAAGATACCACCAAAAGGACAAAAGAAACTAGGAAAGGCCGATACACTCTTTCCAGGCACGCAACAAGTCAGTCGTGGAATAATGCTGGAAGTCATTGAGAGAAGAAGCCCATTTGTTGCAGGGAGCAATTGCTGTCATTATAGAGAATCCTTATTTTGGGAAGGACAGGCTTACATTGGTATAGAAACATGAGTAGACTGTTGAAACATGAAGTGAGTTAGGTTTTATCTGAAAAGATAACAATTATATATGCTTGGTATCTTGCTTAAATTCATCAAGTTCTATTTTTCTAGTTGGAAGAACAGGGAAAGCAAGTTCAATTGTTGGTTTTCTTGATGCACATTTGAAATGGCTCGACTTTCACTTTTCCGTGACTGGTTCAAACTTCTATACATACATGAGAATGATTTAACATGCTTTGTCTCTTTAGACAGATCTTGCCCCTTCCTCTGCTAAATATGATTGACATGTGCTTCATTTGAGTTGAATATTTAGCTTAGATTGATATGTGACATTAATGTGATATTTTGATTTGTTATTCAATCTCATAATTCATACCTTTGTTTTTTTCCTTTTAAAATCTGTGAAGGGGAGTGGGTTGCTGGCTCAGCAGGTGGAAACTTCACACCACATGTTGTGACTATAGCTGCTGGGGAGGTAATATAGAATACATTATGGAAGCTTAAATACTTTTGATCTTGTGTTTTGATATTTTTTTTTCTATACTAGTTGCTTTGATGCATTAGGGTGCATTTGGATGTAAATCAAAGTAGTTTGAATCTCTTTGTGGATTGGATGATTATCCACTTCACAATGAATTTGGGGCAGGCGGAGAAGAAACTGCATTAGGTGGTGACTTTTTTGTGTGGTTGCTGTCCTGAATTGTTAACATCTACACCAGGAGATTCAAACTGACTGCCATGTGTAGTACATCCAATCAACCTGAAATTGTGGTGTAATGTTGATATAAACGAAGCTTTTGTATTTGTAGGATGTTGCGACGAGGATATTATCATTCTCCCAGAAGGGTCCTCGTTCCATTTGCATCCTCTCTGCAAATGGAGCGATTTCTAATGTTACTCTGAGGCAACCGGGTTCTTCTGGTGGTACTCTGACATATGAGGTAAGGAGAGCTAGAATTGACTGCTGTCTTTTGTTTCCTATAGGCATTTTTCTTATCTATGCTTCCTTTGATGACATACCATGCGTTCATGTAACTTTATAGACTTTTCAACATAATTTGATTTTTAGTGCTCCAACTACTGACACATTGTTTATATTTCCTACAAATGAGATATTCCCTTGTCTTAGTTAATGATAGAACCAAAATGGAAATACCCCTGAGGGCGTTTGGTATACGGTGAAGTGCATTTAACATGTTCTGAGTGTACCCAAGTTAAAAGGCTAGGACTTTGGCAATCAAATCATATCGATTTCTGTAATGTTCTTGTACGTTTGCCTTATTTGAAGAGTAGTGTTATGTTCATAACAAGTGCTATGGGGTTAATGAATTCATGATTAAGAACAACAAAAAATATTATAAATATTCAGAATATCAATTCTCACCTTGGGTCTTGTGTTTTTTTATTTCACTTATTTAATTTTTGATGAAGATCTTAAATTTCCTGTTTGACATATCCTAAAGTAGATTATATTTTATGGAGAAAAATCCTTGAACAAGAAGAAATGCCAACAGAAGAGCCTAACTTACCTGGGTATGGGTGCTAGTGTGAGGTGTCATCCTCGACAATCTAGAAGAAATAGGACATGGGGACACGGTACCATATTTAAATAAATTCAAATCTAAATTTATTTTAAATGAAAATAAGGTGTAAAAATAACACTTATCCAAAAATAATGTACTAGTTTTATCCCAAACATTTTGGTGATAAGCATATTGACATTTTAATTAGGTTTTAAGAGGGAGAATATGTTGTAATATTTTGGCCATCTTGGAAAAAAATGTTAAAAAGCACTAAATAAAATCTATGAAGAATGGGTCCTATCGTCTACAAGTGTCTAACACAGGGATATACATCTTTAAGCATCTGTGTAACATAGAAAAAACAAATCAAAACTGTCAAATGGATCCTTGTTTTAGAGTTGGCTTAGAGCAGCATTTGAAAGTAATGCTTTGATGAAGCATATTCTTTGAGAGGACATTATCTTTTCCACCTCTTTGGAGAGGGGTTACAAAAGAATGGTTAAACTCTTCAAGTTGCTTACAGGGCTTTCCTTCTTATCCCTATAAGAGATCCATGGATCTCCCATCCTAGAGGCCATGATTAATTAGAGTTCCTTAGACAAAAGCTTGTAGAACCATTGGCATTTGCCTACTGAGGGAACCATGAAGGTCATAGGTTTGAGTCATCATTACCATTTTAGGGAAAAAAGATATAATGAAATCTGACACATGCTCATATATTTCCTGGGGATGTAATGAAACTTCAAAATGTACTATTTCCCAATATTATAGGCCTTTTAGAATGTAATACATGTATACAATCACACACATACACATTCACATACATATCCAGCATACATATGTTCTGTATATTATCAATGTCAAACCAATGTGTTATGAGTAGTTCTCCGCACCCATCCTCTTTATCCCCTCCCATCATTGGATCCTCCATCTAAAAGCAGCTTATACACTGCTGATCATTGGAGCAATAAATACCAGGTCTAGATGAATCCAATCAAGATTACTTTTGGTCTACCATATGAGAAGAACCTTTCGTCCCATCCCACCCCAGATAAGGTTGGCAGCGCAAGTTTTCTCTGGTAGTAGTTTCATTTCATTCAAGCAACTCGTGGGAGATGGGCTTTCTGTATGGATGGATTCATGTGCGTATTAATGTATGGTTACTTTACTAAGCAAAGCTGGAAATGGCACCATCTCAGAGCTCAGAAATTGTAGGAGGGAGAGAAGAGTCAATACCTCTTCATATGTGATGCAATGACTTGAAATTATTTGGTGTTGCAAGTGAAGTGTGCAAGCACCCTTCCCCCCCACCCCCCCCCCCCCCCCCCCCCCCCCACACACACACCCACCCACCAACCCCTTGCGTGCTTGTGCGAAGAAACTGCAATTTGTATACTTGACCCACTTTATTTGTTTCTCCTTTTAAGGATGATTTTAAGTTGAAAATCAATGCCTTGTATCATGTAACACCTTGAAATGTAGTTTGTTCCCCAATTAAGTGGGCAGCCAAGATACTGTACTGTTTGCATGCCTTTATTTTGTGGCTTTTACTAATCCTGTCACAATCTGATTACATTGTTTGTTACAGGTATGAAAATGTTGTTTGTAGTTTTTAACCAAGGCTATCTTTGTGATACTGAAATGTTGAAGCTATCTAATGATTTGGACAATATCATGGACATAAAGTGCTATAATCTTGGACACAGTGAATCTAATATGATTCGACTGCTTGCGCTTTGGCCAACTTGGAAAGCATAAGCTCTGGCTGAGTTAGGAATTTAATATGAGCAGCTTTAGGTATTTAATATTCAATGACAAACAAGAACTAAAAGTAGACAGAACTGAGCAAAGATAAGCATATAACTTGAGAACATAAATGGCATTTACAGAATGAGAATTCTGCTATGACCAACCACTTGTGCTTCATATGACATGATTGCATTCCATATAGTCTGACAGATGTTTTGCTATTCTAACTTCTAGGATTCCTTATATGAATGAGTATGATGTGTCCTAGATCTTATACCCTAAGATCTATGGCATGGATAATGGCAAACATACAGATGAAACTCTGCTTGGTGTAACTTGGGTTCCTCCCCAGGAATTTTGGCATTTCTGTTCTTGATGGTTTTTTTTTTTTTAAGCTTCTTGTTTTGCAAGCGAAACGGTGTGATGGGCCTCCCTGGTTTCTTGGTTCAGCTCCATCAAAATGCTTATAAATTGTCGTTTGAACTCTTTTTATTCAAGTATTCAATAAAAACTGCAACCTAGATTTGCTTTACTTATGGAAACCATGCATTTTAGTGTTTTCTTTCATTTATAGGTTAATCCTTGTCTTCTTTTTCATGTGTATATGAGCCTTTTGTACTCCATGTGATGGAAATATTCACTATTTCCCTGACTATTTAATGTATTTTCGTGCAGGGTCGCTTTGAAATACTATCTTTGACTGGGTCTTTTACACTCACTGATAGTGGTGGGGTACGTAGTAGAACTGGTGGAATAAGTGTTTCATTGGCGGGACCTGATGGTCGTGTAGTTGGTGGTGGTGTTGCAGGCTTACTACTGGCGGCTAGTCCAATCCAAGTAAGTGAACTTGTGTACATGCAGCAAAAAGTGAGAAAGATACCAAGATATCTAAAGGAGTTTTTTTTTTTTAAAATCTTAACCACATTGTGGGATTTCAAAATCGTTAGCCAACACATTCATCAACATAAATGCCTATAGGCACTTATTCAAAGAGCACCTATCTGAATGTTTCATGCAATACCATCTCAAATGCCAAGGCTTAAGGAATCTCTTATTGCCCACTTGTCCCCTCTTACCATTTATGTACCATGAAAATGTATCAAGGTTAAATGGCTCTTAAACTCTATAGTTAGCTGAACTCTAATGAAAAAGGAGTCTGGACATTTTTAGTTTTTTGAAGTTTTGGTGATGATTACTAACGAAAAAAAGACAACTGTCTACCATCTCTCATAGAGTGTGCTTAGATGACATTTTTCAATTTTCAAATCCTCTTCTTTGAAGCTGTTCTACCATATTAAATTAATTCAACTGCAAACGCATGCACTGGATTGATAATATACCTACTATATATTAATTCTTGAGTGCCGGAACACTTGCATTGGACATAGAATGTGTATTTTCTTTGCCCGTGTTTCTAGGTCATTGGAGGAGTGTTGGGATATATTAGAACTCTTGTTAAATTTTGGAGTCCTAGGTGTGTCAATCTCTGATTAAGACATGATTAACTTAGGATTAGTTCAGAGTTTGATTTTATCCATCATTGTCACATGTAAGCCTATATATTTGTATGTATCTTAATAAATTAATCAAGCAAGCAATTACCGTTTATGAAAATACTCTTTTCTTAACATGGTATCAGAGCTAGCTCTGACGCTTGAGAGCGAACAACTCGATTGGAATAATGATCCTCTCTATATGTTTCTCGTCTTCTCGTTTCTGCAAGTTTTCTTTAATTCTTTTGGTGGTCATCAGTTCTCAGTACCTTAGCATGTGTAATGTCTTAATTTAAAAAAAAAAAGAACACTCATCACCGTTGAACCCCACCAGCCTCCTGCGGTGTAGGTTACTGCTTGTCCCAAACTCCTATCCTGTCTTTTTTTATCGAGAGCCTGTATGGCTTTGATCGGAATCATGCAGAGAATAGCTGGGTTTCATTGATCTCCATCGTCCAATCTGCTGCATAGTTGGTTCTGAGTTATTCGCATCTGTATCTCTGGAGTTTCTTGGTTTGACACCTTGGAGTTTGGTTTGTCTGCATCCATTGCCTCTGGCCACCCAAGGCGGCCATCTGCTTGAACCTATTGTTCCTGTGCATCTAACTACTTGTCTCTTCCTTTGACAGATTGGGCTTTTCTCCTGAAACAAGATCTTGATCCTCGCTCTCACCTCCGCTTTCACTGTGCCCAGTTTCTTGCCTAGTCCTGCCATCATCCACTCATCTTGCCGGTCACGAATCGGCCGTCTTGCCCAACCCTGATCTGTATTCTAGTCCTATTTTAACGCATGTTGTCCACTGCTCTCCCACTACTTTCATTACTTGTTAGTGCCTCTATGCAGTTGCTGCTTCTGTTTCATTTAGCACCTCCCTTGGTTTCTCTTTCCTGTTTCAGCATTTGTATCACTCCTATTCTCTGCTCACACCAAGTTCTCCATTCATTATTCCAAGTTCAGATTCCTTCTTGTTTCAATCCTCCGCCCCCTCTGCAACTCATCAGGTGTCTTCCCCCTCTGCAACTCAGTCCTGCTGCCACAGTGGCTGCGTCAGTCACCACTGGCCTCCTCCTCTATCTGTTTCATGCCTTCCCAACAACAATTTAGAGCTCCTTTGTGTTGGGGATTATGGATTAATTAAATGCAAAGAATCAATCAAATCACACGACACAAGATTTACGTGGTTCGGCTAGAATGCGTACTGTCCACGGAGCGAGATCAAATCTACTATGGAGAAATATACACAGGGGATTAGAAGGTCTCTACCTTTCATATCTTCCCTGTCTCTCACTCTCTCTGTAATCCCTCTCTGTGTTTAACACAGGATTACATTAATATATAGAAGAAGAGGAACTTAAGCTAAGCCCAGTAGGCCCACAAGTGGGGTTGGCCCACAACAATCTCCCCCTCCAGCCCTAGGAGGAGGAGAACACTCTGACATGGATGCCATCTTCTGTAGAGGCCAGATGCTACGCAGAACTCAAACTTGTTCTTTGGAAGAACTTTGGTGAACATGTCTGCTGGATTGTGGTCTGTTCTCATCAATAGTTGCTTTTAACCAGTGATACGTCAAATCAATATGCTTGGTTCTTGAATGATACATGACATTCTTACTCAAGTTGATGACGCTTTGACTGTCACAATACAATGTGTATTCCTCCTGTTTGATGCCTATTTCCTGAAGGAATCCCTTTTGCCAAACCATCTCTTTCCCAGCTTCTGTAGCAGCAATGTACTCTGCCTCTGTCCGTAGAAAGTGCTACACACTTCTGTAATTTGGATTGCCAACTGACTGCTCCTCCAACAAATGTGAAAATATAACTAGAAGTGGAATTACAACCATCAAGGTCACTTGCCATAGCTGCATCTGTGTAGCCGGTAATAAACGGGTCTCCACCAAACATGATGCCCATACTCGATGTACCTCGCAGGTATCTGAAGATCCTTCTCACTACCTCTCAATGATCATGTCCTGGGTCTGACATAAATCTGCTCACCAATCCAACTGCATGTGCAATAGCTGGTCTCGTGCAAATCATCGCGTACACTGCCAACTACTGACTGATATGGAATCTGAGCTCATCTTGTCTTTCTCTGTCTCTGATGAAGGACAACATTCCTTACTCAGCTTGAAGTGAGCGGCGAGAGCAGTGCTAACGGAGTTGCAATCCCTCATGTCGAATCGCTCCAAGATCTTCTCAATGTATTTTTCTTGAGACAGGATAATCTTCTTTTTCTTCCTATCTCTGTCAATCTCCATACCCAAAATTTGTCTTGCAGGGCCAAGATCTTTCTTGTCGAATGCCTTTGATAGGTTTGCCTTCAATAGCTTGATCAATTCGGAACTCTTTCCAAATATTAGTATATCGTCCACATATAATAACAGGATGATGAATTGATCACCCTTGAACTCCTGATAATACACACATGAGTCACTTGCAGTATGTTTGTATCCTTTTTCTGTCATGAAAGAATGGAACTTCTTGTACCATTGCCGCAGTGCCTGTTTCAATCCGTACAAGCTCTTCTTGAGTCGGCGAACAAGATTCTCCTTGCCCTTCAACTCAAACCCTCGGGTTGTTTCATGTAAATCTCTTCGTCCAGGTCACCGTGAAGAAATGCAGTCTTCACGTCTATCTGTTTAATCTCAAGATCTAGATTCGCGGCCAAGCCTAACATAACTCGTATGGAGCTCATCTTCACCACTCATGAGAATATCTCGTCGAAATCCACTTCCTTTTTCTGTCCAAAGCCCTTCACCACTAAGCGGGCTTTATACTTCATGACTTTGTCTCTATCCTTTTTCACCCGAAAGACCCATTTGTTCTGTAAGGCCTTCCTGTCAACTGGTAGATCAACCAACTCATATGTGTTATTCTTCTTAAGAGATATCATCTCTTCTACCATAGCTTTCCCCCAGTAAATTCTGTTTTTGTTGCTTATAGCCTCTGAGTAACTCTCAGGCTCCCCCTCACTGGTCATCAACACATAATCGGAACTTGGGTATCTCCTGGATGGGTTATGCTCTCTAACAGACCTTCTCGGAGGTATAACATCCTCAGATGTAGAAGAACTGGGGGGCTGCTCCTCCTCGCTCGACTGTCTATCTCTGTCTTGATCATCCTCCACTGTGTCCTCAACTGTATCATGTACTGGCTCATCAACTGTCTCATCTGTAGATGTATCTGCTGGCCTACTGACACTGTCACTGTGACTGCTAGAAGGAGCATCTGACCCACTGTCGTCTGACTGACTGACTGGTGGTGCAGGTGAAGGAGAAGGAGTTGCTGTTGACTGAGGTATGTCCGGAGTGGAGATGAGACCTTGATCTAGGTCACTGGAGTATGTGGGTTTATTGTTCTTATTGAAGAACTCATCTTCACGGAATACCACATCTCGACTCCTGAACATTTTTTGTTGAGCTGGATCCCACAGTCTGTATCCGAACTCTGGATCACCTGTAACCAATAAACGCACAAAATGTCGACTTTACATCCAATTTCTTTCTCGATATATAAGGGATGTGTGCATAACAAACGCAGCCAAAAACTCTGAGATGCTTGTAGATAACCTTTCTGCCTGTCCACAAATATTCTGCCACTTCATCATTTAGGAGAGCTGATGGTGATCGATTAATAAGGTATACTGCTGTCCTCGCTGCTTTCGCTCCAAAATCTCTTGGGTAGATTTGTGTTGTGAACTATGCAACGCATTTGCTCAACAATGGTGCGGTTGTAGCGCTCGGCTACATCGTTATGCTGGGGAGTCCCTGGCACTATCAACTCATGTCGAATGCCGTTTTTCTTGCAGAATTCTTTAAACTCTCCTGATGTGTACTCTCCTCCATTGTCGGTCCTTAGACATTTCAGTTTTCTACCCGTCTCTCTCTCCACAGAGGCAACAAACTCACGGAAGAATGAGAAAGTCTGATCTTTGGATCTCATGAAGTAAATCCAGCACTTTCTCGTAGAATCATCAATGAAGGTAACGAAGTACTTGTTCTTGCCCAATGACTCCACCTCTATCGACTCACAAACATCTGAGTATAATAGGTCTAGTTTCTTGACCTTTATGTGGCTCTTTAGATTGAAGGAAGCTCTTGTCTGCTTGCCCATAGTGCAATGCTCGCAACTGTCTAGCCGGGTGCACTCAGTCCGTGGAATAAGGGCTTTCCTCTGAAGAATCTGCAGCCCTCTCTCACTCAGATGTGCAAGTCTCCAGTGGCATAGAAAGAAAACAGTCTCTCTCTGCACTGCGTGGATTTGGCCGGTGCAAACCGTGCCGGTCACAACATATAGGTGATCTCTGATCACCCATTGTGCCATGATAAGCGACCCATTGCTGATCTTACATCGGTCTCCGCTGAATGTACTGATGTATCCCTCTGTGCCGAGTACCCTTGTAGAAATAAGGTTCAGTCTAATGTCTAGCACATGTCTTACATCCTTCAAAATAATCTCACAGCCATGACCAGTCTTCATAATAATGTTCCCAACTCCAGTGATAGGGGAAAATGCAGTGTTGCCTATCCGAACTGTTCCAAACTCTCCGAATGTATATGTGGAGAAGAAACTCCTGTGTGGCATATAATGATAAGTGGCACCAGTGTCAATGACTCACTCAGATGAGGAGGGGGTAATGGAAAGACACTGCTCCTCACTGGTGGTTACTATGACAAGAGTAAGCTGCTCCTGAGATGTTGCAGCCGTGGTGTCTGAAGATTCTGGCTTTCGTTCCTGATATTGCACAGTCTGATTATTCTCTCTTCCACACCCAGCACTGATTCTTAAAGTGCCCTGCTCTGCTACAATGAAAACACTTCCTGTTGTCTCTGCCTCTGCTCTGAGATCTGTTACCTCGACCTGGTCTGCTCTTGCTTTTATGGTCCTGGCGACCATGATTTGTATTTCTTCTGCCCCTATCTTGTGACAAATATGCTCCGGAAGAAGAAGATGCGATGCCTTTTTCTTTCCGTCTCACCTCTTCATTCTTCAATGCCTCCTTGACTGTTTCTAAGGATTCCTGGCCACCTGGCGCAGAGTTACTCAAAGTAATCACCAGAGTCTCAAAGGAATATGGTAGTGTCCTCATGAGAAGAAGAGCCAAAATTCATCTGCAAAGATGATCTTCACACTAGCCAGCTGGTTCACCATACCCTGAAAGTTGCTGAGGTGTTCTAACATTGACATGTTCTCATTGTATATCAGTCTCATCAGTCTCTTGATAACAGAGGCTTTGTTCATTGGTGCCTTGCTCTCATATATTGTAGACAGTTTGGTCCACAGTACATCTGCCTTCTTTTCTTCTGTGATATGGTAAGTATGGTGTCATCGACATATTTCCTGATTAGGCTCACAGCCTTCAAATGCTTGTATTCTCATTCTTTCGGCTTTTCCTTCATATCATCAGGTATAGATACATCTCTTAAGATTGGATGATATAAATCATGCTTAATCAGGAGATCATGCATCCGGGTCTTCCATAGGAGATAATTGCCCGGTACCAATTTCACGACGGTAGAATTACTAGAATTGGATGCCATTCTTGCACTGACATCTGTCTAGTTTGTTGGTGCGCAAATTCGGAAGCAATTAATCAACAGTTTAATTTTATAGCCCTGCACAAACCTAGAGATCTACTACTAGCATCCAACCGATTACCTCTGAACTCCTCACCACTTGGGTAGTTCAATCATTCATACACATAACAGAATAATGTGTAAAAATTAGATGACAATTATGAAAGAAAAGGAAAAAGAAAACTCATCTAGTCTCCTCTCTATAGACGCCACTGCCTGGCGCTCACTGTCGACTCCTTCAGAAAACAAATCCACACCGGTCACTGTGTAGATCTCACTACCACGATAGCACAAGCGAAGACGTATCTCAATTCCGAGTCCCGGTGACTCCGGAAACTGCAAAACAATTTTGGACCGTGTTTTCCCCCGCTACAGGAGTACCTGAATCCGTAGTCTCATGATGTACAGGAAATGATGGGTCTTGCGGACTACCTGAAATGGTGGTCTCATGGGTGAATAGGAAATGGTTGTCCTGCGGACCACTGATTTTTTTTTTCTTCTTTCAATTTCAGATATGAGATCAGATGTGATTTCTGATCCCTTTTTTTTTTCTTTCTTTCATTTTTTCTTTCACTGTGCGGCCAGCGATGGATTTGGGTTTTCTGCTGTGGGTTTTCCTGCAGTCTATAATAAAACTGGAAACCCCTTCTCAAGATCCTTCCTTTTTTTTTTTCTTTCGCCGCTGCTGCTTGCAGGACTGACTGTTGGCTGATCATGGTGCTCTGGCTCGTCGTTGTCGATCTGCTTCTTCAATCACCTCTTCTGTATTCCGCGATGGGTTTCCAAAAAAAACTTGAAGAACTGCCGATCGTCCCCCCTTTTTTTTTTCGTTCGAACTAAGATCTGGTCTTCCACCCGATCTGGTATTCTGTCTTCAGATCTGAACCCTTAGATCTCAGATCTGGCTGCCTCTGTTTAGATCTGGGTTGCTGTGCACGGCTCTGAGATTCCCTCTCTGCTGCTGCCTGCTGCAGTTCGCACGTGCGCTGTGGAACCTGCTTCGTCTCAGATCTGAACGACTTGGATACCTGAGTGTTCTTGCTCAACTGGGTTTTGATTTCGTACGGGAAAACCGTTTATTACTGACGGTCATTTTTTTTTTTCAAAATGTCGATGATTCAATATCCTCTTCAGCTGTGACTTGTTGCTCCAAGATCCGACGTTCGGCTCTGAAACTACTTGTTGGGGATTAGTGATTAATTAAATGCAAACAATCAATCAAATCACATGACACAAGATTTACGTGGTTCGGCGAGAATGCCTAAGTCCACGGAGCGAGATCAAATTTACTATGGAGAAATATACACAGGGGATTATAAGGTCTCTGCCTCTCAGATCTTCCCTGTCTCTTACTCTCTCTCTAATCCCTCTCTGTGTTTAACACATGATTACATTAATATATAGAAGGAACTTAAGATAGGGCTTAAGTCACCCTACTGGGCCTATACCCAGTAGGCCCATAAGTGGGGCTGGCCCACAACACTTTGCACACCCTGTCTTCTCCATTTTGTCTTAGGCTTGCATTCAGTTTGCGTCGTCCTTTGCTACTGGAATCGTCTTCTTTACCTTGCAGTGTTCAGTCACTCGTGCCTCTGTCTACACCTGTTCCTCTCTGTTTTCTTCTCGGTTTCTCCTTTTTGGGAGTTTTCTCAGTTCTGTTTGCGTCGAGCAATGTTTTAAAACCCGACCCGTGGAGCGACCCGTCTTAGAAGAAGGGTGAGTTAAATAAGGTTCAAACGGGTTGACCCGTAGTCAAACTCGTATCATTAATATAATATTATAAATTGTATTAAATTATTAACTAAGATTTAATTGAGTTGAAATAAAATTTTATGTAAAAAACTATTTTATCAATATATATTTTAATGGTTGAGAGCAATGTTTTAAAAATCGACCTGTCTACCAAATCATTTCATGGGAAAGTTAGGTTAAATATACTCAGTCAAATTTGTATCGGTCAATATAAAATGGTAATAATATTAAACTATTAACTATTAAATAAGAATAAAATATAAATAACCTTAAAAAATAAAAAATAAAAAATAAAATACAATACACATAATAAAAGACAAGATTATATTTTCATAAAAAATATTTTTGTTTCCACAAAAACAATTATAAATACCAAAAATTAATAATCCAACGTCTATATGCCAATATCATCATAAACAAAAATATTTCATAATCCATGATCTCATACATCTAATATTTAAATCCAAATTTAATTTTTATTTAAATTCAATCTTTTCTCAAAAAATTGTAATGTGACCATGATATTTCATTTCTTTTATCAATATATATTTTAATCATTAAAAAAATCATTTATTATAAATATTATTGATTTTTATTTTTCTTTTAAAATTTTTAACATCTAACCTTTTTAAAAAAGACTATATTTAAAATCTTAACTTATTAAAAATCTAAATAATTTTTATGAAAGCCAACTCAGGCACACGGCCAACTCTTTTTGAGGATTCTTTACAATTATAGCACTTGAGGTTTAAATAAAATCCCACATGGATGGGCTATAAAATGGGATGAGAAAGAGGTTTAAATAAAATCCCACATGGATGGGCTATAAAATGGGATGAGAAAGTTTAGAAATAGTGTCCTTCTTGGCTGGGTTTTATGGGCTGGCTCTTTGGGGCTGGCCCAATTGGACACACAAAATTAAATATATATTTTTTTTGAATTTTCTCAAAACACGTTAAGTCCCATAATATTTTTTTTTTTTTTATATTTTAAAAACGGTTTTTTCAATCCAATGGGTCACGGGTTTATTCCATTAACCGGGATGATCTGCGGGTGAAAGAGGGTTTTTCCGGGTTCTTAACCCACGTGGGTTTAAAAGTGACGCGACTTGTAATGTACCCAGTCATGGTTGAACCTCCGGTTCAACCGCGGGTCGAGTCGGGTTTGATAACATTGGTGTCGGGTTTTGCCCCCACCTTGGGTTTTCGATAGTACAGGTTAAAAAAAAAGGAGGCAGAATGAAACGACGTGGGCGTTACCTATTTCCACTTTCATGGCGCCACTATCCTTTCTTAGTTTCCACTTCACTTAGCACCCGTGAGTTGTGACCAGTCCTTCCTCTGACCTCTCATCAATCTGCTTACAAACCTTGCCTTTGCATCCATCATGCTGTGAGTAACACCAATCAGCAACAGTGTTAGCAGAACTATAGGCATCATTTGCAGAATAAATTAGGTCTATCAACTGCATGCCTATTCATCTGTATGTATTTATGGGATTTTATAGTTTTTCGGTCTAAGTTATCTATGTTGTATCATGCTTGTGTGCTCCTCACTACTCGGCCAGCCACTGGAATATAGTTGCATCAACAGCCTCCTGCTTTGGTTCTAGTTGCTGTTGTTGCTTTGGTTCGAGTTGTTGTCAGTTCGATTGGTGTGATCTAGGTTTGGTTGAAGGGTCTCACTTCATTTTCTCTTGGAATTGTCTACACTGCCTGCAGAATTGTTCACAGAGGTGTATGTGTCGATTTTCTCTTTGAATTAATTGGAGTTCAGTTGTGTCGCCTCACCACTGGGTTGGGTGTTCATCGTCCCCATCACCATCATCCTATTGCTTTGTTGGTCGCTGTTATTTTGCCACTCTGTTCGTCAGTCTTGCCTTCTCCAGTGCTTCTATGTTTGTTCTCTTGGATCTAAACATTGTGGTAATGGTTCAGTTTCTTTATGATGCAATTTTGTTTGCTTTTGTTATCTGGGTTTTTTCTACATCTCGATCTTTCTACTCCTGTTATCCAGATTGTGTGCAGTGGATATGTTTGCTTTTGCCTTTGGATTTTGTTTGCATATAGATTTGTCCGCTTCTATTATTCAATTTTTTTGTGTTCGAGATCTGCTTGCTTCTTTCTTCGATTGTGGTTCCAGCCGTCGAGATCATCCAAATTTATTAATCTCATACACCAGAATGTCAATCTTTGTCTCCTTATGTTCATCTGCTGTTTGATCTACACATGTGGCACACTCCTTCTGTCTTTGGCTTCCTCAGCACATCTTCATCATTGATCTGCTTCCGCTCCAGCAGATGGCGTCATCCGAGACTTGGATTATCCAATTTTTAGGTATCTAGTTCAATAATTGCAAACTCAAGTTTTTAAATTACCTATTTGAGTTTTATGTTTATTTCCAAATCCCAACTCAACCTACTACTGCCACACAATATTTGCTCTGATACCACTGCATTGCCTAAATTACTGATTCCTATCATACAGTTGGTGCTGTTGGCTTGGTTTGTTTTAGTTTTATTAGGTAATGATTGTGGAGTATAATGGTTTTTTTGTCTACAAGTTAATATGGAGTTTAAGCTATGGCATTTGACGATAACTACATTATATGCGACAAATGTGAGAAACAGACACTAGTACAGTGTCTGGTTTAGAGAGACCCAACATGAATTGCTTGTGGACTTGATTATAGATGTGAGACATAATTGCTTCAAGATGGGAGTTTTATGGTTCATTGTCATAATTTTCAAAACTAATGTTTCTATAGAGATGTGGAAAATAGAACTTACAGTGAATGCAACTCTGTGCTGTATATTAAGATAAGTGAAATGAAAAGGGCCATGGGAATCATGTTGAAGTCTATATTCTTGGAATCAGTTTTATGAGCATGGTCGATATGATATGGGACGATAGCTTTATGTACCAAAGCTTGAAGTCAACTCCAGACTGCTGTAATTCAACACAGATATCACATTAGTATCACTATCACACTGTGGAATTAACTTATATTGCCAGATGCATGCCACGCAAACATCACTGCAACACATTCTAAAATAATATTAACATAAAATTCATGGTTACTGTTGCTATTTTAACAGGTTGTAGTGGGAAGTTTCATGCCAAATAGAAACAAGGTGCACAAAAAGAAGCACCATTTCGATTCTTCAATCCTTTCACCAAATCCTGCTACTTCAGGGTTTCTGACAGCAGCTAGACCCATCTCTCAAGCAAATCCTGATGATGATGCTTGTGCAACCCCAACCTCTACATTCCCGGGACAGAGCCATGGAGATGCAGAAAACAGCACAGGCAATACCCAAGACCCCAGTTCTTCTTTCAACACAGCTGGTTGGCATGGTTCGCAGTCAATGTCTGAGCAAAAGCCTATTACTGATATAAACATATGCTTGCCCGGGGAATAGAATGTAAGGTAATCTCTCTAATGTATCATCAACACTAGTACACTGTTCTAACATGGATGGGTGGCTTTTCCATTTACTAGTTAGTTTAGAGATTTACAAAGACTGGCAGGACATGGAAAGATAGTCATTGAGTTGGGTAGTTGTTGTTGTAATCTTTTTTCTGATATTTTATGACATTGGATATTTTTTTTTTTTTGTTTACATGTTGTTGTTAATTGAGAGGTTGTAGTGTGGATTTTGTCCACAAGGGTTCTGAGGAAGTGAAGAAATTATGGTAGAACTGAACTTTTTTGTTTCATTGATCTTCCTTGAAAATCTTATTGATTGTATGACTTTTGGGATGAGTAGAGCCAAAATGATATTCACAAAGGTCTGAAATGTGGCACCTGTGCAAGATTTGGGCCAATCACTGTAGGATCCTTATGTAAACGTGCTCTTACAGAAGGGGATAAAAGTGAATTGGATTAAAAGAAAACCTGTTGACAATATTTGTCATACTTATGCAGCCAACCTGAGCTAAAGTGCTTGAATTTTTTATCGGTACCTGTTCATGGTGAGGTCCGCAGCTCACTGGATGAATGGCTTGATCTAGTTTGATCTAGCATTTCCTTGCTTGCTGCATGCAGCTCTCTCTCTCTCTCTCTTAATCTCAGAAGTTTGTTCTGATGTGGCCATCAGTGCGGACATCATACTTGAAGATGAAGATGAGAAAGATAAAATTATTTCCTTAGCCCTAGGCCTGTAAACGGACTCAGGTCCTGGCCCAGTCCGATAAAATAATCGGGCCGTTCGCGACCTGGCCCGATAATACAGTCCGATTATATTAAGATCCGGCCTGGCCCAGCCCGATAGGCTTATCGGACCGTCTGCGGTCTGATAAAGGCCCTTTTACCTGTTTTCGACCCATTATGCTACATGACCCAAAATCAATTTTTTTAACCTTAATTTTTTATTAGAATAGGCCCAATAAATCACATATTTTATTCTAATCTAAATCAGAGTTTGAAATTTTGAAATCCAAACTTGATTTGATAGTTCTAGTATGTTGAGAATTTAATTAAATTTTAACAAAATTGAAATAACTCTTGAATTGCTCAAGTTGAATTTTTGTTCAACCAAATTAACTCTAACTAAATTAGTTAAGTTTTTCAAAATTTTAAACAAAAATTGGATGACAGGCGCATCTAGTACCTCAAAATAATTTTAAAGAAAAAATGAAGATAAATTTTTACTTTTCAATTATTTTTTTTTTTGTGAATTTTTTGAATTGTTTCTTTTTCCCAAAAGTTTGAGTATTCAAATTCGAAAAAGAAAATTTTAATTCACATCAGTTTCCTTCGAATGAGGTTCGAATTGCTTTTGCACTATAACTTCTATGAGGTTGACAAATACATGATAATAATAATTTTACAATCTATTGAAGTCAAACTTAAATAAAATGTATGTTTAAGCTGATCAGCTTCAAAAAGAGGACTTGCATCGCAGGCAAATCACCTGTGCCAATTGCTGATCAGCTGCGCCGACCTCATTTATAAACTGTTTGAGAGATCAAGTTCATCAGTCCCACACTCCCTCCACCATAAACCAAATTTATCCTCCTCTTTACCTACAATTCACTTGCAAAACAACAGACAAAGAAGTCCACATAAATTTTTAGATTACTTCATATAATAAATACACAACATTTTCTTAATAAATAAGTGGATTCACTAAATTCCCATCAGAAAGAATTTCATGTATGTTAAGTTCTAACCTCATTTAAGAATATAGTTTGGACTACAAAAGAAACAAGATGGTGTTATTGAACAATCATCATTAACAGAAAGAGAAGAGGCACCTTCATGTGAGAAGTGCCCCAAATTCCATTACAGTTTCAAATGAGAAGAATTGTTTGGTCATAAAATAATCAAAATCCTGAAACCCATAAAATAAGCAAACAATCATGTCAGGGAGGAGTTCAAACATTGGATAATCATTATTAAGAGAATAGAGTTAAACAAAATCAGAAAGAAATTCAAAATGAGAATCGACACACTTTGTTCATTATGGCCACCCTGTTGGATCATATTTCTTACAAAACAAGAAGTGGCGCCGCAAGTGAGAAGTTCCACTACTACTCGAACCTGTAAATTCTTACAGTCCCAACTCTATTCATTTCCACGTAATGGAAATTATTCCAAACAGTCAACGTCCTTTTCCTATGTACATCTTTTTGGAGTCTAGAAGCGTTAGATGTCGCATCATCTCATTCCCCGCAATAAAGTCATTCATCTCATTAGGATTAGACATTGTATTGTAGATAAAGTATAATAAATTTCATTTATGTTAAGTTCTAATCTCATTTAAGAATACAATTAGCCAAGTAAGTTCTTCAAAAATGTTCAAGAAGTCAAGGACATAAATAGAGAAAATAATGATATGTTATAACAGATTATTTATTCGAATAAGAACACATTCACAACCCATATATCATAGGGAAACAAAATCCTTTAATGGAAAAGAAGAGGATAGAACCAATAAATGGAAAAGAAGTAGACCACTAAATAACACAATAGACAACTTTCAAGAGCTGAGCAAGCATGGTCAATAAACCAATGAATGTTGAAAGACAATATGGACAAAAATTTGAAATTCCATTAGTAGAAGTATGCAAGACCTAGAGAGGAGGGGCTGGGGGGAGAGAATAGGGTCTGATCTGATTTTATTTTCCTTTTTAAAATAAATCAATTTAACAATATGTGTAGTGGAATAAACGTGTGTGCAAGTGATAAACAAATGAATCAAACTATTAAAGTAAACTACACATGCACAACGATATATAATAGTTCGGTTCACCTGAACCTACATCCACTGTTGGACTCACCCTCTCTAGGGCTATCCCAAATCTATTATGTATGTGAGTCACACCAAACATTACAACCTTGTTTTGAAAGGTTCGACCGCCCTGGTCTAATCCTTGACACCTATTTTTTAATGTGGTTCAATCACACTGATCTAATCCACCATATAATGATAAACAAAGAACACTTGCCTTGGGCCTTAACAATTCTCCAAAATGTGTGTTATTCTTGTAGATGTCTCTGCGCCTTTTTCATTTAGATCAGGTCCATCTTTATTGAGTATTGGCACATCGGAATATGGATTCTAGGACTAAGGGTTTTACTGTTTTTGGGTCCTAAAAGAATGTCCTCATCTTCACAACTAAACAAGCATTGAATGCTTAAACTCTTCCGTTAAAGGATGATAGGAAGTGAGGAGATTAGGGAATGATAAGTCTTTGGAGAATGCCTATATTTTTCCAATTTATCAGCTTTCTTTTAAACCAGGACTTAAGCAGATATTTATAGAGTTTCTGCCCAATGGTTCAATCTCGAGGTCTCCAGGATTTCTTCGAGGCCTCGAGCTTGTATGTGGAAATACAACACAATTAAATTTTAAATTTCAAACATTAATCTTACTGATATTTAGGTAGAGACCAGCTCACTCATCCGCTACATGTCCATGATTGCCAATCAGATTATTTAATTAACTAATTATGTGATGGCAAAAAGATTTCCACAATTTTTTTTTTTAACCAAGATTTATAAGATTATCAATCACTTGAGTAGACTTCTGGAATTTCTAGATTTGCATGTGATTGCAATTCACAGTGAGACTTTTATCTCTTATTAGATTGAGGAGCCTTCTCAAGTTTTCAATTATAACCATGATTGCCAATTACGATGAAGGCATAAGATGTTTTGAAATCATGAGGTGCCTTTCCCCTTTTTTTCAGATTTTTCTTACCCTATTTTGTAAGATAATTGATCAAAGGATAGATGGCCCTGAGATCAAACGCTGAAGTCCAGTTGTCATAATTTTCACTCAGTTATGGATAGTTTTTGAGGCATTGACATAATTCTTGAGGCCTCGAGGCTGAAACTAATTTTTTTTCAGATTTCCAATTTATTAACGATTGATTTCTAGGATGTTTAGGCTTGACCTAAGGTCCATTATAGTCCACTTACTTGTGTGTCAATCACATGTTTGGTGTATACTCTTCTATGCATAGTAGATCTTCAGACATCTTCACATTCTTCCAAGGCAAGGTCCAACACACAGGGTCAAGCTTGGTCACAGAATTTCCAATACATAAACTCAGTCAAACTGAGGTCCTAACAAAATCCAATGGCAAAAATCATCAACAACAGTGAGGCAGTATTCAAGAATGCATATGGGCATTAATTTTCCCCTCAGAGAATGAAGTTTTCTTTTTCTTTAGGTAGATTTTCATTTCAAACTATTGTTTTTAGTGAAATTGGTGAAATTAAAACTGCTCACCATACTCATCCTTGTCCCTGTCTAAAAATGCATTTATCACAAATAGAGCCATTTACTTCAAATAATTCATGTGGGAAAGGTCAGTCCAATCCCAGCCATTTAGCAGTTGGTCGAAGTAGAAAAATCGAAATACCTGCTGCCCATTTGTCAGTGCTTTTCACCACTAAAAATGCCCCTTTGTCCTTACTCTTTGTTTCCCTCACACCACTAAAGATTTTGGGTTGCACAGATCTTAATAGAAGTAAAAGAAAAAGGATAGAGATGGAGATGGTGGAGGAGATCGAAAAAAGGGCAGAGAGGAAAACCAAAATAGTGTATACAGGTGGAGAGAGAGGTGGGTGATGGAGGCAGCAGGAGATGGGTTACAAGTGGGAGAGATGCAGGGCAAATCTAGGCATTTGAAGGCTGCAAGAGGTAGAGATATGGGCGTTGGTGTGAGTCGTAGATGTGGGCGAACAAGGGAAAGGTGGCTAAATCGCTGGAGGGGCAGATCTGAGAGGATGCATGATTGGGCGATGGCTCAGTTATGGAGATGGGGTTGTTTGGTGATGGCGACTCTGTGTGTTCGCAGGGGGGGCAGTAGATCTGAGATTCTGGGTGATGAGTTTGGTGAAGGAGAGAGAGTGACGGCGAGAAGGAAGAGATGGAGAGAGCAATGGAGAGCGACGATAAGAGAAGGAAGAGATGAGAGAGCGATCGAGGGTTAAACATTTGTGTTTGTTTAATGAGTCCGACGGGCTCGCGGATTGTTCAGGGCTCGGTCCGATAAAAAATGGACTGTCCGAGTCCGATCCGTGTACATAAACAGACCTTAGGATTCAGCTCATTTGCTTACTTATTGGGCCGGGCTGGATCTAAGTCCGTTTACATCCCTAGTACTTAGCCTTATAATTCTACAAAGTTTTGGCCGAGGCAAAGTGAGGGCTAAATTGTATGATTTAGACTTTAAAATGGTGAACTTAATGCACATGGATTCTACCCATGAAGAATTCGAAGCCAATTTCCTAGCAAAAGAGTTGTGAATTGAAGTTGAATGAGAGCATACAACTTAAAAATTAAGGACTAGGGTGTGTGTGACTCTTGTGTTTCCAATCATGGACAAGGAGAGAGGAATTAGCGCAAGCGGCTAGATCAAATCTAGGACTCAGGGATTGACAAAAAATTTGGTGTAACTTTGTAGTCATATTTGATGTATCAAATGATATCGGATTTTCATAAAATTGGATTCATTAGAAAGTTTATTCAATAACCTTTCTGACAGGCCTATGTTTGTGTAATCGTAACATATGTAGATGAAGTTACGATTACTTTTGTAATAAGGTGTTAAAAAGTGATGGGAAAGTTATTTGTGTTAACTTCTTTGTATTCCAAACATTATAAATAAAAGACTAGCACACTTCGAATGGGAAAAAAAATCAGTTGTAGTTTAAGTGAAGCTGAAGAGAAGTGTTTTTTTTTTTTGCCTTTGCCCAAGTAAGAATTTCTAATTGGTTTTCGTTTGAATTAACTTTTCATTTTTGTATTTTTTTTTTCATTATATTGGTTTTAATTCTTGTAAATTTGATTTCAGATTTCACTAAAAAAATTAGTTCATTGTGGATTTCACATGTTTTTAATTTTCCGTTGAAATTTTTCCTAATTCCTTTTTGACTACGAGAAATTAGAGTTTTGATGTAATTTTTCATTTTAGATTCCCTTTACTCAATTGCTTGGAGTGAATCATCAAGTGACATTGGAAAGGAAAGAAGATTCGAAGAACTTCTGGAATCTCCAAGTTTTCTACAATTTTGGGTTCTCTGCAATTCTTTCATAATTGGAGTCCAATTTAAAGACCAAACTTTCGTTGTGTTCTTTCTCTATTAGGGTTGTCATTGTAGACATAAGTGAGTTTATTTCTGACAAGCCTACTTTTTTTTCTTTCACTGGGTTGGTGTGCAGCCATATTGCATTTGACGCATGTTTATATTTTTCCTGCTGTAGAAAATCCTGGAGCGCTAGAGGATCTTGATTCCAAAACTAGATTATTATGCATTTAATATGAAATAAAGCCCAATTACCCAATTGCAGGCAATGCACTCACGATATGAAGGGGGGAAATCTCATTGAAACTCCTGATGTTATGTTAGTTCTCCTAAAACCTCCACTTCGGATGATGTCCCGCACCCGCACAGGATAACCACCGATCCACTATAATGTTGCTTATATGAAAGGGTGCCCATATAGACACCTGCATAAACCTGCCAGCAGACACCGATTTCCGAAATTTGAGTGGAAATTACCATTCTGCCATTTCTGCGCGAAATCGTAGCGATCGGTTCTGCAACGCCATTTCGCGTCGATCGATCGATCTGAAGCGTATACGATCGATCCGACAGTTCATTTTCGAATCGATCGATTGATCATAACACAGGATTCAATTGATCGCACGGTTCCATGGGATCGTGCGATCGATTTTAACTGAGAGGTCGACAGGTTTGACAGTCGACCTCTCTTACCAAGATCGATCGCACGATTATATGGGATCGATCGATCGATTGTGACCCATTCAAAGATCGATCGTACGATCACATACAATCGTGCGATCGATTTTAACTGAGAGGTCAACAGCTTGACAGTCGACCTCTCATCTCAAGATCGATCGCACGATTCTATGTGATCGATCGATCGATTGTCTGCCATTCAAAGATTGATCGCACGATCACATACAATCGTGCGATTGATTTTAACTGAGAGGTCGACAATTTGACAGTCGACCTCTCATTTAAAGATCGATCGCACGATTCTATGTGATCGATCGATCGATTGTCTGTTTAGGGCAAGATCGATCGATCGATCACTGTGATCGTGCGATCGATTTTCTGCTTAGGGCAAGATCGATCACACAATCACAGAAATTGTGCGATCGATCGCAAAGCTATATATAAAACTGATTGATCCTTTCGCCCTTTCCTGCGATTCAAACCCTCGAAACAGAAGACCCTTTCTCTTCTTCTTCTCCAACGATCGATCGACCTTTTCCTCTTCACCAAATCGAGCGCACGATTCTCCAAATCAAACGCACGATTCTCCAAATTGATCGATTTGCCCTCTCTGGAAACCCTTTCTTTCTCCGATTTCATCTTCCTCTCCGGAAACCCTTTCTTGCATTTCTCCGATTTCGTCTTCCTCGCCGGATACCAAAAACCCTTTCTTGGATTTCGTCTTCTCCTGATTTCCTTCACAGCCCTCCTTCACATGGCATCCTAAAGCGTCTACATCGAAAGGGAGGAAGACGAAGGTACCGGCTTCATCTAGAAGGAAGAGAGCGAGATTGAAGGAGACACCACCTATGGAGACGGAGACCTTCAACCCGAACCACTTCAAGTCTTTGGAAGCCGCCACATTCTACCGAGAGGATTTGTACTCTCGGCCGATGATTTATGGTAAATTCATTGACCTAAGCTTTTTTTCTGCATTTGAATTGAGAATCCATGAGTATATTCAACGATTTGGATGGTGAGATTTTTTTGGAATAAGAGAAGATTTTTACCCAAAATTGGTGAAGGAATTTTATGCAAATATGTCGGAGGACCGGGTGAGACACTCCATAAAATCCAAAGTTAGGGGGACAGAAATTGAAATTTCAACTGAGGCATTGGACAGAATATTTGAGTTTCTCAGTGCCACTATTTCGAAGTATGAACCAAATTCATGGCCCACCGATGTTGTAGGATTCGTTCCTTCGGAGGCCATGACCCAATTGTGTGGGTGAAGTGATGGTGCCAGAGGAGATAAGATCGGGCTTATGGAGCTAACCCTAGAGGCCCGAATTCTATATTACATTATTAGGAAGAATATTTTACCTAGAAAAGAGCTTAGTAATCAGGTGCTGTATTTTGATAGTTTCTTGATATGGTGAATCTTGAATGGCAAGCAAATTGATATATCCTTCATCATAATAAAGCACGTGGTTGCATCTCGTAAGATTAGAAAATGTAGCATCCCATATGGTTTATTTCTGTCTTACTTATTTCGATTTTACGGAGTCACCCTCCCCCCAAAGAGAAAATAGCAATGAAGAAAATCGATATATTCGATGCCTCTACTTTGGGCAAGATGGGATTCAAACTCGACAATGTACGTTGGGTTCCCAAAGTAGAACATTGTCCTATTGAGGTTGAGGCACCTGAGGAGGGTGACATACCTGAAGTTGGGGGGACTGAGGCACCTGAAGTTCAAGGGGCAGAGGCACCTGAAGTTGGGAGTAGTAAGGCACATGATACAGGAGTCAGTACTATGCTGATTCTTGACAGTATAGAAAAATTGAATGAAAAAATTGATGTAAAATTTGCCGAGATTGAAGAAAGGCTTATGGGCAGGCTTGAAGGGATGGTTGATGAAAAATTAGGTGAGATGGAAGGAAGACTGATTGGAAGGCTTGAGAGAATGGTTGACGATAAATTGGCTCAGATAGAAGGGAGGATGAATGCCACAATTGATAAGAAAAATGGTGAGTTGGTCCGAATGACGATGAAAAGGCTGAATAATTTGGAAAATTAAATGGTAGATGTAATGAGAAACTCTGTTCTTTTATTGCAAAAAGAAGGAATAAATACACAACTTGGACGCGATTCGTCATCCGAGATCATCAGATGTATGCTAGCTGAGAAGACTATAAATAAATCATGGGGGAGAGCCTCTTCGTCCACTGACACGAGTCAGGCTCTCTCGACTGACATCCCACAGTCTCGTCCGATTGGCTCCATTCAAGCCTCTTCCGTCTGGCCCCATTCACCCTCGTCCGACAGGCCCCACTCGTCAGGTGCGTTTCGACTGGCCCCACTCAACCTCATCCTACAGGCCCCACTTGTCAGGTACGTTCGACTGGCCCGAAGCAGGACTGCGACTGGGCGTCGTCCATTGGCACCAACACCTCCTTCATCGGCACCAGCACCTCCTGATACTGCATCTGCCACAGCTTCTACATCTGCACCTGCTCCTACATCTACTCCAGCTCCTGCTTTCGAATAGCCATTGTATTTGAAATTTTTGTAATTTTGTAATTTTGAAATTTTGATATTCATATGTAACATCGTTTGTCAATATAGTGAATGTTTTCTTTTTATGACATCGTTTGTCAATCTCGAATGAACATAGTGAATGGTTTCTTTTTATGAACTGTTTCGTCTATTTGAATGAACATGGTGAATAGAATGATTTGTTTGTAAGCAACTGAATGAACATGAGACCCTTTGAATGTCAGTAAATATGAGAGCATTGAATGGCTTGTCACTAAATATGGGACCCTTGAGTGGTCTGACACTAAATATGAGTTTCATGGTTTGTCGCTAAACATGGGACCTTTGAGTGGTTTGTCCCTAAATTTGGGACATTAGAGTGGATTGTCGCTAAACATGTCACCTTTGAGTGGTCAGTCAACAAGTATGGGACCTTAGAAATCAGATGGCCTGATTAAAAAAGAGTTTTAACCATTAGTGAGAAAGTTTGTCAAGGAACTCCAGCATTCCTTGACAAACTTCCTCACTAATGGTTAAAAATTTTCTTTAACCAGGCCATCTGATTTCTAAGGTCCCATACTTGTTGACTGACCACTCAAAGGTGCCATGTTTAGCGACAAACCACTCAAAGGTCCCATATTTAGGGACAAACCACTCAAAGGTCACATGTTTAGCGATAAACCATGAAACTCATATTTAGTGAAAGGCCCACCCAAGGGTCCCATATTTCATAACAAACCACTGAATGCTGGATTTATTTAAAATAATAATTGTTGTTTGAATACATACTTCAGTACATCAGAATTAAAATTAATACAACTTTTTGGAAATGAAATACATTCTTACAACTGAATACATGAAAAAAATGATAGACATCCATCACAGATTCCACCAATGTTGTAATTCGCCAGGATCTCTAAGATCACCAGAGGTATATGTCGAATCGTCATAAAAGTCATAAGAACCAATCGGCTGTGGAAGAAAGAGTACGTGTCAGTATTTTTGACCTTATTTTATATGAATGAAAATGTAATTATGTATCTTATGTATAAGAAACTTACTTCGGATAATTGAGACAAACTCGTTGCTTGCGATTCAGGATAATAATCATGAGGTTGAGGTGAAGCATTTAAATCTACACTGCAGGATGCTTGTACAGCACTTCTATTCGGACATGTTCTCTTCGTATGACCAATATTTTTGCATAACCCACATCTTCTTTCAGTCAATTGATTCTCTACAATCTCAAATGCGGAAGGATCTCGTCTTGTAGATGTTTGACCCTTTGAATTCTTTGAACCTGGATGACGTCCTTTACTGTACTGCATAATAGGTTGGCTGATATGCATCTCATCACTGGCAAGATCTTGGATATGATCTCAGAGTTCCTCTTGATCAAATGTAGACAAGTTTCCATATTTTTTCTTAATGCCTTCCCAGTGTACATCTAATTCATCCCCGGGTCGATTCATTTCAATGTTCAAGTCAGTCAAATGAAATTCAAATCGATTCTCCATTGTGGATGGATCTGATTCAAATGTAACTTGTTCATAAATTGCATTATGTGAGCACAAGGTAAGCCCATGGAAGCTGTAAACTCATGTGTACAATTGGGTAAAAATGACATGTTTATGAGCATAACATATTGCTTATAAACCTCAGATAATGCAAATTGTGATACTCTGCCGTTCACTTCATCAAAGAAAGGAATCGAAACAGTAAGAGCAAACCAGGATTTTTTCATCTTCCGTTTGAATCTTGAACTCTTGAAACTGATTTTCAATTGCATGGGATATCTTCCTTCGGACAACATATAGATCGCTAGTGGAGTTAGCTATATATCGCTTTGAACACTGAATGTACACTTTCAACCCTTGAAGTTGCTACATTTTGAAAATGTAAACTCCAACCGATTCATGCCTTGACGAATTGCTTCTTATGTGAGATCTATGTCCGTCTTATATAATTCACTGCATCCGAATAATCTCGAAAATCTTGTTTGAATGCCTCAAACACTTCATTAAATGCAACTTCTGATGCAACTTCTGATGGAGACTCAACGCATTCATTCCATTGAGTCAAAAATTACATTCTATTCTTCCACTTTATTGAAAAGAGGCTTACAATGAGCAAGAATATTCTTGTTGATGTGCCAAATACAAAAGATATGTACAACATTAGGGAACTCTGAATCAATGGCATTCTTCAACGCCAAATCTCTATCGGTAAAAAAAACTTGTCGATCATGATCGACTCCTAATACCTTCTTGAACATCTGTAACGCCCATACGTAATCTTCAAATTTTTCATTCCTCATAAATGCAAAGTATGAGTAGAAAGTCTTGTTGAAACTTGTGATACCAACGATATTAAGCAATGACATATAATATCTGTTGGTTTTGTAGTGCAATGCATGAGAAATATATTATTATAGGTCTTCATAAGTACAACTAACAGTGGATGTGCAAAGAAAAGATGAGATAAATGGCCTCTAATATAGATTGAGAAAATATTGGCAACGACATTCTTGAAGATCTTCTAACAAGGTTTTAATTGAAGTACGACCTCTAAGTTGCTCTTTTCGAACCGATGATAAAAAATTGTACAAATCAGTAGGATGATACTCCAATCTCTAGATTCTCGTTTCGAAGGGTCGTCATAATTTGCCGGGGTGGTACATTTTTGTTATGCATTTCAATGATCATTCTCTTCAGTTCATCTGAAAAACACCTTTTAATAGGATGACGTACTAATACGCTCGTGAGATCATGATTGTGCTCCACATCTTTTATAGTCAACTTCCATGACCCATCAACAATTTGTTTCCCTCTCACTTCAAATGGACAATTAACAAGGTGAGAATATGCTTTCTTCTTCCTCTCATCATCTTTCAAATTAACTGTGCTACGATATGTACCCCCTCTGTCGCAGCCAAGAATAACTACATTGCTTCTATTGCATGACCTCTTAATGGTAGCTACAAATCCTTGCGCAATGGAAACCTCCTTAACATGCTTCACTAAATCGTCATGACTTGAAAAATACCTCTCAACAAACTCATTGTCAACAATATCATTCTCAACAATCTCTATAATAACCCGACCTTTTAAATTAGAAATAACAATTTTTTTAGAATTATTAACTCGGCTTTGTGACCGGTTAATATGATAGGGCACGGAAAAAGCTTCCCGAAAAGGGAGTATGTGACCCGATCAGAGGTCATTTGCTTAGTGATTTAGCCCGACGAAGTTCGGAGGGCATTTTAGACATTACTTAAATGTCTTTTGTTTTACGTATAAAATCATGAATAGTATTTGATAGACCTCTTGAGTGTGAAAGACCACTCTTTTGACATATTCAGACCTTGAAATTCACACACATATTAAGCTTTTGAGTACGCTAGTCAATGGTATTTTCGAAATTTCATGAGTATTCCTCGAAACGTGTATTTTACATATGCTTTTATTTAAAGCCCCGATTTTTAAGATACCCCGTATTCCAAAAATTAGCAAACTCAGATCACATTCGATCTGTATTTTATCAAACTCTTTGACATATTTAGAATGTCGAAAAGGGTATTTTAAACACTAGTTTCGAAGTGTCAAAATCACGGTGATTATAAGCCGTCTATTTTATTAAAATGTTGACTTTGTAAAAAATACCCTATTTTTGGTGTCAAAACAAAAAGTGAACGTTCCACCGTAGGTAAACCCCGTGTTCTCAACACACCTGCGGTGTCGGATTTCCATGAGTTAAGGTCTAATATATACGAACAGAAAAAGAGTAAGGTAACAGTAATTTTTACTGTTACCTGAGATAAGAATTTTTCATCTTATCTTTCTGCCGACAGTCTTAAGGGCTGAGATTTTGCCGACAGTTTTAACGCTCAGGGTTGATATAACAGATATCCAAATAGTATTTTTAAACCCTTATAAATAGGTGCATTCGGTCTCAGTTAAAAATCACAAATTTACGAAGTTTTTCTCAGTTTTTCCATTTTCCTCTCTGCTGCCAGACGTTTACTATTGCTCAAGTGGTTGTCTTAAATTCTTCAGAAGATTTCTGTAAGTGTTTATTTTAAGTTAATATTTTTAGTTTGTAGACCTCATTAAGAGGAAGCTAGATATTTTATTTCATCAGAAAATGATTTACGGTTTTCTTTATAAAAATCAGAGAAGAAAATACGAAAAAATAGAAAAATCTGTCCGTGAATAGTGATTTGCAGCGCACTGTGCAGGCCCTAAAGAACATTTTGGTAATTTGGTAATTTACGGGTGAACAGTGCCCCATGAATAGTATTTTTCGGTGAACAGTAATTTACGGATGAATAGTATCTGTAAACAGTAATTTTCGGTAAACAGTAATTTACGGGTGAATAGTATCCGTGAACAGTAATTTTCGGTGAACAGTGGTTTACGGATGAATAGTGCCCCCGTGAACAGTATTTTTCCGTGAACAATAATTTTAGGATGAACAATGCCCATGAACAGTGATTTCGGTGAATACTGCCCAGGGGCATTTTGGTAATTTTGGATATTTTCGGGGGGCAAAAACGTAATTTTTGGAAAAATTTCAAAAATGAAATTTATCTTATTTTAGCTTAAAAATACTTGTTTTAGACCACTTGGGGGTTTATTTTTAGCCCGTATTAGGTTCGGGGGCAAAATTGTAATTTTTACAAAATTTCAAGAAAACTCTTAAATGTGTTGTCATGATATTCCAAACGCTTAGGAGTATAAATTATGGCTATATAGTGTTATTATACGTTGTATTTACACTGTTTTTCATTTTAAATAGATTACTGAAAAACACTCGCCGACCGAAAGTGAGGAGATTCAACCACAATATGTGCTTACTAAAATGCATCTCATGTTGCATTCAATATAATGTTTCTTTCACCATTATCCCTACTGGCAATAAGTGGATATCCGTGGTCATCTTTATTGACGGAAATGATGTAATGGGATTAGAATGCGATACCGACACTGTTCACATTTAAGGAGGTGATTATGAGTTTCTACGTATGAAACATGAACTTGAGATTGTTTCGGGATGTCGAAATCTAGCTATCCTAAAATGGAGTACGAAACTCACTTATTCCTAGAGACTACTTGGTATTGTGATATGGGTGATCTGATGATAGATCAAGTATCCAACAGTGATTCTGATCAGAATATGCATTTTGTGTATAACTAATGTATTGCAGGATAATTAATCTATGCAATAAATGATGATTATAGGGTAAATGTACCCGATTGGAGATAACGGTAACACCTTGTGTTATAATATAACCCGTTGGTGGGCTTTTAATCTGTGTTTAGTTTTTCAGCATATTATATACTGACTTCTGATATTGGTATTATGATTCTATGCGGGAGGGCTTAGGAATCTATGTTAGCTGAGTGAGGTTACATGTGTGAGAGATATTATGTGGGTTGACAATTATGTTTAAACCCATGTATTGATGTGCATATTGATTTGTGTACTGTGCATATCAAATTACCTCACACCAATGTATGAAGTACCTAGCTCGTGGAGGGCACTGGTACGAGGTGTATTTAAAATATGGGCTGTGTGAAGCACTGAGTATGCGGTGTAGGAAACGTATTACTCGCTGTTATGGGAGAACCGTAGACGTCGTTTGACGGAGGTATCTTTTTGAAATGAAGAACATTTCATGGTAGATAACTGTGTTGACATTATTCTACATGATTTATGAGTGTATAAACTGTTATTTGATAACATGTCTATTATGTTGATAATATGTCTTGTTATCTAGAACTTGTTGTTGTTTTCTCTTCATTGAGTTTGTAAAAGTCACACCCCTTATGAAACAGGAAACCAGGAGGACGAAGAACAAGAAGATCATCAGCTGTAGTTTAGGGTGGAGACCCTTTAGCTATCTACCCAAATGTTGGGATTTTATGTTTAACTTAGTAGACATTGTACGTATGAACATGTAATGTAATAAACCCTTTATGGTGTTCGTTTGAAACACTGTAGGATGTAATGAAGTTTACTTCGTTTCTAATGTGCAATTCTGATGTTCATGGGATCGATTGATGATAAATGTTAGGAACACTATGTGTGATATTTTCTATTTGGACTTTCCTAAGAGGTTAAGTTACAGATTACATGTTGGTTAGTAGTGTATTCACATACTATGCGTCGAGGTGAAATCTGTCGAGGTTTTGGGTTTTAAGCGGGCCCATGGTGGCCCCTCCATCTGCTTGGGATTTTTACCGGCTAAATATGGCTGGGTCCGAGGCTGCCAAATGTTAGATCCAAACTTAGTCATAAGAGATGTTAAAGTCCATAAGATGATTTCCGCAAAGTCTCAATATTGTGTTAGGAAAAAAAAAAAAAAACTCACGTCAGTGGGCCCGAGGGTCGGGGCGTGACAATCTCATCATTTTCACAATCCATAGTACTAATTTCAAAAAAATTTTGAGAGTCTTGGGTTTGAAAAAGAGTTACCTTTGATTCCGGTTCGGAGATTGAGAGAGTAACTTCTGAGAGATACATTCGAATCCATATAGGAGATTTGAGAGAGTATCTTCAAATAGTGGAGTGGTTCGTTTTCGAAAGCGGGTTTGGGGTTTGAGGGAAAATAGTTTGGAAAGGAGTTTGAGAGAGAGGGGTTTGAGTGAGAGGGGTGTAGAAAGGGCTTTGAGGGAGAAGATTTCGAAATCGGGGAGGTTTTGAAGGAGAAGATTTCGAAATCGGGGTTCTGAGGGAGTAGGGTTTCGAAAGGGGTGAGATGGAAACGAAAAATGAGAGGGAAGAGGGGAGCGATTGAACTTATACTTAGTTTCGCGTGATCGATCGATCACACGATCACAGTGATCGATCGATCGACCTTGCCCTAAACAGACAATCGATCGATCGATCACATAGAATCGTGCGATCGATCTTGAGATGAAAGGTCGATTGTCAAATTATCGACCTCTCAGTTAAAATCGATCGCACGATTGTATGTGATCGTGCGATCGATCTTTGAATGGCAGACAATCGATCGATCGATCACATAGAATCGTGCGATCGATCTTGAGATGAGAGGTCGACTGTCAAACTGTCGACCTCTCAGTTAAAATCGATCGCACGATTGTATGTGATCGTACGATCTATCTTTGAATGGGTCACAATCGATCGATCGATCCCATATAATCGTGCGATCGATCTTGGTAGGAGAGGTGGACTGTCAAACCGTCGACCTCTCAGTTAAAATCGATCGCACAATCCCATGGAACCGTGCGATCGATTGAATCCCGTGTTATGATCAATCGATCGATTCAAAAATGAACTGTCTGATTGATCGATCGATCGTATACGCCTCAGATCGATCGTATACACCTCAGATCGATCGATCGACGCGAAATGGCGTTGCAGAACTGATCGCACGATTTCGCGCGGAAAGGGCAGAATGGTAATTTCCACTCAAATTTCAGAAATCGGTGTCTGCTGGCAAGTTTATGTGGTGTCTATATGGGCACCCATATGAAATTTACAATACTTCAGTGAATTACTTTGAAATAAAAAACCAGAGCTAGAAGTCCACAACTGATGCTTGCAACCCAAGATGCTAAAATCATAACAAAGAAATCAAAACGGGGACAACATTGAGCTACCTGTTGACAGAAAGTCTTTCCTACCAAACAGAAACAACAATAGCAAAAGAGAAAAACAGAAGGAAGAAAATCAACATATAGAATCAAATCACAACACATAGATTTACGTGGTTCCATTTCGATATGTCTACGGGTTCAACACTGATCCACTATGCACAAAGGCAAGAAATCAAAAGAGAGTCGGCTCTAACTCTCGTTAAAGTTTTCGCTCTCACAATACTCTCTCATAGAAAAGAACATTATATATCATCCTGATTAGAGTTTACTTACGGTACATTATAAAATTATAAAATTACCCGTACATAACACTACCCTTGGATAAAATGGCCAGAAATGAAATTGTGCTGCTATACCAGGTAAATCCTTCCTCTTAATGGATTTGATGGTTGCTTTTGTAGATTGCCCAAGAAGTGTTTGTAAAGCAATGGTTACATTTCAGATGGCTGAGATGTTGCAGATGAAGGTCATTCGCCAATTTGGCCTTCAGAAGAATAAAAAAGTAAGGAAAAAAAAAACCTGAATTGAATGTAATACTTAAAATGTTTATTAACGATAAATATATAATTTGCATTTTGTCATTTGAATTATCGGATTTGAATATGGTTAGATCTAAATCCGCATAAAAGAAAAGAAGATTTTAATTTCGGATTCGGACTTAGATCCAGCAAATTGAACATATCTAAAGTTTGCATTTGAATTTATTTATTTTGGATCGAATGCTTTCATATTTTCAGATATTAGATATCATTTGCATCTCTAACAATTATAATGGTTTTACTTTGTTAGGAAAATGGGTTTGGCTACACCCATCTCACCATGTCTCCTCTTTTATTTACTCTTCCCTCACATTTAAGATCATTTCCATTCCAGAACAACCAAAGCTGTGAGAATCCCTCAAACTGTAGCATTTTTGATATTTCCATCATTAATGTTGACCACTTTAGATCGCCAACCTCCCTAGAGTTTCTACTAAGAAGTTGTAGATCATGATAACGAGATTATTTTATTTTAGGGTTGGAATGGGCTTTGTTGGGGCTGTTGTGAATGAGTCCCACATTGGAAGTGTAGAGGGAGATTTAGGAGTTTATAAAGGACTTGGTCACCCAACTTAATAGACTAATCTTTTGTGCTGGAAGAACAAGTTCTAACTATTGAATATATAATTAGAATTGTTACTTAGTTTAGATTAGGTTTAGAATTTGAGTTAAACTAAAATAAGTCTATTGTCGGCTAGAGGCTATATATAGAGTTGTAATAGACCTTTATAAGTAATACTCAGTTCCTTAGTTGCTAACATTAACAAGTGGTGTCAGAATCAGGTATCAAGAGATTCCTCAGGTGAACGGGATGGCCGGCATCTCTTTCTCCACCAGAGGGCCTCGCTCGAGGGGAGATTGTTGGAGTTACTACAACAAGTCCCATATTGGAAGTGTAGGACATCTAGGGTTTATAAAGACCTTGGGTTACTCCACTTAACATACTAGTTTTTTGGATTGAAAACCGAGGTCCTAACAAGCTTTCATTCTTTTTCATGGGAGAGTTCTTGAGTATTAGTGAATGCATGCATATCCAATTCAAAGTGATTAATGAGAAGTAGTTTAACTTCTTTTATTTTTATTTTTATTGTGGATGTACTAACCAATGAGAAGGAAAAATATACGTATATCTACAAGTATTTAAAAAAATAAAGAATATGAGTTGACAAATAAAGTCCTTTTCATCTTGAGTTTTGTTTTCTTTAGATAGTCCTTTCTTCATGATTGTGGTGTCCAAGGCTTCTTAAAGCACTCGATTAGTTTTTGGGATGTGTGCAAGCCTCCTTACCTACATATCAGATAAAATTACAGAGAGTGACCCTTTGGTGTAGAATGGGATTCAAACCCAGGACTTCCGCTTCCTGAAACGGACACACCATGTTAGAATATTTCTTAATCGGATTGAAACTTGGACATAAAGTAAACGTTTGAACATCGATATTTTGTGTTCTTAATGTGTCTGATTGAAACATCATTCAATCCATTATTCATCAGTCCTCAATATCGTGAGTCATCAATGCTTACGATAAATAAACCATTCATAATGCGGAAATCATAATCAATAAAATAAGTGCGTACCCGAATCCATAAGATCTACAGTCGTGCGGTGTCTCCTTCTTTCTCCTCCTGTAAAACTGGTGTCCACCAAGAGTTTCTCTGACTTTCTCCCTTAATTTCTCTCCTTGGCCATATGGTGATGGATAGGAAACAGAGAGAATCGAATCTGAGCAGTCAAGAGGACTCTAGGGCTGTGTTTCCTCTTATATTCCACTTTCCATCAAAGTAGGAAGACAAGTCCAAAATGACTCTCCTCTAATCCGTGAATAGTAATCTCGGGTGGGCCCCACTTAAATCCAAAAGCTGCGTGTGACTTACCTGTGGGTTACAAGTTCGGTTTACACACCAACATTTGGGTTCCTTTATGTAGTCTTTTATAGGGAGTGAAAATCTTTTTTTTTATAAAGTTGAGTTGCATACCTCGCCAACTACTGAAGCTTGCAGTAGTGTAAATACATTAATCATCAGAAGCAACCAGTTGGGCACTAGAGACTTCCCATTGATGAAGAAGTTGCCGAGAAAGGTACCGGCAGCCGGATTGTCGAATGCCCACTATCTCGATACAGCACCACCGAAGAAGGTTGCAGCATAACAAACAAAAAGTTCCTCGAACATCTTTCCCTTCACAGGAGGTGCTACAGGTGTCTGCTGACAAGATGAGATTAGGAATACAACATAAATTATCTTTACATGATTTTGATACATTGATAAATATTTAGTTGGTGGATGCTAGAAAAATTGATGAAGAATGCTCCTTCCAAGGAATCAAAGTTGTATTTCACGGAGGCCACTCATCCCGTTTGTTCGGAGATTCTCCTAAGTTCACGTGAGGTAGTGTGAGATCTAATTCTAATACTACTTATTAAGATTTAGAACTGTGTATCCATCCCAAAAGATTAACCTATTAGATGAAATGATTCAAGTCTTTTAAAGATTGACTGTTATGTCAAATTAAATAAGTAAATGGTGAATTAATGAAGACACGAATTTATCAGACACTTATCTATGTCATTATTTACATAATTATACTTATTGGTGTTTAGTATTAATCCATGTCAACTTTACAAAAGTCATTATTCCTTCATTTCACAATGCTACTCTATAAGGATCTAATTGTAATTAATATTCAAATATTAAAGATAAAAGTACAATATTTTGAGCAGAATTTTTTCACAAGTAGATGAAAAGATGATGATAATTTAGAGTGATATATCAGAAACATTAGCATTGGATTTTCACAATTTAACATATGGGTCATGGTCCAACTTAATTAAACATATTATCTATAATCTATTACTCAACCCATGACCAAACTTAATATGACCTATCTTATGAATTTTGAGATTAGATTAAGGCAGGTTAGACTATTATTTGAACAAATTACACTCCTTATTATATAATATTATAATTTTAAGTAAAATATATTTAATTAACTATATGATGTATATAATTGTTATTGTTGATATGATTTTGATATTATGACCATTTTCAATATTACCATCATCATCTAGAATTAGGTATGATCGAGTTATAGTCTATACCTTACCCATCTAACACATGAAAAAAATTCATTAAGGAATTCTTAAAAAAACCTTTTTTTTTTTTTTAATTTACATGTGAAAAATCACGGGATACCTGAGTGTAAAACCCCCATAGTTGAGTCCACTACCACTAGGGCACACTAAGGTTAGACCATGGGGGCTCGAACTTGCAACCTTCCCGCTTCCTGAGGCAGGAAGGCAACCAGCTGAACTACACCCATGTGGATTTTCTCAAGGTCAGGCCATGGGGGTAGAACTCACAACCTCCCGCTTCCTGAGGCAGGAAGGCAGCCAGTTGAACTACATCTATATACGTATGAATTATTATATTCGTAGAAAACAAAACATATGATTCATTTTCTATGAAAATATGAATCATTGAAGAAATCAAATAGTTGTGCACAAAGATGCACTGAGGCTACGTTTGGTTTCATGGTGGGTTTTACCTGAAGTATTGCCAACTTAGCATGGAATAGGTTAAAGAGCTTGATTTCTTATTTTGTTGTATTAGTTAAGTCCTTAATATTTGACATATTATATATACTATTGGATACTACAAATTAGGCCCTGAAACCTAAAAATGTTTTGAAGATTTTTTCTTTTCTTTTATTTTAGAGAGAAAACAATTGAACTTAGTTTATCTATTAATTGCATAAAGTATATAAGATATTCAAGTTAAAAATGGAATGTGTAGTTCTTGATCAACATCTTCATACATTAGCAAATAAGCGATAGTTTACAGCATCAAGAATTATTTGCCGGACTGCTGCAACAGCACCTACTGCCCCCAATGCTGAAAAGACCACAGCAATGGTGGTGTTTCCCCAGAAGAGCAAACTACTTCTGGATGGCTTGAATGTCACATTGTAGAAGATCACAGGCAAAACAAAGTCCAGAGGCAAGAATCCAAATGCTCCAATCACTGCATTGATGTCTCCAAAGAATGGGAGCATTGCGGCGATGAGAGTCGCAACAACAACTGCAAGGGACCGGAAAACCAACCTAGGGACGACATTGCGAGCTGAAAATTGGTCTCTCTTTGCATCTCCAAACATGCTTTCAAGAATTTCATTCATAGGTTGACAATAAACCTGCATCAGTCCGACAAAATTGGCTGAAATACAATACATTAACATCAGTTTAAGTTACAATATCTAGTTAGATTAGAAGTTTTTGTCGAAACATAATACAAATATGATTCTTTGGTGATAAGGCGAAAAACGGGTAAAAGAGAGGCCTTGCGTAAAACTATAAACACATCTGTTTTGGCAGCTAAGTGACCCAATTTTGGTTATGATCGCAAAACAGTGACATTTTCCTACAGCATTTACTAAATTCAGGACATCCTGTATCATGGAATGTAATGCAGATGGATAAGGTGGTGAAACAGACGCTCTGTTTGAATGCATGAAATGACAAGTACTACAATAAGAACATAACTAGTTTTAAAAAAATTAATCAAATCAATTCTCATCTTTAGTTAGCTGTGGTTATTTCGGAGAAAATGCTTTTCTTGCACCCAAAAGAATTCAGTGGTTATCGTTTGCCAATTCACATTTAGTGATAGCAAGATTTTACTGTTACTTACCACTCCAACAGCTGAAGCTTGCAGTAACGCAAACACATTAGTCATTAGAAGAAACCATTTGGGCACAAGGGGCACGCCATTGACCAAGAAGTTGCTAAGGACGGTGCCAGCTGCCTGATTCCCAAATGCCCAATAGCCCGATATGGCGACACTGAAGAAAGTTGCAGTCACCACAGCATAGCAAACACACAGTCCCTTGAACATTTTTCCCTTCACAGGTGCTGCTATAGTTGCCTGGACAAGGAAATGAATAACAACAATTTAGTTAACACACAACAAAGCATTCACAAGTGATTTTGATACATTGAAAGATATTTAGTTGGCATATACTCGACAAATTAATGAAGAGTACATGATCAAAGGGATTGAACCTGTATTTCTGGTATGATTCCATTCCCATATGTTGTAGCAATAATGGAAATGGCATTGAAGACACCAAACAAGCGATTTGCACCATTACTGCTGAAAGAGTAGTCCTTGGCTGGTGCCTTTGAGGAGTTCCCTGAAATGAAATTTTCAGTAAGACATTGATATCCATGAAATTCAATTTTAAGAACTCAAGTGTACAACCTCCTTACCAACATAAATTGCACCACCAGTTGTGCATGCGCTGTAGGCAAGGGCGAGAATTAAAGAAATAAGATTGATGTGCCTTAGAGAGTGAAAGGATGGGATTTGAGCCAAAATCAGCATCAAATGTCCATATATGATTACGAATTCGTAGAGCTTCATAGATCCATCTGGGTTGCTCAGCAAGTAAATAAACTGAAGGATAGATGAGTAGTTCTTCATCAATCATATTGGTATCCATGGATTATTTATGAGCTGCTATAAACACATTTATCCAATATTTTATAAAGAAATCAGATCAAGTTGGACATGTTTGGTGCCTAACCAAGTTGGCCTAATTCTAATCTGCCCATAGGCCTAGGTGAAGTGTCATTTTGATTAAGGAGACTCTGTTGCAGTGTTTAAATTGTTACATAGGGAGCAAGGAAGAACTGACAATATGGACAAAGCACATATAGCCATGTATAAGCATGAAAATCTAAAGTCACAAGAATTGATAAAATTAAGAATTAACATATAAGAGAGGATCTATATGTAGCCTCAATAGAAGATAAAACTAAAGATTTTTACCTCAACTAATTTAAACATGTTTGTTTGTTCAATCTATTAACAAAGTCCCACATCACCAGTGGATCCTTGGGTTATCGGGTGTATAAGCATATTGATTCCCTCTCCTTAATAGCCGTTTTTTTAAGATGAGTTCTAAACGTGTTTTAATATGGTATCAGAACAGGGATACCACAGGGATGGGTCGGGTTCATATCTCTAGCCCTGCGTGGAGGGGGAGAGCCGAGTGTTTCCAGCCCTGGTGCTGAGGGGGAGTGTTAGCAGAGTCCCACATCCCCAATGGACCTTTGGGTTATGGGGTTTATAAGCACATGGATTCCCTCTCCTTAATAGTTGGTTTTTAAGGATGAGTTCTACTCATGTTTTAACACAATCTATTTATCAAATAACTATCAATATTACATGGAGTCGATTTTCTTTTTCATAGGTGACTCATCTACAAAACCTAGTTCCTCCACTGCAACATCGCTTGTTAAGTGGCTATTAATCTGTCATGAATAATTAGTCATCACATCAGCAGAATTCCTCTAATGACTCAACATTGACAGTTTGCTTGCAATATTGAATTTTCTCATGTACTGATAGGTGAGAAATATTACAAACCTTCATGCTTTGTCCTCCCAAAAGGGTCATGCCGACAACTGCACCGTAAGATACTGCAAATTGAATGGGACCCACAAAAAATAGGCCCCACCTTGGCCCTGAAAACCACCAAGAGAAGACACTGTCAATTTTACATCTTGAGTCATGACCCAGTTTGGATGACTAACTTAGTCTCACTGATGGCACAGTTATGGCCTTCTGGATGACCTAATTTGCTTCTATAAATCTTGTCCCTTTTACATCCTTACCATTCTCCAACCAGATGGTTGTAAAGTTCATAACTCATAGAGGCCAGTCTGGGATCTCAATTACATGAAACTCCTACCTCCAATTGGAGTTCTACATTTCTCCACATAAATTTAAAATAAAGAACATCAAGTTGGAAAATGATTGATTCGATATAATTATGGAGGTTAATTCATGACTCAACCTACCACACTGAATCAAACATGGTTCAGTAATTTTACATTTGACTTTCTTACTGCTGATGGTTGATCCAGGAGGACCCAAACTTGTTCCCCCTAGTTTGCCAGAACATAGAGGGTTGTTCTTCCTTTATTCACAATTAGAGTAAAATTAAAAGAATGAATTCTATATTAATTCAAAATATGATTTTGATAAAGAAAAGTAGCGAGGTAGAACTTAGAAAAGACAACTCTAAATGGATGAAATTAGTAACTACAATACTGAGAATAAAACTTTATATTTATTTACCTAGAATATTTTCAGCCATCTCTCTGAATCGAAGCTGACGGTGCCCGAGCTGAGCATGGTGTTCAAGGACCAAAGAGAGAAGGTTGTACGAATAGAATGTAACCAGACCAGCAATGGTCAAAAACAGTACTCCAGCAACCCAACCCATGGATGCTAATGCAAATGGAAGACTCAGAAGCGCTGGAGCTACGATTGAAGTCGTCAAATGATACCCACAATGCAGCCATGAACCTGCAAGATTCAAGCCATGTCTGAAATACATGAAGAAGGTTCTTTTTTTAAAAAAAAAAAAATTATATTGCACATCATATTAGCTTAACCATAGTGGGTTGAAAGATGAAAACTTGGAAATCATTGGTCCGACGACTTTTTGCCAATGAGAGTACGTGGGCAGCTAACCTTTCACAGGTTTACTGATCTCTCTACAAAGACCCACATTTGCTCTGTTTCTGACTCATCTGTGCTGGATGCCTATGAGGGATACCCAATCTCCAATTCACGCTTCTTCATTTGGTTGAATTTCCTATTCTATAGTGGGTCATTAAACAGACCCATCTGAAAAGGCATTTGAAGCATATTTACAAGTACTTGAGAATCATAACCAGTCTGGTCACCTGGAAATTCTAATGGCGCTCGCTTAATTTCGTAGGAAATAATTTCTCCATGGAAGGGGAAAATCAAAAAAGAAAAATGACAGAGTGGAGCTATGTCTATGAAAATTGATCTATGGAAATTGATTTTTTTAAAAAATTGTAAAAGAAAAGCCCAGAAATTCTGTTTTCCTAAGAACTCACGGCAAGGTTTTCTTTTACTTTTTACTCACCTTTAGACTTGAGAACAAAGAGAGCACCAGCGTCGAGCTTCTGAGACCGAGGCTCCGAAGGGGGTGGGCCCAGTGGGGATGGAGAAGGAGAGAGTGAGGATGGATTCAGTCTCGAATCCCTCCTTGTCCTGTTCATTTCTTGTGGAATCTGAGGAGAGAGTTGCCATTGTTTTTCTCGTCTCTGAGGAGGAGAAAAGTGGAATGATAAGGCAGAAATGGTAGAGGAAGAGAAAGCATGACGTTTAAGTATTTGTCTTGAATCGGCAAAGTCATTAGCAAGCAAAGAGTCAAAGACCATCTTGCCGACTTCTGCCTCTTCTGAGTCAAACCTCAATCTCATCGGCGGCAGCAATTTGAAGAGAGAGAGAAATGATAAGTACGGTCAAGTTATTACACTGTAATAGTGTTTATGAGTTCTTTTTTAACTTTCTTAAAACACCAATAGTTTATTCTCAACATCACTGCCGGTCACCTATGATAGGTGCTATCTATAAATGTAATACTACTTAGAATGCTCGGGCGTCTTTTCATTCCCTTTTCGGATCAGATGAAACATTGTTGATTTTACTTTTCACCCAGAGGATTTTGCTTTTCCTCCAGACTGATCAACCTCTTCAACAGCTTGCTGCTCCCTTACGATTTTGTCTGTCTCATTAATTGCTCAGTTATAGAGAATTGGTCTCACCTATGGTCATGTTTATGCCATCAGGACTCTCATTAAACTTTTTGGCCCTGATGACCTAAGGATTGCTTGTTCAAGAGATTTTGATTTTGTGTATCCGAACGATCATCACTCTACTGGAGATTCTGACATTTTCTTACAAGTTCCAATCTCTCTAACTTCTTAATTGAGCTTGTTTATGTGTTTTGCCTGATTGTGGACTTTTTTGTATTTTAAATTGTTGGTCCTATATTCTTTTCTGTTGTTATGGCCTGACCCGGATTGTAGGCTTTTATTTATTCTCCTTTGGACTCTCTTTTCTTAATCAAATACTAACCCAACATTGGAAAAAAAAAAAACCTTATTCCTATGAGTATGGAGATACTATTAGGCTATTCCTCTTAAAATTCAAGCAGCAGATACACCGATGTTGTATCTGACAAGAAAATTCTCGTGGACATCTTTAATAAATCATAGTTTTTAATATTTTTTTATCTTTTCAAGACTATTGTTTGAATAGAAACTCAATTAAATGTCTCAATTTAAAATTCAATTAATAGAAATACATATTTTTTTTCTTTTTTTAGCGATAACAGGTATAAATATATTAAGAGAGAAAATAATATAAGAGATGGAATCAATGAAAAATACATATTGATTTTATACATTTGGATTAGATGTAGTCAATTAATTCTCATATATAGTATTATTTTTGTAACGATCCGTACTGCAGCACAATATTGTCCGTTTTGGACCTAAAAAACCGTCAAAAGCCTTTTGGTCCAAGTGTCATTATAATACCTCGCCCCAGGTGAGAGCTACTTGTGAAAGGGTTTGTATAGGAGTGAAAGTTGCTCTGACATTGAAAAAGGTCTCATACTGACCAAGAGAGTGAATTGGTTGAGGAATATATGAGGGAGCACCCCTCCCATCTAGCACAAGACCTTTTAAGCCTAAAGATGAGACTTGGACCTAATGCAAAGCTGTGGAGGTTTTTCAAGTCCCACATGGATGATAGATTGTAAATGGTTCTTACTTGAATATAGTGTTTATAAAATTTATCAGGATCGAATAAGAGAAGACATATTTTTAAGACTGAAAATTTTAACTTTAACTAATATTGAAAATTTATTAGTTATATAAAAGGACTTTAAAAGTTGGAGTGGAGTCAAATTGGATAAAGTGCAACTTACTGGGAGTAGTGGGTGTGAGGAAGAAATGAATCCATTCATTCAACTCTAGGCCCTACAATCTAAAGTTTACACCTAAGTTAGGTGCAAATCCGTTTGTAGGTGATCCTTGTTATAAAAATAGAGCAGAAATCCCCAAAGGTGCCTTATGTTAGGTACCTCCATGTGGGACTCAAATGACACCTGTGGATCAGTTTGTTGAAAGCTTTTAGCTTGAATAAGGTGCCTCTAAAAAATCACTTTGATCAGATAAAAAAAAAAAAGTCATATTTTGTAAGGCCCGAAATATTTAATTTTCTTTAATGGTGTAAATTTCATTGGGTTAGATTAACAATCTAATTCAGAATAGGGTCAAATGGGATAAAAATTAAATTCATGTGGGGGTAGGTTGGTATGAGCCAGAGAGAAGTGTGATTGGGACTAAGTGGGCCCCATAAAGCCGTCACCTCATGAAACCCCCCCACCCCAAACAACAACCACCCCCGGAACGAGATCCTTATTGAAGTTAAGACATTTCCAACCAATCAGTCCATAAGGGCTTTGTGGCGCCGTATGGAGGAATCTCAAATTAGTCATCTCAAATATAGATATAAGATAATAATCTCATGCCACTCTTTACGGGCCTACCTAAATGTGACTTACCTTTGTTGATAGTGATGGGTACATTCGAAAAGTTTAACTTTAAACTTGTGGTCTATCAAAACTATATTAATTGGATATATATAAAGCCATTGTTTTCATAGTCATAAAAATTCAGGAGTTAAAAAAGTGATAAAAAAATGTAGAGACTAACAAACATGGCTTGAATTGATCAAATCAAGATGATTTTTTGCGAGTTACTAGTTTAATATTAAGCATTTCCAATGGGTCGAGACATGTTAAGGACATTGATAGTTTTTTATGATACAGGACACTAAGTTTATCTTTTTGTCTACTTGTTATCATTTAAGTGGTGAAAAGATATACCAATGTCCTTTATTCCTAAAAAAATATGGCCCAAGGAGAGTACGAAATGGCATTCCCTTCTATGTGTATTCCCTTGTATGTGTACACGTGTGTATGTATTTGTTGAAACAAACCTCCAATTATTAGTATAAGAAATCTGATCCATTTATCGCAGGTCATGGCTACAAGCAGACATACATAGACCATTGAGTTTATATTATAAGTCTTTTAATGGTATCTTCTTTACAATATTATTTTATATTACAAGAAAAATGCAGGGGCATCCAATTTAAAATCAGAAACAAATCAAGTTCAGTGGACCGCCATAAGAATCAGAAGAAACAAGCTCGAAGAAGACAACAATTCAAGCATAGCCCTTACATAAAATGAAAATTACATTTCTCCAAAGTTCCACAATTTAAAATGCATCTAGTGTTAAAAAGTTGCATGTAAATTTGTCAAGACTATTGGCTATGGGTCCACATGAAATTTTTACATAAACAAGTGTAGGACCTAACCCACATAACCTAGAAAAATAGGGCTTGCATAAGGTGACAAATTTACAATCTTTCCTCTCTATTAGGAATTCTCATTTAGAAATTTGTAATTTTAGGAGACTAGGTATCTCTATCATGTAGAGAGAAGGAAACAATGGGCCATGGGATCCTGGTGTAATCCATTTTCTTGAATGACTCATTTGTAATTGGTTATAGAGGAGACATATTTAGTTTTATTTTTATTTTTTATAAAATTGAAAGTGGGAAAGAGGTTTGATTTATTGGACTTTTGGGTCCAACATGTCTCCCAAATGAGACCAAGCCAAAACTGATATAAACAGGCTTTAACTTTGGTACAAGTGGGCCATCTCTTTCCTCCATCGATTCAAAATAATTTTTTTTAGGGTCCCATTTTCGTCTAATAGGCTTTCTCCAATTTCACCCTATTCAATTCGACTTCGGATGGCTATATTAGTTATAAGAGTCGATTTTTTATGTCTATTTTCCAAAGCTATAATTACTAGAGGAAAAGTTTCTCTAAAATTGTATTATTTATAAAGTCCTCTATCTATCTCACCGAACCATACAAGGCCCAACCAATTATAAATGTAAAATTTCATTTAAAAGATTAGCACAGAGAAATGTCACCAATAAGGTGGTACACAAAGAAATGGAAGAAGAAAAATTAAATTACCATTTCAAACATGGTAATTGGGTATTTTCGTCTTTTCAATAGGGGTGCCTCTATATTTGTCTAAATTTTTAATAATGATAGTATACCACTTAAGCCTATTGGATGGTAGGATAAGAGGAAGTAAAGTTTTAAAATAAATTTAGAATATAATATGGAAGATGTACAACATTTATATTGCTACAATTTTTTTAAGAAAAGATTACAATATTTAGGTAGTAAAAGTCAAAATTCAATGCATGATCTTCTTTCAGATTGTCAAAGATTTGTAGAAGACTTCTTGTTTAAGAGGTTTTTCTTACTTAAAATGAAAAATTATCCCTTCGTTTTCAGCTCATATTATTATTTGTAAATGGGTTTTGATTTGCCCATGACTTTGTCTTTAAGAAACTAAAAGATAAAAGAGCAAAATAGAAAAAAAAAAAAAAAACTCTCAATTTTTATATCATCAAGTGCTCTCATTTATATTCTTAAGCAAAGTACCACGTAGAAATCAAAACCCTAACCAAAATCCTTAATTTTCTATTTTAGTCATTTTTACACAATTTTTTTTTTTATTTTCATATCAAGACTATTCAAATCTTCTTTTTTTTTTTTTGATTTTTTTTTTAATTTACATGTGGGAAACCACGGGATACCCCACGTAAAATCCCACAGGTGGATCTCTATCTTTAAGGCACACCAAGGATAGACCATGGACTCGAACCCGTGATCTCTTACTTCATGAGGCGAGAGGTAACTCGCTGACCTACACCCATGTGGATAAAAAGAATAAGTTTGAAACTTACCAACTAAGTAATTTTAGATAATAACAAGATAAGGGTGGATTAAATATTTCTAATTCATCAAATTCACTCATAAAATCTCATATCCTATTTTCATCTATTTTTCATGAATTTCCTGTTCTACTATTATGATAAAGACATGCTAAATCTTTCAATCTTAATAAATCAAATCTTAAATTCTTTTTTCTACTTTTTCCATTTTCTATAAGTTTTTATATTTTCCTTCCTAACATAAAAGCAATTCACAACCGTTGAATGAACAAATGGTAAAGATTCATCTAAAGACCACTTAGAAGTATCTCTTTTATATTAATTAGTAAGAGGTACATGTATTGCTCAGCGATATTAGTCAAAATTTTATAAAGAATAATTCTTTCTCGTTAGTGGTGAGCCCCTCTTGATTGTTGGGACTACCAATAAGCCTTTTAATGTGAATTTATAAGATACAATACACCGGAGATAGAAAAGATGGACACGTGCCGAATGTAAATTGACTTGTCTTATTATTATTAAGATCATATTTTATTCGTATCTAAATTTATATATTTTATGACAATCACAAATTTTTACCAAAATATGATCATACTAAGTTTTTTATTTTTTTTATTTTTTTAATTTTTATAAAAAAATTTCAAAAGCAAATTGTAAGAGTTACATACATATCGTGATAAAATATCATATTAATAATACGACGATATGGTCAATAAGATACACCCACCGAATTTTTAACCTTATTTGAGATCTCGTAGGTGTTGGACCATTCTTAAAGTTAGGAGTTGGACTCTGAAAGTAATTTTTTATTTAAATTCGAGTGGTGGAATTTTTTTAAATTTTTTATGATTATTTATTCAATAAAAAAATATTTACCTTTCTAAAACGACAATATTCCAGTCAGCCGTTCCTTTGAACAGGACAAGGGAGGTAGGCGACAACCTAACATGATTTACATTTTTTTTTTACACTAATTTGGAAAAAAAGTATAACCATTGAAATAAAAAATTCATTAAATCTCCTCATTTTGGGGAGGTTCCCACTGAGGAACTAGTTATTATCTATTTCATTCAAATTCTTAGCTGTGAGGGCAAAAACTTCTAAATCAAGTTCATAATGTTACCTGTTTTCTAACTCAATCGGTAATCTCACGTCTTAGAAAATGAGAGGTATGATGTTGGAGCTTCCATGACCTTACTTGGTGTACCTTAAAAGTAGTGGATATTATACATGGAGGTTTTACGCTGGGTTTCCTGTGATTTCTCACATGTAAATTCTAAAAAAAAAAAAATCTTAAATTTACTAATATTTAAATTAAGACTCCAATAAGAGATCAGGTGACCCATTTATTTTTTAAATTATATAAATTCTAGTATTTAGATCATATTTATCAGGTCTACTTAATTATAAATATTTTTTTTTGAAGATATTTTATTTATTTATATAAAACTATAAACATGAATAATTGTTTCTAGTATTTAGTTTTTACATGCAGGGCCTATTTTCATTATGAAATATTATAGAACTGATGCAGTCTAGAGGTCTCTCCTAAAACTACATCTTAAAAATCTAAGGTTTTTAATGCAAAATTACTCTAAAAAAAATCAAATAAAAAGGAAAAACAAACACAAGAATAGAGAAAATCATCAAATTCACACACATTGGCATACAATTAAGATGCCATGAGCATATAGACTCAAAAGTACTTAGTTTCTTAGCCCAAAAAAACATCATACGATGATGTTATGGCTTCCAAAAATTCACCTCAAACGCTACATACCAATTTTGCTTCTAGCAAATCTCCTCTTATTTTTTTTTTCTGAAAATATTTGCTAGCAAAATATACTAATTACAAGGTTTTGTAACACCTTGCCCCATCAACACAATATTTTCTGCTTTGGATGATAGACCTTCAGAACTTTTCTTTGGAGCATAAGCCCTTACCCATGCGCGATGTGGAACTTTCGCCCCTAATTCTACCACACACCATAATCCACACTGGGTCCGAGAGTTGTGGACCTAAATGGACCCTCACTCTTTGGAGCATAAACCTATACGCATGGGCGATGTGGGACTTTTGCCTCCAACTCTACCACACATCATAACCCATATTGGGTCTGAGTGTTGAACCGTGCTCTAATGCCATTTTGTAGCACCCCATCCCGTCAGTACAATATTGTCCGCTTTGGACAATATACAAATATTGGCTGGGCCTGAATTATCTGTAATGAATGAGAACTATCTTTTATTCTTTTTATGCTTGTACAATTAAGACTGTCTACTAATTAAACACTCAATTTAAAAGCACTAAAACTTCGCTGCTGATTAATATCATCATACATTAGCAAAGAGGTGATAAGTTTTTGCATCAAGAGCTATTTGTCTTACTGCTGCAACTGCACCTATAATCGCTAACACTGAAGAAACAATGGCAATGGTGGTGTTGCCCCAAAAGAGAAAACCATATTTTGATGGCTTGAAAGTCAGATTGTAGAAGACCATCGGCAAAATGAAGTCTAATGGCATGATTCCAAATGCTCCGATCACGGCGCTAATGTCTCCAAAGAATGGGAGCATGGCGGCGATGACGGTTGAAATAACGACGACAAGTGACCTGAAAACTACTCGAGGGATAACATTGCGTGCTGAAAATTGCTTTCTCTTTGGATCTGCAAATTTTCCTTCAAGGACTTCATTCATGGGTTGCAAATAAACCTGCATCAAGAAATGATGTTACTTCATATCAAGCATACCCAATGTTGTCTAAGGAACCTAGCTAACAAGGGCTTTAATGGGCTAACTTTGAGTAAGACTGATGTCTGCCAATGCAAAGCCCAAGCCTACAATGAAATCTATGTATGTGGTCTTGGAAATTTGTTGAGTTCGTGTTGGTGCTCATTGATGAACACTGTAAAATTACGATTTTACCCTTTAATATTAGATTAATTAGTCCTTATTTTATAAATATTAGATATGTTTAGAGTTGTTTTTAGTTTTATAGTTTATTTTGAGAAATATAAAAAAAAAAGAAAAGAAAAGAAAATAAAAATAAAAATGATAAAAAGTCAAAAATACGGTCGACGTCAATTTCAAAATGGTCAGGTCAAATTGGTTAAACCAGTTAGTTCTCAAAACCTATAACTTTCTACACTCGTGTAATTAATATTTCATTTTCCAAAATCGAGTGAAAGTCGGGTTTTGACGGCCAACCCCTCTCATTTATTGTCGATCGGGATGCCCGTCACCTGAAGAAAAGCCTTACCATTTCTTTTTCTATTTTTATTTCTTTTCTATTCTTTTCTTTTATTTGGTTGCAGGAATTATTAAAGAAGAAGTGGCTACAGCCACACAGCCACCTGCAGAGAGCTGAGACCAGCAATGCAAAGCGGCAACCAGAGAGCTGAAGCATCGGCAGCAGCAAGGAGCAGCAAACAGATGGCAGTCAGCTGAAGACAGCCGGCTGGAACAGAGAGTTGCACACAGCAACCACCCGAGCTGCTGCCCACATGAATACCAGCCAAACTGAGAGGCAAAGCAGCGGCAGAAGCAACCAGCTGCCATGAAGGGCAGCCATAAACAGTCTGCTGCTGGCAGATTGCAGCGGCGGTGAAACAGGGGAAGAGGCAGCCAGCAATGAGAAGAAAGAATAGCAGCAGTTCCACCCGAGCAGCAATCCGAACAGAGACTAAGTGCAGCAGAATCTGCTGCTGCTCACCGACTGCAGCCATGCATAGAAGAGCACTAACGGCTTAGCAGCAGTCAGCGTCTCCAGCAGCAGCCGGCTGAACCAGCCGGAGACAGCCACCTGAAACAGATAGCAGCGGCAGCCACACAAGCCGGCAGCGAGCAAAGCCATACACAGCCACCTGGACAGCACGCAGACCAGCTGTAAGAGGCAGAGCTGAAACAGAACAGCAGGCAGCAGCACTGATTGCAGAGGCAGAGCCGAAGAGGCAGCCAGCTGAAGCCGCACACAGCAGTCCGAGCACAGCCACGGACAGACAGAGCAACAGCGACTGACGGTAGCAACTTGAGGAAACAGACGGCAGCAGTTGACAGCAATGCAAAGCAGCAGCCGTCTGAGGCACACAGTGGAGAGCAGCCGAGAGAGATGGCAGTCCGAGCAGAGGCAGCTGAGAAGAAAGGCAGCTGCAGTCCAAGAGGCTGGGCAGCCATGCACGGCAGCCAAACTGAGAGACGGCAGCAGCAGACAACATCAGCCAGTTGAGCAGAAGGGCAGCGGCTGAAACAGAAAACACCACCTGCGATCTGAAGAGAGACTGAGTGCAGCAGAGCCGGAACAGTGAACACGGCAGCAACTGCGATCTCTGCATTGAAGAAAACTGAGAGACAGAGGGCAGCAGCCAGAAGAGATACAGCAGCAGCACACAGATGGGTCCTCTGGGCCTGTTTCCAACAGAGAGGAAGGTTCCGTCCGAGCAGCAGTCTGAGAGACAGAGGGCAACAGAAAGCAGCCATGAACAGAGCACCGCAAACAGCAGTCTGAGCAGAGAAAGAGAAGCAAACGGCAGCTGAGACCAAAACAGAGAGAAGCAACCGACAGCCACCTGAAGACAGCAGTAGCCGGCAGAGATGATCAAAGCAGCAACGAAGTGTAGACAACGACTGGGTGCAGCACGACTTGGCTTTCTGGTTGAAATTCCAACGGTCAATTAGCAGGGAATCAGAAGAGACAGAGAAATAGCAGAACAACTCGGTTTTGAGATGAGTTGTACAGATTTGCCAAGAAGATAGAGATAAGAAAGATCAGCTGGGGTTCAAAATTGGAGCACTGCTGTGCAGCTTGGAATGAGAAGAAGATAAGGATAAGAAGGAGACGGGTTGTGCAGATCATCCAACTGAGATAAGGATGAGGAGCTGCCAAGTGGCTGATTTTTGAAATTCAGAAGAGAGCTAGATAGGGATAAGGAGAAAAGAAAAGAAAGATAAAAAGAAAAGAAATAGCCGATGAAGAGATAGAGGCGTGGAAGAGAGGAGTCTGTGAAGAGCTGCTTTCAAATTCAAATCAGGCAAAGATAGAAGAGATGAGGATAAGGGAAAAAGGCAGCTGACCGTAAATCAGCTGCCATGTAGCAGGTGATTTCAAAATTTAAAATGAGAAGATCACAGAAGGATAAGCAGCTGCCGTGAAGCAACTGATCAGATCTAGAACAGATAAGGAAAGCAGAGATTAGGGGATAAAAGAAGGACAAAGCACAGCCCCGGCTGAATTTGAACTCCTGAATTTGAAATTTAAATGGGTCTTATCCCGGCTGAGTTTAAACGACTCTTATCTCATCCCATCTCATCCCCTCTCTTCTATAAATTCAAGGCTTTAGATCCATAGAAGGTTGAACCGGGCAAGACATTGAAGGCTGAAATTGGACGACTGAAAGACAGAAGGAAAAAAAAATAATTTCTTGTAAGTTATTTTATTTTTATTTTATTATGTAAAGTCCAACAGAATTGTATTTCATTTCCAATTTTTAATAAAAAAATCATGGCAGTTGTTTAGATTTATGATGATCCCAGTTATTAAAATATTTAATAATGATGATTTGTATTCTATTTTTTATTCTTTTTATGAACTTTATGTAAAAACAAAAATATTTTTACAATTTTTTTTTCAAGGAAAGTAGAACCCCTATTAGGATCAGTGGGACTTGCCGTCTTTCCAGTCTAAGGTTCTTATCAAGAACAGTTGTTTTAGATTTGGGGAAACACAAGTTAAAACCCGCTCAAGCCTAAGGCTTGAATTGAAAAAAAAATACGAATTTTATAGATGACATAAAAATTATAATTAGAATTTTAATAGAAAATGAATTTGAATTATATTTTATAACTCTAGATCATTTCATAGTCTAGGCCGTGATTTTCTTATTTTTAAATAGGATAATATGCTGCGTCGATGTTTGACCCGATTCCATTGTACATTATGTAAAAAATTTTATTTTTGATTTATTTTTCTTTTTCTCAAAAATTCAACAAAACTATTCATTGTTTTAAATTAAGATCATAACTAAATGTTTTAGAAAATTATTTCCTTAAATCACATTATTTTTAAATAGTGCGATTTTTTTTATTTCGTACATATATTTTGTAGATTTCCCTTGGGTACGACCTCGCACTCATACTCTATACTATAAATCGGTTCGTACGCTTGCGAGTAATTTAAAATTTCACATCACTCATTATCATCATTAAAGCTATTTGTCTCAATTATCAAAAAAGAAAAAGAAAAAGAATATATTTGTTTGAATAGACTCCTCTGGTTTTACTTTCTTTTCATGGTCTATTTGTTAAAATAAAAGAAGACAAAAGAGTAAAAGAGAGAACAAGAGAAAAAAGACTTTATTTAGAACACTGCTGCCTTTATATAGGCTAGTACATAACAAAAATAATATAAGCACTAACGTGCAAAACCAACTTCCTAAAGCCTAGGTAACATGAACCATAATCTTAAAGGCTAGGGCAACATAATCATGTTCTGCAGAAACAGAATACCAGACTCCTAAATACTAGGACAACACAGAGTAAAAAAGTGCAGAACATTAAATTATTCAACAATCCCTCCCTTAAACTGAAAGCTTTTCCACTTTAGTTTAATTATGCAGCTCTTTCTTCAAGTAGGATTCGCCAAAGTGCAAATACCCAGCAACCTTCTCAACTTGTGGAAGGGAAGAAATCTGAGAGGTTTAGTGAATATATCAGTCAGCTGAGCTTCACTTCTGCAATACTTCAGATCAATTGCCCCATCATTGCTGAGATCTCTTAAAAAATAATACTTCACATCAATATGCTTGCTTCTTCCATGTAGCACAGGATTTTTGGAGAGTTTGATGGCTGAGCTACTGTCACAAAAAATCGTAGTAGCTCCCACTTGCTTGAAATGCAGCTCTTCAAGAATTTTCCTCAACCAGATAGCTTGACAAGCACAAGTTATTGCAGCAACAAATTCAGCTTCAGTGGTTGACAAAGTGACGATTGGTTGCTTCTTAGATGACCACGAAACAGCCCCGGAGCCCAGCATAAAAACAAAACCCGAAGTACTCTTCCTATCATCTTGATCTCCTGCATAATCGCTATCAGTAAACCCAATCAAATCTGACCTTTTACTCTTCTTGTAGAACAACCCAAAATCTTTAGTTCCTTGCAAGTAACGAAAGATTCTTTTGGCAGCTAAAAGATGCAGCTCAATTGGATTCTCTATATATCTACTGATTAGACTCACAGAATGCATTCTGTCTAGTCTTGTTGCAGTTAAATACATCAAACTACCCACAATTTGCTTATAGAGTGTGTTGTCCACCTTCTATCCTTCATGATCTTTGTTTAGCTTCAAGCCAAATTCAGTTAGTACTTACAGGATTACAATCCGTCATCTAAAACCTGTCCAATATTTCTCGCACATACTTCTTTTGAGAAATAAAGATTTCAGTAGCAAACTGTACCACTTCGATGCCAAGAAAGTAATGCATCATATCGAGATCTGACATGTCAAATTCAACCATCATAGACCTCTTAAATTCTTCAAACATGACACTATCATTGCCAGTAAATATAAGATCATCTACATATAAGCAGACAATGAGCATTTTCCCTCCATCTCCAACTTTAACAAAAAGTGTGTGCTCATATGGACATTCTTGAAAACCTTCTTTCAAAAAATAAGCTTTAATACGACTATACCAAGCCCGTGGGGCTTGTTTTAATCCATAAAGAGTTTTCTTTAATCTATACACTTTATGCTCATTTCCAATCTTAATATAACCAGGAGGTTGATCAACGAATACCTGTTCCTCCAAGTTTCAATGCAAAAATGCCGATTTGACATCCAACTAGAAGATAGACCATGAATTTTGTGCTACCAACGCGATCACCAATCTGATTGTATCATGCCTTGCAACTGGAGCAAAAACCTCTTTATAGTCGACTCCAAACTCTTGCTTGTATCCCTTAGCCACCAATCGTGCCTTATAATTGTCAACTTCACCATTCTCCTTTAGTTTTGTTTTGTAGACCCACTTCACACCAATGGTTTTGTGCCATTTTGGAAGATCAGATAGCTCCCATGTATCATTTCTTTCAATGGCTGCAATTTCATCATCCATCACCTTCCTGCCATTTTGATTCTTTGACAACACTTTGCAAAAGTTGTAGGATCACAATCTGAAAATAAAGCAAAGTAAGTTATTGGATCTTCAGTTTGGTCAATTCTGGTTACCTCATAATCTGTCATCTATGCTGTCCTCTTTCGACTACGACGAAAGTGTGATTCAGCTGCTGCATCAGTAGATTCTGCTGCTGTTGATGAAGTTTCAGCAACTGTTGAAGCTTCAATTGGTGGATTTTCGGGGACAGAAGCTGCTGGAACTTCTTGTTGTAGGGGTTGTTACCTCTCTTCTTCGTTTTCTCCATCAGAAAAGGCTAGAATAGGCTGTTGCCTTGTACAATTTTTACTCCAATTCCAAGTGTTTTCCTCATCAAAAACCACATCTCTACTGGTCACTATCTTCTTCGTGAGTGGATTAAACAATTTGTACGCTTTGGAAGATTCACTTACGCCGAGAAAAACACACTTTTCACCTTTATCATCGAGTTTCTTCCATTTTGCATCTGGGACATGTGCATAAGTGATGCAACTGAAAATTGTGAAGTGATCTACAGCTGGTTTTCGCCCACTCCAAGCCTCCTCAGGTGTCATGTTCTGAGCAGAAAAGGTAGGACTTCTGTTCAACACATAAGTGCTCCAATTCACTGCCTCCGACCAAAAACTCTTTGGAATTTTCCCTCTTGCCAGCAAGCTTCTCACCATGCTGAGGATAGTTCTATTTTTCCTCTCCAATACACCATTCTGTTGTGGTTTATAAGCGGCTGTGAGTTCCCTTCAAATACCTTGATTATCACAAAAAACTTCAAATTCTTTTGAGCAGTATTCCCCACCACGATCAGTACAGAGAGTTTTAATGGCTTTTTCCTGTTTCATTTTCAACATGCACCTTGAAGCTTTTACATGCACTAAAAGCTTTTGATTTCTCCTGCAAAAAAGAAACCCAAGTTTTTCGAGTATAATCGTCGATAAAGGGAATTAAGTATCTTTTACCCCCATTAGCCGATGGATTTATCGGCCCACCAATGTCAAAATGAATCAGCTCCAGAACATTTTTTGCTCTCCATGACTTTCCTTCAAGGAATTGAGAACTGATGGTGTTTGCCAACAACACATTCTTCACAGACTTGAAAATGAATACCAATTTTTGGAAGTCCTATCACCAAATTTTTCTGTTGAAGAGTCTTTAATCCACCAAAATTTAAGTGGTTATAGCGAAAATGCCAAAGCCATGAAGGGTCTTTCACTTTAGTCATTAAGCAAGGTTGAGCATTTTCGATCTTCAATGGAAACAACCTGTTTGAACTCATTTGAATAACAGCAATAGCTCCGCTAGAGGGATCATATATCTCACAGGTACCCTTCTGAATAGTTATTACATAACTCTTTTCTTCCAATTGACCAACACTTAACAAATTACTTTTCAAGTCAGGAACAAAAAACACATTTAAAATTGTTTCTACAAAACCATTCTAGGTTCTAATATCAATATCACCCTTTCCCATTACATTCACAGTAGAACAATCACCAAAACTCACTGTAGAACTGAAAGCCTTCATTTAAGTAAGAAAAAAAAAGACTTATTTCCACACATGTGATTGCTGCAGCCTGTATCCACATACCACACATCTGACTCAGGTTCCTCATTGACTTGCACAGTCATCAACAAAGTTTATACTTTCTTATTTTCTGTAAAATTCAATTTCTCTCCCTTTTCTTTGTCATTAGGCAGTTTAGTATAATATTCGAAACTATAATGACCGAATTTATGACATCTAAAACACTCTACCTTGGATTTGTCAAATTGTTGACCCCGTCCCTTGCCTCTTCCTTCAAATTGATCATCATTTTGATGATGTCTGTTGTTGCTGCCATCTCTATTGCCTTGATCTCCCCTTCCTTTACCTCTACCTCGATCATTTGCGAAATGAGTAAACGTAAAAGCCTTTAAAACTTGCTCCTCTGTAGTTGAATGTCGGTTCATCTTCTGTTCATGGACCAACTAAGGAGCTCTAGAGTTCATCAAGGGAGAGTGCATATATATCCTTGGATTCTTCAATTGAGCAGACAACATAATCAAATTTTGGTGCCAAGGAATGCAGTATTTTCTCAACAATGATAACATCTTCCATCTTTTCACCATGGAATCGCATTTTGTTTGCTATCCCCATAGTTCTTGCACAATAGTTGTCAACAACTTCACCATCTTTCATCTGCAAAATCTCAAAATCCCTTCTCAAGGCTTGAAGTTGTGCACGCTTCACTTCTTGATGACCCTTGATATTTTTTCTTTAGTGAATCCCAAATATCCTTGGAAGTGTCTTTGCTAAGAATTGTTTCCAGGATAGATCGATCAATGGCCTGGAACAAGTAATTTTTAACTTCACTCCTTCAAGCTCTGTTTTTGTGCATCTGTGAGTACCACGCCAGCTGCAGGTGCTGCTACACCAGATTCAATGACATGCGAGTACTCTTTAGACCTTAAAAAGCTCTCCATTAGCATGCTCCAATGGTCATAGTGACCATCAAAACTGTGGAATGACCGACGTGCACAAAGTTTTCATAGGCCATTTGTGCACTGCTGTTCTCTTTCTCTTTTTTTGAGTTTCGCTTTGATACCACTCTTAAAATAAAAGAAGACAAAAGTGTAAAAGAGAGAACAGGAGAAAGAAGACTTTATTTAGAACACTGCAGCCTTTATATAGGCTAGTACACAACAAAAATAACATAAGCACTAACGTACAAAACCAACTTCCTAAAGCCTAGGTAACATGAACCACAATCCTAAATACTGGGGAAACATAACCATATTCTGCAGAAACAGAATACCAGACTTCTAAAGACTAGGACAACACAGAGTAAAAACATGCAGAACATTAAATTATTCAACACTATTACTCTCCATTCTCCTAATATCGTTTATTTGCAATCTCATTGCTTTTTTTAAATGAATTATTTTTTGTCTTCTATAGATATGTCCCATTGTGTAGAGTTGAGAGGCTGCAAATTCTAGGCACTAGAAGGAAAGGCCGACCATTGAAAATCTGAAGGAAGGGGTAAAAAGGAGATATTGAATTATAAAAGTGACTGGTGATATGGTTTATAGTGGATCAATTGGAGAAGAAGAACCCGTAAAGTTCAACTCGAAAAAAATGGAATTTTGTCCTAAAATAACGATGATAAGAAGAAGTTATGTTGGAAGGAGAAAGAGAAATATGTTGTATTCTTTTACTACTTTTTGTATATAATTCTTCAAGTCTTTGTCATGCATAATTTTCTTTATCTTCTTCTACATTTCTTTCTATTTTATAAGGTTGGGCTGGTAAAAGGAAAATATGAATAATCTAGATTTTGGTCTCTTAGGGTGTTTGTGTATTCTAGGAACTTGCGTATGCGTAGAGATTACCTTGTCTCAGTAATGAAATCATGTTTAGTAATAGGAGAAACTTGTCACGCTTTAGCTGTTAAATAATAGCAGAAACTTTTCATGTTTTAACTATTACGTACCACACCAACAGCAGAAGCTTGAACGAGTGTAAACACATTAGTCATTAGAAGCAACCAATTGGGCACAAGGGGCTTTCCATCTATCAAAAAATTGCTGAAGATGATGCCGGCGGCCTGATTGCCGAACTGCCCAATAGCCTGATATGGCTACACTGAAGAAAGTTGCAACCACCACTGCGTAACAAACACAAAGTCCCTTGAACATCTTCCCTTTCACCGGAGGTGCTACAGTTGCCTGAGAGAAGAAGAGAGTAGCAGCTTTACTAGTTAATCTAACACATTCATGTTTAGATCTATCAATGACTTTATGTGTATCTAATGGGGCTCAGTCTAGGGTATGATTAAACCCAGCATGAGATAGGTTTAAAGGTCCTCAGTTTTCAGTGTTTCATCAACTATAAAGCTTTTGACATATTGGTGAGGATTACAACGGTTGATAATCGTCTCTCAAGACTCTAGTGACAACTACTTGGTGCCAGTGAGAAAATAGCCAAAGGTAAAAAGGGCTACCTACGCCAGAGTTTGAGTTGCTATAGTGCGGGCCATTAAAAGATGTTGACCAGGAAGCACAGTAGTTTATCATCTGACAAGTCATCATCACTCAAGGAGACTTGAGATTCATCGATAACTTCTATGTGCCTGATAGAGTTCAGCATATTGCGTGAGTCAACTTAGCTTGAGATAGGTTTAAAGGGTCTTATTTTCCGCATTCTATCAACTCTAAAGCTTGTTGATATATTGGGTTAGATTTCTAAAATTCAAACCGATACTGATATATTTAAAAACATTTATCGGTATATGCTAGAGACATTAATAAAAGAGTACATGATCATTGGAATTGAACCTGTATTTCAGGAAGGATCCCATTCCCGTAAGTGGTAGCAATGATGGAAATGGCATTGAAGATTCCAAACAGGCGATTCACTCCATTGCTGCTCAAAGAATAGTCCTTGTGAGGTCCCTTGGAAGATTTTCCTATGCCAAAGTTTGTATTGAGACATCTGATTATTATTATTATTATTATTATCATAATTACTATTATTATTATTATTATTATGAAAATCAATCTTAAAAGGGTGTGACGAAGGAAGTTCTTACCAACATATATGGCAGCAGCAGTGGTACAAGCACTGTAGGCAAGAGTGAGAATCAATGAAAGGAGATTGATGTGCCTAAGTGAGTGGAAGGATGGGATTTGTGCCAAAACCAGCATCAAGAGTCCAGTTATAGTTATGAATTCGTAGAGCTTCATAGAACCATTTGGGTTGGAGAGCAAGTAAATAAACTGCAATTATAAATGAGCATATATTCATTAGTTCTTAATCAATCACAATCTCCAAATTTTTTCTTATTATTACTAAAAGAAAAAGAAACAAAGATTTTTAAAATTGTGATAAATATCAATTTAGTAATTGCTAATATGTACACATACATAGATGATCAGATAGACTCGAAGTCTAATCAAACTCTTTTCAAAATTAACTTAATCTTAATCTCACTGTTGAGGCTGCGAACGAAGCTTATGTTGAAAATATAGAAGGAGATTTAGGGATTTATAAAGAACTTAGGTCAATCCATCTAATAGGCTAGTCTTTTGGGCTGGCGGTTCAAGTCTTAAAAAGTGGTATCAAAGTCAAGTCTCAGACTACCTCATGTGGGCTCAAGAGATCTCTTAAACAGATGAGATGACTGGCCTCATTTGAGGGAGAGATTGTTGGAATTGCTAACGAAGCTGCATGGTTTCACTCTCACCACTTTCTTTTTATAAGATTTTTAATATGACATAACAATTATTAAACTAATTTATTTAATTTTAAATATTTTAGAAAATATATTACCATAAAGAAATTCATATTTGATTTACATTTTTATCTAATTACAGTAGTAAGTGGAAAATATCACGTACCTTCATGCTCTGCCCTCCCAGAAGAGTCATGGCAATAACTGCAGCATAAGCTACTGCAAATTGAATGGGACCCACAAAAAATGAGCCCCACCTTGGTCCTGAAAATCACCCAAATAAAGGCCAAATCATTTCCGTGTTGCTTCATGGTTCTTCCCTTTTAGGACTTGGCTTTGCACTTGGTCAGTTTGTAATTAGAGTGGGGACCCGAATTTAAATGGTCCATGCTCCATATTGTCAATGCCCCATTGATGGGATGTTCCTAGCCACTTGATTGGTCAAAAAATTGTTATGTATTAAATTAGATTAAACTGCTCGTGAAATTTATGTAATTTTTTATAGGAAGCTTGTATCGGCCGATAACATATCGTATCGGCCGATATTCACCTTCTCGGTCGATATATCGGCCGTATCATATCGGCCGATACGGCTGGAGAGAGAAAAATATCGGCTGATAACGATATATCGATCGATATATCGTATCGGCCGATATATCGGCCGATAAGGGTATTTTAACCCCTAGTACATATACCTCTTAAAATATCACTAAGTTAGTCACTAAGTTAGTCTGTGGAAATCGAATCTGGCATCTCCCGCTTCTTGAAGCAGGAGGTAACCATCCCATCTAATCCACGGAATGTCTTTATGTAATTTTCTTGCATAAGAATAAACCATTTTGCATTTTTAAGTACAGAGAAGAACTATGCGAAATATAATCTGTGTTAAAGTTATTTTTAAAGATCTCTACAATTTAAGCATTCTAACTAGAACATAATTTAACTTTTGAATTTAATATTACTAAATTCTAAATTAAAAAACCCATACCCATCATTGATTGAAATAATTTTTTTTTTTTTTTAATTCCAAACATTCGTGGCTACTGATCATATATCCTCTATAATTCTCAATCCAACTTAGGATGATCTACAGGCAACCACAATTGAGGGCCTGCACTGCCATGTTCAAAGAAGGAAAACATGTCTACCGTACGAAAGATTCTAGGTTTGTGTAAATCTTATAGAGTCCAGAAATATCTAGGATATTTTGAATAAAGAAATGTACAGGAGGAATATAGAAAAGGTCTAAGATCGGTTTAAAAAATGATATCAACCTGATAACTCGGCTATAAAATTCTCTCTTTACTTTTTTTTATTTTTTTTAACAAAAATCACCGATATCAGTCGATATTGTGATATCGACCGATATGATGTGGTTTTAATATCGGTATATCGGCCGATACGAATCATGTCGGCCGATATTCAAACTCCTGACCTCAATTATAAATAGACGAGGGGAGTTCATTTGCTCCCACGCTAGCTAAGAGTTCTAGTAGGTGAGATAAGAGCTTGAGTCTTCCAAAGAATATTTTAATTCTCATTTTTCTCTAATTTTTTTTAAATAAGATGCATCTTATTTATACATATTTACTTTTGACTTTTTACCTCATCTTTTATTATGAAAATTCTTAAAACTATTTTTAAAACTAAATTGAATTGTAAATGAACTATTTTCAAGCTGTACTTCTGCATTGATCTTCTTGTAAAGGGCTTTTCTTCTTCTTTTCATTTAAATTAAAAATAAAGAATAAATCCCAAAAATATACCTATAATATCTTTAGCCATCTCTCTGAATCGAAGCTGACGGCGGCCAAGTTGAGCATGGTGTTCAAGGACCAAAGAGAGAAGATTGTAGGAGTAGAAGGTGACAAGGGCCAAAAGGGTCAACAAAGTTACTCCTGCCACCCAACCCAACGACGCAAATGCAAATGGAAGGCTGAGAATGACCGGACCTACGATTGAACTCGTCAGATGATACCCACAATGCAGCCATGATCCTGCAAAACTAGACCAATATTAATTAATATACAAGTCTCTCAAATAAATAATTTTAATAGAAAATCTTTGTTTGGATTTCCTTGGCTATCAAGTATTCTTCTTTTAAGAAATAACAATTTTTTATCAATATTTCAAAAAATTTAGTAAAATATAATTATTCGAAAAAATCTATTCTCGTTCATGTATAAACATGTGAATTTCCTTTCCTGGATACAACTTTGATGGTGATTGTGAATTGATAAAAAGTTTCATATTGATTGATTATATAACACTTAAATTACTTTTCTTTCAAAAGTTAATTTTTTAGAGTGAATTTTACCTCAAGTATATTATTAAATCATGATTTTCTAAATGGTATCCAACCAGATTCCACATTGACCAAAAAATAAATTTCACATTAATTAATTTGTAAAATCAATAATTCTATATAACACTTATATTTAGACACTATTCTCTCAAAAATTAAAATATTATCGAGTTATGATTTACTAATAAATGATTTTCTAATCCTGATTGACTGCTCAAAATTAAATAACGGAACTTTGGAAGTCTTTAGTCAAACATTTCAGTATAACCCGACAAAATCCAACTCAACTATTTTACTTGACATAATTTGGCTCAATCTAACCTATTTTACAAATGGATTTTCCAAACTCTGACACCTTTAATAAATGAATGGAACCAAACAGAATCCGGTCATAAAGAGGTAGATCTCACTGACCCGACTATTGCCATGTAGCACGTAAGAAATCCAAACATTTATGGCCTTCAAGCACTAATTTCAACAGAAAGACCCACATTAAGTAGCTCACTTTTTTCAAATAACTAATTTACATTTACATTATTTATAAGACGGCGAGATAATAATTGTGATGGAGTCTTCTTCATCTTATTATCTCTTTTGTTACTTTTCTTCTTTCTTTTAATTATTTCTTTTCGTGCTTCTTGTGGTCTAACTCTTGTAGACCCTTCACTCTCTTTTCTTGTATCTTCCATTTCCTTTTAATGAATTTTTTATAATATCGCTCAAAAAAAAATTATTTATGAGATGGTGGGACTAATTTAAAGTTTGAGTTCTAAATTCACCCCTTTTAATTTGGGTGCATCTCCCACTTCCTTGTTGATCCATTTAATGCAAGCATATCTAAATGACAATTAGTTTGTTCACAATTCACTGAAAAAACAGAAGTAATCAAAGAAGAGTCCACTTATTTTCTAATACATGTTTTCTCTTAGAAAAAAAAAGGAAAGTAGAGAAGAAGAAATCTAGAGCTATTCCTATGCAAATGACTAAATAGAAATTGATTAAAAAAAGAAATGCATCTAAACCTTGAAAAGTATTATTTTTCTTAAAGTTCAAATGAGGGCAAATAGACAAAATTTAGATACCTTTAGATTTGAGAACAAAGAGAGCTCCGGCGTCGAATTTCTGAGACTGAAGCTCCAAAGTTGATGGAGCTGCCGGAGATGGAGAAGGAAAGAGCGGCGATGGCTTGATCCTCGATTCCTCCTCTTTTCCTTCAGTTTTTGCAGAATCTTTGAAGAGAGTCCCCATTATTTCTCTGGTCTTTGATAACTGAGAAATGGACTGAAATGTGATCCAGTAGAAATGGCAGAGGCAGTCTAGAGGTGACGATTATCTATTTGGCTTTCATCGACAACAAGTCAATAGTCGTGAACGCATGCCAGCTTCAAAGTCCTACTCCCAACTCCCAAGTTGGACCGCAAATACCAAGACTTATTTAATGGTAGAGACAACTTCAATATTCAATATATATATATTATATATATGGGGATAACAAATCTTGACGGATACCTATCATCGATTTGGCCGAATTATCTCGCTTAGGTATCAGCCGTATCTACTGATATCCATCGATTTTTTTTTTAAAAAAAAAATATCGACAGTGGGCCCCAACCTGATATTTGAAATATATTTTTATATTTTTCATTTTTTTAAATCAGCCTTTTGAATTTTTTTAAAAAAAATTTTAAGAATTTTTTTTTAAAAAAAAGCTAGGGACATCCTAAAAAAAAATTTTGAGGAGAGAGAAATGACTTCAGTCGATACCGAGATCTCGGTCCAGTCGATATTTTCGTCCCTGATATATATAACAATTCTAATAGTCAACAATTAGTTTTAATATTTCATTTAAATTTATATCTAAAATTCAACTTTAGTATTCATCATTAACTCATCTTTGCTATTTAAAAAGACAATATTTAACTTTATTATTTAACCTTTAATAAATTCTTTTATATCTTTTAACCACATGATCTTATTAGTGGTCGAAATCAAGAAGCATCTTTGAATTTCACTTTAAGGATAGATAGTGACTTTGTCCTACTGAGATCAAATAACTTGAAATTTAATTTTGAGTTAAAATTTAGCCCCTCTAATTGTCCACCAAGTTTATTTTTAATTTTTATGGATGTGACGAAAATTGGAAAAATGAAATAGACAGTGTGTTCATGTATTTTGAGTTTTTACTTTTGATTTTAAACAAAATGAGAATTTAATTTAATTTAATTTTTTTTAATTTAAATTGATTTCAAGCCCTTGGAGTAAGATCTCAAAATCGTCCAATGGTGAGAATGCATGCAATGGACGTGCACTGAAGTTGAGAAATTCTCCTAAATATAGGGCTAAATGTGAATTACCAGTTGTAAAATAGAAAATTAGTGACGTGTTGCCTCTTAATTGATGTAACAGTAAGGTATAAGGTATGGCGGGCCATATAGACACCTGACTTTTCTGTCTCTATACATCCGATTTCAAAAAATGGGTGAAAATACAATTTTACCTTTCTAACTTTTATCATCAGAACGAACCTAAAATGAACCTAAAATGAACTGATCAAGGGTACAAATATTGGCTAATATGATACGGTTTTGAAACTGGATCATATCGGTCTATATGATTTGTATCGGCCAATACGCCGATATTTTGGTCGTATCATATCGGCCGTTTTAAAAAAAAAAAGAAGTGAGAAAAATATCGGTCGATACAGAATTTTGCACTCCTGGAATTGACAATTCGTTCATTGATAAAAGCCGGAAGGGTAAAATGATATTTTCATTTGAATTTTTTTTTAAATCGAGTGTATAGAGAGGAAAAAGTCAGGTGTAGGCGGTATTTGCTAATGAGAATCTGGTGAAGGATTCACTAAATCAGCACCTTTGACTTTGTTCAAGTTCAAAGTTTCAGGACGATCATAGTTAGATAACGATTCAATATTTAAATACTTCACTGAGATGACGACTTAATTTAGATTATATAATATTTCACATTGAGGTGAGATCAATTCTATTAAAATGAAAGAAATGGTTGTTGACGCCTAGGTAATAATATCGGCTAATACGATATGTATCGGCCTATATGGATCGATTTTTTAAGGATGAATGCATATCAATCTATATGATATGTATCCGCCATACACTTATAATATCGGCGATATGGACTTATATATTGGCCATCGTATCGCTGATATCGTTAAATACTGGCAATTTTTATAAAAAAAAGATCATCTCAGTTGTGGGCCCTAGTCGATATCTAGACATATATTTGTCTATATAGGAAAAATATTTCCTTTTTAAATTTTCAGAAATTAAAAAAAAATATGTGGGTTTTTCATTTTTTTTAATTCAGAAAAATAAAAAACCACTGATATTTATAAAAAAAACAAAAGATGGAGAGAGAATGATCTCGGCCGAGATATCGGTCGATATCCTATATCAGCCGATATATCTGATATCGGCTGAATTTTTAAACCAAGATTTTCACCCTTGTTGACGCAAGAATATAAAAGAAATTAATCACAAATTAAAGTTGTAAAGTCACCAGATTTTAAATGATTAAAATAGACAGTTGAAATGGAGCACTCTTTCAACTGATGAATTTATCAATAAAATTAGATGGATATTTTTTTTAAAATGAATTCTTAAAATAAAATTGGTGACCTCTAATTACATTAATTTAAATAAAGCCACTCGAACTCATAAATTAGGTCTTTTCATATTAGAGTTTTCCCTTGCAGTGTTTCTCGTTGTTTTGGACTAGGGATATGAATGCGTAACAAATGTTTGTAGACCAAAGTTTTAAGGTATTTTGTGAAAATAATTTAATGAAATAATATTGAGTGCTTTTGAAATTGAATGGAGATGCCTTAATATAATTGATGTAATTTGTACGTTGTCTGTGCGATTTTCGAAGTTCTTTTTGAAAAATTAATGAAAGTCAGGTTTTTTAAGATAATTCTCATTTTGGAATTTATTGTAGAAAAAATAATAAAATAACATACAAATATTTATAGAATTAAATAAAGAGCCCTTGATCTGAGTTATATAGTTCTTAGCATGTCATTATGGGTTACTAAAGAATATGAATTTCATGCAAGGTATCACCTCATTACTAGTTTCGTATTTTTTATGATTTTTAGATTTTTTTTAATTTTTAGAACATACTTTATTCATATCAAAATTTTGACTCTCAATACTCTATTTAAAAGACTATTTCTTTTAACAAAAATATGTTCAAACTAAATTTTCTTTTTTTTTCCTATTTAAATTCAAAATGTTAACTTTTATTTTGGAACATGGTATCTCCATCCTACATTGGAGGTGAGACTAATCCTACAAATATGTGTAAACTTCTCAATTCACGTACACTGATTGAATCGATAAAGAATAACCCCACGACAAGCGGCCAAAACCCCTACGGACATAAAATCAACTTCCTAAGTCCTATACAAAAGCCTTAGTGACTAGGGCAAATTAGAAATTATAAGACAACATGGAAGTGGTCAAATGGTGCAAAACTATTTACTATCTTTTTTAAGGACGGCTTCTTCTGTATATCTTGGTTTATTATTTTTTTTTATTTTTAAAATATTTATTCAATTATTTTAAACTTTTTCCAATTAAAGTATTTATTAATGTGATGCTTTTAGTGTCTACAAGAAGTTTTCCCTTTTAAAATAGATCTCATCATTCAAATTTAACTCTTCATAAATAATTTGTCAGACCAAAAAATAAATAAGAATCTTAAGTTATGAGATAAATAACTTAATTAGTGATGATAAAAACTACAACGATCAAATCCAGAACTCCTTTAATCACATTTATTTAACTTGTTTGGCACATATAAGCTTTCAAGTTTTATTATTTTGCTGTACTTTCTTGTCGTTCAATAAATGAGTTGTTTTTTATGTGGGCCCAGCCCACATGACAGAAAGAAAGAAAAAATAAACTTAATTTAGAGTGCCCATATAGACACTGCGGAAATCTGCCAGCAGACATCGAATTCTGAAATTTCACTGGAAATTACTATTCTATCCTTTCCGCGCGAAATCATGCGATCGATTCCACCGCCGATTTTGCTTCGATCGATCGATCGTGCGATCGATTCACGATTCACGTGAATACGAGCGAATGACTTTCCTAAAGAAATCGATCGATGGATTTATGATTAAACGATGGGTTGTAACTGCATTATTTAAATTAAAAAAAATTCCTTTAAAACTTTCAAGTTATTTTTTAATCATTGTGTATTTTCAAAATTTCTCAAATTGAATATCCGGACTAATTACGATAACCTGATAAAAATACTTTAAGAATTAAAGGTCTTTTGACACTCCTAAATGATAAAAACAGAGTATTTTACAAATAAGGGTATCTCTAGACTGTGCCGAAAATACATTTAGGAGTGTCAAAAGACCTTGAAGTCTTAAAGTATTTTTATCATGTTATCGTAATTAGCCCGGATATTCAATTTCAGAAATTTTAAAAATACACACTGCTTAAAAAATAACGTTAAAGTTTTATATTTCCTTTTAAAACTTTAAAGTTATTTTTTAATTACTGTGTATTTTTAAAATTTCTCAAATTGAATATCCGGACTAATTACGATAACTTGATAAAAATACTTTAAGACTTTAAGGTCTTTTGACACTCTCAAATGATTAAAACAGAGTGTTTTACAAATAAGGGTATCCCTAGGCTATGCCGAAAACACATTTGGGAGTGTTAAAAGACCTTGAAATCTTAAAGTATTTTTATTATGTTATCCTAATTAGTCCGGATATTCAATTTGAGAAATTTTGAAAATACACAGTGATTAAAAAATAACTTTAAAGTTTTAAAAGGAAATATAAAACTTTAACGTTATTTTTTAAGCAGTATATATTTTTAAAATTTCTGAAATTGAATATTCGGACTAATTACGATAACATGATAAAAATACTTTAAGACTTCAAGGTCTTTTGACACTCCTAAATGTATTTTCGGCACAGTCTAGGGATACCCTTATTTGTAAAATACTCTGTTTTTATCATTTAAGAGTGTCAAAAGACCTTTAAGTCTTAAAGTATTTTTATCAGGTTATCGTAATTAGTCCGGATATTCAATTTGAGAAATTTTAAAAATACACAGTAATTAAAAAATAACTTTAAAGTTTTAAAAGGAAATATAAAACTTTAACGTTATTTTTTAATCACTGTGTATTTTTAAAATTTCTGAAATTGAATATCCGGACTAATTACGATAGCATGATAAAAATACTTTAAAACTTCAAGGTCTTTTGACACTCCTAAATGTGTTTTCGGCACAATACCTTTATTTGTAAAACACTCTGTTTTTATCATTTAGGAGTGTCAAAAGATCTTTAAGTCTTAAAGTATTTTTATCACGTTATCGTAATTAGTCCGGATATTCAATTTGAGAAATTTTGAAAATACACAGTGATTAAAAAATAACTTAAAGTTTTAAAGGAATTTTTTTTAATTTAAATAATGCAGTTACAGCACATAATCGATCGATTTCTTCAGAAAAGTAATTCGCTCGTATTCACGTGAATCGTGAATCGATCACACGATCGATCGATCGAAGCAAAATGGATTGTGGAATTGATCGCATGATTTCGCACGGAAAGGGTAGAACGGTAATTTTCAGTGACATTTCAGAATTCAGTGTCTACTGGCAGATTTCCGCGGTGTCTATATGAGCACCCTTAATTTAAACTACAAGTCTATAAAGTTTCTAACATTTGATCATAGTGATCAAATTCATAAGATGTTCTTAAAAAATTCAAAGAAATGATGCCACATGAGTTTGATCAATACGAGTAAATGGTTATAAAATGAGTTTTAGATGAATTTTAAAGACATCAAGTGACTTGATCACTACGATGAAGTGATTGCAAAATGAGTTTTAAATGAAATTTGACCACTTGTCGTTCATCAAGTTTACTTTTAATCTCTCCTATAGATTTTATCATTTTATTAAAAAATATATAATATTCAAGCCGGCTATCGGGCATCGAGCGTAAGCATTGATATATCCAGGCTTGAGCTCAATTAACAATCAGATTATAAAAATGAATGCTCAAGTCCCATTTCTCAAACTGGGCTTTTTCGGCCTCTACATTTTCGGGCCGAAGCAATTTCCCTGTTCACTTGCAGACATCCTTTTCAAATCATACCCAATCACATTAAAATCTGGATTACGCATTGGATTAGCTCATGAGAACCCAAGAACATATTGCTAAATTAGGAACCATATCAAAGGCTAAGAATTAATAGCCAGAGCTTTGAAACATAGGATAGGACTGAAGTTGATTTCAAAGGCTAAGTAACCCATCTAAACTCTTACTTTCCCATGTTTACTTTGATGTGATCAGTCATTGAACTTTTTAAGTCATGTACTTTATTATTTAGAATTAACAACCCAATCCAAGCCCTTTCCTATCGTGCAAAAGAATAGGATTCCAAACTTGGGCTCCATTGTTAATGGGCTGGGCAGAGACAGTCACCAAAAAGATGCAAAGATGGCGAACCAAGCCCAACTTGTTGAAGTTCTTTCTATCACCTTTACTTGGATAATGGGCTCAGTGGTCCAAACCCGAAAGGCACGAATGATGAATCTACGAAAATCGTAGATTGGTAAATTATATGTGCTGGGCCTGGGAATCTGCAATGATGTGCAATTGAATGCTTGAGCAATTGAGCCTGGGTCATATATTGATAACATAGAATAATTCAAGTCTACAACACTGAAATTGTGTTGTTGTTGATCATTTTCTTCATATATCGGCAAAGAGACGGTATGTCTTCGCATCTAGGATTATTTGTCGAACAGCCGCGACTGCACCTATTAGTCCTAACACTGAGAAGACCATGGCTATGGTGTTGTTTGCCCAGAAGAGCAAGCGACGTCTACATGGCTTGAAAGTCACATTGTAGAAGACAACAGGCAAAACGAAGTCCAAAGGCATGAATCCAAAAGCTCCAATCACTGCGTTGATGTCCCCAAAGAAGGGCAGCATGGCGGCAATGAGAGTGGCAATAATGACGGCCAGTGACCGGAAAACCAGCCTTGGGATGACATTGCGAGCAGAGAATTGCTCGCTTTTTGGGTCCCCAAACTTACTCTCAAGCACTTCATTCAAAGGTTGCAAATAAACCTGCATCAATCATTGATAACTTCTTCAAATCAGATGAACAATCATGACTTTATCTTTGACATTGGCAGTGCACTAAACCAAGTAAAAGCTATTTTTTTCTTATGTTCTGTTCTTCTCTGGTTTGTGATCTTTTAGTCTCTGTTTTCTTGCATAAAAGTACATGGTTTAGAAACTGAACATTCAAATGATCCAAATCAATGAAATGAACTTGATTATTTGAGTAATGTGATCATATATATATATATATATATATTAAGAACCGAAACCTTTTGCTTAAGCAGTCACATACCACGCCAACAGCCGAAGCTTGTACGAGTGCAAACACATTGGTCATCAGAAGAAACCACTTGGGCACAAGGGGCTTCCCATCAATCAAGAAGTTACTAAGGACCGAGCCAGCCGCGTCTTTGCCGAAAGCCCAATACCCAGATATGGATACACTGAAGAAAGTAGCACACACCACAGTGTAACAGATACAGAGTCCCTTGAACATCTTTCCCTTCACAGGAGGTGCAACAGTTGCCTGCAAGTAGAAGAGATTAGCAACACTTCTTGTTGTTAACCGAACACATCCCTACCGATATCGATACTAGATACTGTTGAATATATTAGAATTAGGATTCTAGTTTAGGTTAATCTCTATTAAGAGATGTATTTAAGTTAAGAGTAGATTAGAAGTGTAATAGCCTTAGGGTCAGCTAGAGGTTATATATAGTTGTGTAATACTCCTTATTAAATACAGTTTCTCAGTTTCTAACATGGTATCAGCCAAATCCCGATCCTTTCTCTTGGTTTGATTTTGAGAGTCGATTTCGTATTGCTCCTCTCCCTCTGCAGAGGCGACACGTCTGGCAGAGGGAGAGGGCATCTAAGTGGTTACCCACCGTATCTCTCAGTCGTTCACCTCTCCCTTCATTGATCCGCCCAGATCAGCCGCACCAGTTTCGCACAGTGAGACAGATCCCTTCTCTGGTTCCCCTGGCAATTCCCATCTCAGGCAGTGTTTCCTCCCAATCGCCGGAGATGTCGTGACCTTCTTCAGTCCCTGCTGATCTGCAGATCTCTGAGATGTGAGCCCCCGTGATTCCTGCAACCCTTCTCAGTTTGGTTTGCACAGATCTGCTCCTCAGATCTCATCGCTGGAAACTCTTCGCAGCAACTTCCTCCACCTTGCTTCTTGTTGTATCTGAGAAATCTCAGATCTGGTGTTCGTTATAGCGCCTCTACATCAGATCTGCATCAACAAATCCAGTATTCACCCACTCTTCTTCCATCTTCCATAGCCTAAAGTCCGGGCGAAGCCACCTGCCGCTATTTGCAGTCCATCTTTGCCCTGTTTGCGGCCAGCGCCCCCGATTCAGATCTGATTACGCCTCTGCTCCTTTCCGCCTTTCCCTCTCTGCAACTGCATCTCTTTCGTTTTGGCCAGAACTTGTACGGAAGTGTCTCTCCACTGCATTGTTCTTCCACTCAGCCCAGCCAAAGCATCACCCTTGCAATCAGATCTGCTCCTTCCTCCACTTGCCACCCTAGTTTCTCTTCAGATCTGGTTGCCACCCTTGTCAGATTTACCCATCGCTGCAAGTACTTCTTGATCCGCAATCTGTCGCCAGCCACTCTGCATCTCCTCCAGATCCCTGCACAATTCTCTGATTTAATAGCCCCGATCTCCGCCTCAGCAGGTTTGCCGTTGCTGCAGATCAGCTGCCAGATCTCGTCCCATCCTCAGCCCAGATCTGCCATTATGCCCGGCCATAGCACCGGATCTAGCCTCCTCTCAGTTGACAACACAGCTGCACCTGCCGCCTTGCCACCACTGTGTTTGGGCGATGTCTCTTGCAGAGAACATTGTCTCTGAAATTTTTGAAGGTCAGATTGTTTGAAAAGACAAATTGAAATCTATTGTGGTGTTTCTTTTTGGTTATAGAGAGCTTCAACCCCTCTACGACAGATTGTTTCGACCCAGTAGCACCTGAATTGATTTGCTTTGTCCACCTTCCGCCTCTGTTTTGTTCAGTTCTTGCATTTCAATTCGTTGCTGCACTTGCATGCTTCTACAACTTTGGTTCTCCGTGACTTTCTTTGCTTCCGCCTGAAATAAAAAGAAAAAAAAAGGTTTTGATTTGTTCCTTCATTTGAGTTCATTTCGTGAGAATGCCCTTGGATCTTTCTTTTGTTTCTCTTGGTCTCCTTCTTTTTCTCCGATCTTGATTGATCTTGATTTGCATCATCTCATTCGATTGATTTGCATTTGTTTTCCTCTTGTTTTCGTCTTGTATCTGGACTTTGACCCGACCCTTTTGTAGTCTAGTTTTGTGGTTGATTTGACTTCGTTTGGTACCTTTTGCATTTGTTTGGTACCCTTTGCAGCCGTTTGGCACTTTGTCTCCTCCGTATGCAGCCACATATTGGAGGATTTGGATTCTTAATTTGATTTCTTGTTAATTTGATTTCTTGTTTTCTCTGGAGTTTGTAGCATTCTTGTACTTTGACCTTTTGTTGGCTTTGGAATTTGCCTTTGAAGTGGTATTAGTATTGGTGGCATTGGCATTGGCAATCATGTTTGGACAGTAAATGAAAGGATGGAGAGTTGGAGTATGTTCAGCATCAGTTTTATAACTTGCAGCACACGTGGAATATTGGTTCAATTTTAGTTAGATATAGTTGTATAATACTCCTTATTGAATACAATTTCTCAGTTTCTAACAGATACATTCATGAAATGCAAGTGACCATTGGAATTGAACCTGTATTTCAGGAATGATCCCATTCCCATAAGTTGTGGCAATGATGGAAATGGCATTGAAGATTCCAAACAGGCGATTTTCTCCTTTGCTGTTCAAAGAGTAGTCCTTGTTTGGCGCCTTTGAGGAATTCCCTGAGATGAAAATTTCAGTGAGATAAGACCACTCATAATCATGATATTCAATCTTTAAAACATATGGGTGTTGTGTTTCTGATAGTTTCGTACCGACGTAAATGGCGCCGGCGGTTGCACACGCACTGTAGGCGAGAGCCAGAAGCAATGAAACAAGATTGATGTGTCTGAGGGAGTGGAAGGATGGAACTTGGGCCAAAACCAGCATCCAAAGTCCATATACAATAATGAATTCATAGAGCTTCATCGACCCATTTGGGTTGCAAAGTACATAGATGAACTGCAAGATACATTAAACTTTCATCAATAGCATGCCTGAAAAAGCTAATCGGATTTGGATGGGCCAGACCTGGATCCTACCCAGAGTTCAAAATCATCCAAACTCATCGTCTGGGTAATTAAAGCAATTGTTTTTTTTCCTCTGTATTTATTCTTGATAATTTGACAAAAAAATTAATCTCAAAATTTAATTCGGTTGATAATTTTAAGTTTATTATATTTTTATCGACAAAATACCATTACTGTATTAATAATGCATATTTATTGTCGCTGTCATTTTAAAAGCTCAACTGGTTACCTCCCACTTTAGAAAGCGAGAGGTTGCTGGTTTAATCCCCCATGGCATAACATTGGTGTGCCCTAGGGGTAGTGGGCTCATCCGTGGGAATTTTACACTAGGTATCCCGCAGTTTCCCACACGTAAATTCAAAAAAAAAAAAAAATCGTTACTGTATTAATAATGCATATTTATTGTCGTTGCCATTTTTAAATGGTAAATTCTCAATAAAAACTGCATAATCTTTATTATTTTTTAAATATTTATATATTCTTTGAGATTTTCCAGTTAACTTTTCAATAAAAATTTGAGAATTTGAAAATATTCTAATATTTACTAAAATGCGAATTAAAGAAAGACAATTTGACAAACCTTCATGCTCTGTCCCCCTACAAGAGTCATACCAACAACTGCACCATAAGATACTGCGAATTGGATGGGACCCACAAAAAAACGGCCCCAGCTTGGTCCTGAGAATCACCCAAATGAAACAGAGTGAGTTTTAATTTTTATCTTTTACCACGAGAATTTTCAACCGCTGCAAATCTTGACCGTTCAAATCCTTGAGATTCGTCGGATTTTCCAGTTTTTCTTAGGTCTCATTTTTTTTTTTTTTTTTTTTGTAATTTAGGTGTGAAACAGTGAAAAACCCAACATAAAACCCACACGTCCTGATACCCACTGCCCTAAGGTATACCAAGTTAGGTCATAAGGGCTCAAAACTTGGCACCTCCCGTATTCTGAGAAGGGAGGTTAACCAATTGAACTAAACCATGTGAGCAAGTCTCATTTAAAATCTCATGTATTTGAATTTTGACGGAGTATTAAAGGGTCCAAGATAAAATTTTCTTATGAATGTATATTTATAAAAAAATATTAATAAAAGTATAAATTATTTAAACCACGCAAGCATCATATTTTTTTTTTTAATTATCAAGCATCATCTAAAACTCTAAAGTGTAAATTACGTAAATCACAATATAGAATATCCATTAAGTTCTCTAAACAATTAGCATGACTCCATTCAACTTTTTAGATTAAAAACCAAAAATGGAGATCATTTATGGTGAAAATTTTAAAAAATAAAGAAAAATAAAAATACATCATTCACACCTATATTAATCTCTACAAACCTCAAACGGTTATATTTAAGTACATGCAAGACCCTGTTTTTCATTTTTCTTTAACAATTTTTTCACAAAGAAAAAAGTACAATTTGATGAATTTCTTGAAAAATATTAGAATTAATTAAACAAACACTGTCTAAATAATCTAATCGAATCGGGTAAAATCAGAGAAAGCCCATTAGATAATAAAAAAAAAAACAGGCCCATGAAGACAGAAATGAAGATTTTCCTCTCCGAAATTCCGAATGCAAGATAGAGATAATGGGTCCTCCTGTACCAAAATTAAAGCCCGTTTGGATCTATTTTGGGCCGAAGGGCCCCCAACCAGCTAGCCATGATGACACGTCACAGCCAATGTGGACGTCACCTAGGACGCCAACTTTGACCAGAATCTGCCAAAAACAGCAGGGCTGGGCTTGTGGGAAACATGGGCCCAATTTAAAAGCAATTCTTGCCTAAAACGTGAGCTGCCATTTTGGGCTGTATATGGGCCTACTTTGGACTTTTTAAAAAGCAAGAAGTGGCTGGAAAACCCTGCAAAACGGCAACCAAACAACAGCCTGAAACGGGAGGCAGATCAGGCCGATCTGGGCCTGGATTTTTGGGCAATTTTTACAAGGAAAACCTTCAAATAAGGCCTGACATTTGAAGGTGATTTTTGCCCAGATCTTGACATCACATTGGGCCAATTTTAACCTATCAAAATCAGCAAATCTTGTGGCTGAGATTGAACCAAAACGGTAGCAAATCCAACAGAGTTGCAGGCCAGATCTGGGCTTTAATGGACCTGGATTTTTTGGTTCTGTTTTCTGAGGCAATGAACCAAGCAAGGGCTGAGATTTCGGATAAGTTTGGACGTGGATATGTAACAGATAAGTCTTTACTTTCAGTAATTTTTAGCCCATTTAATTATGTAAATAAATCCAAAATGGAAATAGGCCCAATTCAAGCAAGCCTGGGCTTGCAGGCCTAGCAACAAATTTAATTAGATTTTTTTTCTTTTCTTTCTTATGTTGTTTAAAGCCTATAAATTCATGGTTCGGCCAAGCACTGTATACACTTAATTTGAGCAATAAAATTGAAGCTAGAAAGCTTGTTGGGTCTCTCCAAGTGTTGGTGAGTCTTGTTTAGGTTTCTATTGAATTTCAATTTGAATTGTGTTTAGAATTAATTTTCATCTTGATTGTTTTTGCATGATAAATTTTTAATGTTCATGTCTTGCATTTATCAATTACTTTGTTTAAAATTTAATTCCACAACCAAATTAATTCATTACTAAGTTTTTTAAGTTTCTATTTGAATTTGAGTTGGAGTTGAATTCATTCATGGACTTCTCAATGTTCAAGGGAGTGTGTGAGATTTCAACACCTTCATCAATAGGATCCTTAAAATCCCCACTTCGAGTGACGTCTCGCGTCCACACAGAATTGCCACCGGTTAACGTCACGAGGACTCGAACTCGCAATCTTGTTTATTGAGGCGAAAAGTTACCAATTGAAATATCCCATGTTGGTTCATACCTTCATTATTATATTTCCTTATTCTTTTCATTTTATAATAAAATATTTAAAATAACAGTTGTCAAACTGTACCATATTCATATGATGATATGAGTGATGATATTTATTTAATATTATGCAGTGAGTGATGATTTCATGTGAGATTTCTGCAGGAACTTCCAATATTCATTGGATCTAGCAAATTATTTAAATAAGTCCATGTTAGTAAGAAGGGGGACATTTAAGAAATGCAATCAAACTTTCACTAAATAAATGCTCGTCATAGATCACATGACCTTTGCTTCAAGTGCAAACAATTTTTTTTTTAAAATTAATTTGTCCATGGTTACGTTTTTTTCTTTTACAATATGGTCCACTTAAATTTATTTTATTTTGTCCTTTCACCTTTAATATATTTGAAGATTTAGCTAATTGATGTCTTAGTTGGGTCAATTATAAATTCTTGGGTTTGGCTTTATTGATTAACCAATGGTAGCCATTATCTACACAATATCACTATTGCTTTGAACTTTGAAGAAACCAGTCATAACACTTTCATGCTAGGCTGCAAAGCATGGTTAAAATATTGTTTAATACAAATATCATATATTTATGAGTGAATTATTATTATTTTTTAATTCTTATATGTGGGGTGATATGAGTTCGACTATTATCACAAAACATTTGGAAATTATGTGGAGTTTAACAAAAATCTCAAAGAAATCAGTCTCATCAAATATGCATAATTACTTTACCTAAATTAAGTATGATAAATACTTAAAATGAAGCTTTATGACACCTGCCCACTTCATTTGCTTAGCCCAAATTAAAAATAATTTTAGATTTTAAAAATGAGTTGGATTATACACGGGTTTCAGAAGGTCCAAATATACATAAAGTAAAAAAAATAATGATCTAAATTAAATACAAATATATATATAGATGTAGTTCAACTGGTTGCCTCTATTTTCAGGAAGCGAGAGGTTGTGGGTTTGAACCTTCATGGCCTAATCTTGATGTGCCGTAGGAGTAGTGGGCTCATCCATAAGAATTTTACGCTGGTATCCCACAATTTAAATTCAAAAATATAAATAAACAAAGATTTATCTCACATGTCTAAATTGTACCTTTAGAGTCATATTATTAACATATCTATTTCTATTTTAATATGCTATTATAATATCATCAGTCTATGCTTTTAATATTTTAAATCAGATTCATATGAGTCTAATTTTCACATGGACAAAAGGTGTTAATGGGTTACTAGCGGTGCCGTGATCGAGTGATCCTCACTGCCATGTGCTAGGATTGACCAAGGACAACTCTCTTTTATATTCAATTCTAGCACATGGTATTCCGTTTTTTGTATAAAGAGTGACTTTTTCACATATATTACCATTTAAATAATAGAGTGATTAAATTATAGTATTTAATTATCTTTTATTTTTATTAAATTATTTTTAAAATTACCCACATGGGTGTATCTCAAATGGTTGTCTCGTGTCTCAGAAAGTGGAAGATTGTGGGTTCGAGCCCCCGTGGCCAAACCTTGGTGTGTCCTAGCGATAGTGGACTCATCCGTAGAGATTTTACGTCGGGTACCCCACAATTTTTCACACGTAAATTAAAAAAAAAAAAAATCTCATCTTACCTAGAATGTGTTGAGCCATATCTCTGAATCGAAGATGGCGTTTCCCAAGTTGAGCATGGTGTTCGAGGACTAAAGAGAGAAGATTGTAGGAGTAGAAGCTGACTAGGGCTGCAATGGTCAAGAACACGACTCCTCCAATCCAACCCATTGATGCAAGTGCAAAAGGAAGGCTGAGGAGAGCCGGAGCAACTATTGAAGTAGTCAAATGATACCCACAGTGCAGCCATGAACCTGCCATATCCAACCAATATATGAATTTCTAAAAAATAAAAAATAATAATAAAACTTGAATTTCTTTGTACAATTTTGAATATTGACGCGGGTTACTTAACTGGAAGTTTATAGGAACATCAATGTACTCTTTCACCATTTAGATTGTTAGCAAAAGTTCCACTATGTGATTGGACCTTTGGGTCTTAAGTTTATAAGCAAATGGGCATTCTCTCTTTTCAAGTCGGTTTTGAAGGATGAGTTATACTCATGTGTTTAACATAGTATTAGAGTGAGTACTATTGATGGTACAACCCCTGATTTCAAGTAAAGAAATCAAGGCATTCAAGCTCATCTAGCCAAAAGGATTGAAACTGCCGATCCTCATCTAAAGAAGATAAGGATCATCACCGATGGAGACCCAAAAGGCAAAGAAGTTCAAGCTCATCCAGCCAAAGGGATTCAACCACCGATCCTCATCTAAAGAAGATACGGATCGATGACCCAAAAGGCAAAGAAGTCTAATTAAATCAGACCTCTTCCTTCTCATCTATCCCTCTCCTACTTATCTATCTCTTTGTTATAAATATCATATTTGTATCACCTAAGCAAGGTCGAGAAAATATATTGTAAATCAATATAGAAATCACACAGTGATCAAAGGAATCTTACTGTGAAAACGATCTCTGATCTTTTGTTTCTTTATGGTTACAGAGCAGGTTGATCTTCCCACCCTCCCACACCGATCTCCGATCTGTTGATTGCAAATCCTCTGAAGCAGCTAACTGCTGGCTCTACTGATTGCAGATCTGGCTTTCTGATTTCAGATCTGTTTTCTGAAATCCGGTGTGTGTCCAGCGCATGCCTCTACTGCTTCTCTCTCCGGTGTCCATCTCTGCTTCCACAACACAACATCAATGTCCTCCACGGTGGGAGACCCAATAGTCCCCAAGCCGTCTGTTTGCACTGCAATTCCACAAACATCAGCAACGTGGGTATCTCTCTTGCATCGATCGAAATCAGATCTGGAAAGCAGCGTGCTGCCTCTCTGCTCTCTCAGATCGAAATCAGCAGTGTGCTGCCTCTCTACTCTCTCAGATCTGGAAGGCAGATTTGTTTTTGTCTGAGCATTGTCATCTGCATCACGCCTTGCTTAAGCCAACCTCTGTCTCGCATTGCCTCTCCACTAATCTGCTGTCTTTTTACCGTCTTCAGCGCCTGAGGACACAAAGCCAGATCTGATACAGATCGGCTTCTCAGTTGGCACCACCGTATGTCAGATCTACATCTAGTGTTACCAGATCTGATTGTAGTAACCAGATCTAGTTGCATCAACGACTCACGATTCAGGTTCACTGCCAAATCTATTCCTCTAGTTCGCTGCAATTCCCAGGGGTCTCGATTTCCCACCGATCAGCACCAGCCCCCTCTTGTCTTCTAGTTTTTGCCGATCAAGAAGGGAAACCTAAGAGAGGCGCATGAGCTACTCAGGAAAAAAACAAACAAACAAATAGACGGAGGCTTTGCTCCTATTGCTTCTCTTTTCTTCTCTTGTTTTTGGAGAGGCCGCAGCAGGCAGTTGCAGTCAAAGACCGAGCAGCAATCAGAGGCAACGGGCGTGAGCTGCAGAGGGCCTTGGCCTCTAGCAGCCTTCTCTCTTCTGTCATCTCCTTCCTTCTTTAAAACAGCCGAACGGCTTGCGGGTGTTCTCCTCGAGAGACGTGTCTAAGGCCCAGTTGAAAAAAAAAAGAGGGTGCCTCGGGTACACTTGTATTACATTTTGACTACAATTGTTCATTCCTTAATGGCCTCCTCATCACTGCACCCTTATCCGTACCCTTCTTCCTTAAATGTTGGAAATTTTGTTTCTATTAAGCTTACCCAAACAAATTTTCTTCTTTGGAAAACCCAAGTAATGGGTCTCATAGAAAGCCAGGACATGCTTGGTTTTTTGGATGGAGGTTTCTCAATGCCAGATCTGTTGCTTACAGTACCCCCACCTATTACTAGGAGTGAGACTAATACAACACCTAATCCTGATTACATTGCATGGAGACAATTGATAAACTTCTCCGTGGATGGATTACTGGCACTCTTTCAGAAGAAGTTCTTGGGCTGGTTGTCGGACTTGACACATCGGCCGATATTTGGCATGCTTTTTTAGGATTCGTTTGCCTAAGATTAGCAGGAGAGAGAATTTTATCTTCTTCAAAGCATGCAGTTGCACTCCAAGGATAATTATTCCATGTCTAAGTATATTCGTACATTCAAAAGTTACTATGATGATCTGGTTGCCATTTGCAAACCTGTAGATGATAGGAACAAAGTATTTGGTATTCTTAAAGGACTAGGTCAAGGCTATGAGTCCTTTGTTACTATCATGCTCAAACCACCTATTCTTTCTTACCATGACCTTATCCCTCTGCTATAAGGTTATGAAACTATGAAGAATCTTCACAACTCACGCAACTCCTCCTCTCCCAATCAAAATATGGCTTTTGTTGGAGAGCGTTCTGGTAGGTCAAATTACAACCGTACCAGACGTGTAAGAGGTACTGGTCGTTTTACCTCAAGAGGACGAGGTTTCACTCAAGGACGTGCTAATTCCCCCAGTTTGGTGGTAACAATCAGCGTGTATCTCCTGCAGGCTCAAATAACAGTGGTGGATCTCATCGCCCCTCACAAGTAATTACTCAAACAAAACCCCCTCCCTCCGAAGAAGAAATCAAGTGTCAGATCTGTGGCAAAGTACGACATACAGCTCTCGAGTGCTGGCATAGCTTTAATCAAATCTATCACCCAGATGATTGACTCAGGCCCTTGCAACAACCTCATTGAGTGATAACCCTGAACAGACTTGGTATCCAGACACAGGCGCCACATCTCACATGACTGTTGATCCTAGTAAGCTTATATCTCTTGTTCCATATCATGGCAGTGACAGGGTTCTTGTTAGTAATGGCAATTCCCTAGATATCTCTTACATTGGATCTGCACATATTGGTCTCGATAATACAAACTTACATCTAGATGATGTCTTAGTTGTTCCTACTATTAAACGAACTTATTATCTATCAGTCAACTTACTTCTGATTATTCTTATGTAGTTGAATTTGATTCACATGGTTTTCTGATTAAGGACAGCAAAACCAGAGCCGTGATTGCCTCAGGAAATAGGTATGGAGGTTTGTACGCCCTTCAGCCCAAAGAGGAAGCAACATTGTTTTCCACCCGATTTCACTCTGCAACTGGTGATGTTTGGCATCAAAGACTTGGTCATCATTAAGGAAGGGTAGTAGAATTTTTGAAAAAGAATAAGCTTCTTATCAGCACTAGCAAAAATAAGATTGATACTATATGTACTACCTGTCAAATGGCTAAGGCGTGCCGTCTTCCTATTATTTCATCACATGATTTTTGTGAAGAACCATTTGCCGTAATTCATAGTGATCTATGGGGCCCCGCACCAGTCACATCTTTTCAACGTTATCGTTATTATGTCATATTTGTTGATGAATGTACCAGATATATATGGTTTTATCATCTCAAGCAAAAATCAGATTTCTTTCAATGTTTTATTCTTTTTCAAAACTACATTGATACTCAGTTTGACAAGAAAATTCGGATCTTCTAGTCTAATGGTGGAGAGGAATTTGCTAATTCCAAATTTAGGCATTATCTATCAAATCTCGGCATTAAATATCAAATGTCTTGCCACAAGACTCCAGAACAAAATGAACTCGCCGAACGAAAGCATCGTACTGCCACTGAGTTGGGTCTTTCCATGATGTTCCACGCTCATGTACCTCGACGATTTTGGGTTGAAGCTTTTAGTACTGCTGTATGGTTGATTAATGGACAACCCTCTCGGGTCCTAGATTGGAAAAGTCCATATGCAAACTTACTCCACAAGTATCCGGACTATGGATCTTTAAGAATTTTTGGCAGCAAATGCTTTACTTATCTTCGGGATTATGCTAATAACAAGTTTGAACCACGGTCTCTTGCATTCATATTTCTTGGCAACAGTGAACATTACAAGGGATACCGTTGTTATTATCCGCCAACAAATCGAGTCTATCTCTCCCGCCATGTTATCTTCGATGAATCACTATTTCCCTTTCGGGATCCAAGCTTACTCTATATTTATCAAATATTGCTACTGATTTCATTGAGTTTTTTTACTGGCTTACAGATGATCAAGTGGTAGCCGTGAACTCCAACGCCACTGCTTATGACACACGATCTCCCTCAACTTCTGATTTGTGGACTCATATTGAGAACCCTTCTCCCGCTCCTGCTATGGACGACACATTTTCTTCACCTGCAGCACTTGCTCTTGAAGCTGGCCAGTCTACACAGCGTGATCCATCTCCATCGTCAAGTAGCTCTCCTACACAGTTTGATGATCATGATCCCATCTCATCAAGTACAGTATCTGAGACTCAACCCACCAACATCCCATCTACGACAGGCTCAACCTCCCCGATGGCTACTCGTCACAGTCATAGTATTACCAAACATAATCCCAAGTATTTCAATTCTGATTATTGTCTATTGGCGCAGTCTGTACCATCTAAACCAAAATCTATTATCTCCACTCTCAAGCATCCTAGCTGGACAGCAGTCATGACAGACGAATTGTCAGCTCTCTCTCTCAATGACACTTGGGATTTAGTTCCTTGACAGTCCACCATGAATGTCCTCGGCTGTAAGTGGGTCTTTAAACAAAACTTAAGGCTGACGGTTCTTTAGAAAGCTTAAAAGCTCGCCTCGTGGCAAAGGGTTACAATCAAATTCCAGGCATTGATTTTTCTAAAACCTTCTCTCCTGTAGTCAAGTCTGCCATTTGGCTCATTCTTATTATTGCTCTAGCTCATGGATGGGAGATTCGTCAATTAGATGTTAAAAATGCATTTTTTCATGGCAATTTATCTGACCCGGTTTTTATAGAGCAACCTCCAGGTTTTAAAGATCCCGCACTAGCAACTCATGTATGTTCTCTTAAACGTGCACTCTATGGGCTGTGATAAGCTCCGCGTGCATGGTTCGATCGCTTCAGCTCTTTCATTTTGACCATTGGCTTCTTCTACAGCAAAGCTGACTCCTCACTATTTATTTATCATGATCGTCGAGGTACTTTACTGCTATTATTGTATGTTGATGACATCATAGTCACAGGGTCTAATCCTGCCTCGCTTCATAGGATTCATTTCACAACTGAGTAAGGAATTTGCAATGAAAAACCTTGGCCCTCTACACTACTTCCTTGGCATCTTCATTATACCATTCTCTAGTGGCTTATTTCTCACACAGAAGAAATATGCCTTGGGTCTTTTGGAACGTGCTCGTATGCAAGGTTGTAAGCCCATCTCCACATCGATGGCCACAAGTTGCGCCCAAGTCCGACCGATAATGATCCTTATCCGGATCCCTTCTTTTATCGCAGCATTGTTGGAGGTTTGCAATATCTCACCATCACTTGTCCTGATCTATCCTACAGTGTCAATTATGTGTACCAGTATTTGCACAATTCTTCTCTTCTGCACTTTCAGATGGTAAAGCATATTCTTCGCTATATTTAAGGAACTGTCAATTACAGATTTCGTCTTCTGGCTCGCTGTCATATGCAACTTTATGCCTTCTCAGATGATGATTGGGCCTAGTTGTCCAACTACTCGTCATTAAACAACAAGTTTTTGCACCTATCTAGGAAGTAACTGTATCTCCTGGACTGCAAAAAAACAACCTTACTATGGCCAGATCTAGTACAGAAGCAGAGCATCGAGCTCTCGCCTCTGCCGCTGCTGAACTCACATGGCTTACTTATCTTCTCCGTGATATCGGTCTCCATCTCTCATCTCCCCCGATTCTTCACTCTGATAATATTTCGACATTACACCTGACTATCAATCCTGTCTTTCATGCGCGCACTAAGCATATTGAAATTGATTATCACTTTGTTCGAGAAAGGGTTGCTCTTGATTCTCTTGTCACAAAGTTTGTACCATCTTCTCAACAAGTTGCTGACATCTTTACTAAAGCTCTTACACGACAGCAACATCACTTGTTATATACCAAACTGGGCCTCTGGCGTCATCCGCGGCTCAGTTTGAAGGGGGATATTGACGGTACAATCCCTGATTTCAAGCAATGGAATCAGAGCATGCAAGCTCATCCAGCTAAAGGGATTGAAACCACCGATCCTCATCTAAAGAAGATAAGGATCATCACCGATGGAGACCCAAAAGGCAAAGAAGTTCAAGCTCATCCAACCAAAGGGATTGAACTACCGATCCTCATCTAAAGAAGATAAGGATCGGTGACCCAAAGGGCAAAGGAATCTAATTAAATCAGACATCTTCCTTCTCATCTATCGCTCTCCTACTTATTTATCTCTTTGTTATAAATATCACATTTGTATCACCTAAGCAAGGTGGAGAAAATATATTATAAATCAATATAGAAATCACACAGTGATCAAAGGAATCTTACTGTGAAAACGATCTCTGATCTTGTGTTTCTTTAAGTACCACGGGAATGGATCAAGCTTATAACTCCAGTTTTGTGTGGAGAGAGAGAGCCGAGTGTTACCAACCCTGACGCTGAAGGGAGTCTTAGCAAAAGTCCCACATCGCCAGTCGACTTTAAACTTTTGGGTCTTCGGGTTTATAAACACATGGATACTCTCTCCTTTTAAGTTGATTTTTAAAAATGAATTCTACTGTTTAACATATATAATGACAGTAAGACAAAATATACATTCAATGTAGGCATCCAATTTACAAGAACTAGATTTGATCCAAATTTCTGTTTGACTTCTACTTGTCCTTGAATCCTTTCAGATTGGACCATTTACTAAATTAGAAACGAAAAATCCTCCTCTTTTCCAATGTTAACAAAACTTCTTATTTTTTTCTTTTCAATTTAAACAGTGAAAAGGAAATTATTTCTCCCTATTATTTAAAATACCACCGTTTTCCTATCAATTTCCTTAAACTAATTCTTCCTTATTTATCAGGCACTACAAGAGGCATCTCAATTACACACAAATCACAACAAGTCCAAGCCTGCTTTCTCCACTCGAAAAATAAATAAAAGAAAAGTTCTGTTCCTATAAAAGTGCATGAATAAGAATGGATCTTCAAACAAAAAATATAAAAGAGCTAGAAAATTTTCATTTTTATAAAAAATATCAAAATTTGCAAATCAATAATTTACTCCTCATTGATTTGATCCACTAAATATACACACAAGAACAAGAGTTTTCAAGAACTCTGCTTCTAACATACAAATCTTTCAAGAATTCTATTGACACAATCATATGACTGTACAAGAACTCATTTGTAAAAAAAAAAAAAACAGAGAAAAAAGGGTCACTGTAAATAAGTAGAATTAAGTTACCTTTGGACTTGAGAACAAAAAGAGCACCGGCGTCGAGCTTCTGAGGTTGATGAGTCTCCAAAGGTGGCGGTGGGGGTTGAGGGGATGAAGAAGGAAAGAGTGGCGATGGCTTCAGCCTCGATTCCTCTTCTTCCTGTTCATTTCTTGTGGAATCTATAGATAGTGAGCCCATCATTTCTCTCTCTTCTCGTTGAGAAAGAGAGTGAAAGGAGATGATAATATAATAAGAAACGACAAGGACAGAAATGAACTTTAATTATTGTTCGTAGAGTAAGGAAAGTATGGCTGCCAGATTACGGCCCCCAATTCTAACTGCAGACTGTCTTCACGTGAGCTTTTCGATGAGAGACAAATTTGGTAGGGGTTTCCTAGGAGTTTTTCTCACTATAGGCATGTGTTTGGATGGTGGTAAGGGGGTAATGAATTTGGTAACTGATGTTTTACCCCTCTTCATCAATTTTTGAAAAAAAAATTAAGAGTGGAGTTTTCATATTACCTGATATAACTTCTGACCAAGGTAACTTCTCCAAAAAAATTCTCTCAATCCAAATGCAAACATTTTCTTTTTTGAATTTACTTGCGGAAAACTTGCGTATCTTCTTTATTGGTAATTAGAGTGGAAAAGATATTGAGGGGTTAGATTTGATTTAAGTTCCTTCCTTCTCCCCTGTTTTTTATTGATCTATTTTTGGGGTGGGTCTCTTTATGTCTTGGCCCAATTGCTGTTGGGCTCGGGTTGTGGGCAGTTTTAAGTGTCTACATATATTTTTAGAGTTTCCTCCAAATAAGAGAAACTTGATATATTATCAATTTTATGAAAATTATTAACATTTAGTGAACCCATATAATATAAAAAAAAATTAGATTTTAGTACAAATATAATTGTTAAATAACACCCATCAAATAAAAACTAACCATATATCTTGTGATAAAATTATTAATATTTTATAAATTTCTTCCAATAATTATAAGTTAAAGTAAAGATCTCGCACTTGTACTCTATCTGGAAGAAGTGAGATGGAAAAATGTATTTTCTATGTATAAAATATTTGAATTTTAATAAATGGACAAAAATGTCTAACACATCTCTTCATATAAATTCATAATTTGTTATAATTTGTTTATTGCTCATGTTAAATACACAAATAAACATATATCAAATAACCCAACATACAAAAGTACATAAGAACAAGTACATATGGATCAATAACCGTAAAGAAAGATTAAAGAAGTAGGGAATAATAATATTAAAAGAAAATAAAAAAACACGAATCGAAATGAGTACAACAACAATAACAATAATAACAACCACCATAGTAATAAAAAGTACCACAAACTAGATAAATAAACAACAAACTACAAATTAAAAAAGATTAAAAAAAAATCCTTGTTTTTGGAAGAAAGGGAAACAAAGCCTTTTTTTGGAAATAAACCCCTAAAAAAGGAAAACTCTATAATAAAAATATTTAAATAAACCTACATAAGTGTAGTTCAACTGGAAATCTTCCGCCTCAAGAAGCGGGTGGTGATGGGTTCAAGCCCCCATGGCTTCACTTATTATGTCCTAAAGGAAGTGGATATCATCTATAGAGGTTTTACGCCAGGTTTCCCGTAGTTTCCCACACATAAATTAAAAAAAAAAAGGGGGGGGGGGGGGGGGGGGGGGGGGGGGGGGAGGGTTGGAATGATGATCATAAATCTGTGTGAGATTTTTACTTCACCTCAAAGGGTACTCTGCATGAAATTATTTGGAGTGTTGGTAAAGAGATTTATACATATCTCAAAGACTAATCACATGCTTTAAAAAACTTATACACCTTGGTTGTATTTTGATAGAGAGTAACAAGGTAGAGGAGGGTTAAAAAATCAACTTTTTATTTTTTATCTCTCTCTCAACTTTTGAAAATCCTTTTCAAATGAGAGATTTTCATATTACCTTGTGTAAGCCCTCTAAAATTTACCCCTATTTAAATGCAGCCGTTAATTGTTAAAAACCCCTTAATAATAGTTCAATTAGTTGCCTCCCATTTTAAGAAGTAAGAGGTTGTGAGTTCAAGATCTTATGATCTAACTTTGATATGTCTTATTGAGAGTGAACTCCTCTGTACAAATTTTACATTGACTATTTCACTGATTTCATAAGTAAATTTAAAAAAAATATATATTTATATTATTACTCGACATTTTAATCTCATCTCAGCTGCCAGCCCGACAGCAATTCAGTACTTTGTCAGTTTATCATTCAAAGATCATGATCCCATTAGAAGAAGACAAGAGGAGAAAAAAGCAAAAGAAAACAAGATGCAGACGACGGTATTGCAGTAAGGGCGCCCGCAACTTTAATCTAGGGATTTAATAATAGGAATTGCAGAGGGAAAAAAAACAAAACAAAAAACAAAAGAAATAAATAACCCTAGAACTGGAGAACTTAGAGAGATTAAAAATAAAAATCCATTAAAAAAGTAAGGTCTGCTTCTAAGCTTTGGAAGTCTCTCACGTGTCAGCCAAATCTTGCATGAATAAATAAGTTGATCCACCTGTAAAAGGTTTCCCTGACCATAAGATCATCCTGTACCTCATGGTTATTTCCAGATGAGGGCTACTCATTTTTAATACCTCCTTCACATTTTTTTTTTCCAAAGAATGATTAGATTTAATTTAATTTAAATTAATAGAGGTTCTATGTTAAAAATACTATATTTAAAATGGTAAAAATAAATAGAACATTATCATTGTATAATTAATAACCCACGATTCTAAGCTTCATATTTTCTTCCTCTCAATATACATGTCAGAGCCAGGGGCATCCCAATTGGATTGAATGGGATGACAGTTTCTCATTCCGAATCTGTAAAATCATAATTTCGATCAAATCACACATCGCAGTAGACTAGGCCTTCGAACTCCTTAAGGGGTTTATCTAAAAGATTCGCGATATAACTAGGAAGACGTTTCAAATACCACACATGAGTCACTGGACATGCCAGTTTGATGTATCCCATTTGATATCTTCGTATCCGAGAATCAACAAACTCGACTCCGCATTGTTCACAAAATTTCGGGTCTTCTTTTTCATCTCCGATCACTCGATAATTTCCACAAGCACAAATTCCACTTTTTATAGGTCCAAAGATTCTTTCACAAAACAGAGTAATTTATTATCATTTCATATTGGTAATGTTTAAAAGGATCAAGGGTCCGAAAATTCAGTAGAGATTTTTTTTCTCTCCTCATTTTTTTAAAAATCTTGATGGCTTTTTTTAAAAAAAATCATTTAAAAAAATAAAAAAGGCTGTTTTTTTTAAAAAAAATTAAAATATAAATATCGGCTGGACCACACCGATATTTGTTTTTTTTTAATAAAAAATAAAAATCGGTTGAATTTTTTTATCTCTGGCCGATACTATGCGTATTGGGCCGAGATATCTCAGTCGTGGAAATCCCGAGATATCTCAGCCGATATGCACAGTATCGGCCGAGATTTCGACCCCTGAAAAGGATAGAGAACAGAGATTGTTTTTATCATTGGCTTTACTAAATTATAAGTTTTTTGGTCGAATTTATTTGGTATAAAAGTACCAAAGATAAATAAATCAATTAGTCTCCTCATTAATAGAAGTGCCCACTAAGGCATTTCCAAATGTTTTTAAATATATTTCATGCTATTGATCTAAGTCCTTCTAGAACCTTAGTGTGAATTGTAAATTATGATATTATTTGATGCTATTATATTTTATAGTTTATGAGATTAAGATGGTTGAGACCTATTTTTTAGGAATTGAACTGAAGGTGAAGCGTGCTTCACGTGGGTTGATTAGTTGATATATGAAATTAGCAGTTGGATATTAATTAACTATTAATCTATTTACTTAGGTTAAGTTTTCTCTTGTTGTTTTGTTTAGAGTTGTCAATCATCTCGGTGCTTGAAATCAAGCTTTTCCTCACATTCAATTCTAGTTTAACTTTTGCTTTTATTAAATACGATTCAGTTCCTTATAAGACACTTTTAAAGTTTTAATTTTTAAAACTTTTTTAAAGGGTGAAAGCGATTGACTCTCAATAATTCTCAAAACTCAAAAGATTTGAAAGTAATTATGTTGGATTTTTAGATAATTTTATTATTTATAATTGTAAATGAATGTAAATAAGTTTTTCCTCGCATTCAATTCTAGCTAAAATTTGCTTTTATTAAATATGATTCACCTCTTTCTAAAACCTTTTTTAAAGTTTTAATTTTTAAAAATCCTCAATGACTCCATAATTTGAATGGGTGAGAAAGTTTTGGAAGTCATTATGTTGGATTTTTACGTAATTTTATAATTTATAATTGTAATGAATGTAAGTAAGATATTTTTATGAAAAGGTGATTATTAATTTTTATATTTTTTGTGTCTAGTATTTAACATTATATATATATGGGAAAAAGTGGTTTTAATTTTGGAGAAAAATGAGGGGAAAAGTGAAGCTCACTTTTTCTTATTTAGTAAATACCAAGGCAAAATATGAAAATCTCCTTTCAATTTTTGCTTTTATTAAATACAATTCACCTCTTTTTAAAACCTTTTTAAATTTTTCATTTTTAAAACTTTTTTTGAAACGGCGAAGGTTGACTCTCAATAAGTCCCAAAAGGTTTGGAAGTCATTATGTTGGTAATTTTATTATTTATAATTTTAATGAATGTAAATAAGATATTTTTATGGAAAGGTGATTATTAATTTTTATATTTTATGTGTCTAGTATTTAACATTAGATTTCAAATGGCATCATCTGACCGCTGGATCGTCAAGTTAAATAAATTCAAACCCAAGTGAGGCCCACTTGGGTTTGAGGAGAGATGTTAAGATATATTTAATTATTTAGATTGATGGTGATGAGGTTTATGATTCATTGTGAGAGATTATATTATCTCTCAATTAGAAAATTAGAATCACCATTTATCGTTTGAGATTATCTCTTGTACTGTATATATATTTGGCTCCTATTCAATGACATAACAGAATAAAATATTACAGTAAATTTATTTTCTCACATTTTCTAATAGTCTGTTCGATTAATGAGACTGCCTTTGACCAAGTTTGACCCATTAGGACCATGAGGCATTAAACTTGGCCCCATCTCTAGTTGATTTAGCTTCTCCATTTACTAGATTATTAGATTGTGCTCAAATTGGGACCTAAACTCCGTTGATGGCCCTGGTTTTGGTTTGAATAAAGAGGAAAGATATCGGCCGATACGAAATATATCAGCCGATATATATCAGTTTTTAAGTTCCGCATTATATCGGCCGATACGTATTGTATCGGCCATACACGCTATTTCTCATCCGACATATCGGCAATATATATATCGGTCCCATATCGGCCGATATAATTAATATCGGTTTTTTTTAAAAAAAAAAAATCAAAACGGTGGTGGATCAGGGTTGATATCTCTGCCAATATCGGACCAATATCGGCCAATATCAGCTGATATTTACATTTTCATTTTTTTTTTTAAATCCAGGCTCTTTTTGATTTATTTATTTATTTTTAATTCAGAAAAAATAACATAATAAAAAAATACCAATATTTAAAAAAGAAGCAAAAGAGGAGAGAGAAACTTATATCGGCCGATATCTCGGCCAAGCCGAATTTTGTACCCTTGGTTTGGATTGTGAGGATTGTGCACAAATTAGCAAATTTAATCTTCTTACGTCCCGAACGGCAGGACATGACTCAGTTATGATACCATGCTGTCACATCCCAAACCTTGTCCACCACATGACTTGAGTTAAGGGGATTTGGCCAAATGGAATTTTTTTTCTGATGTAAAACTAGCCGTTTTTCAAAGGTAAGAATTTCTACTGAAATTTCGGCAAATTTCAACAATGGTTTATATTTTTTTATTTTTTATTTTTTTCCTAAAGGATAATGACATAGGCACCCCTTGTTTTTATAATTAGATGTATTGCCTTTAATTTTGACCAAAATACCCTTTCTATTTAATGCTGGCTCTTGTTTCATTCCACGGTAATTTTTGTTAGATCTTGAAAGGCTGTGTGAAGCTGAAATATCTGGGCCATGCAATTCTTATAACTCATTTCCAATTATAAGAAATTAATAGTAAGTCCTGTTTAATTTTATAAACTCAAATAAATGGTTATTGACATAAGAAGTTAAAAAAAAAAAAAATAGTATTCTTATTAAATACATATAGTCACCTTCTATAACTTAAATATATCAGATGATCCTACAATGCACTATCTAAGAAGTAGAGGATCTAAACTATATTTTACGAAGTTGAAAAAGCTCGAGCAAGTTATTTGAGTTGACACAACTCATTAAAATTTTGAGTTCAGTGAGCTAATAAGATCTATCGAGTTTTTTCAAGTAAATTATTCATGAATTGTTTGATTCGATAAGATTTTAAATTAAGTACATATTTCAAGTTTTTAAATACCAATGTTATCTAAGGTCATAATCACCCTGGTAACTAATGACATGATCACCTATGGATTTCTAAAAGTGTGGCTTCTTCATAGACAATAAAATTTCCCTTATAGAAACAAAACATACGTGACTTCTCTAAACCTAGGATAAATGGCTTTGCTTCTTAAGAATTTCCCATTTCTTGAGAATCTCTTATGGTGCTAAAAAATTCCTCTTTCATCTTCGCCCTTTATATGTCATCTATTACATGTTCCATGACCTCCTCTTCAACTATGACTTTTGTTTTTTTTTTTCCTATCTGACACTGTTTACCTGTAGCTTAGCAAATTCGGACATATTGTGTTGTGGCCTTTTAACATTTAGTCGCTGTTACTCTGTTTAACCACAATGTGCTCCTTCAAGCGGGTGATTTCGCTTGTAATTACTTTCCAACACAACTTGCACTTTATCTTACAGGCGGTTGAGATCATCCAACCTCTCAGAGAACTCCCATGTCGGATTGTACATCTTTGGTGTCATTTCTACCATACATTTGAAAGTTATGATTAGAATAAAAATATTAAAATATGCATATATAAGTTGCAAATGTCAATCATCAAATTTTTTTCTACTTTGCAAAAAGGAGATCTATGCCTCTATGGTGTAAAAATAGATTTTTTAAGAGACAAAAAAGAGGTATCCTTGTATTTCTTCAATGGCATGTAATTTGTCAAGTAAAACTCTTATGCTCTGTTCACTTTCAGTGAACACTTTCTTGGACTTCACCAATTGCATTTTTCTTCACATTTGAAAGTTGTCCCCCCAGACTTCATGTTACAGTTTAGTGACATAATTGACTTAATTCTTTGATTTTTTGGATGATATAATTTTTTCTTTTTTATATTCAAATCTAGATATAGATCAAGGGAAAAAGATTCATGAAATCCCCCAAAGTAATTCCATAAAGATGGAGATTCTCAAGAAGAAAAAGCCATTTATCCTACCTTTGAAGAAGACTTGCCTTTTACCTGTTTGTTTGTTTGTTTAAATGATAGGAAGAAGTAGAATATCATTCGAAGAAAAGGGTTGTTGGTGCTGATCTTATAATTATTTCGAAAATATATTAAATGGGTTATTTTTTATGAAAATGATTTTCTTTCTTCATGCATCATTATTTAGTCTTAACTTTTTAACTCTAAGTTAATTACTAATTTCTCTTCAAACAAAAGATAGGAAGAAAAAAAATAAGACAGATTTGAATGACCATAATCATCTTATTTCCTCTCGAACCAACCCAAATGGGTACAACTACAAAGAGAAGAAAATTGCAAGGCAAAAGATGAAATTTGCACAATTACAATCAATCCATGTGTTTAAATGGACCAACTAAAAGATTGAAAACCAGCTGCTGTTTTCCCTACTTCTGCTTCATGTTCTTCTTTCCTCTCTTCTGTATACACTCTACGACGTACAAAATACATTTTAATACTTTTATATCTGAATATTCACAGGAGAACTCTATGGTGCTTGCGACGTAGCTTCTCCCCAGAATACTAAGAATTATGGGTCTTCATCACAAGCTAACACAGAAACTAATGTGAAAGAAGAACAGAGCTAAAGCAAGTTACTTGATGTGATGAGGAAAAAATTCCAGACAGGAGATGAATCACAAAGAGGAGAACATAAGCCGACAATGGCGATCCATTAGTTGGGAATGATGGTGCCGACGTAGCCAATACCAACAACGAAGAAGGAAACTGCTTGGAAGTAGAGATATATGAAATAGTTGTTCTTCCCAAAGGCAAAATCATAACAGGCACAGAAGAAGAGGAAAGCACCAACACTAAGCTCCAGGAGATGGATTCTGTCAAAGAAAAAAATGAAACAAATCAAGATCACTAAAGAAAAAAATGTTCTGATGTGAACATTGTCTGTGGATCACGTGTTGAATGTGAGTAGCATCCTTCAATGTATCATCCAATTGCTCTTTTCGGTAACTCGTGATTACTCATAGTAGCAATTTTACAGAAATTACAGAAACGGAGGATTTAATCCTAAAATCGGAAATGTAAAATACATTTTGCTAAACTCAGGGGCGCTTTTTTTTACTCTTAGGAAAGCAGCTCTGTTGTGCAACTAAAGAGTTTGTGATTCGATGGAAAAACCTACATGAAAAACTCAGAAAAACAATGTTTACACAGCCAAAATCCAAATGATCACCAGCCTACCGGCATTGCTTCCTGGTTAGAGATTTTGATCAATGAATTGTATTGGAGTTGTTACTATGCTTTCCACTAACCTGGGTCCAACTTAAAAAGCAAGTCACTTGTTGCAGACTAGATCGGCAACAGGGTCTTTCCAACTTACAGAATTCAATATCAATTATAGGATTCATATAGCAGAGGTGGGCATTGTGCATTTTCATTTTTTGATGACCGAAGGTTTTCAAGTGTCTCACTCGACAAATCCTTTGGGGTATGTGAAAACCTCTCAATCCGCAGGTAAAGCTACAGGGGGTGACCCCTTGGGTTAAGCATGTATCGAACACAAGACTCTGCTTCCTCAGACGGGTTCTTGGCATTGTGCATTACCATTGAGGATTTCCTAGTTTCACTTGTAAGAATCTTCCACAATTCAAGAAGGTTGCAAAGAAATTCCTTATCTTCACATCAATAGCTAATAAATATGATGATGTATTGAGCAATAAAGGAATTTTACCTGTCCCCAATTTTGAATCGTGGCTTCTTGACTACTTTGGAAGCTGCTGGCTTTGCTTTGGAAGCATCTCCTAATTTCTCGGTGACAACCCATTCGTTGACTCTCCCTGCCTCTAGGAGACCAATGAAGGTTGCTTTCATCCGATGTAGAGACATGACATTCTCAAAAAGAATCCAGAACACTAGTAGATGGATCGACCTGGGATATAAAAAGTGACTGTTAATTTCAAAAGGAAGCAGAAGAGGCATCTTCATAAGAAGGTAAAAGTTTTAATTTGCAGGAAGAAGGAACAGAGAAGCCTGCAAGGACACACCTTGGAGTTCCAACTGAATTGAGAATGGTTATGATGGAAGGGATGTAAACTAAACCCCACTGTGGAATCTGAACTTCAGGAACGAAAACAGTCGCTGGAATTACAATGGAATAGAAAATGAAGGTGACGGTGTGGGCTACGATCTTACGAACGAAGAAGAAGCTGTAGATCACATAAAATTTCTTCCACAAAGACACTTTCTGCAGTTCATAGAAACAAGAATCTCAAAAAATCGAAATGAAAGCATACAAGGATCACAATTGAGAAAAAACCAAAACAAAAGAAGAAATGCTCATGAATAGTCAGTCATTACTTGCTGAAAAGAATGCACTTCTAAAGGCTATGTATGAAGAATCATATATGTGTGAGGTACGCAGTCGACCCAGTGAAAAATAATTCATTAAATCCAATTATTAATGCCAAATCCATAGACTGGATAAATAGTTTTGACAGTGATGAAAATGATGAATTGTCTTGATCATGACCCAGTAATTCAAGAGAAAAACAGTTTTAAGATTGAATTCAATAAGTAAAATTATGCAAGTTTTTTGTAATCAGTGCATTGTATCATACCTTTCTAACTAGCTCAAAACAAATTACATCCTAATAATCGAAGTAGAAATAACAACAACAACAACAACAATGGAATAAAGAGAACACTTGCCTTGTTCTTTATAATCTCCACGGACATTTTCCTGAAAAGATTTGCAGGCCCACATGACCACCTGTGTTGCTGATAACGGAAGGCCTTGAAGGTGCTGGGTAGCTCGTTTTTCACCTACAGAGAAAATAAAATTCAAAATAAGAATATTGAAGAAACACACCAATGAGTAGGATTTGAATGCAATTGAAGCAATAATTGATTGAATTGAATTTTCCAAATTATATAAACCCACTATAGTTTTCTTGTCCTGGACAAACAAACATTAAAACTCGATGAAGGATGTCCTTGGGAGGTCAATACTTCAAAAGCCAGGCCTCTACATAAATGGTGATAGACACAATTCTTTTGTAATTGTTAGGACTAGATATCCAACTCAAAAGACTAGTCTATTAGGTGAAGTGGCCCAAGCCCAATATATATCCAGATCCTCCTTTTCACCAAACAATGTGGGACTTGTTCAGCTGCCCAACAATCTCCCCCTCGAACGAGGCTCTCTAGTATAGAACATCATTGGTCATCCCGTCCAACTAGCAAATCTCCTGAGTTCACATACGGTACCTTGGGGCATAGCACTGATACCACTTGTTAAGACTGGGTATCCAGCCCAAAAGACTAGCCTATTAGGTGGAGTGGCCTGAGTCCAATATATATGTTTGATCCTCTTCGTTAACCGATGTGGGACTTGTTCGGCTGCCCAACAGTAATATTCAATTGGAATCCAATAAAAATTGAATCACTTCAGGTCTTGATTACAGAGGACAAAATGGTTATAGATGAATTCATATGAATGTGAAAGAGAAAGAAAGAAAAGAGAAGAATATAATTTACAAGTATACCTGGAGGTCACCAAGGTATAAGAATTTCCAACCCTTGAGACTGGCCCGGACGGCCAAATCCATGTCCTCCACTGTCGTCCTATCGTTCCATCCGCCAGCTTCATTTATAGCCTTGATTCGCCATACTCCGGCAGTTCCTACATTGTAGAAGTATTCAAGTAAATAAAGCATGCCATGGCCTAAGCAAATGTAAAACCTGGCCTGGAGACCAAACTTTAAATGTTTGATTTACCATTGAAGCCGAAGAAAGCATAGGTGGAGGATCCCACTTCCTGCTCGACAGTGAAATGGTAGTCCAAGGACATCTCCTGCATCCTTGTCATCAGACACTCATCGGCATTCACTGCAACATCCATCGGCAAGATACTCTATTAAGAAAATGTCCCCCTTTACTATTAAGAAAATAGGTTGATTTAAATAATAAAAATATATTTAACTTACAAATTTAAATAAATGAGTTGATACTCTAAACCTAAACTATTCCAACCTCTATCAGCTCCATAAAAAAAATGAACTGTTGATTAAACTATTATCTATAATAATTTGATCTAATTGGATTCAATTGCTAAGTCAAACCATTTAAACATTAACATTAACATAATATTATAAACTCATGATAACTCAAAATGCAGACCATGTTATAATAGTAACAGTAAAAATACTAAAATAAATAAGATTTAAAGTATTATTTAAATAAAAATTAAATAATTTAAGGAATTAAATTGTTCAAAATACGAATTCATATAACTGTCAAGAATTGGTGTGATGGCCAAAAACTTGACTAAAAAGTCTTGTGTTCAATTTACGTTCAACACATAAGATCACTCACTATAACCTTACCCAATGTGTGTGAGTAAAAAGATTTGCTACCTAAGTGAAAAAAATTACAATTCAGATGGTGAAAGGTTTAAAGAGTTAAATCACTACTTGCCAGCTGTGGGACAGTTCCGTCATTTCAAAAACAAGTAAGGGCATTAAGGTCTTATCGCACATGATCCATTTGATCCATGTGCAAAATGTACTTTGGCAGCGACGTGCCAAGGTGGACACGTGCGAATGTGCAGTTCGTTCATTGCGCCGAAGATCATGCGGAGCTTCTCATCGTGGCCCACACCAGTCAAACGCAAACAATCCGTCAAAATTAGGTTGCCACGTGCCGATGTGATGAATGTCGTTATGCATATTAACATCTATTTAAGGTTTTCTCATTTAATTTTTTATTAATACATGCATCTAATAATGTTGAAGAGACATAAACCTCCAATTAATCTATTACAATTAATTCTATAAAATATTAAGATATCATATACCTGAGTTGTATGCTTCATTTATCTAATTTATATGAGATCGACAATTGTGTTACAAATTCTCAATAAATTAATATATCACAAGATCCAAAGTTTAACCTTCATAATTACAATATTAACATTTATCAATAAGGATATTACATAATTTATTTCTCAATACTATTTATATTTACTTAAACCGATATGTGTAGTCGATGAGTTGATGCGCTTAAGCATCAACTTAAAGTTTACAACCATATATTTCTGATATAAAAAATAAATTTTATATTAAAGATTGAAAATAAAAATAGGATATAAGTTTTGTAATCTAGATTTGATATAGTCACTTTAAGGTTAATTTCATTAAAATCTAATTTCTTTAATAAGAATGACTACATAAAGTAGATATGATATTCTCAAGGGCTTTTATCTTGACGTTATTAAAGTTAATTCTCTTTTATACATGACATTTTTCATCTTTAAAATTAAAAAAATTCTACCAATAAATGCGCTTAAAGTTTAATAAATGGAAATTTGAGATGCAGTGGAAATGAGAAGTGTGATACAGATTTACTTAGTTATAAGATATATTTTACTATAAAGATAAATAGTTAAAATTGAGAACCCTGTGTCAAAATTCATTTATCTATTTCTTAACCTCATATTAAATAAATAAAATATATTTTTAATAGTTATGAACTAGTCTGTGTCATTTGATTAAACCCTTGCCACGTGGACTAAGTTCAATTCTATTTGGAAGTTGGAACAGAAAACGGACGCCCGGCTGAGAATAGATCCCGCCATTGATTAAGGCGGGGTGTGCTGCAAGTAAGTTAAAAAAGGCCACGAAAGAACAATTAATTGATCCAATCAGCATCCGACAGGTGGCGTTTGGAAGAGGGTTAGAAGACTCCAACAAGACTGCCTAAGAAGACGGTAGTGAAAAGGTTTAGGGTCGTTGGAACTTGGAACAATAACTCCTCAAATGTGGGACCCGCCTCAAGAACTTGTCAAGGGTCGTTCTGAATGTGCCACGTGTAGAGATTTTAAGTGAAAGTCATACGCACGTCTCACTTTCCGTTAGACGACGGGAAGTCTTCATTTCCATTTTCTTAAGGCCTTCTTTTTAGGTGGAGTGGTTTAGGGAACGAGAAGCTCGTGCTGAAAAGGGTCCCACAAAGGTGTGCGCATGTGTCGGTTAGGGAACGGGTCTAGAATCCGGACCGCTGTTCGCGCCGGGCTACGTGACTGGGCCCACTCCCTCCCTCCGTCCTATACCCAATGAAATCCAAACCATTGAAATAAAAGAAAAAAGGATCTTGAAGAAAATAGAAAAAGATTTTTAAAAAGAAGAAATAGAAATTCCACCTCTCACTAATCACTAATCACCAATCACCAATCACGTGATAGAAAAATACTGAAAAGGTGCAGCAACTGCACTACTTTAGAAAAATAGATGATGTTTAAACCACTGGACTATTTTAATTGTATTTTATATTATTTTGATGTAACATTTTTTAAACATTTTGTTCCAAAACTACAACATCCACTAATCATACCAAATCTCTAAATTTATTTAAATTCTTTATCTTCCTTCATAACTTCTACTCATTTAAATAAAACCCCTCACTTATATGATATAGTGAATTCTTAGTCTTTACTCGCGCATAATTTTATTTTCCATAAGTTTCTCTTGAGAAAGATCTATGTACAACGAACCCGTTTGATAAGTCTCTCTTTTATATAAAATTAATAGATCAATTATCATGTAACTTGCCAATGCGGTGTCTTGTATCTATCTACACATGGCGTCTATCACACTCTTCTTTTAAAATTAGAAAATCTATAGTAATATTTTTTTTTACAGTCTTTATTTTTTTGAATTTATGTACTCAATGTAAAACTCCTACGAATAAGTCCACTATCTCTATGACACACTAAAATTAAGTCATGACGGCTCAAGCATACAACCACCCACTTCCTGAGGCGAGAGCCAACAGTTAAACTAAACCCATGTGAGTTTTTTTTTACAATCTTATATTAAATAGTTAAAAAATTAATTAAACAATACCTTCTATTTTTAAAATTTAACATTCATTTTTTTTACCCTTCACAACTGTAACACTATATAAAGCTGCCAAATCCAACCACAAATTTAATAATAGAAAGCAAGAATCAAGTGGAGCAGATTTTTATAAATTACTTGTGCCACAGGTGTTGTGTTTGGGTCCTACTCGTATTAATATATGGTTGATAAATGAGAAAAGTAACATAGAATAGAAGAGACAAACCACCGACAGTCTCCTTCCATTAATGGCTCCTCCCTCTTCCTCTAGTTACTACTCACTGCTTACTAAGTGTACTAAATAAAGAAGAAAGGGGGTTAGGTCACTTAATCAAGGTTGCACCTATCTTTCAGTGGCTTGGACCACTGTCTCGACTCTCGACTCTGAAATTGAAATATTAGGGTGCTGATTCCAAAGCCTACCCCACATTCTTGTTTATTTCCATTTGAGTGGGGCCCTCTACAATGGGCCATACCCACATGGCCACGTCCACAATAGAGGAAGGGAAGGAAATGCTTAGAAGACAAGAAATATACTTAGCAGAGAACACATGATGGACACAGGCCAATCACTGCAATTTCTTCTGTACAGAAGGAATGCTGTGTTCTGAAATTTATTATGTTTAAAATATGTTTTCTTTTATATTTTATTATGGAGGTACTTTGGAACTATCAAATTGAATAAGAATCTTATTGTCAAATGAAATTAATATTAAAAGTTTTTTATGGTAATTAATACAATTTTATTTTATTTATAAAAGTAATACTTTTAATATTTGAAAGTGTGGTATTTCAAATAATGATGCAATGAAATTAAATTCAGATGACACCAATGAAGATGGTGCAACAAAGCTGAAAACGCAGAGCCCATGAAAGGAAAACCACCGACACCAGGGCGGGCTCTCCATCAAAGGAGGGGGAACTTTTCATCTCAGCCGTTAAATGCAAATGGACAAAAGGGCAAAAGGACGAGATTAAGATAAGGTAGTCTAAGGACATACCAAACTTCCATCGAGCTTGGACGAGAGCGATCTCAGGGTTGTGCATGAGGAAAGGGATGCTCCTCCAGAGGAAGTCCGGCTCCGGCTGGAAATCGGCGTCGAAGATGGTGACGTAGTCGCACTGCCTGACGTAGCTCCGCTTCAGTCCTTCCTTGAGAGCTCCAGCTTTGTATCCGGTTCGATTGTCTCGGATCTCGTACTTGATGTTGATTCCCTTGCTTGCCCATCTCTGGCATTCCAGCTCCACCATAGCCTGTAATTTGAGCTCTAATTTCAGTCCATTTCAAAAAGAAGAAGGAAAAACAGAAAAACCCAGATGATAAATCAGTGAAAAATGCCCGGACAACCGTGCTTTTTCAGGTAAAGAACAAGGAAAAGACAAAAACCCAGATGAAGAATCAATGAGAAAATGCCAAAGGGGAGATGAGTTGCAGAAAAAGGAACAGACAGTTTGGAAAATTTTAAGGAAGAGTTCAAAACAAAAAACTGCAGTTTCAATTCCAATCTCAATTCATGAAAATACCCAGATGGGAAATCAAAGAACTGGCAGAGTCAGAGGGTTTTTTCAGTAATTAGATGGAAAAAGATGGCGGAAAGATAAGGTCTTTTGCTGATTCAGAACAAGAATTGGTAAATGGAAGTAGGTCCATGGGAGATACTAAAAGAGATAAGATTTTCACGTAATTAAGTGGAAAGAAGATTGCAGAAGAAGAAGGATAAGAGACCTAATTGAGGAATCTGTGGACTGGAAAGCTTGCGGCTTTTCCTAATGTGTTGTTTTCATTAATGAGTATTGATTACAGCACCATTCATTGTCAATGCATGGAAAAGGGATTTTACAGAGAAAATAGAGAAAGACCCACATTAGAAATTGAAGTGGAAAATTGAAATTTCCATGTCTACCTTCGATTAATGTGTTTAAGATTGGAGAAAAACCAGTTGAATTCCTTTCTTCCTTAGCTGTTTCATTCAAGAAAATGTAAATAGAAAAATTAAAGAAGTGGAGAAAATGACAATGTTTACACTTTATTGGCCTGAAATCTGAAGAAAGGATAAAAAACAAAGAAGATCCAGAGCAGAAATTTGCTTAGAAAAAGAAGTCCAGAAAAGATCTATAAAAATAGAAATAAAAGGTTTGATTTTTTTCATCAATTGGGATGATATAAAAAGATGGAAAATGAAAACCAATATGGCAATGATTTTTTTTTTAAAAAAAAAAAGGAAAAAAAATAATGTCATTTGCTCTGTCATCATGGGTCTCTTCCACTAATGGCCTCATGCATATTATTGTGCTGACCTTGATAGTCGCGTCAGTTGAATCGTCGAGAACTTGGATTATGATCCGATCCGACGGCCATGAAAGCCCACATGCAGCTCCAATAGAGAGCTGGTAAACCTGCAAAAAGTCAAAAAAAAAAAACTAATCAGGATCTCTGAAACATAGATAGATGAGAGCCACTCAACATCAATGCAGATTAAAGAGATGCAGAAAATCGAGAAACAGAGACAAAAAAGATTACCTCCTTTTCATTGAACATGGGGATTTGAATCAGGACCATTGGGTAGGCTGCATTTCCAATCTCCACATCGTCTCGTATCGGCTCCCATTTGTAACGTTTTTCAGGTTTCCGGCCAAAAACCTTCACCAGAGTAATGACTATCCCCATGTAGAGTCTTTCAATGAAGACCATTAGAGACATTGTCAAGCACATATAGACAGCAAGTCTGAGCAATGGTACGATTAGAGGCGCTTTGATTTGCTGCCAAATCAAGCCCATTTGCATCGTAATGTCATCTCTAGTCGCTTGAAATGTGTCTGGCAGAAGGGATGTGGTAGAAAGCTGTTCCATTTCTCTCTCTCACTAGTTCCAAAAAACAGAGCAGAGGATTGAAAAAAAAACAGAGGATTTGGATTTTTGGAAGAAGAAGCTAGATCTGCTTGGATTTATTCAGGAAAGGAAAAAGCACGAATCTTTCCTTCCTTTTTCTATTTCCCCTTCTCCTGCTGCTGTAATTTCGCTGCTGAATCAAGCAAGGGAAAGCAGTTTAGCAGGCCTGTCGGTCACTCCTCTCAAAAGACTCTACAGGGATTTTCCAATGAGGAGAGGAAAATCCAGTTTAGATCTCACTCTCTAGACCTCAAGAAACTCACTGGTATTCATAAAGAAGACAATGCAATGAGGAGAAAAGCTGAAAAAGAACTCTCTGTTTTTCCCTTCTGGCCTTCCAAAAACTCAGAATTCAAAGCAGTAAGCAGAAAGGAGAAATGTAAGGAAAATTCACTCAAAAAATGAATTATTTTCCCCCTCTAGCCTTCAAATTCCACAAAGTAGGCAAAACCCAATTCAGATCTCACTGTCATGAACCCGAAAAAAAACTCAATAAGGAATATTTCTGCAGTGAAAAGCTAAAAACAGAGCCAGAAACAGAACCTAATATTAGAAAGGATCAATGTGCAGTTCCTTCTCTGCAACGACCATTAAATAATCTCAGCTTCTGCCGAGCCTTTATCCACCAATCTATTATAAGTTTCTAGCAGGCGTGATTGATGGTGAGGAAACAAAAGCAGAGGAAATTCAAAGAAGGAAAGCGAAAGAGACAGAGAAAGAGAAAGGAAGTGCCTGTGTTGTCTCTCCTCTCTCTTTCTCTGCCTTTTCTTTTCTTTTATCTAATTTTTTTTGGAAGAAAGAAAGCAGCCGACACCTCAACTGTTCTAACAAGTTTCTCTTCCCTTTTATAACCTTATGGAAAAACGGATGAGCGGGAATCCGGCATTTGTGCGTCAGATACCGGCGGGTATTCCGGTGTAGTTGCCACTGGATTTCTTTATTTAGGCTGGCTCTAGACCTCTCTAAGAGATAAACACCAAATAAAAGTTAGAATCTTTGCATGGCCATTGTAACGTAAATAGCAGAATACCACCCGTTGGAAAACCCAAATTAAGAAAAAAATGAAACTAAATTTTTATTGGCTTTTTATTTGATAGTGAGAATCAATTAATTTGATAAATCTTAAAAGGTAAAAAGTTTAATTGTCAAAAAGACTTTTAGTTTAATTCAATAGTGATGGTATTCAAAATAATGAGTCCGAGAAAGAAAAATATTGTAAATATATACTCAACTCAATTCACAATGAGATAAATTCTATGAACTTCGCTATTTCTCTCTTTTTAACTAAAAAATAGTCCAGTTAAAATGAAAAATGTCCTCTTAATTTTTTAATGAATGAGATCCTCTTGACCATTATTTTATAGATACATATTGAATTCACTCTTCAACTCGAGAAGATTGAGTGTGAGCCAATTATTAGTTAAAAATCACTAAATATGATTGAATCTCAAATTGACTTAGTATATCTGGGTTATAGAAGTCTAAGTTAAGTAAGAGGCTTTAAGGTGTGGAGAAAAACCCAATTCATTAAAAGATAATGAACAGATGGATATAAGAATTGATTTTGACACCAATAGAATGAGATATTAAATGAGGTAAAAATGATTTTTTTTATATATTTTGCCTCTTTTACTTTTTTAACTTATGAATTACAAAATCAGAACTAAAGTTCAAAAATCTCTCATTTTGTTTTATTCTATGCCCTATTCCAAAGAATGGGTACAAATGTAGCCTTGAAATATAAGCTCATTGATCTTTTACCTTGGGGTCCTAGTGGGAGTAGGTGGATATACTTGCTATCTATACTTGGAATTATATTTAATTTAAAATGGGGGCATAATTCAGTAAACTCGAATATAGTATAAAAAAAATCTAAAATCCATTTTTTTTTTTATCAATGGTAGTTATCCATGTTATTTTCATCACATGTATACTATCACATTTTTTCAAAATAACTTTTTAAGTATTTTGTCTGTAATACCTTGACTCAGATTAGGCGTGTTTTAGCCTAATAATCTTGTTTAACCGATTAATCTCGAAGATTACGGTTAGAGTTTTGTGGAAAGCCCAGGTGTGGCCTAATCCGAGCTCGTGAGCTCAGTGATCCAGCTCGTCCAGCTGGAGGGGCAATTTGGTAATTTACCACTTCTAGTTTTTATTTTATAAATTATGTTGTTATGTGAATATTATTGGATGATATTATTCTCCTTAGTCAAGGATTTGTACTTCTGATTTTAAAATAATTTTATTTTCAGAAAATAGTATTTAAATCCTCCCGTTAAAACCCCGAAAGGGAGTAATAATTATTTTAAATGGATTTGGAAATGAGATAAATTTCGAAACTAGTATTGTATGATAGAACATTTTAAGTAAGGTCTAGTCATTCTTTTAAACCCCAAAATGATGTTTCTAAATTATTTTATTTAACATTTGTTTAATTAAGTAAATAGTGTTTAAAATGTGGTTTTTATTTAAATCAATGGCTTTAGTGAGTTTTAAATCCCAAAATTTTTATGGAGATTAAGGTTTTCAAAACCCAGCTTATCTGTAAGGTTGGATTAAGTTTTTGAGTTTTTAAAATCATGCCTTTAGTTAAAAGTCGGCTTTTTATTAAAACTGGGACTTATTTGCAAACTGAAGTTTTGGAGGGGTCTGTTTTGCAACCAACCCAAAATTTTACTGTTGCAAACGTAAGCCGGTACTGCATGCAGTGGCTTGACGGCCACTTCTTCCGGTCGGTTTTTCTATAAATTGGGCCTCTTTTCAGCAGATCAAACTCCCAGATAATTTCATATCTACATCTCTTCTCTCTCTCAGTCTCTCTGTCTCAACTGTTTGAAACCATACCAGCCGACCCCCTTTCTTCCCTATTTTTACCAGCCGTAGCTTAAGAAGGAAGAGATTTTCAAAAGATCAGATTTTCAACCCAGGAACTCCAGTGAAGGTAATCACTGTGTTCCTCTTTCAATTCCAGTCAGTTTAGAATCAAGAAAAACCGGTTTTGACCTTAATTTGAGTGAGTAAAACCAGTTTGAAATCTAAGGAAAACCATGGGTTCTCTTGTACCCGTGAGGTTTTGGTTTTAAAATCGGTTGGCCCAGTGAGCTTCAAAGCTCCAAACCATTCCCTACGGAAAGAGGACTCCCAGAGGAGTCTATCGGATCGGCTAGGTGTGAAAACCGAATCTGGGAAACCCTCTGTTTCTGGATTCGTATTTCGCACAGTGACTGTCGTCACTGTCTGCTGGTGCAGACAGTGGAGGAAGACGACTCTCGGACGGTCCGAGAGTCGATCTTCGGAAGGTCCGAGGGTCAGACCTTCGGACGGTCCAAGCAGTACCCCTCGGACGTTCCGAGCTACACCAGAAGCCCAGAAACACCCGAGACTGGTTTGACTCGCCCGGATGTTCCGAGCAGAGCTCGGAAGGACCGAACCCCACTCGGACGTTCCGAGCCTAACTTCGGATGCTCCGAGACTTACAGACCCACCGAGACCTGTTTTCAGATTTTAAATCGGTTCAAAAGGACTTCGGAAGATCCGAGACCCAACCTTCGGACGATCCGAAGTCAGACCCATGATCCGAGCTCAGTGACTAGTTTAGGTGTAGTTTGGATGATCCGAAGCCACTGTACCTGGTCCTGAGGTATGTTCCGAGGAACCCAGTTTTTGAAGGTTAAGTCTTGTTTGATTATCATTAATGCTTGTGATGTGATGTTAGTAACCCTTTTGTTAAATTAAAAATGTACTAACCCTCTTCTCATATTACTATAGTGTATATACTATTGTATTCACTTCCAAGCCAACTCTATTGGTTGAGCATTGAGTGATCTCACTTCCAGGCCGACGCTATATTTGTCGGGCACTGAGTGACCTCGAGGCCGTACTCAACATGTTAGATCTGGTCATATCCAGAAGACAACTGAGAAGTGACCTGAGAAATCTAGACCTAACTCAATAAGTCAATCTGGTCAATGCCCAGAAGACAATATGAGTTTTGGACTGAGCACCTTTTTATTATACTATCTTGTGGATTATTGTGATTTAAAAAGGATAGAAGCCAAGTAGGAGACTCAATTCCATGTACCTTGGATATTTTGGGAAAAACCAGTATGATTTCGAAATACTGCTTGTATGTGTACATACTATATATATTGACATGTATATTGATTGTGCACTTGTCTGTTTGTTTGAAACAAAGACCGCGAAACCACACATATACGGTGAGGGAACTTAACTTTGCAGCTTGATGTAAACAGGTTTATTTTGATGTGGATCTTGAGCAATGAGTGGTTTCAGATTTGATGAACTCACTCATGTGCCTAGACTTGACGCACTATGGTAAGAGTGCTTATCATGCTGATAAATGATATGATGTTGATCATATGAAATGTGTAAGACTGCTTCCACGTGCCTTGATTATTGAACCAATATCGGCCATATGAGAGATGGTTTACTTCTACTGGACCACAGGTGTCGACAGTTGCTGACTTGAGTGTGTCAGTATCGGCTATGGGAGAGCCAGAGATGTACTTGGAAGGATGTATTTTGACCGTGTCGGGACTTAATACAATGGTCTCAGCGTAGTCGGTGGGTGTCATGTTGAATGATAGCAATATTGGAAAGGAAATGATGATTTATGAGACTGATGATGATATTATGCGTATTGTTATCAAGCATGAAATATTATTGCAACTGTTGATTATTATTGCTAACATGTTGTTTACTTAACTGCACTGTTATATTTCCTTCACTGGGCTAGTTAGCTCACCCCACTCACCTTCCAGGAGATGAACCCGAGGAGGAGAACCCTCTATTTCAAGTTTAGGGTGGATAAGCTGCGGCGGTGTTTTAGGATTCCCACTGAGGGGGATACCCTTATCTTTGTTTTTTGGTTCTTAGAACCTCTTTGTTTTGCAAAGTACCGGATGTGGTACTTAGTTTGTATCAACGTGATGTATTAAACTACTATGCTTTTGTAGTTACTCTGGTGATGATGTTGTTTTTGAAATAATAATTCGATGGTTGGAATTATGCGATCTTGTGTGAGTTGTTACCTTGTATCTATTGTTGGGTAGACTTATGGTATATATTTGAGTCTACATGTTGGGATCATGTGTGACCTCTGGGCCTAACTCTTGATCCGGCCCAGTTAGAATGCTTGAGTTAGTTTAATTTCAAAAAAAAAAAAACAAAAATCAGTTGCGTTCCGAGCCCACCCTTCGGGTCGGGTCGGGGCTTGACATTGTCATTTTATATGACGCAGAATGGAGTGTTGACTGCATCTGAGTTTATTAGAGTTTTTGTCATTTAAAACAATACCAAATAATGGGGCAAATCGATATGGATTTCACATGTTGAAAACTTATTCTAGTAAATCTAGATCCAATCTAGCTTACTTTTGAATTGATTTAGGTTAGCCACGATGGTCACATTCTTTCTAAGTTCACTAGTTGAGTGTGCATTCAAGTCAATCAAATACTAATTTTGAATGGGAGAAAATTTCCAATTTTTACGTCCACTAAAAAATATCAGCCAATATTTGAGCAAAACTTCTAAAAACTTTCAATTCCAGTTTGAGATTAGACTACAAAAATTGAGTAGAAATTTGTACTTGATGTATAATGGTCATGTCTTAGAAGTTGAAATTTGAACTTAAAATATGGCATCCCATATAAACACCCAGAAATTCTGTCTCAATATACCCGATTTCAAAATTTTGAGTGAAATGACCATTTTGCCCTTCCACTTCCTCTTCCGCCGAAGCCGCCGAAGGAAATGTTCTTTCGGATGGACGAACGATCGACCGAATAAGGAAAAAAAACTAGTGGGCCCCACCGTTGATTGAAACCCATGGTCTTCCTTAGCCGTAGATAGGTGGGCCAGGGGCAATCATGGTGGTGTCAATCCTAGTGTCAGAAGTGAAGGATCCACTTGGATCTAACAAAAAACCCAAATCATGGATTTTCGGATGCCCAAAACAGCAGCTGAAGAAACTGGCCAGAGGAGGGTCCCACCATACTTCGATTAGAGATCGGATGGTATAGATGGATAGACCATCAAAAAACGAAATGAGTTTAGTGGGACCCGCGGGCAGAAACTTTCTCTATCACGTGATCTAAGGCCGAGAAGAAGTTTTGGCGGTTCAGTGGTATATCCTTCGAATGAATGAGAAACCCTTCGGCTGATTCGTTCGGTGCGGTGAAAGAGGAAGTGGAATTGCAAAACAGTCATTTCACCAAAATTTTTGAAATCGGGTGTATTGGGATAGAATTTCCAAGTGCCTATATGTACTGCCTAAAATATAGTTAGTAAGTCACTAATTTCTTTTGAAAATTTTAATACAAACCATTGACTTTTTTCATGTCAAAATTAAATATCTTGAAGTCAACTAAACCTAACTTTAAAATATCTTTACATGTGAAAATAATCCTTAAAGAAGTGGTGTAACTTGAGGTTAGACTTGCCAAACATATGCACTCTTAAAGAGGCTGTAATGTATATTTTTGTATACAGGTTGGAAAGGTAGTGGATGAGTCTTGACCGATTACAATTGTAGCGTACAAGAAGGAACTGGCATTGCCCTCCTTTACAAGATCTAGGGACATTTTCGGGCTTTTAAGTAATACGTTAGGGTATAAATGGAATCTCAGAAAAATACAGGTCAAAAAGCAAACATGCGATCATTTTCCCGTGGCAATAGATTGTGCATGGTTATAAATTTTATGCAAATGACTATGTTGCCTTCGTACAAAGTCTAATATTCCATTACTGATTTACTTGACTTTTTTATTACCAAGGGGTCATAGCCTTTATTTATATGAAATTATGAAATATCAACATATAATAATCTTTAATTAATTCTAAGAAATATATATATATATATATATATATATATATATATATATATATATATATATATATATATATATATCAATTATAGATTACTCTTAACTATAAATATTATTAGAAAGTTAATATTTACATTAAAAATATGTAAATATTCACATTATTAATAACATAAAAATAAAAATAAAAAATCTTAGTATTAACACATTCATTTTAATAATATTATAATGTTATATATCATTTAAGATAATTATCATAAATGACCAACATCATTATTTATATATTATTAGCTAATTAATATTTATTAGTTTTGTAATATTGGTATCATAATAATCAATATCATAATTTGATAACACATTGCTAAAAGTCTCAAATGGCCAAATTTTGTAAATCTTACCAGCTAATATAGTGAAAAATTAGAAAAAAAATTAAAAAAAAAAATTTAAACATAGTGAACCTCGGTTCACGGATCAATTAGAAAAACCTTTGTGAACTGTGGTTTACAACAGTCTTTTACAGTTTGACTATTCGGAAGGTTTTTAAGCAGACTGAACTGTGAAGAAGAATGCTTGAGGTCAAACTGCAGTTCGGTTTGGCCCGATTTTGATAACATTGCCACACACACCAAGTAATTCTATAGGGAGTGGCCCTTTGGGTGAAGTAAAAATCAAACTCAACACTCTCGCTTCCTTAGGTGGGTTCGTGATTATCACTCTAATCTCCTTTGGGTTTTACTAGTTCAAGGCTTCAAACATACTTAATTACTGACGCTAACGATAATTCAAAAAGAAAAATCATTAATCATGCACTCAATAAAGTCCTCTTCTATGTAGAGCTCATCTATAGATTACATAACTTTGAAAAATCTATGTATGTATACATTTTTTACAAAAAATAACTTAATTGAATAACACTAGTCATAATATCAAACTTGATAAAATTAAATATGTTAATTTTTTAATCTTTCAAAAACATAGTTAGAATCATTAAAGCAAACGGAATATATATATATATATATCTTCCAAATTCATATGTGAGTTTTACATGAAACTCTCACTCTGAAAAAACCTTACGATATCTGTGGTTGAACTTCATCCATTTTAAAAATCTTAAAAGATATATAAATGTTCCGTTAAAATGATCTCAGCCACTCAACTAATAGCCAACAGATTGCCCAATAGCATGTGTTGATATGTTATGGTGTCGTCTCATGGTAATGTGAAAATGGAAATTTAACATCAAAGAAAAGAAGAATATTTAGATTAACAAAATATTAAAAGTGAAACTACTAAAAACTTTTAACAATTTATACATAAGAAAATGGAATCAACATTTAAAAGTAAAACTCTTTCTTTTATTTAATACATGGTACTAGTCAAATTTTCGGCAATATAAGAGATTTCATCTTTAAACTCTTGAGGGCTGGCTTGACGGTTAAGAACTCTGATAAGTTACGGGAGATTCTGGGTTCAAATCCCACTCTCAACATATAAAGGTCAGTCCCTCTAATTTTATCCGATGTGTGTGGATATGGACTTAGTAGGGTTCTTTAAGAGGCCTGGATACCTTGGACCTAGAAAAAAACTAGATTTCATCTTTAATTAACAAAAACGAATGCTCTAGAGTGTTCAATTATAAAGATGTGATAAGTTTGATTATTTTATCTTAATAAATAAACAGTTTAAGGTAATTATCAAATACATTTTAATATTTATTCGTTAAACAATAGTGATTTTCGTCCATATTAAACCAAAAAATTGTACAAAAATGACTTAAAAAAAAAAAGAAATTTCAGGAGTTCATTTTATGAGCTTGAAAGATTTGAGTTATAGAGAAAAATTATGCAATTTTTTTTACTAAAAATAGATTTGATTTGATTAATTGGAAGATTTGATATGATCTCATAATATTATTATTTAAAAATATGAGAAATTTTAGAAAAAAATGGCAGAAAAATAGAAAGCGATTCTGCTTTTAAATTTGGTAGTTCCATTCATTTGACCTACATTTTCCATGTTACTAAACTAAAATGAAAAATTTTCTATAATTTTTTTTTAAACTGAATAAAATAAAATTTTGCCAGCATCTTAGCCTAATTTGAACTGTGTTTATACTCAATTGACCTAACCTGCACAAATTCAAAGTGATTTTTTAATCCAATTTGTAAGAGAAAAAACGTCGAGGATCTACACTGGACTTCAATGGTCACATTATCAATATGTTGAATTATAAACTGCAAGTGCATATATATAATAATGGTATAGTCACTAGGGAGGCATTTTTGGTGGGACCCATTATTTTTGTATGTAACCTTATATAATTGAAGTGATGCTAACGTGCATAATTAAGCATTTAAGCAGAAGATCTAAAATCCAATTGACATTAATTAAACAAAGAAATTATTCAACTTCAACCAATCAAACAAAGAAACCACATGAAAACTACTACAATTTACTAAACAATCAAACGGAAAATTAGGCCCATTTGTTGCCTCATAAATCGGGGCTGCAACCTGAACTCTCAGCTCAACCCGGAGCCAACCAATAGGCCAAAAATTCAGCTTTATTCATTTATTAAGTATTTATTTTGAATAATTGATAGGAACACTATGTTTTTTTTTTAAATAAGAGGCAGTAGATTTTGGGAAGTGATTTTTGCACCCCCACATTTATCTACCGTGCACCCCCTTGTAGGTGAAATTTTGGTTTTCCCTCCTACGCATGAACACGTTTCAACGTCTTCTCGTCACGGACCGGTCGACCTCGACATGCATCTCAGAGGTCAACCTCTGAATCAAAGTGATTTACCTTTCAATGAGACGGTCGGATTTCTTCAATGGATTGCTGGACAAGAAGAAGAAGTAAGAAATTCATTGGATATGGCCATAGGCCATATTTGGAGAGAGAGTTTGATAGGTGATCTCCACATACTATGGAAAATAAAAAAAATCGACAGAAAATCTCCATCGCCGGCCTCTTCTTCATTTCAATTCTCTCCCCTATTTGGATCTACCTTCGGCCCCAAAACGTCATCTTGCCATTAACCTATTGTTCTACTATCTCAATACTTGTACACATTCCTTCGGTGTGCCTGAAGTGGTGGTTGTATGAATTCATGATAATGTTGTGCGGCGTACTTGTCAACCCGAAGGCGTCATTGCATCGATGAGACCGAGAGAGAGAGAGAGAGCAGTGTCGTCAGAGTCGGGTGCGAGAGAACACATAAGAGATAGAAGTGAGAGCAGATAGGGTATGTAGAACTTTTTTATCGAGACTCTTTTTTTTTTTTCCATTACCTATTCTTTAGGTTTTGCACTACACAGTGCGTCAGCGCACCAGTGGGCCCCCTGATTCAAATACTTTTTTTCTTCTGAGGCCTAACGTTAATGGGTTTTTTAGGGGGGGCCTAAGACGACCGCCTCGATCGCCTTATGGTCTGGACGGCCCTAGGAGAAATCAGAAGTAAGGTATTGTGGTTTCCTCTTTCAGATCTATTTTCAACGCCACAAGTTTTTTTTTTTTCAGATCTGAAAAACCTATCTCAGATCTGAAAAAAATTGAAATAAAAAATCAGCCCAAATAGTTCTCAAACTGAATTATTTTTTGTCTTTTTGATGCAAATGCACGAAATAGAATTTTCAATTCAAGCTTTCCAAAAAAAATTTCAGAACACTGTAAATCTATACCAACTGATTCAATTAATCCCTAATTTAAGATGGAAATATGGAATTAGGATAACTAGGCTCCAAGTAAAGGGGCAGCAGGGCAGATTGACGTTCGTCGAGAGAGAGCACTGAGAGAGGAGAGCGAGAGAGAGCCAGAGAGGAGAGCAAGAGAGTCAGAGAGAGAGAGAGAGAGCAGTGTTGTGAGAGTCGGGAGCAAGAGAACAAAGAAGAGATAAAAGTGAGAGCTGATAGGGTATGCGGAACTTTTTTATCGATACTTTTTTTCCTTTTTTTTCCCGTTAGCTATTCTTTAGGTTTTGTACTGCACAGTGCGTCAGCGCACCAGTGGGTCCCCTAATTCGAGTGATTTTTTTTATGAGACTTAACGTTAATAGTTTTTTAGGGGGACCTAAGGCGACCGAGGCGGTCGCCTTATGGTCTGGATGGCACTGGGAGAAATCAGAGGTAAGATATTGGGGTTTCCTCTTTCAGATCTTGTTTCGACACCGTAAGTTTTTTTTTTTCCAGATCTATAAAACCATCTTAGATCTGAGAAAAACTGAAATAAAAATTAGCCCAAATAATTCTCAAACTGAATTATGTTTTGTCTTTTTGATGTAAAGGCACAAAATAGAATTTTCAATTCAAGTTTTCCAAAACAATTTCCAGAACATAGTTAATCTATAACAACTGATTCAATTAATCCCTAATTTAAGATGGAAATATGGAATTAGGAAAAACTAGGCTCCAAGTAGAGAGGCAGTCGGGCAGATCGACGTTCGTTGAAAGAGAGCACTGAGAGAGGAGAGCGAGAGAGTCAGAGCGCGAGACCGAGAGAGAAAGAAAGCAGTGTTGTGAGACTCTGAAGCGAGAGAACAGAGAAGAGATAGAAGTGAGAGCAGATAGGGTATGCGGAACATTTTTATCGAGACTTTTTTCTTTTCTTTTTCCCGTTAGTTATTCTTTCGGTTTTGTACTGCACAATGTGGGTTTGTACTGCACAGTACGTCAGCGGACCAGTGGACCCCCTAATTCGAGTGATTTTTTAATCTGAGGCCTAACGTTAATGTTAGCGCTTACAGCGTGATAAACAAGAATAATCGAACGGAATAAAATAAGCACAATCCAACACAAGCAAATTTACGTGGTTCGGCCCCACCCGGCCTACGTCCACGGAGCGTGAAAGAGATATTATTAAGAGAGAAATAGAGAGAGTATGACAATTGTTCAAGATACAATTGGAAGATAATACCCAAAACCCGACTGATGCAAACCCTTCCTGCTGTTTGCAACCAGCACACACACTTCAATTGTGACTGCACCACGCAGCAATACTACTGCCTCACGATCAGCAATTGAAGAGAATTCAAGCCAATTCTCTTCAAGAGTATCCCTCCTTGTTCTGTGCTGAGCCCTCTCTGTATTGCAATATTCACTTGCATGATCAACTCCCATCAGTTGCTGCCTCTAATTTATAGATTAGAGACGTGTCTCTCTATGGTAGTTGCCTTTCCTATCTGTCATATACATAGCAGTTGTTAGGACTTCTTATCTCCACCATATCTCTATTTCCTTTGGTGAATAGGAGACCTCATAGCAGTTACTATTCCTGCACTTTTCTAATAAAGAAAACCAGCCAAGCAGAGAACCCTTTTTTTTATTCTGCCGTGTACACTTCACACAACAACTTCCATTTAGAAACTGCCGTGTATACCATCTCTGACATGGCAGTTTCCTTTGCCTTGTTCCAGCTGACCCGACCTTCTACAATTGCAAAATAGCAATTGTCGAGTTCACTGCTCACTAGGATTCTCTGTTTAGTAATTGCCAATTTGGAATTCTTGCCCAAATTAAATTCGAGCCACACCACGTCAACAATGGGTTTTTTGGGGGGGGCCTAAGGCGACCGCCTCGGTTGCCTTAAGGTTTGGACGGCCCTGGGAGAAATAAAAGGTAAGGTATTGGAGTTTCCTCTTTCAGATCTATTTTCGACACCACAAGTTTTTGTTCAGATCTGAAAACCCATCTTAGATCTGAGAAAAACTGAAATAAAAAATTAGCCTAAATAGTTCTCAAACTAAATCATTTTTTGTCCTTTTGATGTAAAGGCACAAAATAAAATTTTCAATTCAAGTTTTCCATAACACTTTTAAGATGGAAATATGGAATTAGGAATACCTATGCTCTAAGTAGAGAGGCAGCAGGGCAGATCAACGTTCGTCGAGAGAGACTACTGAGAGAGGAGAGCGAGAGAGAGCTAGAGAGGATAGCGAGAGAGTCAGAGGGCAAGACCGAGAGAGAGAAAGCAGTGTTGTGAGAGTTGAGAGCGAGAGAACAGAGAAGATATAGAAGTGATAGCAAATAGGGTATGCAAAACTTTTTATCGAGACTTTTTTTTTTCCCGTTAGCTATTCTTTAGGTATTGTACTGCACAGTGTGGGTTTGTACTGCACAGTGCGTCAGTGCACCAGTGGGCCCCCTAATTCGAGTGATTTCTTTTCTGAGGCCCAACTTTAATGGGGTTTTTTTAGGGGGGCATAAGGTGACAGCCTCGGTCGCCTTATGGTCTGGACGACCCTGGGAGAAATCAGAGGTAACGTATTGGAGTTTCCTTTTTCAGATCTAGTTTCAACGACACAAGTTTTATTTTTTAAGATCTGAAAATCCATCTCAGATCTGAGAAAAGCTGAAATAAAAAATCAGCCCAAATAGTTCTCAAACTGAATTATGTTTTGTCCTTTTGATGTACATGCACAAAATAGAATTTTCAATTCATGTTTGCCAAAATAATTTCAAGAACACTGTTAATGTATACCAACTGATTCAAAATAGGAATACCTAGGCTCCAAGTAGAGAGGCAGCCAAGTAGATCGACGTTTGTCGAGAGAGGGCACTGAGAGTGGAAAGCGAGAGATAGCCAGAGAGGAGAACGAGAGAGCGAGACCGAGAGAGAGAGAGTAGTGTCGTGAGAGTCGGGAGCGAGAGAACAGAGGAGATAGAAATGAGAACAGATAGGGTATGCTGAACTTTTTTATCGAGACTTTTTTCTTTTTTTTTTCCTGTTAGCTATTCTTTAGGTTTTGTATTGCATAACGAGGGTTTGTACTATACAATGCGTCAGTGCACAAGCAGGCCCCCTAATTCGAGTGATTTTTTTTTCTGAGCCCTAACGTTAAAGGGTTTTTTAGGGAAGGGCCTAAGGCGACCGCCTCTGTCGACTTATTGTCTGGATGACCATGGGAGAAATCAAAGGTAAGGTATTGGGGTTTCCACTTTTAGATCTAGTTGCGACGCCAAAAGTTTTTTTTTTTTCAGATCTGAAAACCAATATCAGATTTGAGAAAAACTGAAATAAAAAATCATCCTAAATAGTTCTCAAACAGAATTATTTTTTTTCCTTTTGATGTAAAGGCATAAAATAGAATTTTCAATTCAAGTTTTCCAAAACAATTTCTAGAACACTGTTGATCAATACCAACTGATTCAATTAATCCCTAATTTAAGATGGAAATATGGAATTAGGAATACTTAGGCTCCAAGTAGAGGAGCAGATGGGTAGATCGACGTTTGTCGAGAGAGACACTGATAGAGGAGAGCTAGAGACTCAGAGAGCGAGATCGAGAGAGAGAGAGAGCAGTGTCATGAGAGTCGGCTGCGAGAGAACAGAGAAGAGATAGAAGTGAGAGTAGATAGGGTATGCAGAACTTTTTTATCGAAGTTTTTTTTTTTTTTTTTTCCGGTTAGCTATTCTTTAGGTTTGGTACTGCACAGCGAGGGTTTATACTGCACAGTTCGTCAGCGCACCAGTGGGCCCTGTAATTCGAATGATTTTTTTTTCTGAGGCCTAACATTAATGGGTTTTTTATGGGACGCCTAAGGCGACTGCCTCATTCGCCTTATGGTCTGGACGGCCCTGGGAGAAATCAGAGATAAGGTATTGGGATTTCCTCTTTTAGATCCAGTTTCGACGCCACAAGTTTTTTTTTCAAATCTGAAAACCCATCTCAGATCTAAGAAAAAGTGAAAAAAAAAAAATCAGCCTAAATAGTTCTCAAACTAAATTATTTTTTGTCCTTTTGATATAAATGCACAAAATAGAATTTTCAATTCAAATTTTCCAAAACAATTTCCAGAACATTGTTAATCTATGACAACTGATTCAAATAATCCCTAATTTAAGATGGAACTGTGGAATTAGGAATATCTAGGCTCCAAGTAGAGGGGTAGCCGGGCAAATCAAGGTTCGTCAAGAGAGAGTAGTGAGAGAGGAGAGCGAGAGAGACCAGAGAGGAGAGCGAGAGAGTCAGAGCGCGAGACCAGGAGAGAGAGAGCAGTGTCGTGAGAGTCGGGAGCAAGAGAACAGAGAAAAGATAGAAGTGAGAGCAATAGGGTATGCGGAAGATTTTTATCAAGACTTTTTTTTTTTCCTGTTCGATATTCTTTAGGTTTTGTACTGCACAATGCGTCAGTGGACCAGTGGGCCCCCCAATTCGAGTATTTTTTTATCTGAGGCCTAACGTTAATGAGTTTTTTAGGGGGCGGCCTACGGCCCTTGGAGAAATTAGAGATAAGTTATCGGGGTTTCCTCTTTCAAATCTAGTTTCGACGTCACAAATTTTCTTTTTCAGATCTGAAAACCCATCTCAGATCTGAAAAAAGTTGAAATAAAAAATTAGCCCAAATAGTTCTCAAACTGAATTATTTTTTATCCATTTGATGTAAAGGTAAAAAGAAAAAAATTCTATTCAAGTTTTCCAAAACAATGTCCAATACATTGTTAATCTATACCAACTGATTCCATTAGTCCCTAATTTAAAATGGAAATATGGAATTAGGAATACCTAGGCTCCAAGTAGAGAGGCAGCCGGGCAGATCGACGTTCGTCAAGGGAGAGCACTAAGAGAGGAGAGTGAGAGAGAGTCAGAGACGAGAGCGAGAGAGTGAGACCGAGAGAGAGGGTAGTGTCGTGAGAGTCGGGAGCGAGATAACAAAGAGGAGATAGAAATGAGAATAGATAGGGTATGCCGAACTTTTTTATCGAGACTTTTTTTCGGTTTTTTTTTCCCGTTAGCTATTCTTTAGGTTTTGTACTGCACAACGAGGGTTTGTACTGCACAATGCATCAATGCACCATGGGCCCTTAATTCGAGTGATTTTTTTTTTCTAAGGCCTAACGTTAATGGGTTTTTTAGGGGGGTGTAAGACGACTGCCTCGGTCGACTTATGGTCTGAACGGCCCTGGGAGAAATCAAAGGTAAGATATTAGGGTTTCCTCTTTCAGATCTAGTTTCGAAGCCACAATTTTTTTTTTTTTCAAATCTGAAAAACGCATCTCAGATCTGAGAAAAACTGAAATAAAAAATCAGCCTAAATAGTTCTCAAACTGAATTATTTTTTGTCCTTCTGATGTAAATGCATAAAATAGAATTTTCAATTCAAGTTTTCCAAAACAATTTCCAGAACACTGTTGATCAATACCGACTGATTCAATTAATCTCTAATTTAAGATGAAAATATGGAATTAGGAATACCTAGGCTCCAAGTAGAGGGGCAGCTGAGCAGACCGATGTTCGTCAAGAGAGACAAAAATAGTGGAGAGCGAGAGAGAGAGAGGCAGAGAGGAGAGCGAGACAGAGAGAGAGAGAGCAATGTCGTGAGAGTCGGGAGCGAGAGAACAGAGAAGAGATAGAAGTGAGAGTAGATAGAGTATAGGGAACTTTTTTATTGAGGCTTTTTTTTTTCCTGTTAGTGATTCTTTAGGTTTTGTACTGCACAGCTCGTCAGTGCACCAGTGGGCCCCCTAATTCGAATGATTTTTTTTTTCTGAGGCCTAACATTAATGGGTTTTTTTTGGGGTGCCTAAGGTGACTGCCTCGTTCTCCTTATGGTCTGGACGGCTTTGGGAGAAATCAGAGATAAGGTATTGGGGTTTCCTCTTTCAGATCTAGTTTCGACGCCACAAGTTTTTTTTTTCCATATCTGAAATCCTATCTCAGATCTGAGAAGAATTGAAATAAAAAATCGGCCCAAATAATTCTCAAACTGAATTATTTTTTGTCCTTTTGATGTAAAGGCACAAAATAGAATTTTCAATTCAAGTTTTCGAAAACAATTTCCAGAACATTGTTAATCTATGATAACTGATTCAAATAATCCCTAATTTAATATAGAAATATGGAATTAGGAATAACTAGGCTCCAAGTAGTGGGGTAGCCAGGCAGATCGACTTTCGTCGAGAGAGAGCATTGAGAAAGGAGAGCGAGAGAAAGCCAAAGAGGAGAGCGAGAGAGTTGGAGTGCGAGACCAGGAGAGAGAGAGCAGTGTCGTGAGAGTCGGGAGCGAGAGAACAGAGAAAAGATAGAAGTGAGAGCAGATAGGGTGTGCGGAACATTTTTATCAATAACTTTTTTTTTTCCCGTTAGCTATTTTTTAGGTTTTGTACTGCACAGTGCGTCAGGGAACCAGTGGGAGTAATTTTTTTATCTGAGGCCTAACGTTAATGAGTTTTTTAGGGAGGACTTACGACCCTGGGAGAAATCAGAGGTAAGGTATTAGGGTTTCCTCTTTCAAATCTAGTTTCGACGCCACAAATTTTTTTTTTTTTAAGATCTGAAAACCCATCTCAGATATGAGAAAAATTGAAATAAAAAATTAGCCCAAATAGTTCTCAAACTGAATTATTTTTTGTCTTTTTCATGTAAAGGCACAAAATAAATTTTTCAATTTAAATTTTCCAAAACAATTTCCAGTACATTGTTAATTTATACGAACTGATTCCATTAATCCCTAATTAAAGATGGAAATATGGAATTAGGAATACCTAAACTCCAAGAAGAGAGGCAACTGGGCAGATCGACGTTCGTCGAGAGAGAGCACTGAGAGAGGAGAACGAGAGATAGCCAGAGAGGAGAGCGAGAGACACAGCAGTGTCGTGAGAGTCGGGAGTGAGAGAACCGAGAAGAGATAGAAGTGAGAGTAGATAGGGTACGTGGAACTCTTTTATCGAGACTTTTTTTTTCCCGTTAGCTATTATATAGGTTTTGTATTTCACAGTGTGGGTTTGTACTGCACAGTGTGTCAACGCACCAATGGGCTCCCTAATTCGAGTGATTTTTTTTTCTGAGGCCTAACCTTAATGGGTTTTTTTATGGGGGGCCGAAGGCGACTGCCTCGGTTGCCTTATGGTCCGGACGGCCCTAGGAGAAATTGGAGGTAAGGTATTGGGTTTCCTTTTTCAAATCTAATTTCGACGCCACAAGTTTTTTTTTTCCAGACCTGAAATCCCATTTCAGATCTGAGAAAAACTGAAATAAAAAATCAGCCCAAATAGTTCTTAAATTGAATTATTTTTTGTCTTATTGAAGTAAAGGCACAAAATAGAATTTTATTTTGAAGTTTTTCAAAAAAAATTCTAGAACACTGTTAATCTATACCAACTAATTGAATTAATCCCTAATTTAAGATGGGAATATCCAATTAAGAATACCTAGGCTCCAAGTGGAGGGGTAGTCGTGTAGATCGACGTTCATCGGGAGAGAGCACAGAGAGAGGAGAGCAGAGTCAGATAGTGAGACCGAGAGAGAGAGAGAGCAGTGTCGTGAGAATCGGGAGCGAGAGAGGAGACAAGAGATAGAAGTGAGAGCCGATAGGGTATGTGGAACTTTTTTATTGAGACATTTTTTCTTTGTTCTTCCTGTTAGCTATTCTTTAGGATTTGTACTACACAGCGTGGGTTTGTACTGCACAGTGCGTCAGCGCACCAGTGGGCCAATTAATTCGAGCATTTTTTTTTCTGAGGCCTAACGTTAATGGGTTTTTTAAGGGGGGGCCCTAAGGCGACCGCCTCGGTTGCCTTATGGTCTCGACAGCCCTGGGAGAAATCAGATGTAAGGTCTTGGGGTTTCCTTTTTTCTAGTTTCGACGTCACAAGTTTTTTTTTTTTTTCAGATCTGAAAACCCATCTCAGATCTGAGAAAAATTGAAATAAAAAATCAGCCCAAATAGTTCTCAAACTGAATTATTTTTTGTCATTTTGATGTAAAGGCATAATAGAATTTTCAATGCAAGTTTTCCAAAACAATTTCCAGAACACTGGTGATCAATACCAACCGATTCAATTATTCCCTAATTTAAGATAGAAATATGGAATTAGGAATACCTAGGATCCAAGTAGAGGGGTAGCCGGGCAGATCGACGTTCGTTGAGAGAGAGCACTGAGAGAGGAGAGCGAGAGAGAGTTAGATAGGAGAGTGAAAGAGTCAGAGAGCGAGATCGAGAGAGAAAGAGCAGTGTCGTGAGAGTTGGGAACGAGAGAAGTGAGAGCAGATAGAGTATGCGGAACTTTTTTATCGAGACTTTTTTTCTTTTTTCTTTTTTCCCGTTAGCTATTTTTTAGGTTTTGTACTGCACAGCGGGGGTTTGTACTGCACAGTGCGTCAGCGCACCAGTGGGTCCCCTAATTCGAGTATTTTTTTTTCTGACGCCTAACATTAATGCGTTTTTTCCGGGGGGCCTAAGGCGACCGCCTCAGTCGCCTTATGGTCTGAACGGCTCTGGGAGAAATCAGAGGTAAGGTATTGGGATTTCCTCTTTTAAATCTAATTTCGACGCCAGAAGTTTTTTTTTTTAGATATGAAAACCCATCTCAGATCTGAGAATAACTGAAATAAAAAATTAGCCCAAATAGTTCTGAAACTGAATTATTTTTTGTCCTTTTGATGTAAAGGCACAAAATTTAATTTTCAATTCAAGTTTTCCAAAACAATTTCCAGAACACTGTAAATCTATACCAACTGATTCAATAATCCCTAATTTAAGATGGAAATATGGAATTAGGAATACCTAGATTCCAAGTAGAGGGGCAGCCGGACAGATCGATGTTCGTCGAGAGAGAGCACTGAGTGAGAAGAGCGAGAAAGTAAGAGATCGAGACCGAGACCGAGAGAGAGAGAGAGAGCAGTGTCGTGAGAGTCGTGAGAGTCGGGAGCGAAAGAACAGAGAAGAGATAGTAGTGAGAGCAGATAGGGTATGCGGAACTTTTTAATAGAGACTTTTTTTCTTTTTTTTCCCGTTAGCTATTTTTTAGGGGTTTGTACTGCACATTGTCGGTTTGTACTGCATAGAGCGTCAACGCACCAGTGGGCTCCAAAGAATCCAACGAGGAGGAACTTTTGGCTATTCGGAGGGCTTTAAGTCTAGGTGTTAAATTAGTTATAGAGAGTGATTCCTCCAATGCTATTAAATGGGCTAGCGGAGAGAAGCGTCCTCCATGGAGGCTTACTACTTTGGCGAGGGAGATTAAGGTTTTGTCTTTGGCCTTGGAGGTATTATTCTTACACATTAGTCGCTCGGCCAATGGTGTTGCAGACTTTTTTGCAAAAGATGGAGTTGATGGAGTTATTCAGGACTTTTTTCATTTATCAAATGGATAGCCTTAGATGACCTTTGTATTTGTCTTTTTTTTTTAGGACTTGGTGGGCTTTTGGTTTATTTGGATTGTTCTTTTGTTTTTATCTCTTATTTGTGGTCTATATCTCTTAAGCCCTCTCTTTGAATTATCTTCTCTTGTATTTTTCTCTTCTAATGATATTAACCTTTTAACTGCTCAAAAAAAAACATTGTGGGTTTGTACTGCACAGAGCGTCAACGCACCAGTGAGCCCCTAATTCGAGTGATTTTTTTTTCTAAGGCCTAACATTAATGGGTTTTTTAGGGGGGGGGCTTATGCGACCACCTCGGTCGCCTTATGGTCTGGACGGCCCTGGGAGAAATCAAAGGTAAGGTATTGGGGTTTCCTCTTTCAGATCCAGTTTCGACGCCACAAGTTTTTTTTTTTCATATCTAAAATCCTATATCAGATCTGAGAAAAATTGAAATAAAAAATCGGCCCAAATAGTTCTCAAACTGAATTATTTTTTGTCCTTTTGATGCTAAGGCACAAAATAGAATTTTCAATTCAAGTTTTCCAAAACAATTTTCAGAACAATGTTAATCTATACCAACTGATTCAATTAATCCCTAATTTAAGATGGAAATATGGAATTAGGAATACCTAGGCTCCAAGTAGAGAGGCAGCCAGGCAAATCGACGTTCGTCGAGAGAGAGCACTGAGAGAGGAGAGCCAAAGAGGAGAGCAAGAGAGTCAGAGAGCGAGACCGAGAGAGAGAGAGAGCAGTGTCGTGAGAGTCTGGAGCGAGAGAACAGAGAAGAGAGAGACGTGAGAGCAGATAGGGTATGCGGAACTTTTTTATCGAGACTTTTTTTCCTTTTTTTTTTTCTCGTTACTATTCTTTTGTATTGTACAGTGAGGGTTTGTACTGCACAGTGCGTCCACGCACAAGTGGGCCCCCTAATTCAAGTGATTTTTTTTTCTTGAGACCTAACGTTAATGGGTTTTTTAGGGGGGGCCTAAGCGCCTTATGGTCTGGACGGCCCTAGGAGAAATCAGAGGTAAGGTATTGGGGTTTCCTCTTTCAGATCTAGTTTCGACGCCACAAGTTTGTTTTTTCAAATCTGAAAACCTATCTCAGATCTGAGAAAAAGTGAAAAAAGAATATCAGCCTAAATAGCTCTCAAACTGAATTATTTTTTGTCATTTTGATGTAAAGGCACAAAATAGAATTTTCAATTCAAGTTTTCCAAAACAATTTCCAGAACAATTTCCAGAACACTGTTAATCTATACTAATTGATTCAATAATCCCTAATTTAAGATGGAAATATGGAATTAGGAATACTTAGGCTCCAAGTAGAGGGGCAGCCGGGCAGATCGACGTTTGTCGAGTGAGAGCACTGAGAGAGGAGTGTCAGACAGGAGAGTGAGAGAGTCAGAGACCGAGACCGAGAGAGAGAGCAGTGTCGAGATAGTCGGGAGCAAGAGAGTAGAGAAGAGATAGAAGTGAGAGCAGATAGGGTATGCAGAACTTTTTTATCGAGACTTTTTTTCTTTTTTTTACCCGTTAGCTATTCTTTAGGTTTTGTACTGTACAACGTGGGTTTGTACTGCACAGTGCGTCAGTGCACCATTGGGCCCCCTAATTCGAGTGATTTTTTTATTCCTGAGGCCTAACGTTAATGGATTTTTTAGGGGGGACCTAAGGCGACCGCCTTGGTCGCCTTGTGGTCTAGACGGCCCTGCTTATGTAGAGAGATTATCCGATCTTAAAGCTTTACTTTTCTTCTTCTTATTTAAAACCAATTTTACTTCTAGTTCCAATATTTTTTTTACCAACCCTTCATCTGGTCCTATTTCTATTTCTATTTTTATTTTTGTATTTTATATTTAAGAAGTATCTAAAATATATTTCCATTGTATATTTCCTTTTTTCTCCCTTTTTTTTCTTTCTGATTTTGCAACCAAAGAAGACACTTATATTAACATTATCCTTTTCGACTTCTCCCCGGTTCATGACATTTGAAAGGGCATGCTGAAGTGAAAAAAACTCTTTAATTTAAGACAATAAAATTATATTTTTGACTTATGGTATTTTCAATTGGTATATTCATTTAATCAAAATACAGTTTAAATTAATCACCATCTCATTATTCATTTTGATATATCTAAGTTTAATGAGTAGAAATGTCTTTTATTATAAATTTTAGTGGTAAAGTACTCTATAATTTTATATTGAATATGAAAGACCCCATTAACTGATATATAATGCTACATATTTAAAATAATAATTTTCTTTTACTGTATCTAAATCTATTACTTTAGCATTTCTAAAGGATTCATTTGAAACATTAATTTTTAGATAATTATGTGATTCTTTTTTTATTTATTTTCTCTATCTATGTCTCTTTAGATGTATTCTGATTCTATGAAAAAACAAAGTCAATATACAAGCAAAGTATAAATAATAAAAACATCAAAAGCCAGTATGTTGTTGGACATGCAAAGTATAAAACATTACTTTAATGATCTAATAAAGTTGATTTCTTATTTAGACCTTACCAGTAGATCTAACTTACGTAGGATAGAAAAGTTTAATAGTAAAAATTAATTTATATTAAAATTTGGAGTGCTTGAAAAATATTCATAAATCAAAACAATGGTCTTCAAGGTCTAATAATCATGCTTGGACTTTTCCTAACTTAAGTCTAAAAAATTATATTGATTGAATCATTGAAGTCATGTTTTTAAGTTTTTAAAATTCGAAAATTATAAATTTCATACTAGTATGTAAATTTTTGGATTCTAATGTATAGATTATAAAGTTTTAAAAAGTTTACTTTAAATGGATCATTTAAACGATATTTTTAGAAAGTCTTAAATTTTTTTTTTACTATAAATTCACTGACATCCTATGTTACTCTCTTCACTCCATTTTCATGATAACAACTAAAGGGGAATAGAACGCACAAGAGCAATAAGAAAGGTCAGAGAAAATATACATTAGGGCATGATGCATAGATGCACGCAGGGTGTAAATATCGTATCGGCTGATATATATATCGGTTTTGAAAACCTTTATATATCAGCCGATATAATATATATTGGTCGATATTGGTGGGTTTTGTAAAAAATAAAAAATAAATAAGAAAGAAATATATTGGCCGGTACCGATATTTATACCATTGGGTTATGCACCCAACAAATTCTGCTACAAATGAGAGAAAATAAAATGATATCAACATTGTTAGTCCAATTTTTATGATGTATATCACATTTGTGTTTAGATAATGCGTCGTGTTCATATAGTTTAAAATGAGGAAATTTGAGAGCTGTAAAAATATAACTTGATCAATTCGATCATGGTGATTTCTGATGGACAACATATTGAAAAAATGACCTTATCAATGAGCCTATCATCATGTCATTTGGTGGGCCTTACACTTAGTATGCACAGTAATTCTGTACAACTCAATGTACAAGTGAACATCTCATATAAAAAATAGACAATATTTTCTATGAACTTTAGTTTAATCAACTATTCAGCTTACAAGTTCTCACTAAATCTAAAGTTATTTGAAATTAAATTTGAGATATACATCATAAAATAAGAGCGCTTTGATAAAATTGGCACATGACATGTAGTTTTCTTTTCGTACAAATATTTTATATTTGACACATCTTTAATCTCATTTTTAATTTATGGGGCTAATGAACTCAATCTACTTCCATAAATAATGAAATTGAAATATAATTAGAAAGACTTATGGTTCACCAATATGAGATTAGACCTAACTTATAAAATAAATTGTGAAAATGAACAAACATTCTATAGCCATTATTTTTTATTATCCACGTAATGTACCCACCAACAGCCAATTTAATCAAATGGGTTTTGATTAAAATGATGGACAATCTCATTAAAAGATATAAGAGTATAATAAGGGTCACATGAGGATACATCCTCTAATTATAATTTGAGGACACTAATTAAATGAGGCCCACCAACTCTAGTCACATCTGTGTGTCCAATTTCACTTCAATTTGAGTTAAAAAGTCTATTAATCTAACACTATAAATTTTTAATATTGAATGAAATTGAATCTTTAAGTGATTAAAAATCATGATTTCTTTTTTTGAATTTACGTGTGGAAAATCACAGGATACTAGCGTAAAACCCTCATGGGTGGACCCATACTCCTAAGGCACACAAAAGTTAGGCCATGGGGCCTTGAACCCGTGACCTCCCACTTCTTGAGGCGGGGGGTAACCAGTTGGGCTACACCATGTGGGTAAAAATCATGATTTTACTTATCTGATCAAGTGAATTTTAACCAACCGACAACATACTCAAATAATGACCTTTTCAATCAACCTATTAATGAACTCTACACAGGAGTCCTCAAATTAAAATGTGTGCATGAGTCTATGGGTGACCCTCATTAATTAGAGTAAATAGAGTTCAATTAAAAATTAATTTTCACTAACACAGTGGATACCAACTTGTGGATCCCACATTGGGCTTGTCCGTACGTTTTCTCATTTCCTCGAAACCATTTTCTTGCCTACCATTTTAAAATTTTATGTTATAAAATCCATATCTAACATGATTTAATTTAGTTGATTTTTAATAAATGTTTTATCCATATACTTCTTTACTCAAAAGTGTTTATTACTTAAAGGAAACATAAAATGAATTTTACAAGCATGGCATTTAGTGGGCTGATTGGTCTTAAAATTTGATAATGAAGTATTTTGAAATACACAACAATAATAAATTGAGACAAAAAAAATCATATTTTGTGTAATATTCCCATTTTTTGTCTGACCATTTGTCTAAAATTGTTAAAAGTGAGATCTATTATATCATCTTAAGCTTTATTTTTTTGGAATTAATGTTAAGGCATATGACAATTATGTTTTGCATTTGTTGGATTATCTTTTTCAAACTAAATCTAAATTTAAACTTAAAGAGAAAAGGTCAAATATCAAAAAAATAAATTTTTTATCTAACATTAAGAGTAACTCAAAATGAGTCCAAATTGAATACGAATACAATTAATAGAGGATATATGAGTGTGAAAAGAAGAGGAAATATTTAAATGGATGTAGAACCAATATGGACTGCTCTAAGGTGAAATTTTTTCCTTAAATGTGCTCTTAAAAATTTCAAATATCATTTTTCAATGTGGAATGGAATGTTGACTATATTCAAGTTTGTTGTAATTTTTCTTTATTTTAAGAGAAATCAATATGTAAAATTTTAATTTTTAAGAAATTTATATAAATTCTTTTTAAATGAAGTTGTTAATTTTTTGGAGTCTTTCCTTTTGTCCTTGCCTCAGTGAATTGTGAATCGTGGGATAAAAATGGTTCTGAAAAAAATTGGAATTAGTAAAAATTACTTTTATTTTGATACTAAGATAATCATAAGCATTTTATAAAAAGAATTAAATTAAACAATTAAAGCATTTTAAAATTATTCATTCAAATTATAAGCTCTAAGTAGTTTTCCACCATTATCATTTAGCCACTAATTCTAATTATTTTAGGTTGGTCTTTTACTTCTTCTTTTTTATTTGTTTTTATAAAAAGTTATTGACTTTGTTACTCTATGATCTATCTTATCCCTTTTATCATGTTTTGAGCAATGTTATCATAATCGGGCCGTCTAACGAACCGTCTTCGAGGCATTTTGGGTTCAACCGGGTTCATCCACAGTCAAAGCCGGTAAAAGCCGCTCAAAGCCGGTCAAGTATTAAAATAATATAAGTATTATATATAATATTAAGTAAGACACATTTTACCAATAAATTAATATAAATATTAAAAATAATATTCAAAACTCTGAGTTATATACCAAAACGGTGAAATATATGGGAAAGAAATAGTAATAAACATTTATATTTCAATTTTTTAAGGGGAAAATTAAAAAAATAATAATAATAATCTTCAAATTTCTGAACCAAGGTTCGCAGTTCGCGGTTTTTGTGTCAAAACCACATAAAACCATGGTTCTGACAAGTTTTATGTGATTTTGACCCAAAACTTGTTTTTGACAAGGATTGAACCTCAGCCCCCGGTTCTAATAACACTGGCTTTGAGTATCTCCATCTCATGCTAATTTCTTCTTTTTGCCTTTCAATTTTTTCACTATAGTTGTTTGTAATGTATCTAAATCATATTAAATAATTTTTTTAACTATTTTCTCATTTATTGAGGTTACTTTTTTTTTATTAATTAAGGTGTCCTTGCTTCTTAGAACATCCGATTAATGCTCAGAGCATGTACAAACCTCTTTTTTTCTTAATTTTATCTTTCAATATTACTCTGCTCAACAACATTAGAGTACAAAATTCCATTACCATTATCTTGCTTGCTTAGTTTTTCTTAACTTCCCAACATTCAATTCTATAAGACATTGTTTAGTCATGTTATAGAAACCTCCTTAATTTGTATGCCACTCTTTTAACACTTACATTTCATTAGTTTCTTTTTTCCTTTACTTACCCACTTTTATCTTATTGTTATATCCAGATCTATTTTTCCATTTAGTTCAATAGTTGCACTTAAGTGTAAGAGTTATTATAAATGTGTTACCAAACCATTCCTGATTTCAGTTAATTTATCTGTTAATTTATCTTCTATACTCTTAAAATTATTAAAGTTGCATTCTAGATATTTCGTCTTTTAATTGTCAACCCATTAGTATCTAAGGTTTTCTCTGTAATTCCAATTTTTATTTAATTGATTCTTGTTTCACCAATTAGTTTCACATCATTTGCAAATAGCAGCAACCATTGTACTTCCATCTTATACAATTAATGTTAATTGGTTGATTACTAAGAAATTTAGGGTTAAAATTGATCTGGTGTGTTAGGGCTGCTCCGAACGAGGTCCACATTGGAAGTGTATAGGGAGATCTAGGAGTTTATAAAGGACTTGAGTCACTCCACCTAACAGGCTAAGCTTTTGGGATGGAAGTCTAAATCCTAACAAGTGGTATCAAAGTCAGGTCTCAGACTACCTTATGTGGGCTTAGAAGATCCTCCAGACGAATGGGATGGCCAGCGTCGCTCTCTCCACGGCCCTCGTTCGAGGAGAGGATTGTTAGGGTTGCTACGAACGAGTTCCACATTGGAAGTGTAGAGGGAGATTTAGGAGTTTATAAAAGACTTGGGTCACTCCACCTAACATGCTAGTCTGTTAAGCTAGAAGCCTAGGTCTGAAGTACAATTCCGGTTGAAAACTTAATTCTCTTTTGACATTCTATTCTTACAATAGTCATCACCTAGCCATTCATATATTCTAAATAACCTTAATGCCCTTAATAAGAATGGATATCTTTTTCCATGTTTGTCAAATTAATGATCATCAATTTGCTTGAAGTTTAGATTATCATGATCACCACTTCTCAATCTGAACTGGTATATTGAAAGTAAAATGATTTAGTGTTTCAATAGGAGAACCTCCTATCCATTAACCTATCATTACTTTCAATAGGAGAACCTCCTTGACTTGGCATTGTGCATTAGTAGATAGTTGCCATTTGCTTGTAGCTCTACTTCTTTGCCACTGGCATTTGTTCTTAAGAGTGGTTGTACAATACTATAAATTCCACTTTATTGCTAGGGAACTTTGAAAAGATTGACTAACACTTTGGTTTTCTCTACCAAATGCATCAATATTTTGCATCAATTTAGCAAGGATACTCATTCCATAGTTTAAGACAAAATCTAGAAACCAAACTATGCATATGTGAGGAAGATGGAGATTTTAGAGAGAGAGCCTCCATAGTTTGGATGAACACAACAATGGTTGTTACGATTTAATTATCTATGGAATTGAACGAGTAATTCAAGAACAGAACCTCTACATACAATTTGTTAAGATTTATTGTTGTAGTTTAGAAGTTGTGAGTTTAAGTGCCATAGATATCAAATAGGGCAGTCAGTTGATAAAAGTAATTTGTCATATACAAATATAAAAGCTAACTCCTAATTGACGCAATAAATGATTTAGATGATAATAATAATGATAATGATAGTGATGATAGAATTGGACCGGCAATATATCTTCCCACTCTATTCACCTATCATCCAAGAGAGATATTAGGTATTCGACATTGAGTTTATAATGGCAGTGGGATTTTAGGGTAATATCAATTTGTCTATTATGAACAAATCTATATTTTCTAGAATACTACCCCTTTCCTTTGAGAAAAAAACAAGAACATTGAGTGAATCCTGTGTCACTCGACAAAGATACTTACTTGATATTGATAGACTGGTTCTAACAAATGAGATTGACGAGGAGCAACATACAAAACTTTATTTTATTTTTATTGGAGAAAAATTGACTTCACCTATGACTTCATATGATTAATTCTTGGAGCATATATAAGCCTCTTTTAATTCTACGGAGATAAGTCATTTAAGATAGGGAGCACTTACACACACCCAGATTTCCTGCCTCTATACACCCGTTTTTGAAATTTCGGGTGAAATTACGATTTTACCCCCGCATTTCCAATCATTCGAACGAATGCCCAGTTCATTTTGGCATTCATTCGAATGAATCATTCATTCGAATGAATGCCCATGTGTAATTTCAATTCATTCGAATGAATGGGCTGAGCAGTAACACGGAATACTGCTCAGCCCAATTCATTCGAATGAATAGTAATAAAATGACCTTCATTCCATCCATTCATTCGAATGAACAAACCATTTATTCGAATGAATGGATGTTGAATGAATGAACATGAAGGAAATGACCGTCACGAATCATTCGAATGATTCATCACGAATCATTCGAATGATTCAGATTCGAACATGAAGGGAGTGACTGTCACGAATCATTCGAATGATTCATCACGAATCATTCAGTATACAGTATACAGTAAATTCATTTAAAATTTTAAACTTATTTTTTAAGCACTGTGTATTTCAAAATTTCTCAAATTGAATATCTAGACTAATTAAAATAACCTAATAAAAATACCTTAAGACTTCAAAGTCTTTTGACACTTCCAAATGTGTTTTCGACACAGCCTAGGGATACCCTTATTTGTAAAATACTGTGTTTTAAATATTTAGGAGTGTCAAAAGACCTTAAAGTCTTAAGGTATTTTTATCAGATTATTTTAATTAGTCTAGATATTCAATTTGAGAAATTTTGGAAATACATAGTGTTCAAAAAATAAGTTTAAAATTTTAAAAATAAATATTTAAATAATGTTATGTTTGCTGCTTTCGAATGAACGGCTGAACGGCTGAAGGATCTGAAGGAATCATTCGAATGAATGAGGCCCATTCATTCAAATGAATGAGCCTCATTCATTCGAATGAATGGGCTGAGTAGTATTTCATGTTACTGTTCAACCCATTCATTCGAATGAATTGAAATTACACATGGGCATTCATTCGAATGATTAAAAATACAGGGGTAAAATCATAATTTCATATAAAATTTCAAAAAGAAATGTGTAGAGGCAAAAAATCTAAGTGTGTATAAGTGCTCCTTTAAGATAGAGTAAGAAGTTGACCATCACTCAAATACCTTCCAATTTTCAATTTTTTTTTATTTGAGACACCACCTTTAATATTTATGGATTAACCCAAAGTTCTAATCAACAAGTGCCTTTTTACTTTTTGTTACTTTTTGTCATGGCCCATCACTGGAATGTTGCAGTCGTCACAGGCATATTCCACTCCGGGATTGATAATTGTGAACAGATTTGGAATTAGTCTTTTTCACCTAAAATAGTATTCAATTATTCATTCAATGGCTAGTACAGTTTTTCAGGCTGCTCTGGTTCACCTGTACTTGAGTTCTTTTCCTAATTTTCTTCTGGGAGTCATCATCATATTTCATCTTCGCCGTTGTGAACTCCCTCAACTCAGGCATGTCAAAGTGTCAAACCTGAGCTTGTACTTTTGTGACTTCAACTTCTCTATCATCAGTGACTTCTGGGTCTGGATTGAACCTTTTATCTAGGATTTGACAACTTCTGTGAGCTCTTCAATTTTATTTTATTGAGCTTTAAAACCTTTATCAAAGATTTGTTGTTGATCCGATCGTAAGTCCAACTTCATGTTGAGCTCGTGAGGGGGTTAAAAGGAGACGGGAGGGTACAGGGGAGGAGCCCTTGAGCTGAAATTTTATTGGAAGATAATTTGTAATTTTCATATTGCATTGTAAACTCTAATTAAGATAGTATATAATATTATTTTTTATAAAAGTTAGAAAACAAAAATTATAACAGGAGAGAGATTTGTATCTTCTTTGATTTTTTGTTTTTGAACATAGTGGGTTAGTATTTGAACCTATAAATGCACCGAAAGAAAATCACGTAAGCCTCTATGTCGTGGTTTGATTCTTTCTGTTGATTTCTCTCATTTCGATTTTTCTTTTTCGATATTGTTATTTTTGTATGGTAAAAAATGCATTTTGTAATACCCTGACCCAGTTTAAGCGTGGTTTAGCTTAATAAACCTTATTTTAACCCGTTAATCTCGAAGATTTCGGTTAGGGCCTAGTGAGAAGCCCAGGTGTGGCCCAATCCGAGCTTGAAAGCTCAGTGATCCAGCTCGTTAAACAGGAGGGGCAAAATAGTAATTTATCGCTTATTGTTATTATTTTATAAATTGTGTTGTTATATGATTATTATTGAATGATATTATTCTCCTTAGTCAAGAAATTGTATTTCTGATTTTAAAATAATTTTATTTTGAGAAAATAGTATTTAAAACCGTTCGTCAAAACCCCGAGAGGAAGTAATAAATATTTTTAAATAGTGTTGGAAGTGAGATAAATTTTGAAACAAGTTTAGTTTGTTGGACCATTTTAATATGGTCTAGTTTATTCTTTCAAAACCCAAAAATGAGGTTTTTAAATTATTTTACTTAACACAAGTTAAAACATGTAAATAGTGTTAAATATTGATTTTTAATTAAATCAATGGTTTTGGTTAAGTTTTAAATTCCCAAAATTTTATGGTAGCTAAAGTTTTTAAAACCCAACTTATCTGTAAGGTTGAATTAAATTTGTGAGTTTTGAAAATCATGCTTTTAGTTAAAAATCAAATTTTTATTAAAACTAGGACTTATTTGCAAAAAGGGAAGCTTGGAGGGATTGAATTGGCGACCAACGCCCGAACAGTGGATACACTGATCAGGACGTCGGCTTCGGCTGCATGCAGAAGCATACAGTGGCTCGACGGCCACTTCTTCCGGATCAGTTGGCCATAAATCTCAGCCATTTCAACTGATTTCAATCCCTCAAATCTTCTTCTCTCTCTCAGTCTCTCTCAGCTGCTGTTTGAAAAACCAAAACCAGCCAATTTTAGCCTCTGTTTCTTTCCCAGTTTCAGTCACCCGTAGCTTAGAAGGAAAGAATTCAAAGTTCAGATTTTCAGCCCAGGAACTCCAGTGAAAGTAATCACTGTGTTCCTCTTTCGATTCCAGTCGGTTTAGAATCAAGAAAAACCAGTTTTGGCCATGATTTGAGTGTGTAAAACCATTTAAAAGTTTAAAGGACAACTTAATTTTTAGTGTACCAGTGTGTTTTCAGTGTTAAAATCGGATGCCCTACTGAATTTTAAAACTTTAAACCATTCCCTATGGAAAGAGGACGCCTAGAGGAGCCCATCGGACCGACTAGATGTGGAAACCGAATCCGAGAAACCCACTGTTTCCGGATTCGTATTTCACACAGTGTCTGCCGTCACTGTCTGCTGTTGCAGATAGTAGAGGAAGACGATTCTCAGACGGTCAGAGAGTCGAGGCTTCGGACAGTCCAAGACCTTCAGACAGTCCGAGAGGACCCCTCGGACGTTCTGAGCTTCACTCGAAGCCCAGAAGCGCCTGAGGCTAGCTTGACTCGCTCGGATGTTCCGAGCAGAGTTCGGAAGGACCGAACCCCACTCGGACGATCCGCGCCTCACTCGGCATGTTCCGAGGTACACAGACCTACCGAAACCAGTTTTTCGGATTTTATCAGTTCGGAAGGACTTCGGATGATCCGAGACCCGATCTTCGGACGATCCAAAGTCAGACCCACAGTCCGAGGTCAGTGACTAGTTTAGGCAGTGGTTCGGATGATCCGAAGCCACAACACCTTGTTCCGAGGCTTGTTCCGAGGGACCCAGTTTTTGAAGTGTCAAATCTTGTCTGATTGTTATTGATTGCTTGTGATATTAGTACCCCATTGTTAATCTAAAAATGTACTAACCCTCTTCTTTTATTACTATAGTGTATATACTATTGTATTCACTTCCAGGCCGACGCTATATTTGTCGGGCACTGAGTGACCTTGAGGCCTTACTCAACTTGTCAGATCTAGTCTTATCCAGAAGACAAAAGAGAAGTAACCTGAGAATCTAGACCTAACTCATTAAGTCAATCTGGTCATGCCCAGAAGACAATATGAGTTTTGGACTGAGCACCTTTTTATTTACTATACTGTGGATTATTGTAACTTAAAATGGTTAGAAACCAAGTAGGAGACTCAATTCCATGTACCTTGGATATTTTTGGGAAAACATGTATGATTTTGAAAATACTACTTGTGTGTATGTATTTGATGCTATGTATGTGACTTATAATTGATTGTGCACTTGTTTGCTTGTTTGAACAGAGACCGCGATACCACACATTTTCGGTGAAGGAACTTAACTTTGCAGTAGGTGTAAACAGGTTCTTATTATGAGATGAGTCTTGAGCAATGAGTGGTTTCAGATTTGATGAACCCATTCATATGCCTAGATATGATGCACTGTTGTAAGAAGTGCTATATTAATTGTAAAATGCTTAGGATATTGATCATATGAAATGTGTAATACTGCTTCCACGTGCCCTTGACTATTGAACCAATATCGGCCATGTGTGTGAGATGTTTTACGTCTACTACACCATGGGTGTCTACAGCTGCTGACTTAAGGGTGTCAGTATCTGTAATAGCCCGAATTTTTAAATCAATATATATATGACATTTATTTGTTTTAATAATGGAAAAATGGGAATTTTGATGTCATGGATGTTAAATGGATCAAAATTTGGACAAAGGCCCAAGTATGGTCCAATGGACCATGAATTTGATGAGATCCATCAAAAGGATCAATGATGGTCAAAGTGGGCCCGATAACCATGTGGGACCCAATGGATCGAAGTTAACTCAAAACTCTGAGGTAAATGGTAGAAAATAATTTAATTGGGCCATGGGCCCAATGGTAACTCAATTGATTGGAATTAAACCCCCCTAAATAAATGATGAGATGATTAAGCTAGCATAACAAAGTGAGACCCACCTCCACCTCATCAGGTGAGGTGGCGGATGACTAGGAATTGGTGGGGCCGGCCACCATGGTTGACTTGGTCAACCATGGGTGGATTCATGAAAGAATTGAAGGGAAATAAACAGAAATTAAATTATGAAATTAAAGGGCTTAAGTTAAATAACAAATTATATAATTGGGTGAGTCAAGATGATTTCCATCTTATTTGACTCACCAAACTCATTGGAATGAGTGGTGACTCAAACCCATTCCAACTACCCCCACTAAGGAGATAATGGCCCTAAGATTGGGGGCATGCAAGGCCATACCTTCCCCCATACTTGGTTGGTAGATGGAGTCAAACCAATCATCACACTCTCTCCCTCTCTTCCAAAACCGTTCTCCCCTCTCTTCCAAAGAAAACACCAAAGAGAAAAGAAGAGAAAGGAACTTAGAAGGAAGGGAAGAAGAAGCTAAGAATTGGCCAATTACTCCTAAGACCCAAGACTTGAGATATTTTCCCATTCCCTCCTCCGTTTTTCCCTCTCAAAACTGCTACACCCTGGCCGAACCAAACCTTGGTGACCTTACCTTAATCAAGCTCACCATTGGCTGAGTATCAAAGAGGAAGAAGAAGGAGAAAGGCTAAGGAACAAGAGGAGCAAGAGATAACCAGGAGAGCCATGGGTTTGTAAGTATCTCTAAGCAATTTGTTATGGATTTTCTAAGAGAAATCACGAAGGAAGAAGGTACAAAACATGCAATGGAAAGGACTGACAAACAGTCAGTCGACTGAATCAGAGATTCAGTCGACTGAACAGATAATGAACGAACTAGAAACGAAGTTCTGGGAGTTTCAGCCGACTAAATCAGAGATTCAGTCGACTGAACTGATAATGAATGAATCAGAAACGAGCTTCTAGGAGTTTCAGCCAACTAAATAAGGGATTCAGTCGACTGAACTAAGGATGACATGATAATAGAAAGAGTTTCTGGGAGTTTCAGCCGACTGAATCTGATGATTCAGTCGACTGAACACAAACGTCTCGGACAAGAAAAGGGTTCTGGAAGTTTCAGCCGACTGAATATATGATTCAGCCGACTGAAAACGGATGGTTGATAGTTCAGCCGACTGAATGTGTATTTCAGTCGACTAAAAATAAACTGGCAGAATAAGTAGATAACCTGATGCAAAGTCAGCCGACTGAAACCATGTTTCAGCCGACTGAAAGGGGTATGAACCATGTTTCAGCCGACTGAATGTGTATTTCAGTCAACTGAAACTGAACTGGCAAGACAAACAGACAATCTGATTCAAAGTCAGCCTACCGAATCTGTGATTCAGTCGACTGAAATCCTAATTCAATTGACTGAATTGATATGTACAGTTTTTGAATATTTTCTAAGACACTGCTAATCCGGTAGGATAAATGGAGATGATATTAAATTAAAGGGACTGATGTTAATGATCCTATGACATGTTCGGTAAGGCATTAATGGACCTAAGTGTATGGGTCAGTTATGGATTAAATGATGGATATATTTTAATCAATGGAAAAAGAGACCAAGTTGAGGATTGGTTTATGCTAATCTTGTAACATGGTTAAAGATCATTAAAGGACTAGGTTTATGATCAGTTAGAGACTTAATCATGAATAAGATAAAGACTAACTTGGAAAATGTATAATAAGGTATCGAGGCATCGCAAACGGTGCGCGATCGGCGACCGGAATTATTGAACCAAAACAAAAAGGAACGTTATCTGTATTAGGTAGGATTCCTACCTTTTTGTAAGCCGTGGATTATATGTATATGATGGTTTCCGCATTTCATTTTGGTAATCATATGGTTTATTTTATGGATAATGCTATGGATGGTATTTTAAATGCTATGGATTATATTCCTATGTATGGAGCTTATATTATGAATATGATTTATATTCCTATCCTATATTATGGATATGAATTATACATATATATTATCTAACATAATGCACTTACATCTCATGCATGGCATGGGCGGGAAAATAAAGAAACCGGAGTCCATGCTCCATTGGGACAACCGAGAACAGACATGGGGATAGCTTGTTATGCTATAACCGGAGTCCATGCTCCGTCGGGGCGACCGAGAACAGACATGGGGATAGTTTGATATGGTATAACCGGAGTCCATGCTCCGTCGGGGCGACCGAGAAGCAAACATGGGGACACTTTGACGAGGTTTTACCGTCAAGGGGGATATGACATTTTTATGATGATATGGATGATGGGTGGGACACATGGCACAAGCACCCATGGCATGGCATTCATCATATGTTTTATTATATTGTCATCAGTATACTTGTTATTACTAATCCATGTGTTAGTCCTATTCGGAGTCCTACTGGGCGCGTTGACTAACGCCCTACTTCTACCCTAGCTGATGACGCAGGAGACGGAGGAAATGGTGGACGCAACGGTAGTCAAGCTTAGAAGCTTGGGAAAGCGGCTACTTTGTTTATTAAAGTCTTATTTTGGAAACGTTGTAATTTAAGTAGCTTAGCCGTCAGATTGTAATAATTTTGGATTCATTATTATGGCTGGGATGTCACACTTGGACATTATCATTTTAAGACATAATTATAAACATTGGGGCATCTTAGTAGTTTAATGATGTATCTTCCCTTCTATCTCAAAACTGGTAAGTTAGGCTCTATTATAATTTTCCGCATGTAATTACGTTCCGCGAGCTTACTTCCTACGCGTGAACCGTACTCGTGGACTTCGTTCCGCGCACGCGTAGGGTTGGCCAGTTAAGGGCCGGGCTTTAGAAGCTCGGACTTAACTCGCGTCGTGACGTCCGCGCCCGTTGTCACTTTACTCTATATTTAAAAAAAAAATAGACTCTGATTTATAGTGAAAATGGTCGAGCGTTACAGTATTGGCTATGGGAGAGCCGGAGATGTACTTGTAAGGATGTATTTTGACCGTGTCGGGACTTAATACGATGGTCTCAGCGTAGTATGTAGGCGTTACATTGGATGACAGTAGTATTGGAAGAGATGATGAATTATGGGAATGATGATGTTATACTTGATGTTGAGAATTTGTTATCAAGCATAAGATATTATATTGCAACTGTTGATTAGTTGCTAACCTGTTGTTTACTTAAAACTGCACTGTTATATTTCCTTCATTAGGCTAGTTAACTCACCCAACTCACCTTTCAGGAGATGAACCTAAGGAGGAGAACCCTCTATTTGAAGCTTAGAGTGGATAAGCTGCAGCGTTGCTTTGGGATCCCCACTGAGGGGAATACCCTTGTCTTTTCTTTCTGGTTCTTGGAAACATTTTCCTTTTGTAAAGTACCGAGTGTGGTACTTGATTTGTTTTAGTGTGATGTACTAAGACTATTACGCTACTGTAGTTACTCTAATGATTTTGAAATGATAAATCAGTGCTGGAATTATGTGATCATGTATGTGTTATTATTTTTATGTCTATTTCGGTAGACTTATGGTATATATTTGAGTCCATATGTTGGGATCATATGTGATCTTTGGGCCTAACTGTTGATCCGGCCCAATTAGACTGTTTGAGTGTTGTCTTAACTTTCAAAAAAAAAAAAACAGTCTTGTCCCGGGCCCACCCTTCGGGTCAGGGTGTGACACATTTCCTCTCAACAGAGTAATCATATTTTGGATGAATATGAATCTCCTTTCACAAATATTTTTTCTTAAAGACAAGAATAAACATAACTATGTTTCTTTCAATCAAATTAACACAATATTTAAAGACCATATTGCTCAACTTTTTCATATTTTAGATAAGATTTACAAATCCACCCCAATTTCAAATGATTTCATCTAGGAAGAAGGAGAGCAAGGAAGTAAAGTACTTAGGGATAATGAGCGGATTGTATTCATTACGCAAATATGATTTCGATCAAGATTTGTTTCTCTGTATGAACGGTTAAGGTTTGATTTTAAATCTCAATAAATATCATTTAGATATGAACTTTGTGTTGGGGTGTCTCGATTGGAGTCGGACCCAAGTTAGGAGTCCTCATAATTCCTCTCTTTAATCCTACTTCTCTCCTTGTATTTTCGTTTGGAGTTGGTTTTGTAAAAATAGAAATGGACTCTCGGTTGGGAAACTTCTTTATATTAGGAAACCTCTGATCAGTGTCTATAAAAGAAGAGAGAGACTTTCGTGAAGCGTTTTGGGGCAGAGGCTCTGGGCACCACTAAGGGCAACCGGTATGGGCTGGCTATGCCACATAATTTAGTCAGCTATATAATTAAATAATATTTTTTATGACATGGTTGGTTATAATTTTTAGCCAGCCTCGTCACACGGTATAGTTTTAACTAGAATGGCTATTTTTTAATATTTTATTATTATTTTTTTATATATTTTTTTTAACAAATTTAAAAGAAAATAAATATAAAGACATTACATATTTTTTTCACAAGTAATTAAATAAATTAACAAAACATACATATTTTTTGTTTCTCATATATTTTGTTTACAAATGTAAAGGAAAAGAAATTGAACAGTAATATTTTTTTAAAATTTTAAAGTTATTTTTTAAGCACTGTATATTTTCAAAATTTCTCAAATTAAATATCTGGAGTAATTACGATAGCCTGATAAAAATACTTTAAGAATTCAAGGTCTTTTCACACTCCCAAATGCTTAAAACACAGTATTTTACAAATAAGAGTATCCCTTGGTTGTGTGAAAAATATATTTTGGAGTGTCAAAAGACCTTGAAATCTTAAAGTATTTTTATCAAGCTATCGTAATTAGTCTGGATATTCAATTTGATAAATTTTGGAAATACACAGTGCTTAAAAAACAATTGTCTATGTTGTCGATATCTCCTTTGAAACTTTAAAATTATTTTTTAATATTTTTGTTTCTCAATATCTATAATTTTAATTTTTTGTACAGAATAATTTTAATTTTTTGTTTCTCATATATTTTGTTCACAAAGGTAAAGGAAAAAAAAAAATCAAAAGGTAAAGAGTTTTTTTTTATTTTTTATATAAAAAATAAAATAATAAAGTAAAGAAAAAAATAATTATTTGCCCTAATATACAAATTATACCCAAAAACAAAACAAAAAATCCAAAATAATCAAATAAATAAATAAAAAGAGAAAATAAAAATAATCAAAAACTATATACAAGTTATATATATATATATAAAGAGGAGAGAGAAAGAAATGGCTGGCTACACATGTGTTATCTGTAGCCAGTCATTTAACAAAAAATCATGTGGGCCCTACAAATAACTAACCCCATACGGTCCAAACACGGTAACCATACTGGCCATATGGCCACTATACCGGTTGCCCTAAGAGGGTAGGTTTGTGTTTGAGAGAGAGAAAACATTAGAGAGAAATACAAGAGTGGATTGGGGAGAGATTTGTTTGATAGTTAAGAAGAGCGAAAAAAAATTGTACTTTCTACCTCTTTGATTTTAGTAAAATTCGTTGTTTACTATTTCTGAGAATATGTCTTTGGCCGAATCACGTTAAATTCATTTGCTTTTGCTTTTGTAAGAATGTTTAGTTTGATTGTTTGTGCTTCAGATAGTAGAAGAAACAATTTCTCCTGTGATACTTGAGATAGCATACAAAAAAAAAAATACAAGAAAACACTCGCACGTAAGGAATTTGCGCAAGAAAACCGTCTTTGATGGGTGTCTTACTTAGGCTTATAAAAATGAGTTGGGTGGAAAGTTTCCATTGCTTAAATAAAGTTTCTATAAAAATCATTTTGATCAAATAAAAAAAGATTTACATTTTAAGGTGTTAGAAGTTCAATTTTGTACTGTAATGACAATTTATCAACTTATATCAATAATTTATTTAAGATAGAGATAAAGTTAGATAAAGGTCAAATTCATAGGGTAGGTGCGTGAGAGGAGGAAAGGGGTATGGTTAGGGTCGTCGACTCATCGTAGATCCTATTTGGTCAGATCCCTTAAATCGTTAGTTGAGGATTGAAATCTAGGTTAACCTAGTTATATATCAGATTTTTTGTATTTTTTATTATGTTTATTTGATGGGGTTTTTTTGGAAGTTTTCTTTTTCAAGTGATTATATTTTACAATGAAGTTTTCTTTTTTTAACACAAATACACTTAAAAGATGAACGGTTTAGATGCATACATGGCAATCTTTTCCGATGGGGATGCAATTCTTTTTTCTGATTTTTATTCAAATAAGTATGGTTTTCAGCTACTATACCGTTCTCGAGATACTAACGGTGATTGGTAATATCAGGATATTTTCAAATTCTCATATTTTTACTGGAAAATTAATGAGAAAAATGGCAAAAAAAATATAATATTTAAAAATAATAAAAATATATTAAATACAAATATTAATAAAATGAAATAATAATAAGGAATTTACCAGAAATTTATCAAGATATTATTATGATATTACCATTTATCGCGATTTTATTGAGAATTTATCTGGAATTTACTGCAGTACCGATAAATCTTGAGACATTAATGAGAATTGATATACTAGTGATAAAAATATGATAAATTTGAAAATATCACAGATATTTATAATATTATTTTCAACTAATCTATGTAGCATTATTAGTACTAATGGAGTAATGAGTTTGATTGGAGGTTAGTTCCTGCTTCTAAAATTTGAAAAGAAACAACTTTTATTGAACTTTTTTTTATGGGACATCCTGCTTTTTCTATATGACGCACGATTATATTGACTTGCAGGTTTTTTTAAGGTATTACTGTCATCTTTTTCACTTCACTACTGTCGGCAGGAAATTATTTTCAATATTGACGGATATTTGAAAATTAAAAATATTATAGAATACTAATTGTGGTATTAAATATGATCAAATATAGCATAAATTAAAATATACCAGCCATCATATTTTTTTAACCGATGATATTTTGTGCTACCGGCTTTACTTAAATCTTAGTTTTAAAGCTCAATTTCACTAACTGATGTTGTATTTGACTTTTGAGAAAATAAAAGAAAATTAATAGTTTAAAATTTTAAAATTTTCAATAGTTCAAAATTCTAAAAAAAATTAAAAAATTCAATAAAGAAAATTCAAGAAATTTACTTTTTTCACTGAAACTCACTAACACTTTTAGGCGGAACCATAAAAAATTAAATTTCCCTTGTTTTTTAGACTAGCCTCTGCAAAACTATATTTGACCAAATTGCCGACGTGGATCAATCCTTATATAAGGATTTTGATGACCGGCTACTGTGTTGGTCAAATCTTTAAATCTTTCAACTTAGTGACTTTGATTTATGGATTAAAATTCATTCAGTTGAGAATTATCATTGACTTGTTATGTGCCTATCAGAGTCCAATCTGAAGTATGAGTTTTGTGGGGCGCATCGGATTAAATAAATGGTTTGATTTTGCACATTCCATCATCTCTCTCGATCGTGTTTCAATTCCAGCGAAAGTAATCTAGAGAGAGGGTGGCCATTTGAGGAGGTGAATATAGAAAAACAGTAGTGATTATGTTGTCTGATGAGCCAATGATGAGAGAGAGTGTTGAGATTCATCGATAAATTATCCCATGCCTATGGAAATCACGGTAGATGGCAGAACTCAAGAGTCAAGAGATTTAATAAAGGACTCAATTTCACACATTTTATCAACTCTAAAGCTTTCGACATATTGGTTAGAACTCTAATTGTATGATGCTAATCATTGGATTGTAATGAAATAAAATAGTTATGGATAGGCATTTAAAATATCCTTTAGTTCAGTATTTCTTTTTCTTTTTTCATTATTGTAAGATATTGAAAATGAAATTAATCTCCCCAATAATAGTTACTTCATTAGTATTATTATTCCACTTCATTCATTAATGGATTCCTCTGACTAGTGTTAGTACATGGGACCGTGGACAATAAATGACAGGTCCCATCAAAACATTTTGGCACATTGTTGTAATAGTTCGACACTGATTTGATTCTTTGATATTCCATTTCATTTTATTAACTTTTCATCTCATTATTAAACTAAACATGACGACAATCATTTGCATTCCAACTTCTACTAATCGGCTGAAAAGATGTATGGATCTTCTACAATTTAATTAATAGAAATCTAAAGTTTGCGAATTAGAGTTTAAAATTCGATGAATAGTAGTCTTTAAAGGTGAAGTAAAAATCAAACTAAGAACTCTTATTTTTTGAGGCAATTTCTAATCATCACTTTAACTTTATAAAGTTCTCTAATGTGTCTACTTAAACGTATCTCTTAAAGCGTTTGCAGTCCACTCATATATTAAGCCTATTTGGGTAAGTCATTCTCTGAATAGAACACCTAACCATGATGATAGTAGTATGCAACACGTGAATGAGAATGGAAACATTTGACTATACACACACTTTAAAAAGTTTACATAAAGAAGAGTTCTCTGACCTAATGAGGGTTATTTTTTTTTTTTTTTTATGACTAAGGTGTTCAAAAATCTCACTGTATTTGGACAAGAGACATTTTAACTCGACGATCATGTATTAGCAATGTGTCAATCAATATACTGATATCGCTCGTGTGGACCATTACAACAAGATTACAAGAAAAATCAAAAGAAAAATTGAGAAATTTACAAAAAAAAAAAAAAATGAAAGCATAAAGCAATGTAGATAATACTATGTCTCATTTTTAATAATTTTAGTGTGGGAGCAGTTCGATTCTACTTCCTATTCAAAGAATTGATAAGGGAGTAGTTTGATTGTAATTCCCATTCAAAGAATAGATTCCCTACACTTGCCCTAGATGTGTTTTAAGGCAAAAGAGTAGGTTGGGTGGGCTCCAATATCCAAAGTCCACAAAGCTCACAGAGAAATGATGGGTCATCTACCTTCAAATGAGATACTCGTGAAGCTTCTTCCATTCATCTCCTTTTGGCCTTATTTCTTAATTGAATTTATTTTATTCTCATGAACTTGTCATTCCCTCCCTCCCTCCCTCCTTGATTTGAGCAAGACACTGCACCACACTTCCATCTAACCCTGTTTTTAAACTTAAAAAACTCTAAGCTTGACCTAATATTCTCCCTTGTATTTCATTACTTTAATAACCCACATTTCTTGTGTGGTCACTTGCCTTCCATGGCTGTAGAGACCCTCTTCTCTCTTCTTCACAAGTCATTAGTCCACAATAACATGCAAAACCCTAGAAAGCAACACATGAACTTGTTGCATGCTACCAACTCCTTACTGATAAGTATGGAAGGACTCACAATCTTGGCTTTGACTGATTCTCTTTTATTTTAACCCAAAGAATATAATGGCATGAGAGAATGATTTCATAATTTTATGAGATTTTACTTCACATATAGTATTCTTCCAACTTAATTTGACTTCTTCTTCAGTTGTTAGTTCGTTTACAATTTTACTTATTGTTATCATTAGACTTGAAACTCGGGTCGGTTGGGTTGGATCTTAATAAATCCAATAAAAATCATATAAAAAATTATTTAACCCGATTTGAATTGGTGACTCAAATTGTTCAAATCCAACTCGACTGGAGTGCTGGCCTAAATTATTGGCCAACTCAACCCAAGTTCCATATTAAATTTTTTGAGTGGGTCATGTTGGATCAATTTAGGTCGGGTGGGTCAAATTTTAAAAAACTTGACCAAAGGTAACCCGAATTAATTCGAGTTTTTTTTTCTTCAACTTAAGTCGATTCTAATTTTAAAAATGTAAAACTCAACCCACTTGATTTCTCATGTCGTGTCATGTAGCCCGAGTTAAAACCCGACCCAAGTTTCACACCTAATTATCATCATCCTCTAAACTATTTATCACATCAATCTATAATTGGCTTTTTATCTTTAGATTTAACAAATTGTTTTTATAGACCGGGTGTCTATTCTAACACTAATGGGACTTGAACAACAACCTCTGCCAATAAGAAGCCCTTGATAATGTTACTGAAGATTCTTGTGAGGAATTTCACTGGTTTTGAATGAGTCATTTAAACATTCTTGCAAATTTTAATCATAAATGTCTCATGAACTGGAAGGTGTTAGGTTCGAGTCTTTATATTCTTATCTGGTGTGCCCTAAGGGCAGTGCGTATCACCTACAGAAATTTTATACTGAGTTTTTCACAATTTTCTACAAATAAATTAAAAAAAAAAAATAAGCACCTACAACTTCGCCCTGAATTAGATTTTTCGTTCCAAGGGCGTTGCCGTTAACTGCGGAGGAACGAAAACTCCTCGCTATATGCGTGTGTGGTAAAGTTGAAAGAAGAAATTAAATTACTATTGAACGATCTTTTGCATGGTAATTTTTTATATCATATTAGTATCATATTATTATTAAAACAATATAATATCCACAAAAGTATGTTATGAAATTTGTATTTTGGACCCCAATAATTGAATTCTGACAGTTACTGTTTAAAAAAAATTCTGATTCTATAACTATATTCATTAAAATTTAAAAACTAAATAAAATAAAAGTGAAACGATCACCTATATTGCGTCACGGGTTCACCAATTGAAGTGGTCGCACATTTTTTAGAAAATGTCATTTTAAAAAAAAAATATTATCTACTAAAAATTTACTTTTTCAAGGTCTTCAAAGTATAATAAATTTAAATTATTTTTAATCTTTAAATTTTATAAATTTTAAAAGTTTGATTAATCTGATTAAAATAATTTTTAATGAACCTCAACTAGTTGTCTTCTGTCTTAAGAAGTAGGAGATTGTGGGTTTGAGACACCATGGCCTAATCTTAATGTACTCTAAGAGTAGTAGGCTCATCCGTGGGAGTTTTACTATAGGTATTCCGTGATTTTTCACACATAAATTAAAAAAAAATCAATAAATCTATCACGATTCTCGAGACTCATTTTAACACATGAGAGACTGATTTTCTTTTAAAATGAAATAAGTGGATCAGTTGAAACTTGAAAGTAGAAGTATATGATAATTGTATCTCAATGAACTTATTTACATAATAATTTCTTTATCAATGTAGGCTCATTACTCATTATTATTTTTACAAATATTTTTTTTTAAATCTCATTAAAAATGTTACTAATCCAACTCTTAAAAATATAAAAAAATAAATAAAATTAGTTGCTTTTAAAATATCTCCTGTCAATACCAATAAGGACACATGCCTCTCACGTTCCATACTTTTTAGAGTTATTCATTTATTCTCAATGGGTGGGTGTGTTGGGCCCACTCAAGATCCCCGATATTGCGACAAGCTGACACCGTCCATCTGTCATGGGTCCCCCACGCCTTCTCTATAGTCCACAGGTTTCGTACTGAAGTTTGATGAAGTTTAGTTCAGTGGGAGACATTGAAGAAAATATGAACAAGATATATTTGGGAAAATTTTCCAATATAAATATTGTAATTTTTCATAAATAATTAAAATCAATATATAATATTAGACAAATTTAAAGACTAAAATTACAAAATTAAAATATTGGATATATGTGAAATTTTACTTTATCTTTTATTTATATCAGCTTTTAAACATTCAGCTTAAGTGCTTATAAAATTATAATGCATATTAAAAATTAATAAGAATTCTATATCCTTTTCAAACTGACTTAGATACCTCTTTAAACTTCTTTCTTATATCTATACCAAAAATTAAAAATAATTTTTTTCTTATAGAAAAATATAATAAAAAGAGAAAGAATATATTCTTCTTATTTTGCAAGATTTGTTGATTTTATTAGATGCAAAAATATTTTTTGAAACTATTAAAAATATTAAATTTGGATTTTAGGTAAAAAATAAATCATTCAATTTAGAAGTTATAAAAGTATACAGTTGAATTTGAATATTTTGTTCTTAAATTATATATTTGGTAGTTTTAAGTAGATGATTGGCTCTTTTAAGAATAGATTTTGATACTTTGAATAAATGACATGTAGAGGTTGTCTTGCATCTTCTTGTTTAAGTAGAGTTAGTAAAGAGAGATTCTTAAAGTTCTCTCACCAATGGTCTAGCGTGAGCAGGCCCAGCTCTGGCCTTTGGTGAACTAGGACGTCGCCTAGGGCTCCCAAATAGATAGACCTCCCGAATCGGGTTCAATTTTAAGTTACGGCACATTTATAGTATAAAATTATGTTAATGTTTATTTTATTAAGAAATTTAATTGTGGGGCAATGGTAGCGCGTGTGATTTTAAATCTAAATGTTCAGCTTTCAAATCGTATATGGTTCATTTTTTCAATTTTTCATATTGCTGTTAAGCCAACTCCTCCATGTTGTTAAACTTTTGCAACAATTTCTTATAAATTTAAACATAATTTTTCTTTAAGTAAAACAACTTGGAGAGTATTTAAAATCAATTTCTTATAAATTTAGACATAATTTCTCTTTATGTAAAATAATTTGAGGAGTATTTAAAATCAACTTGATAAGATTCGTTAACTCGCTTGACTCGAATTCTTATCGACTTTAGTCAACTCAGATTGATTTGGCCAAATTTTTTTTCAAATTTTAAATCTATAATTCTAATAAAATAAATTAAACATCATGATAAAAAGTATTTATCTTGTAGTTTTATTTTTCTTTTAAAAATTAAGAATTGGGATGATTAATTGACTCTATTAAAAGATTAAAATGATTATATAAAGGTTAAATTTTAACTAATCATTATTCTTATCATTTTTTCAGAAATTTTAATAAAAAAAGTGACCTAAAGAAGTCCTTAAATAAGGAAACTTAATGTTCATTGTGATATAAATAGTTGAATGGAAATAAAATGGGTTTAAATTGGAATGATCATTTTGTGCTTTATAGTTTATAAGTGAGTGATAATTTTTTAATCTAATTTTATTTTATAAGTTATTTTAAATGCATTATATACTTTAGCATGTCAAGTACTCTTTTTAAATACAATAAAATAGTAATAATAAAAAAAAAATCAACATACATGACACAAGTGAAAATTAAATTTGTCAGAAGAAAGATATTAACTAATTTATCTATTGAAAAAGATATGTGAAAAAAACTTGAATATAGTAATTTTATATCTCAAAATCCAAGAAAAAAATTGAAATAATAATTTGTTATAAATTTGATTATGATATTTTATTTGAATGTTTCACACTTTGTAAAAAAAATTATATAATTTTATTTTTTATGAGTGCATAAAAGGCCCATGTAATACCCTGCTCCAGATTAGGCGTGTTTTAGCTTAATAATTCTTGGTTAACCGGTTAATATTTAAGATTACGGTTAGGGTTTCGAGGAAAGCCCAGGTGTGGCCCAATCCGAGCTCATGAGCTCAGTGATCCAGCTCATCCAGCTGGAGGGGCATTTTGGTAATTTACCGCTTGTTGTGTTTATTTTATAAATTATGTTATTATATGAATATTATTGATTGATAATGTTCTCCTTAATAAAGGATTTACATTTCTGATTTTAAAATGAATTTATTTTCAGAAAAATAGTATTTAAAATCCGTCCGTCAAAACCCCGAAAGGGAGTATTAATTATTTTAAAAGGTTTTGGAAATGAAATAAATTTTGAAACTAGTATTTGGTAGTAGACCATTTTAAGTATGGTCTAGTTATTCCATTTCACTCAAAATGAGATTTCTAAATTGATTATTTTAACATTTGTTTATTTAAGTAAATAGTGTGAAAATGTGGTTTTTATTTAAATCAATGATTTGTAGTGAGAGTTAAATCTCAAAATTTTTATGGTAATTAAGGTTTTCAAAACCCAACCCATCTGTAAGGATGGATTAAGTTTTTGAGTTTTCTAAATCTTGTTTTAGTTAAAAATCAGCTTTTATATATAAAGAGGGCCTTTTCACAAAAATTAGAAGCTTTCAGGGACTTATTTGCAACCGAGATTACCGAACAGTGTAACCACTGTTCGGAACGTCAGCTGCCGCTGCATGCAGCCGTATGCAGTGGACAACCGACCCCAATTTCCGGCTAGAAATCTATAAATGGAACCCTTCCTCAGCTGATTCAACACCCAGCAATCTCTTTTCTCTACTGCTCTCTTGTTCTCAGACGAAACCCAGCCGACCACTCTCTGTTTCACTGTTTTTCTTCCCAGTTTTAATCTTAACTGTAGCTTAGAAGGAGTATTTTTCAAAGATCAGTTTTCTCAGCCCAGGAACCCAAGTGAAGGTATCCTTTGCATTCCTCTTTCATTTTCAATCAGTTTTGAATCCAGAAAATCTAAATTTGGCCCTGTTTTGAGTGAGAAAATCCATTTCAAAGTCTAAGGAAAAACCATGGGTTTCATGTACCCGTGAGGATTTGACTTTAAAATCGGTTGGCCTAGTGAGCTTCTGAGCTCCAAACCTCTCCCTATGGAAAGAGGACTCCCAAAGGAATCCATCGGACCGGCTAGGTGTGGAAACCGAATCCGGAAAACCCTCCATTTCTGGAATCGCATTCCACTGTGTGTCTGCCGTCACTGTCTACTGGTGCAGACAGTGGAGGAAGACGACTCTCGGACGGTCCGAGAGTCGATCTTCAGACGGTCCGAGAGCTAACCCTCGGACGTTCCGAGCTTCACCCAAAGCCCAGTTACGCCCAAGGCAAGCGAGACCCCTTCGGACGAACCGAGCCGAGCTCGGAAGGACCGAACCCACTCGGACGTTCCGAATCCAGACATCGGATGTTCCGAGGACCCAGACCCACCGAGACTTGTTTTCGGATTTTAAACGGTTCGGAAGGACTTCAGATGATCCGAGATCCGATCTTCGGACGATCCGAAGTCAGACCCATATTCCGAGGTCAGTGACTAGATTAGGTGTGGTTCGGATGATCCGAAGCCACTATACCTGGTTCCGAGGCATGTTCCCAGGGACCCAATTTTTAACTATAAAATATTGTTTGATTGTCATTTGTGTGATTAATGATGTGTTATGATGATTAATACCCATTGTTAATTAAAAATGTACTAAACCTTTTTTCTTATTACTATAGTGTAAATACTATTATATTCACTTCCACGCCGACCCTATTGGTCGGGCACTGAGTGATCTCACTTCCAAGCCGACGCTATATTTTCAGGCACTGAGTGACCTCGAGGCCTAACTCAAAATGTCAGATCTGGTCCTATCCAGAAGACAACCGAGAAGTGACCCGAGGATCTAGATCTAACTCAATAAGTCAATCTGGTCAATGCCCAGAAGACAATATGAGTTTTAGATTGAGCCCCTTTTTATTATATTATTATCTTGTGGATAACTTAAAAGGGATAGAAACCAAGTAGGAGACTCAATTCCATATACCTTGGATATTTCTGGGAAAAACGTATGATTTCCAAATACTACTTGTGTGTACGTATTTGTTATGTATATTGATTGTGCACTTGTCTGTTTGTTTCAACAGAGACCGCGTAACAACACAATCACGGTGAGGGAACTTAACTCTGCAAAATATATAAACAGGTTTTATTATGAGATGAGTCTTGGGCAATGGATGGTTTCAGATTTGATGAACCCACTCATGTGCCTAGACATGATGTACTATGGTAAGAGTGCTGATGATGATTGTGAATATTATGATGTTGATCATATGAATATGTAAGACTGCTTCCACGTACCTGGGCTATTGAACCAATATCGGCCATATGGGAGATGGTTTATGTCTACTGGACCATGGGTGGACTATGAGTGTCGTCAGTTGCTGACTTGAGGATGTCAGTATCGGCTAAGTTAGAGCCGGAGATGTACTTTTAAGGATGATTTTGACCGTATCGGGACTTAATACAGGTCTCAGTGTAGTCAGCAGGCGTTACGTTGGATGATAGTAGTAATTGACGAAAGATGAAAATGATGATGCTGCTTTACATGATATTATGCTTATTTGTTATCAAGCATGTGATATTATTGAACTATTGTTAACCTGTTATTTACTTAAACTGTATTATTATATTTCCTTCACTGGGCTAGTTAGCTCACCCCACTCACCTTTCAGGAGATGAACCCGATGAGGAGAGCCCTCTTTTTCAAACTTAGGGTGGATAAGCTGCGGCGGTGTTTTGGGATTCCCCCTGAGGGGAATACCTTTATCTTTACTTGTTGGTTCTTGGAAACTTTTGCCTTTGTAAAGTATCGGATGTGGTACTGATTTGTATTAACGTTATGTATTGAGACTACTACGTTGCTGTAGTCATTTTATTGTGATTTGAATGATGAATCAATGGTTGGATTTCATATGTTCATGTTATGTGTTGATGTTATTATTATATCTATTTTTGTGGGATAGACTTATGGTATGTGTTTGAGTCCACATGTTGGGATCATGTGTGACCTTTGGGCCTAACCGTTGATCCGGCCCAGTTGGTATACTTGTGTTAGTTTATCTTCAAAAAAAAAAAAATCAGTCGCGTTCCAAGCCCACCCTTCGGGTCGGGGCATGACAGCTTGGTATCAGAGCCGACTTCAACACTCAGACTGTGTGGGTTTTTCTCCTTCCCTGCAGTTGTTGAGCTGGACCGGATTGAGCCGGGGACGGCTCGAGACTTTAGGAGGGGTGATTGTGATACCCCATCCCTCCCTCTCTTGAAGTCCCACATCGGTGGGAGAGAAAGGAGGGAGTGGGTTTATTAGAAAGCCACCTATGTGTAGCTTAGTGTGAAGCCTTTTGGGCCAGGCCAGGTGGGCCTGGGCCCAAATGCAAAACCGTGCGGGCTCGTTGGTGTGCGAGACCCAGAGCGAACAATATCACACTGAGTCAAGCCCTAAGCCCTGTATTCGGATCGGGTCGTTACAGCCCATCTTAGTAGTTCACTTAGGGCTCCTGAAATCTCAGGGCCAGCCCTGAGTGTGAGGGTTAAAGGGGTTCAATTTAGGGTTTTAGAAAAATAATTTTATAAAAAAAATATATTTAAATTCAATTCATGTCATCGAATATTGCTATGAAATTTAGTCTCATTTAAGATATTGAAAATTTAAAATTTTTCATTGCTAAAATCTTTATTGCTATTTAAAGTGAATGAAGCAATGTGTTGGTAAGTAAAGAAACTCTATTTTTTTTCTTAATTAAAATCTTCTATCTCCGCCATGCAAAATGAATTTCTTGAAAAAAAGAAATTTTTTTATCTATTTTTGACAAAGAACTCGTATTCTATTAAAAAAGAAAAAGAAAGTCTCAATCTCTATATTCTTTTTTTTTTTTTTTAATTTATATATGGAAAATTGAAGGATAGATAGCACAAAATCCTCTATAGGTGAGCCCACTATCCCTAAGGCATACAAAAATTAAGCCACAAAATCTCAAACTCGAAATCTCTCACTTTTTAAAATAGGAGACAACCAACTGAACTATACTTTCTTTATTAACCAGACAAATACCCTTCAATGGCATCGATAGACAGATTTCCAAAGTTAAATTGATCCACAAGCTCACAAGTAATGATTTAATTTGTACTTTGCCCAATTATCGAATTGAATGGGTCAAATGCTGGTTATAAATTTAGATTTTTTTTAAAGTCCATTTTCACCCTTGTCTTAAGCTTCATTGAATTACATTGAAATTAGAACATGCGGGGTCATGAAGTAATGATTTAGTCGGCATTCCACCCTACATTGTGACAAAATTAAATCTAAAAGATCTTACAAGATTTCAAAAAAAAATCTCATGAAATCTCAACAGTGAGAGATTAAAATATTTAGAATTTTATAAGGTTACCTTAACAGAGAATAAATAAGAATAATAGTATTTTTTTTTTAACAACTGATCTTTTCTCCCATCTTCTTTATCTAAGTCATGATTAAATATATCAGTATCTTTTATTATCAAAAATACTGATGTCCCTATCACTTCTCACTGTAATAATATAGAATTTTTAAGATTTAACACTAGAAGGGCACCCTTTAGCTCCAAATTTTGCGACCTTCATATGTCTCCAAATAGTCTATTTATGCTTTCTTTCTCTCCTAATGTAATCGATGATTGAAATTGCAAGATTTTCTAAAGGTCTTCAACTCAATTTGGATTAAAATCCAACTTCTTCGAGTTGAAACAAGGATAATTCAAAATTGACTTTATAGATAATCTTCAAATTTTTAAGAATTTTAAAATTTATCATAGAAACAAATGACTCTTTAAAGGAAAAAACCCAAAGTTTTAATGGAAAAAATTCAACACCATTCAAAATTCTCACAATGGATATAATATCAATTGAATTCAAGAATAAATGAAATTCAAGCACAAAAGATAAAGTAGAATCTAAAAGACTAAAAAGAGAGATAACTTGCCCAAAACAAAATGAAACTTCAACTGAGGGGTGCCTATAGTGTCCCATGACCCCTCTATTTATAGTAATTTTTTTTAAAAATTGCAACAATACCATAACTTGGATGAGTGCCATCTGGCATCTTTCCTAGATCCATCAATCCTAACATTACATGTAAATAAATTAAAAAAGTACATATAAATAAAGAGAAACTAAAAATATCCCGATGGGAGGTGTGAACTAGCCTTACTAAAGGAGAGGAATACTTTGTTATTTTGGTCTTCATGAAATAAGGATGCCGTGGAAGCTCATCTTCTTTCTTATCTAATTACTCCTCTAATCACTCCTCTTTGTTGTTCATTAATAAATCCATTTTTCTTTTATAACTAAGGTATCCAGGCCTCTTAAAGCACTTGACTAATCTTTAGAGTATTTACAAACCTCCCCATCCATACACACCGAGTAAAATTACAGAGAGTGACCCTTATATATTGAGAGTAACTTAAACCCAAAGCCTCCTACGGCTTAGGCAGGTTCTTGACTGTCAAGCCAACTCTCATGGATTTGACCTTTGAAGCACAAACATGACAACTAGGCCCCGACCCATATATCCATCATATGGGCTTTTCATTTTACAATTTTAGACCCATTTAGACTCTTAAAAAGACTCCTATTTTCATCATCAAATTTATCATGAAATTTTAGAGTCAATTCAATAATTTCATTAAATTGATCATCATTTTTTATCTCCCCATTTCATTAAATTGATATGGGGAAACTCTCCACTTCACCACCTAAAATCTTAAGTCTCACTTTGTCTATTAAGTCCCTTGTCTCTTGAAGGATTCACATTTATTTCACAGTTTATAATATATTTTAGTTCTTTCATACACTAATCAAGATAGAGTGACAATTGAAAGGCTCCTTTTAAAATTCATTATATGATATTTTTTAATATACACAAGAAATTCCATTTCTTCTCTATCATGCTCTATTCAATCTTTGAAATCTCTCTCTTTAAATCTATGTTTGACTTCAATTAATTTTCACCACTTACTTTTCAAAATAATTGAAGATATGTATATTCCTTTGCATGAAAAGTAGCCGAATTTTGGCTTTCTCAATTTTTTTCCTAATCCCTTTTCCCATTATGATTTGTGCATCTAATTTAGAATTTTAGACATTTCTCCTAATGTTTGTAGTTTTTATAAAGATGATTATAGTTGAATTTAGATGATTGTAGATTTAATTCATATATTGATTATTAAAATTTTAATTTTATTTCAATGACTGAAGATTGAGGTTATCTCATTTCTGACTGCAAAATATAAATGATTCATTTCTTGTTCCTTTTCAACTTTGGTCTGTGTTAAAGACTAGACAAATCCCCTCAATACAAAAAGGGCTATACCCTTTAATTTTGTATCCAACATGTGCAGATTAAGAGATTTACATATGTTCTAAGAATTAGTCAAGTGAGACAGAACGCTTATATACATTGGCCTTAAAAAAAAACATTTAGCCACATGCACACATATATCCTAGGAATGCAACTCAAGTGGTAGCAAAACGTGGTTTAAACTTTAAAATAATGGTTCCTATTTTGGAATAGTTTTACATGTAATTTAATATTTTTTGAAGATTTTAGAATCCTAAAGTCTACTCAACTATATCAATGGCATATAGTATCATATTTCACATTTAAATATTAACTATTAAAAATTAGTAGAAAAAAAAATAGACTTTTCTCTTTAAATTAACTAAATTAAAATAGTTACATAATATTTACTAATGGAACTCAATCAAATTTCAAAAGTTACAGAAGTTATAAGAAAATAATTTCACAAATAGAATTAGGAGCCCACCAAATGAAATAGTGATGGATTTGTTGAAAGGTTATGGAGTTCAAAAGAAACCACCTTAACCAATTAACTAAGATACGTTTTCAAGGCAGTAAAATTTAAAGATTTAATATAAATTAAAATAATTACGTTTTGGACATTGATTTATTCAATCAAAATATTTTTTAGTAAATTCATATATTTACAGAAAAAGTTTTCAAATAAACAAATCCATCACCACCCTATATATTGAACTCTATAAACCCCGAGGGATTAGTTTGATTGTCAACTCTCATCCTTGTTTATAGAAGGTCTTGGGATCAAGCTCCTCTTAATACAAAAAGGATCACTCTTCTTAGTTATATACTCAGTGTATGTGGATTGGTTTACACATATTTTAAGAATTAGTTAAATGGAACATTCAGGTGAGACGTTTAGATATCTTGGTATAAAAAAAATAATACAGTGAAATCTATATTCAGATGTACACATGATCAGATTAAATAATTAGTTTCAAATTTTAAAGTAAGACTAGATACATAACTACACCTCCGGTTCGTATGCTACCTTTTGTAGAAGATTTGATTACTAAAAAAAAATCATTTAAAGAATGGTCCCAAACTGTCAAGGAAAAAAAAAAACCAAGTTATTCAGTCATACATACAGACTGTCTTATGTAGGATCTATCAAGGATATTCTTGGAAGATCCTTATTTCGCCTATTTTAGGTACTTTAGAGTGACTGTCAAGTGCCAATTATCATATTCTTTCAATATTTAAAGATTTTTGAACTCTCATTATGCAAAGTTAGACTCTTGAGTTTGAATTTTTATTTCATTTAAAAGGGTCATTTTTCGTAGTTTACCTAGTTTGAATGAGTAAGGAGGGTTGTACGCTCCTTAACGACTAGTCACAAATATCGGCAATATTTTCAAATTGATCATGTTTTTATTGGTGAAATATAAATCGCCGTTAATACCTCAAAATTTATCAACACTGTGGTAAAATTTCAATAAAATCGAGATAAATGGTAATATCACGATAATATCTCAATAAATTTCCAATAAATTCCTTATTAATATTATTATTTTCATTATTTTTAAATATTATATTTTGAGATTTTCCCATTAATTTCTCGATAAAAATCCGAGAATTTGAAAATATCTCGATATTACCAATCGTCGTTAATATTCCGAGAACGGAATTTGTGACCATACTTAAAATATTACTCTGTTTTTTTAGAGTATAGCATATTATACATTTGATGAAGCATTGACCCCATGATAGCATTCATTCATGCAATATTAAGTTCTTCACTGCCCCAAGGAAATATATATATAATGATATAACTTTTAAAGAAGGCAAATTTTTTTCACAAAGTTAGTAATAATGTCTAGTTTTTTAATGATATTAGCATGGAAATCAGAATGTACTGGTCTTCCACTCCCAATAGAAATCAAAGGAACATTTGTTCGATATCATGATCTATTAAAGGTGTGCTATAGGCAGCTTTGATACCATCTGATGTAATCTAATATATTCATTCAATTAATATATTTTTTGAGACTTTGTTAAAATCATTTATAATTTTTATTTGGTGCATTTTTACTATTGGATTATTCACGATAAGTCAAAATATTTATCTAAAAGTTTATCTTAATCTTAAATAATTTAAGGCTAATATAATTCAATAGATTCTATTTTTGACAGTATGATAATTTATTCATCTATATAATTTTTGTTATCATACGATGGGGTCTACCATTTAAGATGGCTTATCAAAATACCATGGCTTACCCATCGCTTTATTTGTTCAAGTGATTGGGTATTCTCATCTTGTATAGAAAGTTAGCCCTCAACTCTTGGGGCGTCTAACCTGATCCATAGTATTTGTGGGTGGTATCATGAATTTAAGATCTTACCTATGATCACTACAAAGTAGGACCGACGGATTTCCACGTATTAAGAAAAGAAAAATGCCCTGGCTTTTCAGCCTAGGCATCTGCCACATGTCGTGTTCTGCATGCTTATACTCTTATTCATTATAATAAATATAACGATTCAGATGAACCCCTGATTGAATGTTTCTCTCTTTTCATGGGCTAATATGGGCTTTCCTATCAAGCCCATTGTCTTGCACTTGGTTCATTCGTGGGATAAATGATAAAATAGATTTGTGCTTAACTGGATATGGCCCAAGCCCATTGCATTGCCATCCTTTGAGTCAATGGCCATGTGTTTTCAGCTCAAATCGTAAACTATGGTGGATATAGTATCCATGAATAAGATTTTCATTTATTGAAGAATGTAATTTATATAATTTTTAATTTCTCATATTCTTCCACTTGGAGACCCACCAATTAATGTTAGGGAGGATCCAATTGAGGAGATTCTCTTAGACTTGTTTATCATGCAATCCCTCTTACTCTAGGCAAAAAAATAATGGAAAATAATAACAGGGGTTAAAAATTTGTATCCCCGATATAGTTTCTCTCTCTTGATTTTTTTAATTTTTTTCAAAAAAATTAAAAAATTACAAAAAGTTAAAGAAGATTTTGGGCTTCATTTCTATGTAATTGTGTCATTATTTAACGAACATTGAAATATGAAAATGGAGTTTTCAAGTTATTAAATTGAGATTTTCAAATATTTTCTAAAAAATCTGAAAAATTGCAAAAAATTCCAGAAAATGAAAAATAAATTACAGTAATTTTCTGCCAAGTTATTGATATAGTTAATTAGTACGAAATGACTAAATTGTAGAAAAAAATACTCAGATATTCAATAAAATTTGGTAAAAATGAGGAAAAAAGGGATTGACATGAAAATAATATTGTAAAATGAATTTCACATATAAAAATAACTATAAATAAATGATGAAAAATATAACAATGTATGTATAAGAAAAAGAAAGAACTGCATGTATAAAATTAATTTCTAATAAACCATTTTCATAAATTTAAAGGAAACTGTGGGAAACCCAGCGTAAAATTCCACGGACGATACCCACTGCCCTTAGGGTACACCAGGTTAGGCCATGAACTTCTCCGTTTTATTAAATCTAATTCTAATTAAAGTTCAAATATCATTCCCATATAATTTCCAATTTTAGAATCTCACCCTCAAAATACATACTTACCTTTGGATAAAATTAATTCCAATTTATAAGGTGTCAAATTTTCAATGTTATTTTATGATTATTATAACACTCCATGTCTCTATGATTAAAAGGAAAAAGTTTGGGGCCATACAATATAAAAAAAAGGTAACTTTCCATGTTGGAATAAAATATGAACATGGGTATTTCACATGGGCTGTTGATCCATTCACATGAATCTTTATGTTAACTTATGGCCCACTTCACCACTTAAACAATCTTATGTAACTCTCCTTTAAAAGTTAATATTGACTGATATTTATTAAATTATTGTATAGTGATTTTGAAAGAAAGATTAGAAGTAATCACATTAGGTATACTTTGAAAATTACCCTAATAAAATAGAAAATGGGAGAGCAAGGGTTTGAAGAGTTGGGAGAGAAGACATTAAAGTGAATTGTTAAGAGACAAAGATAAGATTTAACAAAATCGAATTGGGAAGATAAAACTTAGAAAAATGATTCAAGATAGATGAGATTTACCGACTCGATGACGACAATGATAATGATATTGTTTGAAATATTAACTTGGTTTTTTTAAAATAACTTTCAAAATTAAAAATAAATCAATTCTAATTGACATGGAAAAGTTAAATTTTGAAAAAGTTCAACATAAAACTTTTTTAACTTCATCATTAGGTTGAACCACTTGCTAGAATTACAGAGACAATGTTGGGTCAATTTCCCTAAAAGATTTCTCTCAACCTCATGAACTCATTATTGATAGTCCTTGTCTGGACTCTTTATCTTCTTGTGTCCCTATCTTTCATGGGCATCCAAGGTTTTTGTGCCTTTCTTCATCTATTAATTAGATTGGAACCAATAATAAAGTTCAAAATTAGGCCAAAGTTGGTGACCTGAAAACAGAATCAAACCCCACCATGGCATATCACATATGATTGCTAATTCTCCTTAATCAAATCCACTTGATTATGTTACCATTACTGCTGTTGTATTATAATAATTAATGAATAAATATGTTACATTTTAACAAGCAGTGAAAACGACAAACCCAAGTAGGCACCAGCCTCAGATTGGAACATGGACAGATGGGCCACTTCATTGGAGTTGCTGTAGAGATGTCCTTTCTATTGTCTTAATTAGTTAGATTTCTTAAGCCTAATTATTGATCCCATAAAAATTCTAAATGATTGGGGGGTGAAATTTTTAGTCGGCTCGATTTGATAGAATTTTGAGTTGAATGAGTCAACATTTTTTTTAAAAAAAAATAACATTTTTCTAAGCTCAATTGAATTTTTGTTTCGATACGACTTTGAGTCGAGTCTGAATTTCGAATTTTGAAATACTGGTACATGTGCAATACGTGATCAAATGAAAACAGCACTAAACTTTGGATGAAATTTATAATTGAGATAGGATTTAAGAAACAAATCAAGTCACGTGGAGTTACCAATTTTAAATCATCATCTTTTAGCTGTCACATGAAACAAATTATCAACCCATTTTTAAGTCAATCAGAGCTCCAGGTTAGCACTTCTGAAGTATGGGCCTGGACTTAGAGCGTGTATTATATTTTATAAAGCACAAAGCCTGATTTGGGTATCTATTTTGTGACTGGTCAGGTGTTGATTTGAAGGCCATTTAAGGGCTACTATGAAATTAGGGCTCTACCTTGGCTGGGTTCAGGGCCTGGCCTTTACCCTCCATTTTTCATCTATTAATTCACTCAACAATATTTTGGGTGTTTTCAGGGCTCAGGTTTGCAAAGCCGAGCCCAATCCAACTTTGTATCTAATGGGTTTCAGTTGGTCAGGCTTGGGCTGGAGTAAGATTCAAATAACAGTGTGGCCAACCAATTTGGACCAACGGTTATCTCACCAGCCATTATATGCAGTTGCATTGTCGTAAATACCGTTCTCAGGATATTAGTGGTGATTGGTAATATTGGGATATTTTCAAATTCTCAGATTTTTACCGCAAAATTAACAAGAAAATGGGTCGAGCCCTTAAGAAACAAGTTAGGGCATGGCCCAAACCTTGTACTTTTAGTTACTTACTACTCCTATCTTATATTAGGTGTGGCGCTAATTTGATAGTTTAATATCGAAAAGGAGCATTGAACTGAACTAGAAATGCCCCCAACTCAACCCATGAGGACGACTTGAACCTCACATCCTTAGTCATAACAAATTAGCAAACTTACAAAAATACATATTGTTAGGCCCAGCTCAATACAACCTAACTTAAATTGGTCGTCTACAAGCCATATTGGTAGTAAACCAAATTTTCGACCCCTGCTCTAGACAACCAATCCCTCTATTCATATTTCTTGATGGAACTTCATGCTCTAAAGTTTTTCATGGCTCTCAGTCTAATACTTGAGCTCTTGTGAAATGATACAAGTGAAAGCTGCTCTCCACTCTACCTCCAAAATACCCTCCAACTTCCTCCATGTACAATATTAATAAAATTTTCACATGATATTCTTAATGAATGTCCATTTTGGCATTTTTTTTCAATATGTTTGGTCTATTTATTGATTAGTTAAGCTGATGAGATTTTGATGGTTAATCATAAGATATTTTTAGATAAAAGATGGATTCATGAACACTAGTGCACATGGTGTTATCCCACTTGAGAATGTGTGTAATACCCTGACCCAGATTAGGCATAGTTTAGCCTAATAAATCTTGCTTGAAAGGTTAATCTCGAAGATTTCAGTTAGGGCTTTGTGAAAAACCCAGGTGTGGCCCAATCCGAGCTCGAATGCTTAGTGATCCAGCTCGTCTAGCTGGAGGGGAAAAATGGTAAGTTACCGCTTATTATTATAAAATTATTTTATAAATTATGTTATTATGTGATTATTATTGGATGATATGATTGTCCTTAATCAAGGAATTGTATTTCTGATTTTAAAATAATTTTATTTTCAGAAAACGGTATTTAAAACCGCCCGTCAAAACCCCAAAAGGGATAAATAATTATTTTAAATGATTTTCGAAGTGAGATAAATTTTGAAACAAGTATTTTATGTTAGACCATTTTAAGTATGGTCTAGTTATTCTTTCACACCCAAAATGAGGTTTCTAAATTGTTTTAGTAAACATTTGTTTAATTAAGTAAACAGTGTTAAATTATGATTTTTTATTGAGTTCTAAATCTCAAAATTTTTATGGTGACTAGAGTTTTTAAAACCCAACTTATCAGTGAGGTTGAATTAAATTTTTGAGCTTTCAAAATCAGATTTTAAGTTGAAAATCCAGTTTTTATCAAATTAGAGGCCTTTTTGCAAAAACCAGAATTTTGCAGGGACTGTTTTGCAATAAAACCAGACCGAACAGTGTTTCCACTGTACCGAACGTTGGCATCAGCCGCATGTAGAAGCATGCAATAGCTCGATGGCCACTTCATCAGGGCCAAAGCTCTATAAATTGAGCCCCTTAGCTCAGCATTCAATCTCTCAAATCTTCTTCTCTCTTAGCCTCTCATCCAGCTGATTGAAAACCAGCCGACCACCCTCTCTGTTCTTCTCTGTTTTTTTTTCACCGGTAAGCTTAGAAGGGAAGTTTTTCAAAGATCAGATTTTCAGCCCAGGAACTCCAGTGAAGGAAACCACTGTGTTCCTCTTTCAATTTCAGTCGGTTTAGAATCAAGAAAAACTGATTTTGGTTAAGTTTTGGGTGTGTAAAATGGTTTTAAAATTTAAGGAAAAAACTTGGTTTCTTAGTGTCAGTGGGCCTTTGGGATTAAGATCCAATGGCCTACTGAGTTTTGAAGTTTAATGTCTCTCCCTATGGAAAGAGGACTCCCAGAGGAGTCCATCGGACCGGCTAGATGTGGAAACCGAATCCGGGAAACCCACTGTTTCCGGATTCATTTTCCTACAGTGTCTGCCCGTCACTGTCTGCTGTTGCAGACAGTGGAGGAAGACAGAAAAAAAATATATTATTGTTGGATTATGTTGATGCTTGTGATGTTAGTACCCATTGATAAATTAAAAAATGTATTGACCCTCTTCTCTTATTACTATAGTATAAATACTATTTATTCACTTCCAGGCCGACCCTATTGGTCCGGCACTGAGTGATTTCACTTCCAGGCCGACGCTATATTTGTCGGGCATTGAGTGACCTCGAGGCCTTACTTAAAATGTCAGATCTGGTCTTAACCAGAAGACGACCGAGAAGTGATCTGAGAATCTAGACCTAACTCAATAAGTCAATCTGGTCAATGCCCAGAAGACAATATGAGTTTTGGACTGAGCACCTTTTTATTTCTATATATTGTGGATTATTGTAATTTAAAAAGGATAGAAACCAAGTAGAAGACTCAATTCCATGTACCTTGGATATTTTTGGAAAAAAACAAGGATGATTTCAAAATACTACTTGTGTGTATGTATTTGATGCTATATATGTGGCTTAGGATTGATTGTGCACTTGTTTGTTGTTTGAATAGAGACCGCGAAATTACACATATACGGTGAGGGAACTAACTTTGCAACTTGATGTAAACAGGTTTATTTGATATGGATATTGAGCAATGAGTGGTTTCAGATTTGATGAACTCACTCATATGCCTAGACTTGACGTACTATGGTAAGAGTGTCTATGATGCTCGTAAATGCTATGATGTTGATCATATGAAATGTGTAAGACTGCTTCCATGTGCCCTTAGCTATTGAACCAATATCGGCCATATGAGAGATGGTTTACGTCTACTGGACCATGGGTGTCGACAGTTGCTGACTTGAGGGTGTCAGTATCAGCTATGAGAGAGCTGGAGATATACTTGCAAGGATGTATTTTGACCGTGTCGGGACTTAATACAATAGTCTCAGCGCAGTCGATAGGCGTTATGTTAGATGATAGTAGTAATGGAAAACTGATGGAATGATGGAAATGATGATGAGACTTTACTTGATATTGTGAATTTATTATCAAACATGAGAAGATATATTGCAACTGTTGATTATTATTAACCTGTTGTTTACTTTAAAACTGCACTTTTATATTTCCTTCACTGGGCTAGTTAGCTCACCCCACTCACCTTTCAGGATATGAACCCGATGAGGAGAACCCTCTATTTCAAGCTTAGGGTGGATAAGCTATGGCGGTGTTTCGGGATCCCTACTGAGGGGAATACCCTTATCTTTGTTTTCTGCTTCTTGGAACCTCTTGTTTTTGTAAAGTACCGAGTATTGTACTTAGTTTGTATCAATGTCATGTATTGAAACGAATACGTTTCTTTAGTTATTCTGATGTGATTTTGTAATGATAATTCAATGGTTGGAATTATGTGATCATGCTATGTGTTATTTTTATGTTTATTTGTTGGGTAGACTTATGGTATGTGTTTGAGTCCACATGATGAGATCATGTGTGACCTTTGGGCCTAACTGTTGATCCGGCCCAGTTAGAATGTTTGAGTGTTGTCTTAGCTTTAAAAAAAAAAAAAAAAATCAGTCGCGTTCCGGGTCCACCCTTCGGATTGGAGCGTGACAATGTGGCTTATCAAAAGGGAGTATTGATAGGTCTTTTTTAGAAAATGTGGCTCATTAAAAACTTAATTGGTTCACTATCTCATTTGATTAATTCTATGCATAGGTATTGAAGATATATATACATACATTCATACACTTTATTCCATGAATTAGATCCCTACTCAATCTGAATTTATTCTGAATTGATCACACAATTTAATAGAAATTCATACAAAACTCGCTTCACTTTTACCATTTATTTTTGAACTTTTAAAAATCATGACTTTTGAAATCCAATAAAATTGATTTTTTTATAATAAACATCATTAAAAAAAACATCTTTCAAAAATATCCCACCGATGCTTCATTGGGCCAGCTCAAGATTGTCACGGACCGAAGCCCAAGTATGAGAAGTATTGTTACAATTTTTTTTTTTTTTAAGGGTTAGACCATCTCTTAGAACTCCTGTGACCTTATTGTTAGATGCATTTATCACTTAAACCAGGGTTCTCTCTCCTCTTTTGTTTATCTTTTTTTGTAAATATTGGTATTTTTTTTTATTTTTTTTTTCTGAATTAAAAAATATAAAAAAACCAAAAAGGAAACTGTTTTATAAGAAAAAAATTGAAAACGTAAATATCGGCCAATATTTCGATCTGGGCCCTCCACCGTTTTGATTTTTTTTTTTAAATACCAATATTAATTATCTTGGCCGATATTGAACCGATATATCGGCCATGTCGGCCAAGAAGACGTTCGTATGACCGATATTAAACGGCAGTTAAAAACTGATATATACGTATCGGCCGATATCTGTACCCCTCACTTAAACCATGTGGATTATTGAGAATTATTTTATGAGATTTTAAAACTAAAATAATACATATTTCATGTACTCATAGGCCTAAAATGTTACAAGACAAATTTAACATGAAACTTATTTTATAAATAATAGGTGCCCATTTCATTTACTGAGTTTGACTCAAATAGGACCTACTCATACATGGTTCAGTCTCAAGTGAGGCCCATTTGTGTGTTGTTAACTTAAAACTCAAACTTTCTGATTTTGTGTATCAATCAGTCCTATTGAAACAGATTTGGTTTCAAATGAACAACCATCAAAAATTAAAATGATTTGATACCAGTGAGTGTAAGTTATTGGAGATATGCCTTTTGTTTTTTAGAGTTTAAATTAAAATGACCTAAGTGGAGACCAAGCTTCAATGTATGATTGGACTTAATTTTGAACGATCTCTACTCAAATTTTGGTTAAATAAAAATTTGGCATATCCAACCTGAAGTGCTATCAAGTTTTTGATTATTGGAGTTTTTTTATTTAAGAATGTGATTAGATTTTTTTTTTTACGAATAACAACAAGACCCCTACTTCTCTTCAAGTACGAGAGTATTGAATAACACTCTAAATGTACACAGGCTGCCGCAAGCCACATGAGCCGGATTTTTACAAGAGTCAAATTTGAAACATCTGATTCTGAGCCAAAGTATTTACCAGTTGAATTACTCTGTGTGAGGCATAATTAAATTTTTTACAAGAGAGATAGTTTTCTTCTATTCTAGTGAAAGATTATCTCTATCTTCGTAATTTTTTTTTTCACTAAAATCATGATTCAGTGTTTTCACACTATAAGAAAATCAATTTGTACACATGTCATTACATATTTTTATTAAAAATGTTATCTTCTGGTATATATAGAAAAGTAAAAATTCTTTTACTTTTTTATTTAAAATGTTACAGAATTTTTTTATTACAATCTTTAATTTTAAGAAGGGAAAGAACTTTATTTTTGAAAAGAAAAGCTTTTGGTCACCCTTTCTCCACCAAGATTGTCTTTAAAATGGATTTTAGAGCTTCTATAATTGAGTGTAATGCATATTAATAAAAGGTATATGTCTAATCATCTTTATCTCTTGATTTACTTTTTTTTTTTTTTTATAAATTAATAACTTACATTCAACAAAAATACAAAAGATCAAGATGAAATTTATGAGATTGTCATTTGATGGTAAATCTTCATATACTATATATTTATATAGTTATTTATCCAATATATTATAAATTATAGTTTATAAAGCTATAATTATAGACTTATAAATAGATAATCTCGCTAGTCTAATTCTGTAAAAAACATTTTCGAAACATTCAGCTTGAATTTTCGATTTTGAGTAAAATATGAACGCATTAATAAATAAATAAAATAAAATACACATCCGAGGTTCCGAACCCTAATCCCTAGTTTGGCGTTGTGAGTTTTCTTTTCTTCTCCGGGATTCCCATCCGTTGTTCTTGTCGTACTGGATTGATTGGATCAGATCTTTGACGGCGATCGATCGGTGGTTGGTGATTGGATAGGATGGCGGAGCACTTGGCGTCGATATTCGGAACGGAGAAGGACAGGGTGAACTGTCCATTCTACTTCAAGATCGGCGCTTGCAGGCATGGCGATCGCTGCTCCAGGTTACACACGCGGCCCAGCATCAGCCCAACAATCCTCCTTTCCAATATGTACCAGAGGCCCGACATGATCACCCCTGGCGTCGACACTCAAGGACAGCCCATCGATTCCCGCAAGATCCAGGAACATTTTGAGGTTCCATTGCTTCTACCCTTTGTTTTTCTTTTCATTCCTACAATCTATTGGTCTCGCTTTCTTTCTGGCTTTACTTTCCTCTCTTTTGCTGATGATGATTACATTAAAGAAGAAAATGTTCCTCATCGAGCTCAATGATCTGCCTATTCTTTTCTTTAGCTGATCTATGAATCATCTGCACCAACTTTTTTCAAAGAGAAGATGATATCCCTAATCTCAAGGATTGGGACGTCGTCCACAAAAAAGCAAAAGAGGAACACCAACTTATAGCACTTCTTGAATCAATTTCTACTATAGCATTTGAGATATTAAGAGAATCTAGCCATTTACAACCTCTATGAAGAGATTTGACCTCAACTTTGTTGGTGTCGGCTCCAGTAGAACTCCCTAATTTGATTATCATTGCCTCCTTGATGGTGAAAGAGGCTTTAACAAAAAAAACAAGACCAATGCTGAAGGAGAATCCAATCCTGAAGAGAAGTTCAAGAAAACATTTAGGTAGCCCCAAAGCAACATGCAATGGACTTGATGACTCACGTTTCCCAAAATTGAAAGGGAATGTTTGAGATCAAAATTCGAGTTCAATACTTCTTTTGTCCCAAAATATTTGTCCTATATATATTTTAGAATTGTCCAAAATTATTTATCCTACTCCTTTTTATTTTCACATCAAATCAAAGTTTTAATCTTTTTCGATGAGCTCCAAATCACCTTCTAATGTGATGGAAAGACGACATTCTTTATAAGTTTTGACTTACCCATATGCAGCATTCTGTAATTATTTCCACTTCTGACTCTCACTATCTGGAATCATGCATTGCTGCATATTTAGGAAAGTCTCACTGAGTATTAAATTAAGTTTATTGAGGATTATTCGTAATTTTACTACCTCAAAATCATTCATATCAGGTTCGTATTGACTTAGAGAATCTATTAATAGGCTTTTGGCACGCTCCGCACAAAAACGATCCTTAAGAAATAAAAAATTCGAAATAGGACAAGTATTTTGGGACGAGAGTATTTTTTTTTTGAAAGGTAACTTAATTAATCATTAAGAAAATGCAAAAAAAATACAAAAATAGGCTGGCCAGAAGATGCCCACCAAACGGAGAAAACAAACCCCTCCCAAAATAACTAAAATTTGTTTACAATTTCTGTAGATAACATCTATTTTGCTTGAATTGTGAGAAAGGAATTTTATCATATGTTGGTTAATGATCTCCATTATGTGAGTTTCTTTTGAATTGAGTGAATATAATTTACTAATACATATCCCTAAATTGAGATCCCATCATGTAGGACTACCTATTCTGTTGTCCTAAAGAATTGATAAGCATCGAAGGGGTGAATGGTGAAGAATGAAGGGTATTAAACCACAATTAACCATCCCGGAAATGGATCCCCCATCTATTGATTGAATCATAGCATATGCAGAAATTTTATGGAATTCCCAGCATATGCAAGAACATTTGATGGTATCATCCCTCACATTTTATCTCTCTTTCACTGGAAAGTCCAATGCGTAAAAAGTGCCAAATTTGATACTTGATATTTAACTTTTATATCAGGGCTTGAAAGTTTGAGCATAAAGGGAATTTGAATGCTAGATTTTAACTTCGGCGGACATTTTTCTTGTATCTTCTACAAAGTTGGAGTTTCAACATGTCAAGATCACTAATTCTCTCTTTTAAATTTTAAATGACACTACAGGATTTCTATGAAGATCTATTTGAGGAACTTAATAAGTATGGAGAGATTGAAAGCCTGAATATCTGTGACAATTTGGCTGACCACATGGTAATTGTCCTTGAATTGCAATTTCCTTTATTTATCCTTTCATTTAATTCAATTTTTTCCCATGAGCCATATACTTTTGTTTGATAGGTGGGCAATGTGTATGTTCAATTTAGAGAAGAAGAGCATGCTGCAAATGCCCTTCGAAATCTGTCTGGAAGATTCTATGCTGGTTAGATCTGTTCTCCTTTTGCTTTCATAATACTTGATTTATGGACAGGATGAATACCATTTAACATGTTAATTGTGTTGATAGAATCTTTTCTGTTATCTTCCATCTAGGTTTCATGGATTGTTTTAAATGCAAAACATGCTCGTATCAGACACGTTTATGTGTCAGATTCTTCATGGTTCCTCATGTTTTCTTCTAGTACGTGTAGTGGATTATTCTACAACTAGCATAACATTGTTTTGCATGATTGTTGCATACTTCCTTCCTTTCTAATCTAAATAAAATGTTGAAATGTTAATTATTAGATTGTTTTGAGTGAAGTTTACACATTAATTTATAAATTCAAGTATTTTACATTCCATTTTTATTTGGAGATAAACTTCATTTAAATTTATTCAAATAATATGCTAAATCCACAAATCTTATATTTTGTTAGTTTCAAAACTAGGCGCCTTGTGCCCGTGTGGGATTCCAACACACATACCATACTCGTATCAATCTATGATATTCCGACATAAGACACAGATTGATTTTGCTGGAAAAGTTGGATGTCCTTCCCTTTGTGATTGATCCCTACTTATAGTACATGGTTTGTCGTAGTTATGGTTACGATCAAGGAATACATATCTGTAACATTTGCCATAGTTATGGCTACAACCAAGGAATACATGTGTGTAGTGTTTGCCATAGTTATGACTACAATCAAGGAATGTAGCGTTTGCCATAGTTATGGCTACAATCAAGGAATACAAGAGTTGAGTAGGAGATCTTTCTAGAAGATGGGCCTGTGTTACATGGGCTAGTCAATTATATACAAACGGGTGGGTCAAGAGGGTCTAGGTGTTGTTGTTAACATTACAATCCTCATGTAGGATACATTGTGTGTGGTCCATTTGACATCCCCCCTGAAATTGATGCTAGTGAATCAACCAGCAACAATTTGCGAATCAAGAATTCATGTCGTGTCCATTAAAGTCCTTTTGTAAAGATATCGGTAAGCTGGAACTCTATAGGAATATGAGGAAGAGAAATAACTTTGTGATCATATGCATCTCGAATAAAATGACAATCGATGTCAATGTGCTTGGTTTGTTTATGAAATACAGGTTTTCTGTGATACGAATGGTGCTCATGTTGTCTGCATGAAGAGGGGTAGGTTGTGTTTGAGAAAAACCGAGTTTGAATAGTAATCTTTGTGACTACATAATCTCATAACAAGCTGAAGACATGGCACGGTATCAGATTTCGTGGAAGATTTGGAACCTTTATATCGTTTCTTGCATTTGTAGGATATTAATGCCTCTCCCAAGTAAACACACCAACCTATCGTAGGCCGTCGAGTGTCTGGGCATCCCGCCCAGTCTGCATCAGAATAAGCAGCGAGGGTGAGAGGAGTGCCAACTAGAAAAAATATGCCACGGGATGGAGTGAGATTAGAAGGTTGGAGTGGGGGCTAAGAACCTGCCTCAGGAAGCGGAGTCTTATGTTCAATTCCCACTCCACCCTAATAGGTCACTCTCCATAGTAGTATCTGACGTGTGCGGATTGGGAGGTTTTTACATGTCCCAAGGATTAGTCGGGTGAGACGCCTAAACACATTGGTCATGAAAAAAAAACATATCTGATGGTGGATCCGGCCATTAGGGCCTCCCAATGACATATCTTACGACAGATCAAGTTATCAAGACCATGCCAGACATATCCAACATTGAAACAAGACCCACCGAAACATATTTTATAATGGATCAAACCATTTGTACATGCATGATCAAATATTTGCTAACATATTTAAGTAAATTGAATCTAGTGAATTGCGTTGTCGAGGAATCCTCGCCTAGGTTTCTCTAATAGTGGCTATTCTCGTTGGGGCGGCAATAGTGCAACCCTCTCCACCCCAAAACTATTAATACCCCCTGGCCTAGAGGGTGAGTATCTTTTTACCCTGGCATTATTTAGACACACTATGGGAACAAGCTAACAACAAACTTTCCCCGATGAGTGGACGTAGTGTGGTTAGAGGTTTCTAATCTCTTTCACAATTCAAACTTAACGTGGTTTGGAAGTAGTACTTCCATTCATGCATCATCATCACAATGTTGTTTGGGACTTTCTTTGTTACATTTGCACTTTTTTTTTTAATAGTATTGTTTGTATTCCTTGAATCCATTAGCACTTCTTATTTCTGGTTCGAGGATTCCGATCTTTGCTCGCTGTGCAAGTAAGATCAAGTCTTCGTTATTCACGGATCAAGTCCCTGAAGACAACACTTAAAGCTTCTTAAATTTGTATTTGTTTTATGATCATATGTTGCATGCTCGAACTTTCAGTTGTAAGGGATGACAAATGGTCTATCTAGGAAGAGGTGAGATTTGTTGTTTAGAACTGTATACCCAATTTTCATTATTAAAGTATCAAATGGAAATTTTGTGATGCAATTTTGAAATTTGTTTCTACAATTTCTTGGATGGCTCCATATTGTGTATGAAAGAGGTGCTTGAGTGAAATGCTTCTTTTTTATGGGCTTTATTGACATACTTTGTGAGAGCCTCGCATTTAAGGCTTCGGGAGTGGGTCTTGCTTTTGGCTGTTGTGCTAGGCACACTATAATTTGCTCAATCTTTTTTTTTTTTCTTCTTGATACCAGTGAAGCTGTACTCCCTTTTGCCAATGGAGATAGACAACTATATTGAACCATTAAAATTTGGTTTGATCATGAAGTTCCACACTTGAAAATCTCTTTTGTAGTGCATCTTAGGGTACACTTCCATCCTTGGATCAAAATGTAATTTATGAACATTTTATCATGCATAGATATTTCTCCAAATATAGTGTACCATGTATTGTGGTGAGATTATCATTCTCTGTTTTAATTTGATAATAGTGATATTTGCTGCATTTGTGAATTCTTATTTTCTTTTCTTGTGGTTTGTTAAATTCGTCCAAATCCTATTCTTCCTCATGTAAAATTATTTTATATCTTTCTGTAAATATAACAATTATGGTTTTGGTTTATTTAGATAAAATTAGAAAGAACTGCACTAAAGACCTTAACAGTAAGTAACCATAGATGAGAAAATGAGGAACACAGTTAAGGTGGTTTGGGCTTGTGCATAGAAAATTAGAGTGATCTCTATGTAATGGTTCAGGACTAAATGACATGATGAGCATCTATGAAGGCCAACTTTGGTGAGGAATGCTCGAGAATGACCCAGAACGCTAAAGAAGAATCCAGAATGTCAAGGAAGGTTCTGGAATATTTAAGATGACTCTACAAGGTCCTACATAGCCATGGAGTTATCTAGAAAATTATAGAAGATTGTAGAAGTGTTTATTTATATGAAAACAAATAAACGAAAATAGATTGGGAAGGCCACCGACCTGGCTTTCCTATCCTACTCATCCTACTAAAACAAGGACTCTTTCTAAAACGAAAATAACAAGTCCTAATTTACTTATATTTACTAATTAAGAAATAAATAAAAATAAATAGAAGTGGACTTGTGTGTGCTGTATCTTTCGTGTCCTACATCAGTCCCCCGGTCTTGAGAAGAACTCGTCCTCGAGTTGAAATTAGCAAAAGCACAAGGTACCAAACAAAGATGAAGACTAAGTCCGAAGATGCGAATGATGAAGCTTTGAACTGCGCAATCTTCAAGGTACGGACGATGAAAGCTTTCTTTTGTGGGACGATGAAGACAAGGACCGCAAACGGGCTCAGGCATGGACGAACCAAGCTGATGGCGAAGGGGTCATATGGCACTGTAGTAATCATACGGTCCTGATGGTCTGTCGGATGGAGGACAGGAGGCGGAAATGATAATGGACGAATAACCATAGATGAATTCATGGTATCCGTAATGGGATCAGGCTTTGGTAATGGAGAAGGTTGGGTAAGCTGCGGTGGTGGTGGTATTGGAGGGCCACGTGTTGGTTGTATCGATTGTGGTGTCGTCAACACAATCGGCTTTGTCTCCAACACAGGCATTGGTTGTGGGGTCACGATTGCAGGAGGAGGATGTGTGAATTCTGAGTCCGACTCTGGGGCAGCAGGCACGAACTTCGATGGTGACTTTGAAGGATGTGACACACATCTCGAGGAAGGTGGCATGTATGTCATGTGTTTGATCACCTTCGTCGTGGCTCTGTAGTTTCAGCTGAGCAAAAGTTCTCTATATTCTTGTAAAAATTCTTGAAATTCAGATCTCAATTCAGAGAAAAATTCACTGAACTCAGCTTGGTGGAGTAATTGATCACCATTGTTGTCGGATGCTATCGGGTCTGTATGATGCTGGTAATCAGATCAAGGTGCCACAAAGTTCAAGACATGACGGTTGGAGTGGGGAAAAGGTTTAATGGATGGGTGAGGTGGGATCCACGAAGGGGACATGTATTGATGTGCGGTCAAATCAAGTGGAACATATGAAAGTGGGGCCACGGTTAATGAAGGTGTGGCTATGGAGTATAAGGCGAAAAGTGGGTAGTATAGGGGTCACACACGTACAACTTGTCACATGTGTGAAATGGGACTTAAAAGGGAATGGTGCATGGCACGTGGGTAAGAAGGAAGGAGGAAGGTGTTCACGGGTAGAAAGGGTGTACAAGTTAGATGGGACGGTAGGGACTCAGTGGGAAATAAAGAAGAGGAGAAATAAGAGGCACGTGTGAGAGAGATTAGATGGGAAACACGTGAGAAGGGTTAAGACACGGGAACAAGGGAAAATGGCTAACTTAGGTTAAATATACGAATGGGAGAGAAGAAAGAATAGAAAGGGGAAATGAAGAGAGGCTGCGGCAGAAAACAGAGGAGAGGGAAGACGAAAGGAAAAGAAAAACGAAACAAGGGGGCAGCGGCGGAAGCAGAAAGAAGAAAGGAAGCAGAAGGAAGAGGCGAAAAGAAGAGTGGGGTTGCGGCGGAAGCACAAGGGAGGGAAAGAAGAGACGTGGACAGCGAAAAGGGGAGAAGATGGAAGGGTTTCGCAGTAGGTAAGGTTAAGAGAAGGAGAAAGGACTTGCAGTACTTGGCTTAGGAAGGCAAACAGAGGAGGCGACGATTGCGATTTTGGCGGAAACAGCGGAGGGCAGCAATAGACGAAGGCGGCGAGGTGGGTTGCAGCAGGTTGGGGATGGTGGCAGTCGAAGGGTCTTGAATCTGAAAGAGATGAAGGCAGAAGCAAACAGGTATGTGGATGTTTCGGTTTATGTGTTTTTTTTTTTTTTTTTTTGTTCTTGTGGGAAAAGGGGTGGAGGATGGGGACTGGGATGGTAGATCCTACCTGGGATAAGGCCTAGATTTGGTGAATATGGTGGGGATCAAGACCACGATCGTCCCTGATAACGCAAGAACCTGCCTCTAAACAGGAACGTTTCTGTATAACAGAGATACAGAGAGCCCTTGGCTCTGAACCAATTGATGAAGGAACCAGCATACAACTAGGCAGGAATAAGGAAGATAACAGAGATAGAACAAAAGGCTATGCCTTGATAAAATGTATTAATCCATCGTGTCTGTCTCTCGAGCATTACATCCTTGGTATTTATAAGAAAACAAATAAACGACAATAGATTGGGAAGGCTACCAACGTGGCTTTCCTATCCTACTTATCCTACTAAAACAAGAACTCTTTCTAAAACGAAAATAACAAGTCCTAATCTACTCAAACTTACTAATTAAGAAATAAAGAAAGAAATAAAAATAAATAGAAGTGGACTCGTGTGTGCTGTATCTTTCGTGTCCTACATCACTTGTAGAAGTGTGTGGAATGTTATAGAATATTGTGGAAATCTTAAGAGTGTAGACGAGTCTACAAATTCATGTGTGGTGACAAGTGGCACAATCCTAGCCAAGCATGGGACTAGGTCTCGAGTATATAAGGGGGTGGGTGTTTAGTGTAGGAGAGTCTACAAATTCATGTGTGGTGCCAAGTGGCACAATCCTAGCCAAGCATGGGACTAGGTCTCGAGTATATAAGAAGGGGGGGGAGGGGGGGGGGGGGGGGGGGGGGGAAGAGAGAGGGGTGGTGGGGCGGGGTGTTTCATTTGCAAACAACCCTCAGCCCTCATAAGCTTGAGAAAGGAGTCAAGCTAGAGATTTGAAAGCTTGGGAAAGAGTTGAACTCCGCAAGTGTTGAAACTTGTTAGAAAGCTTCAAGGTTTTGTAAGCTAACCGAGAGTTCTAGCAAGTGTAGGTGAGAGCCTGAGAGTCTCCCAATATCCTTTGTAATCTATTTGTTCATCAATTCAGGTTGAGAGCATTCTTGTTCAAGTCTTGGTGTTCCATCTCTCTCTCTCTCATTATTGTGTCCGAGTTTGAGAGTAGTCAGGTGTGATCACTTTGGTCCAAAGAGAGGAGCAAGTTGGAGGAAAAGCTTACTTGCTTGACGACTGACTGTTTGAGTGTGTGTCAGCTGGCTGGAATCGAGGAAGGTTTCATTAAGTCCGTGCCATCAAGCTCAAAGAATTAAAGGAGAAGGGGAAGACCTTTAGGAACTGGGATTGAGGGGCTGAAGAAGGATATAATATAGACTAAGGAGTGATGGAAGATATGGTTATTGACAGGGTAGAGTGAAAGGTTAGAACTCAAAAAGCCACCCCCATAGAGATGTTACTGAAGGCTATGATGATGATGATGATGCAGAGAAAATTGGGTAACATTGGTTCTGCGATGAAATCTGTGTGGATAAATCATGATTTGAAACATTGTGTTTTGACATCTCCCCCTCTGTTGGCTGGCACTGTGTGCATTGCCTTTATGCACAGTTTTATACTGTGTATGGTTACTATAAAGAGCAAAATTTTCCCTTGTTCTGTCTCTCTCAATCTCAATAAAAAAAAAAAAGCATATGGGAAACCCTACAAAATGACTTTAATTTTTTATTCTTTCATTAGGGATTTTTAATAAAAAAGTGGAGCATTTCTCTGTTATTTGACTGGCACATTTCACTCAAGTTATCTTCTGGTGATCCTTTCTGTCATCCAGACTCTTGCTGTTTTTTATTTTGAATTTATCCTTTACAATGTTTTGAATGGACCAAGCTATTTGATGTTTCAGGGCAGCCCATTATTGTTGATTTTTCCCCAGTGACAGATTTTCGTGAAGCTACTTGTAGGCAATATGAAGAGAACACCTGCAATCGTGGTGGCTACTGCAATTTCATGCATCTGAAACAGATTAGCAGGTGAACCCTTTATATCATTTCCTGGGCATTTCATGATCTTGCACATTTCATTTTACTGGATGCTCATTTCATCCAACTTTGCTGCTAGAGAACTGCGACGTCATCTTTTTGGACGGTATCGGCATAGGCACAGCCGTAGCAGGAGCAGAAGTCGTAGCCCCTACAGGCATCACAGTTATGAAGAACGTTCTCACCGTGGTCATGGGAGGCGGTATGATGATAGAGATCATCATTATCATGAGGGCAGGAGAAGGGCTAGGAGTCGAAGCCCTGGGCGTAGTAGAAGGGGAAGCAGGAGCCCTGGTGGGAGGAGGAATAGGAGCCCAGTTAGGGAGGGTAGTGCTGAGAGGCGGGCTAAAATTGAACAATGGAACAGGGAAAGAGAACAAGCAGCAGCAGGAAATAGGGATAACAGTACCAACCATGATGCCAATAGCAAGGGTTACGTACAAAATAGTGAGCAGTTCCATGACAACCAGCAGCAGCAACGAGGAGGATATGGTTATTGACGTCAAGAAATGTGAGGTCAGTTCCTGATCCTAGATTTTGTGCTCACTGGAAATCAATATTCATGTAAATTTACCATTTAAAAAAAATATACATGTAAATTTGATCGGTCCAAGAACATGTACATTAGAGTTGACATTTTGTTGATTCAGAGCTTGTCACCTCATGGTGCCTGGACATACAACCCAATATCCAATGTACACTTCTCAAGGAATTGTCAAATGTCATTTGGGATGTGACATAGGATATTTTGCAAAGGTAATTGTTGCGGTTTTCAGGATTAACACCCTTGTAATACTGAGAGCTGGATCAAACAAAATAATAATATTTCTTGTAGTTAATCCTGATTAATGAATCAAAAAGGAATAGGGAAAAATAAGTAAACTGTTTTTACCCAAAAAAACAAAAAAGAACCATATCCAGGAATCGTAGCTTACAGCCCATTTTCCACTGTGCAGGTGGTGTGCAGGTCCACTTTTCTGTGATATGGGATGTGATTCATTTATAATTTGATTATCTTATTTAATTATTATTATTATTATTATTTCATCTTTCATTACTACAGTGGTGATTGACTTGTATGCTTGCATGCTTGTTTGACTTCTTGAATTTGTGCATCTAGTGTAGCTGTTGCAAATTGAGCTGCTTTTTCCTGATTATTTTACAAAATCTTGATGGTGGGTGGCGAGCTGGTGATGTTTTCATTTAATGCAAAAGATTCCCATCTAAATCATTTTATTTCAATGTGGTTTTATCTCAACTCAATTGTGTTTCCCAACAAAAACTCAAAACTTTCACTTCAAAAGAAAAAATCAAGGAGAGAGAGCTCAAAACTTGCTTGATTTTATTTATTGTTGAATGAAACAATTCCAACAAAAAACTGTTTGAACAAAATGAGTTCCTAAATTCAGTTGTTCATTTTTATTCCCTTTTCAACAATTGTTGATTTTTTTTTGAAAAGTTTAGAATTTTCAAACACATCAAGTCCTTAATTGTAGATCCCAAGTACAGGTGATATAGTCTAGATATGGGGATAGGTCTGCCAAACTGGTGGTCTATAGCAGCTGGACTGAGTGCACTGCATCTCTCAAAATGTTTTTGAGGTTCCAAACTTGTATTAGGCCCTTTTTTTTTGGGCTCACTCTCTCCGTCTATTTTTTTTTTTAGAAAGAAGACTACTTATAGCAGTGTCAGTGACTTGTTTGATTTCTGTATGCATGTTTTTGAGTGCTTGTTAATGTAACATGCCTCCTGTTTCTGCACATCAAGGGTAACAGATGAACACTGCCTTCCCCGTCTTTTGCTTTACTGTTTTGAAAACGTCTTGAGCTTACATGTCACAAGTTTTGCAGGTCCAGGTATCCCTGCTTCTGAGGATTGGGCCTTGGTTTTTATGTAAGCTTACCTTACATCTGTGTACAGGTTGATTGCGTTGTTCACGAAACAAGTTTACAGGATTGATTGGAAACCTGGGGGGTGGTGGAGAGTTGTGATGCTTGCCAAGCCCAATCAAGGTTAGTCTTTAGTTGTGTCGCCTTTGCCATTACAGTTTATGTTCCTGTTGTAGGGTGCGAGGCAGAAAAAACTCTTCCCAGACAATGAAACTATTTCTAGAGACAATTGAGATACTATGGACGAATGTGACATTAATTTTTTCTTCTAGCTGTTGAATGGTGATATTACTATTCTATCCATGGTATCAATGTATATGTGCTTGATAAATATATTTATATATATTTTTCACTACATCTGATTCTTGAGAAGAAAAGTTCATCTCACCAGGAGCACATTAGTGACTCAGTGAACTGGAAGTCGAATCACATGGTGCAATTGTCCAGTTCAAACTGGTTAGGTGCTGATTCAATTGGCTGACCAGGTCTATAGAGAGAAATCATGTTGAGGATATTTTGATGAGCCCTTTGAAAGTTGATAACTGCCCTATGTTGTAATCGTAGGAACAACTCTAAAGTGATCGCTTACAAAGGCCAAGAACCCACATATGAAAGTGGGAGGTTGGAGTTCAATTTTAGTCTTACAAAGAGTCACTTCCCATAGTTTTACTCAATGTATGTATAGGAAGGTTTGCACATATGTCAAAGATTAGTTAAATGCTATAAAAAGCCTGAACACCTTGATTTAAAAAAGAAGTGACTTACAAAATTACTACTAATTTATATATATAATTTTATTCACTAACTCATCAATCTCATCAAATATACAACATATATTGGTAGATATTTAATTCAAATAATATTTGAACGGTATTTTATATTGGTGATTTTTAGTTAATACTTCATCGGTCTCAATTTAGTTGTCTAATGCATTTTGGGATTGTCTTAAAATAGTAGTCTCTCGAATTTTAGAAGAATTATAGGATGTTGGAGAGGAGTTTATAAGCCTTTTGAGAGTTTTTCTTAAAAAATTTAAAATTTTAAAATAGAACAACTAAAATGGGTGAGAGGGAGTATATAAGTTATTGAGTATATGACATATTTAACATATTTTGTTGTATTTAGATATCAATCAATCTTTATATATAAATTGTGACTGCAGTTATAAATTTGGGCTGCAATCCAAAATTTCAGTAGATTTTTTTTTTTTGATTTGGGTGTAAGGTGAAATATGTATTTTTCAAAATAATATATTTTTAGGTTACAATATTGGTTTAAATTTTCAATTTCCAACCGATAAATTTGATCTGTTAGCGTGACATATTAAACAACTGCACAATATAAAATTGTTAAAACCAAAAAGAAAACAAATAAGTAAGCAGAATATTGCAACATATACAAGATGTCACGGGGTAACAAGGCTGCGATTGGATGAGGGGTAAATTTTAGAGGTGTTACTTCAAGTAGGGGTCACCTTTGAGTGGGGATGACCTTTGAACTGGAATTACTCATATCTTGTTTGGTAATTGCAGTGGTAAAATAAAAGCTTATCTTAAGGGTAAAAAATCTTATTTGGTAACTTAAAAAAAAGGTAACTTGATATATTAATATTTTTTGAATTTTTTTATAAAATATAATTATTAAATAATATTCATGAAGTAAATTCTAATAATATAATCTATAATAATATTATCTATTTTTTATAATTCTATTTTAAAATGAACACTTGCATCCTAACATTAAAAAAAAAATAAAGATTTTTTTTTGATATTATTATTTAAATCCCAATAAATGAATAAAAAATATCAACATATCTCTTCATAAATAATTATAATTTTTATTTTTTATATTATATGAATTTAATAAAAATATTAATTCTCATAAATTATTAATATGTCAGGTTATCCCTATTTACAGTTACCCTTACTCAAGGGTAACTCCGAGTAACCCCTGTAAAATTTACCTCTCATCCAAATGCATTACATTGAAAAGATTGACAAATTTTTAAAATAAATATTTAACAAAATAAATTGTTAATTACCCTAAAAGAGATTACCATGAATCTCAAATTCTTTCGGAGTTTCAATACCCTTTCGAAATTTGGACAGAATCAGTCCTTAAAAATAGGACATTTTGACAATTATGTTTCATAAAATTTTATTTTTATTTTTTATATTATATGAATTTAATAAAAAATATTAATTCTTATAAAATTGTTATTTCAGATTACTCCTGCTTACTGTTATCCCTAGTCAAAGGTAACCCCCATAAAATTTACCCCTCATCCAAATGCATCATGTTGAAAATGTTGACACATTTTTAAAATAAACTTCTATGAGAATAAATTGTTAATTACTTCGAAAGTGATTATGATGAACTTCAAACTCTTTTAGAATTTCGAGACCTTATCGAAATTTCGACATAATAACCCCTTAAAAATAGGATATTTTAACAGTTACGTTTCATAAAATTTCATTTTTATTATTTATATTAGATAAATTTAATAAATAATATTAATTATCATAAAATTGTTAATATATCAATTTACCTCTACTTACAGTTACCCTTACTCAAGGGTAATCCTGTAAAATTTATCCCTCATCCAAATATATCATGTTGAAAATGTTGACACATTTTTAAAATAAATTTCAAATAAAATTAAATTGTCAATTATTTGAAATATATTATTTTTTTAACTATATAATATATAATTGATAAAAAGAGGAATGCAAAGGATATTGAGGGGTAGAATGAATACCCCAACCTCCAAAGAGGTATTAAAAAAATGAGATGAGAGAAATAAATTTTTAAATTTTTATCCTCACTCTCTTATCATCAAACAAGGGTCACAAGAGATGACGGAGGTTTACCCCCTCTTATCCCATCCAAACGCAGCCAAGTCTTTTTCATCGTCAATTTTCAAACATGTGTCCCATCTCATTACAGTCGGCTGTCCTCATATAATTTAAAATGAGTTATTTAAAAGTGGTTCATGTCATACAAAAGTAGGATCCACCAAGTGATAATCTCTTGTGAGTGTAGGGATGAGGTGGAAACAGTGGTACACGTGTGAAATTGCAGAAGCTAAGGAGCCATAAAAGCCACTGATCTTTTATCCCATGTGCTATGCATGGAATGAGGGGGTCAATGTCATCACAGACAGAGAGGGGTCCTCGGTGGATGAGGCTAATGTTGGGCCTCCAAACAATTGCCAGGTGGCCACGGGCCCATCCAAAATTTAGCTCATCCAACTTTTAAAATGAAGATATCAGGACTGTAATCAATTATTAATACCTTTTACTTCAAAAGATTTTCAAAAATAAGAGTGGAGAGATAAACAAGGTAAATTTGAGATTTTTTATCCTTATTCTTTAATTATCAAATAAAGGTAATGAGGGGTAACACTTCAATCCCCTTACACCCCTCTCATCTAAACGCAACCATAGTGTAAATAAGTTGCTTTTTCTTTTTTATTTAGTTAGGTCTATCAGTTTGCGAATAAATAATTTAAAATTTAGGTCTATCTTTAAAATTTTTGTTGAGCTCAATTTGTTGAGTAAAAACTTCTTAAAATTTTATCCAAATAGTAGTTTGGTATGTTTGAAGACTCCACTTTTCTGATGATAGAAGTAGAGTTTTGTGGATAAAATACCAAAAATTCAAATCCTTTAACCATTGAGTGAGAAGATCATTTTGCTTTTGGAAAGATAGAAAGGTCGATCAATATATAAAAATCATATCTTTAGATCAATTGACTAAAAGTGTCAAAATGAAATGTTCCATTTATTATTTAAAATATAAATAAATATTAATTAATATTTGTTTCATGTTTTGAAGGTCTTAACATTTTTTATATTGGAGATGGCAGAAGAGGATAAGCGATCTACATAATGGTTAGCTGGGCTCACTTGTTTTGGACTGTTAAGGTCGAAACTTAAGGTAGATGCATTGTTTTGGTCTCTTATTTAAAATTTTAATCTCTGTAAAAAGTTTTTAAAAAATATAAAATCTTGTGAAATATATTAATTAATTCATTCCAAAGGATTGGTTTGTTGGTCAGGAACCGTCTTAATAAGTGGGAGTTCTAAGTTTGGATTTCATTTTATTCCAAAGGGCTATTCTCTCTGGTCATCTGGAATATGTATGGGTAAGGTAAACTCGTTATTGAGGGGGATTTGGAAAATGCAATTAATTAGACAAAAGGTCAAAGACGTCTGCTATGAAAATTGATCACCGTGGTTAGGGTAATAGGGAGTTGACTTTGGGGAGGGACATTTTATTTGTCAATATCGGCCGAACAGCGAATGGAGTAGCTATTTCACCAAACTTGGAGTCACCGACCTTTTTTCTGGCGTTTTGATGACTTCTTTTTGCTTATTTTTTCCTTTCTGTACTCTTTTCCTCTTAATATAATTTTATTTGTTAACATTAAAAAAAGGGCTATTCTCTCTAATTTTATCGGGTGTATAGTTTAAATTAAACCATTGAATAATCCCATTTATTTAAAATCTTTAACCAATCTCAATCATTTATTAAATAAGTTTGAATTAATTTATTAAATAGTTTTGAATTGAATTCACCCATTTGTTAAATGACAAGTAATACTCAAGTCGAAATTTATTTATTAAAATGGATTAGAATCAAATTGGTGAATTGGATTCCCCAAAAAAAAATTCATAGTCTACTTTTCTGTTAAATTTTGATTGGACAAATGAGTTGAATTAAAGATTTCACATTTCCTTATGACTAAAAACATTAGCAGCCTCCGCATGCGTTTGCTACACTCTAGTAGTCGTCATGTGAGTTTCAAACGAATCACGCTAAACGTGTCGTGTACGCTTCTTTCTTAGGCAAGAGGGTACAAAAGTTAGGAAAATGTTAATTAATTTTCTAATCACGACCTAATCTTTTTTTTTGAACGGTAACAAAGGGGAAGAGAGATACAAGCAACACCTAATTCTATTACTTTAGGTATATTTAAAGGAAAAGTTTTAAATGACCATTTAATAGTTGAAATAATATATAGAATGAAAGGTCCAGATTTAATATTAAATGTGTCAATATCAACTATAAAGAGCTGAAACCTTTTTTATTATCAACGTGTTCAGGCTTTTAGAGCACTTCACTAATCTTTAGAGCATGTGCAAACTGTTCTAGTCAAGAAAACTTCACGAGGAGTGATCTTTTGGGTTATAAAGAGAATCGAACTAAGGACTCCCGCTTTCTGAGAAATGTGCGTCTTTTTTAGAAGTGTTCCCTTTTGACCTTAAAACTTATGAAAGTTAGAGGGATACTCGAGATCTATAAATAGATGATTCTGTATGGGTTTTGAGTTTCTAAAATGATTTCTTTCATACTTGTCAAATACTTTTTCTATAATTTTCTAGGTGATCATCAGAGGCATTCAGGATTGCATTTCAGTGCTACTAACCATAGTGTAGCATACATGCTTAATCTAGACTTATTTTATCTTATTCCATTCTATTTGATAGATAAATTATTAAAATTCATTGAGTTTATGCTGTTTGAAAAATCTGTAATTGTTGACCATTTTAATATAACTCTAGATTATTCAATAACTGTGAATGCTCTATGTAATTTCTAGAAATTAGATTTGTTAAATTCATCATGAATGGTTGGCTTGGTGGTCAAAACACACCCTTTTTTGTAAGAAGTTTTTGCATCAAGATCCTCTCAATATAAAAGAGGGTCACTCCTCTTTGTTTTGTACTTGACGTGTTCGAATTAGAAGATTTACATTTGTCCTAAGAATTAATCAGTTGAGATGCCTAGATATTTGGTCCTCAAAAACAACTTAGATATGTTAAATTTCAATTTTGTTTTGGCTGCTGTGTTTCCTAATTTTACTGCAATAGAAATGAAAACTCCTAGAATGATTTCCTAATTGTATTACATAAGATCTGGAATTTCATGAGATCAATCCAAGTAGATAAATATCAAATTTAAATTGTTGGTTTATGGATTTGTAAGGTTGGGTAATCTTAATTTAAGCACCAACAAACGAAGGAGAATCCATAATCCTCTTCCTCGCCATTTCTAAGTGTCACTGAGTGGATTTCCAATGATTGAAATCACTGGTTCATCAGTGCACAAGCTATGTGGTTTAGATCTTTTGTCTACTCCACCTAAATTTTTGTTGTGGACTGATCTATGTTATCCAGATTTTATTTGTATCTGAATTTATTTGTTCAATTATCCAGAATTTGTTAGCTTCTGGATTTTTCTTCTTCTGGCTTCGTCGTGGTTTCCCTTGTCTAGATCATTTAGATTTGTTGATTTCATACTACTAAATAATTTTTATCTTCTTCTACCTACGCTATTCATTCTACACACTTGTCCTGTTGATGTTGTCATTGACTTCGTTGTTAACATCGATTCACTTCTGCTCGACCAAATGACATCATCCTGTTGGATTATCTACTTATTAGTTATTCAATTCAATAACGGACAAACTCAAATGGTGAAGCTTCTTGAGTTTGAGAGAAGATGTTATGATATATTAAAAGGCATTTTAGATTAAAAATTCTCTTAGATTAAGAATTAAGTTTATGTTAATTCCTGATTAAGAGATAGAATTGGCTTAGAATTAATGTAGAGTTTGAGTTTATATATAATTCTTGTGAGTATATTTATACGAGTGTTTCTTAAGGAATGAAAACATCACAACTTTATGAAATTCTTCTTTCTTGAGAGTGTTTATATTTTTCAAATACATGATCTGACTCACCCACCTGCATTTTTGCTTTTTTTTTTTTCTCCTTTTGCTAATTCAAACCCTAACTCATGATTGGTGGTGTTTATTCTCTTTACCTGGTTGTTGTTATTGTGATCTTCTCCATAGTTCTCTCTATGTTGCATCTCCATTGTTGTTATTGTTAGATTGACTCAACTTTCGACATTTCACTATTGGTGTTGTTTTCTATAACTAAAGTGTAGATCATTTAGAGCACTCGACTAATTATTAGAGCATATACAAGTCTCTCTACCGAAACATGTCAAATAACTCTACTGAGAGTGACTCTTTAAAGTAGAGTGAAAATCGAGTTCAATTCAACACTAATTTGAGTTACACGATATATTGATCTAATTTAATAATTTTCACCCTTTAAATAAATTTAATTATTTAAATCCATAACTTTTGGAAGGTAATATATACAAGTGAAGACTTTTCAAGATTCAAACTCACTCATTTATATGAGTCAAGTGGACGCCATCTACAGTAATTATGTTTAAACTTGAAAACCGTATGTCTAAGTGATCTTTATACTGTATGTATTAGTTAAGAGAAACTCCCGAAGTTCTCCTCATGGGAAAGGAAGAAGAGCACCTTCCCCATTGGTCATTGGTAGAGTGAGAGGAGACATGACAGAGGAGAGAGAGTCCTCTCTACCAATGGGAGAGGAGCCCTACTCTCCACAGTGGAGGAGCACTTCCATCTAGATTGACGTAAGAACCATAGGGTCTTAGCATTAAATAAAGTAATATAGAAATAAAGATATTTTAATATTGATTTTTCACAATTCAATAAATAATCTTTCATTTCAGATAATGAGATGTGTAAAGTTTGAACTCACATGATTTTATTTGGTGTGTTACAAAGATAGTAAATATCACTCATGAAAATTTTACGTTGGATTTCTCACAATTTCTCATATATAAATTCAAAAAAATGTTCAATATTACAATCATCACAAAAGAAAATTTATTTCAAACCCAAAATAATAATATTATAATTACTTAAGAAATTTTTACAATTTACATTCCAAGCCACATATTGAAGGGCAAAAGAAGGGACTAAGAAAAAAAGAAGAGTTTAGGGGAAGAAGTTCATGAGCCTTAGCCAAGAAAATCCGGTTTTGGAAGCTTTGTCTGCCTCTGTGGAACATGAAGTTGCAGAAGGAGCTATTATTGGCTTAGGACACAAGAAGAAATTTCTTGATCCCAACCCTATGAGTTTCTCCTTTGGATCCAAACCTGCCAAAAACAATAAATAAAATTTGCTAGATTCAAAGCCCATTTCACAAAATGAGTCAGTGGGCCACACTTTGTATCATCGTGGACTCGTCTTCATCATTCATCAGCTGAGCTTGTGTTTTTGATCTGATATAGTGTGTAATATGAATAAAAAAAGATTTTTTAAAGATGAAATTTAGTTTATCGAAGGTAGACATCTCACTCAACTAATCTATTGGATATGTAAAAACCTCTCAACCTACTTATACGAGTAAAACCAAAGAGAGTGATCCTTTGGAGTTGTGAATAGAATAAAAGGACCCTCTAAGATAAAATATTATTAAACTATAATCTAAAAATAGAGTTAATTTATGAAAATTCATTAAAAATAAAAGAAAACTATAATTAAATTTGGTGAGTGTGAAAAATATAACTTAAATTTTTTTATAGTAATATCTAAAAATTATTAAAAATTAAAAATATAAAATATTTATTATAAATATTGTATTAATGTCATTGGCACAGGCACAACGCATCTATGTGACAGAAAGAACAACAACCCATGTGAATGTGAATATAGTAGTGTGGTATGCTTCTACTTAAAAAATAATATGATAAGTCACATTTATTAGAGAATTTTGTCTTGCAAGTCTTTTATTCAAATGACTTTTGATTCAAAAGAGAAATGTAAGCCAGATGTTTAAAAATAAATATAAAATCTCTCATAAAAAATCTGACATGTCACTCTCAGTAAATTTGGCCGGTATGTGTAGATAGAGAGATTTACATGTACTTAAAAAATTAGTCTCAATTCTTCTGATGTGAGGTAGAGATGGGTGAGCATCTTAACATGCACAAAATCTTTTAGGATACACAGGATGAAGTGAAATTTCTATTTTACCCCTGTCGGTATACCGCTCATCAAGTATCGATATACCAATATACATAACATATACATGCAGAGTGGAGTGTTATCGATACAATCGGTACTTGATAAGCTATACATCGGTAGGAGTAAAATAGAGATTTCACTCCATCTCATTTCTTTTAAAAGATTTTGTCCGTGTTAAGATGGACGTCCGATGGAGATACCCATGTTATTAAATAATAATAATAGATCACAATCACTGATGGTCTTCACTCTTCACAAAAATCAAGTTTCCGTGAATTAGTCTCACCTTCAAAATAAGATAGAAATATTATGCTACAAAGAAAACCAGAGCTTTTGATTTTTTTACTTACTCTTTGAAGAACTGATCGCTTTTGTTTCCAAAAAGTTTCATGGAAACGAACAGAAAGTTAATTTAGTTAATTTCAGTTGTCCTTGAAATAAATAAAGACTGCAGAAAGAGTAGCGATAGGAAATCTAACATTCTAAGCTGAATTGCGAATAGTGGAGGTCGAACCGGTCCGGCTCGGTCGACGGCAGCAGCGGCCTCCTCCCCTCACGCCTGTACTCACTGACCACCTCCCTCACCAGATCTCCGACCGTCGCCTCCGGTGACATCAGCAGCTGCACCGCACCAAGGCTCCGCTGAACCGTCACGTTCAGCAGCAGCTTCGTCGGTCTCGGCGGAACGATCGAATCCGACATGGTCCGACCGGAGTGAAGGTCGGGCTGGGTCTTGGGCCGGCGGAGAGGAACTTCCCGGGCGGAGGTTTGGCCGTGGAAGGACTTGGACTTTTGCGACATCTTTCCTGTTTTGCCCTTGTCGTCTTGCCCCCATCTGGCGCTTCTGTTACAAGAGGTCGACATAGCAGGGTGAGGGGTAGAAGGGTGATTTCAATTCAAAAAAAAAAGGAGGAAACTGAGGCGGAGGAAGCCGCTCTCAGGGTCCTCCCTCACCGGCTCGCATAACTAGAAGGACAGAATCCTAAATAAGGGAGCCGGGAAGGGAGAAAGACGGAGCAAAGGAGGAAAACTGAAACTCGGGAAGAAAGGAGAGAGGATGGATTGGATTTAAAGGGTCTCAGTTTTATCCGGGCCCTCTTAATCCGATCAAAAAATTAACAGCGTCCATTTTAACGGGAGAAAGTGAGAAACTACATTTACTGTTCTCTCGATCCATGGACGCATGTCAGGCCCATTCACTGATAGATTTAATTTAGTTTAAAAATTATTATGTTTTTATTTAAATTTAGATTTAATCTTGATTGGTGTCTATTTTATGCATGCTCATAGAGGTGAAATTTGGGTCGAGTTTTAACCTGACCTAAGATATTAGTGGGTTTGGGTTATGTATTTTTATATTTCGAATCAGATCATGTAGGGAAAAAATCTGCATGAAATTCGAGTTTTAGGTTGAAAAATTTTAAATCAACTTGATTCATCTCGATAAAATCCGAATGCACCAAGTTATAAAATAGTAACTATTACTGATTAGGGCTGGAACTCAGGTCGGGTCGGATTGGGTCAGTGCTCAAGTTGTATAATTTGAATGGGATTAGATTGGGCTCAATAAATTTTGATATGAGTTCCTGTCTGAGTTTCACCCCTACATCCTGACCGTAGGATTGACTATCAAAACAGGTGTTCTCTATCATTATTTAATTTTATTTTAGTCTTAAAAATAAAAAATTAAGGTGATTCAAAGAATTTTATTTTGAATAGTTGGACGGTTTCTTGATGCTTCGGAGCACCATTCTTTTTTACTAAAATTATATAGGTGTATTTCACTCTTTTTTTACATAATCCGTTAAAAGTTAAAACATCCATACTTTTTTAACTTAGAAATTTACTTAGACCTGTCTTTAAGAAATTCAGTAGATACTCACCGTTGGGTAACTTAGTTGGTGGTCTCTCCCATTGGGAAGGGAGAGGTCACAAGTTTGAGCCCGATGATCTTTATTCAAGAGTGTAGGGTCTATGTTGCTTCTCCTATGAGTTTTACAAAGATTATAGCCAAAGCATAAGTTGGAGTGGTGGGTTTGAGGTTTCTCCTCGATCTTAAAAAAAAAAAAAGAGAAAATTCAGTAGATGATGATTTTCAGCTGTGTAGAATATATCAACTATGAAGGCGTCAAATATTTATCAAAGAAGATTATTTAACTATTTTATAACAAATATAGTGCAATAACAAAGAAGATTATTTAGATAGATATTTCATAGATTTGCTAAAAATTCAATAGGCAAAGCACTTAGAAAGGTTGGGAATGGGAAAAAAATTATTCTCTCAAATATGCAAAACTATATAAATACGCTTCACTATATACAAGAAAAAATGCTAAAAGTTGATATTTAATAATTAATATTAGAAAATATTGACTATGGACTACTTTAGGCAATTTCATGATTTGCATAACACGATATTTCAAGGAAGAAATATAATTCAGTTGGTTTAAGTTTATAGGATTAAACTAAAGGCTTCCATAATCTAAACTCAATGCAATTTCTTTATTTCTTCTTTTCTTAATAAAAACTACAAACAACTTTAAGATCTCATTTTTTTTAAATGCAAGTTATAAAAATTGTAAATTTGAAATATCAAATTGAAATACTATTATGGATCCAATTTTAATCATCTCAGTAAAATGATTAAATAAAAAATAAAATAAGAAAAAAAAGAGAAATATAAGGATGCATGGGAGAAAGTAACAGGGTGAAAAATGACAAAAAAACAAAGTAAGAACCGAGAGCAAAGAGGTAAAACAAAGAAGTAACCTTTTTAAATCTAACTACGACATCCAACTAATTTTTATTTTATTTCATTTCAAGAGATTGAAAATGGACTGCATAAGCTTTCAGTAGACCAAAATTTATTTATAAGCTCAATTTATAGTCACTTAATCTTGATAATCAAAACCGACAAGTATATTTAATTTTTTTTTAAAGAATACATAATGATTTCGGCCATTAAGATTAATTAACCAGAATTGAATTTGAAGCTAAAATTAGGTCCACCATATATCTTATCAAGTCTACTTTCAATTTGTACGATTGTATTTTCATATAGTGTTTACAAAAATTAATAAGATAAAAATGAAGCAGGTGTGACCCATTGTTTTTCTATATATAAGTCCATATACTAATTCTTTAATTATGTTATGACGAAAATAACCTCTCTGCTCTTACTTTACTATTTTTCTATTTTTAGCGGCAAATTAAAACTTTCACAATGATTCATCAATCAAAATTTTATTCTCATATTATAACTTGATAATACCTGATTCTAAATGACGATGATGATGATAATAAAAAAGTCATATACATTATAGTTAACTCAATCTATATTTTACTTGAGGGCTACATTGTGTTATAAGGAGGGCAATTGAGTCCGGTTTTGCCTTAGTGAGCTTCGACACAAGGTGATATCATGAGGGCTTGAATCTGACACCTCCTTCTCCAATAATTATGATATTTATTTGTTTTCAACCTAATTTAGGTCCCTCCCCAATAATTTATCTGATTTTTAGGTCATCTTTATTGGCACCAACAAAAATAAAGAAATAAATAATAACCCAAAATATCACATTTTCATATACTTCACATTTATGTTAGTTGTAAAGTCACCAAATAAATTCAATATTTCATATTTGAGTTGAAAACTATCAAATTCCAGTGAACGAATATGAAAATCAAATCAAATATTTTCAACCCTAGGGATGCAACTCAAGCAGGCCATCGTAAGTTTTGGGCTTGCCCAAGCCTAGTCTGAATTGCAATTAAAGGCCGAAGCTCAAGTCTGGGCCTAAGTTTATCCATTTTAGTCAAATCAAGCTAGGCCTAAATTTTATTTTTAATTTCTGAGCTCCATTTTCAAGCTTGAAATATATATATGCGGTGGTTTATTTGAGCTCAAGCTTGATTAAGTCTAAAATATAATTTCTTATGTATATTCTATAAAATATAGATTAGATGTTACATAAATTGAAGTTTACATCAAATTCTCAATATCAACATCAAATTGTCCACATGGGTATATCTTAACTGGTAATCTTCTGTCTCAGGAAACGGGAGATACCAGGTTCAAGCCCCATGACCTCACCTGATGTACCCTAAGGACAGTGGGTATCATCTGTAAGGGTTTTCCGCAGTTTTTCACACATAAATTCAAAAAAAAAAATTAAATTAAATTAGATTTTGTAAAATGTGGCTAAAAAATTGGCCTTTCATGTACTAGCCCCAGTATGACTTGAATTCTAACTCGGGCTTGACATTTTGGGGCAAAAAATGAGCTTGCCTGAGCCTGATCATTCTAAACCTGAATTTTTTCAGATTTTTCGTACAGACTTGGGTTAGGCTGGATCCAAGTTGAACCCCTATGCAACCTCTTCCCATATGATCGTTTGCTTGCTTTCATGGTTTTATTTTTTTAATAATAATATGACTTATCACAGAAGATTTGCCTTTCACATAAAGTATGATAAAATGTGGTTCTATTGATATTTTCAGTCGAACCTCTACTTCTGATAGTGTCAAAATTGTAGGAAGATGAAATATTCATAACAATTCTATGATATCTCACAATTTTCAAAGAATTACAATTCAACAAAAACCAGTTTCATACGCGGTTTTGAAAACTAAAACCATGGCCTTCTTAGATGAAAGCTCAAAATTTATTTCATGTATATGCTTTTTATTTTCCACCTCTTCTATTTCTTGATTCATAGGTAGGGTAGGGTAGGGGTAGAAAGCAATAAACCTATAACACAAATATTGTAATAGACAGAGATTTATGCGTAAAATCTCTAAGAGGAAAAATCACGAGAAAAAGAGAGATGTTATTACTATGTGTCTCAACAAATTACATCCGCTGTATATTTATAAAAGATAAAGAAGAATCTTAACTGTACTAGAAGTCTCAATCTCACTTAACCTCTCTCTCCTTATTCAACTTCATGCATGTGCAATTTTTTCTATTTATTACTTTTTTTTTTAACATATCTCTTGGAATGGTTCATAGTAGTATCTAACTATCTAAGCAAGACTGTCTGGTTAGAAAGGCTTGAGTAGCATTGTTGAATATTTGTTGATTAGATTGGAACAGATGTATGCAATGATTGAGATCCAACACCTGAACCCTATTCATTTTTTATTTTTTATTTGATTTTAAAGAACAAGAAGGTTGGAGACTTGGAGGGTTTCACAACTCTAAATCTTTAAAATTAATTTTTTATTTAAAAAATTTAAAGGTTTTAAAATAAATATTGGTAGGATGTAGAAGTGAATCTCCATCTCTCGAGCCTTAATATATGGTCATAGTTTTTCATCTGGCAAAGTTCTTAATTAACCTGCCAAGATGATCCAACCCAAAAATAAACAAAACTGGTCACTAGATAGAATCAAATTGGGTGGATTAAATTTTGAACTGATTAAGTTGAGTTGATTGATTTGTTGAGTCAACCCAAGCGATCATGTACCTAGTTAATGGGTAGGGTCAAATAAATATCACGTTACTAGTAGATTTAGCAGGGCCTAAGTCAACTAAGTCAAACTTTAATTTGATCACTTCATTGACTAGATTAAATATTTAAATAAACTAATAGATTGATATTTGGTAGAATTTGATTGTTACTTGAGCATATGTTAGTAGTATGGAATGAAATATCGGCCAACACATATCGAGTTTTTGAACTTGACTTGTATCGGCTGGTACGGTAGGTATTGGATGTACAATGATGATATCAGCTGATATCATTAAAATTGGTATCAAAATCAGAGTTTTTTCTAAAAAAATGATGACGGTTTTTTCCACCACTGATATTTGACCGATATTTGTTCATATTTACAGTTTTTTCATCCAGAATTTTGTTTATATTTTTTAACACCATTTCTAATATTTTTTGATTTGTTTAATAAAAAACAAAAAAACCCAACCGACATTTGAAAATAAAAACCAAAAAGGAGGAGAGAGAATGATATCGGTCATATTAATTTTGTAAAACCGAGATTTATACCCCTTGTTAGTAATATGAATCAATGTTATCAAACCCGACCCGACCCGAAACACGGGTTGGGTCATTTTAAGACCCTTTTGGATTAAAAACCCTCTACGACCCGCGGGTCAACCTGGTTTTTCTAATAAACCCATGACCCTTGACCCTTAACAACCCTTAGGTTTCTTTAAATGAAGAAAATGAAGATGAAGATTTGGGTTTTTTTTAGAATATGATTTTTGGATTATTAATTTTTAGTATTTACAATTGGGTTTGTGAGAAGAAAAAATATTTTTATGAAATATAACTTTAGTTAATAGTTTAATATTATTTATAACATTATATTAATAGCACGGATTTGACCGGTTTTGACTATGGGTCAACCCAGTTGAGCTTTATTTAACCTACCCTCTCTTCAAGACAGGTTGCTCCATGAGCAGGGTTTTAAAACATTGATATGAAATTGATGATTATTTACTTATAGATAATGATCACTCATAACTATACTTATGTTGGTAACTTTTATTAGAGGTTTCACAATTATTTATGAAAACTGACTTACTTTTGGTGATTTAATAACTATATAACTTTTTAATAGTTTTATATTTGTAAGATCCATCTATATAAATTTATTAAAAATAACTGTTTAAATTTGAACTAGGTCATTCATAAGCCTACTCTAGAAAATATGATTTTGGTCTATGTTTTGGGGCACTAAAGTAAAAAAAAAAAAAGAAATCTTCTAAAAGTTTAACATATAATATTTCAGCCTTTAAAAGGAATAAGAAGAAAATTTTAATGAAATATAGTTACTTCACAGTTCAAGATCAGAGTATGCAATTTAATATACATTACAAAATATTTATTTAGTTTGTTTTTTACTTCAATAAATTTGCGGTTTGTGTTTGTTAACTTAAATAAAATAAGATAATTTATTAAATATAGTTTGACCTTTTTTTTTTGAAAGATTCATAAAACTAAATTAATTTATTGATAAATCATTATCACTCTTGTTGGGCCAAAGCTGAATCCTCTGCTGTGCAAGGATCTTAAGTTTCTGGGCCTGCTCTTTAAGCATCCATGGCCGAGTTCAGTAAGATGTAGAAGGGCTCTACATAGGCATAGGCCCACGACAATTAAGAGACTCCCCTTGCATAGCATATTGGGCAACAACACCCCTATGCGGATCCCATGTAATGAGTCCATTAAAAATCTCTATTAATAAGTCCATTTAAAATCTCTATCCATGTAATGAGTCCATTGAAACTCTTTATGTTTTACATATCCCATAAATTTCGGCATCATGCTGGCCAACGAAGACGTCGTGTTTATATATATTTTTTGGGTGGTGAAACTTGGGTCAGGTTTTAACCCGACCTGCATGACCCAACCTGAGAAATCAGTGGGTTTGTGTTATATATTTGTATATTTCGGGTTGGTCACATTGGGGAAAAAACCCACATGAAATTCTGGTCTGATTGAGTTGAGAAATTTCACATCAACCGAACCCGACCCGAGTGCACCAAGTTATAAAATAGTAGTGATTAGGGCTGATACTCGAGTCAAGTACGGTCGGGTAAACACTTAGATTTAGTCGGGTTAGAAATTCAAATCGGGTCGAGTTGAGTACTTCAGATCCACAATTTGAGAAACAACTGAACATGCAATATAAGTTATAGTTGCAAGCAGTCCAATTCTAAATTTGGAAGCGTTTGTGTACTAGGAAAGGCAGATGGAAACCATAATTTCATAAGTACATCATGCTAAAAATGTTGACAACTTGTTTGAATCCCCATTTGCGAGGAATTTATACTAAAAATAAGGAAATGATGAGGACATCATAGAGGAAGGAGAAAATGAAAATGACTTGGATGAGGGGATTGAATTGACTCTCCAATTCTTTGGCAATTTTGATAGGCAGAAAACTTGGCCAAAAGGAGTCAATTGGGCCTCCAATTGTACTCATTAGATGCCCATGGTCCTAGCATATAGACCCTAGGATCCAATTATGGTGTTTCCATATCCAAATACCTAATTACATGGCCTATATGTTGAGGAGAGAAAAGATTCGAGAATGGACTTCCACCTACTTGACATAGTTTACTTGTTTTTCATTAAACCTTAATGTCTTTTATGTTGTAATATTTTTTTTAAAAAAAGAAAGAGAGTAAATGGGTCTAATTGAGTTGGATAAGATTTGAGTAAATGGGGTTCAATCTATTTAATAAATGGATAAATGAGTTTAGATTGAGTTAACTCATTTACTTTTGAAGTAGAATAGAGAGGGTCGACACAAAAATTAAATAGATGAGATTTCGGCTTTAAAATTTGATAAAAGGATCGACTAGACCCAATCTAAATATGACCCAACCGAATCCATTGCTGGGTCCATGTGGTCTTGCACTAGCCCTTGAACTGCCTACTGACCATAATTGTTCTTTTGCATTGACTATTAGCCAACATTTGATTAAATCTTGTCTCTCATAGTCTCTCTAATAGGGCTAGAGAGGTAAATTTTGCATGGGTTTCCGAGTTTATCTTGAAATAGGGTTTTTCAGTTTAAGATTTCCCTTATCTGGTAATTATAATGAAAAAGATAATGAGATGGAAAAAACTTACCCTAAAGAAAAGGTAAAGTGATTACCTCTTGCAATAATGGGGTTTTTAGATTTGTGCTAGAGATGAAAAACATGAGATTTTCTTATCCCTTCTTTTGTTACCAAACGGGGATAAATGAGGGTTATCCTCATTTTCACACCTCTCCCCGCCATCCAAATACAGCCTTTATGTTGATGACCTACGTAGCAGCTAGATATCACCTTAAATAGACATTTATCAAGACATTTAAGTTTTCTAGATGGGTTGAGTGAAAAAGAATTTTTTAAATTCAATTTCAAATAAATAGAACAAAGACTTCAATAATGAGAATATCATAATCTTAGTATTCCAACTCACATCCTTTGCAATAATGAAGTAATGCTGAGAATGGCCCATTTTATTATGGGTTTATTATGTGGGAGCATAGGCTGGAATTAACTTAAAGCAATAGATTTAGTTGAGTTGGGCCTTGTCAACCCCACTTATTTGATCCCTTGACTAAAATCCACACATTACCCTTTTGGTCTATATCAAAACTTAAATAAATGGGTTAACCTAACTCTAGCCCATTTACCCATTTGTTATTTGGGTTTGATTTGTTTATCAATTTTAATCCACTATTTAGACCCATTGACCTTTTTAAAATTTGATGCGTGAAAATGTCTATAAGTGTCTTCAAATTACATGATAATGTCTGTAAATGACCCATGGGCATGTCTTCAGAAGACATAAAAGTTTGAATAAATGGATCAACTTATCTAAAGCAATTTAGCCATTCAATCATTTATCAAATGAGTTGGGTCAACTTAACTGATTTTTTTTTTAGCGGTAAAAATTATAAATATATTAAGAGAGAAAGAAGAATAATACAGGGATGGAATCGATGGATCTAAAATACTAAGACTCAAAGAAAATCAACCGGAAGAAAGGGGAAGAAAACAGAAAAGAGACCCACAAAAAACAAATACTCTAGAAGACACTCCAAAGTGGCAAATAAGTCAGCAACCCCAAATGCATAGCTATAACCTGACTGAGATGGGTAACAACCTCTCTTCTAGGACGCCATCTATACACCCATGAAGATTGACAACAACCTCTCCTCTTATTCAAGAGACCGAGATCCTAATAAAGAAGACACCAAAAATTCTTAACTAGGGCCTTCATTTGTAAAATCTTCGGATTCTCAATATCTTTTGCAGTCTAAACTGTTGACTACAATGAACAGGGCTTGAAACTCTTTTTCTTTTAGAAGGGGTGGGTAATCAATCTTTGTCCTTGTTTTTTGCCGCTTGAATATCAGAGATAGCTTGAACTCTATTATCAGACTGGATCTCCAACTTTTTGCCTATATCTAAGATTGATCTACAATCTTCTTCCGAAAACCCCTAACCTTCAGAACAATTAAACCATCACTCTCTAGTCCTTATTAGAGACAAACTCTAACGTACCAACTGGTTTGGTGCAGTTGATGGGCTTAAAATAAGAGACTCAAACCATCCTTACTAGAAGCCTTATTTTCAAGCCGTCTTGTCCAAGACACCCTGAGATAAGTGAGTGCAAAGGCCCAAATGGCACTGTATGTTTTGGGCTTATAGGTTAGTCCTTAGCCAGGCCCAGATCTAAATTTTAGGGCATGATCTATTGGGTTGGGCCATATCAATCTTTGCTAAATGGGCTGACATCCTGGTCCATGTCCTTATTTTCACATAAAGATTTTTTATAAAGTGTCATTGAACATCCTGAAAATCTCATCTTTCAGTAAATATAAAAAATAAATAGTGAAATTGAGAACCACTTTGATTTTTATTTTTAAGAAACTATCTCTTTTTTTCTTAAAAAAAAATGCCCTTAAAAATAGAAATATTCAAGAAGCCCTAAAATTCTCCATATGTAAACACCACGCAATTTTTTTATCAAACATTCCATTTCTTGGCCTAAACAACTGCTCCATGCTCCAACCCTTAGAAATCCACATGTGTGTTCTCTCTTAAGTTGTATGATGTAGCTACATTATTCCTATTTTCAATATTCAGGACTTATTCTTGTCCATGAGAGAAGGGTTATTTAATTTAACTAAGATCAAAATAGATTGATTTTTTTTTATTTAATTAGGGTTATTCTTCTCCAGTCGTCTCACTCGACTAATTTTCGAGGTATATGTAAACCTTCCAATCTGCACACACCAGATAAATCTACGAGGAGTGGTCCGTTGAAATAAAGTGAGGATCAAACAGAAAACTCTCATTTCTTGAAGCAGATTCTTAATCGCCACTCCAACCGAAATTGATTTGATCAAAAGATTTTGTAAATAGTTATGATCAGTCTAGCCACATTCACATCTAGATAGCCAATAAAAGAATTATAAAAATAGTACACTATTTAAAAATCATTTATAATGCAAATGCAACAATTGGCTAAAGTTAGTAGTTTTACTTGTTTCACCTAACTCATACCATTATACATTGCCGACACTTAAAAAAAAAATCTTTGGCTATCATTGTCTATGTCATATCATTTGGACATTACCATTACCCTCTTCATGGAAAAAAGTATCCAACAATATTTAAAACCCAAAAAAGCCCTTTAAAAATATTTTGGTTTTGGCTGATATAATGAAGTATTTTAGAATTAAGATATTTATCTATGAATAATATACTTAATGTACAGATCAAACTTTTATTATTGTACCTAAAACAATAAATTTAAATTTTCACCTAGTAGAAAGTAATATTTTAAATTCGATTATGAAATGCAATAGATGAAAATGATGCAAATAGAGACATTCTTTTGGCAATTGATTTGGACATCGATATTTTTGTTAAAAAGAGTATTAGATAATGTAAATTATGAATATTTTCTTATTTTACCCTTATTATATTATTGATAAATTAAAAAAATGAGAAAGTCTCATGTTCTCTTTAAAAAAATACTAGTGTCCAAATCAATTTCCTTTTGTTTTCCTTCCTTTTTCTCAAGCGAAAAGATAAATAAAATTTTGTGCCTTTGATCATTTGAAAAGGTTGTGACTTTATTTTCGCATGTTTACAAATCATGAATTATTTAAGGTTCTGACTATTAGATACCTCATCACCTTGATTTCTTAATATAATACAGCAAAAGGTCAAAATAACATTTTTATCATTATAAATCATGTAATGAAGACAGAGTCAAAAGCTAAAAAGTTTTTTTTCGACCTTATGCTTCTTCTTTTCTCCAGAATCAAAAAGTTATAAGTAAATTATTAATGAAAAGATGTCACATCACTTTAAAAAAAAATATTTATGACTTTTAGTACTTTCCCATCCATGTTAGTCTCAATAGTCAGTCATATCATTTAACTACCTTCCATCATTGACTATTCCTAAAGAAGTTGAAAGCAATCGTCATGCAACTAGAGACAAAGATTTTACTAAGTTTATCCGTATTGGTCGATATACCAATAATATACAAGTATCATTTTACCATAGAAAAGAGTCTCAATATGAACTCTAAACTTTCTTTTCCAATAAATGGGACACCATCGGTGTCTCTTTCTTTCATTTTTTTATTATAAGGTGTCTACGCCTTTTAGAGCCACCCAACTAATTCTCAGACGAGTGATCCTTTGAGTGGAATGAGTATCAAATTCTAAACTCTCACTTTTTTAGATGGATTTTTGGCCATCACTCTAACTCGTTCAAGTTCTATTTCATTTTAAATGAAAGGAGGTTATAAGTTTATTGCATAAATCAACAATTACAAGAATTATTAAATTTTAAAAATTAGTACCCTATATATCTAGATGAAATGTTAACAATTGATATTAAATTTCACAAGTCCATAGTGACCCAAAAGTGTTTAGATTATCCACCTTAGAGAAAGGGTTTTCTACTTTAAAATTGGTGGGACCCACCACGAATATGAACCCATTAGAAGGGCCAGCTGGCCTCATTTACCAACTCTCATGAGGCCATGATGAAGAATAAGAACTTTTGGAAGGAAAACACACCCACCACCATAATTTTTTTTTTTTTTTTTTAATTTTTTTAATGGAATGTGCACATAAATAGTAAAAAATACAGTACATGATTTGGTTTAGTGGATTGTGTCCTTCTCTTGGCTTTTAACTTGTAAGCGAGAAAAAGAGAAGGATGAGGCTCTTCTTCTTGTCAAAGAAAAGTATGAAGAAATGCTGCCAGTGGTTTTCAGTGAGTGGCTTTTATGCTAGTCTCGTACAACTTTATCAAGCTTTTCAATGAAGATGGCAATGGTCCCCCACAAGTGGATAGTGGCTTGGATTCAATTCATGGAGGCATGAGTAGTTGGGGCCACCACAGCACAGGTTCCTTTCCATTTCTATGGCTTTAGCTTATCTATCAAAAAAGCAAAAGTAAACCATATAATATTTTATTTTTTACACTGTATGTCTACCATTATTAATTTTATTTTCAAATCATGTTCTAAAGTGACATCTTCTCATCACATGAATAATTAGGTCTTCTCAGGTCAGGTCAAGTCGGGTTTCAATAAACCCAATTTAACCCATATGAAAAATTAGTGAAATTGACTCGACCCGATCCAAATTGCTGACCCGAGTTACAAAACCCAACCCGCTCCGAATTTCTGATCCGACTCGACGCGAGTGCTGTTTTATAACTTGGTGCACTCGGGTAGGATTGTTTCTAAATTTCTCAATCCGATCTAACTCAAATTTCATGCGAGTTTATTCTTTCCCAACCTGACCCGACTCGAGATATACAAAAACACAACTCAAAACCATTGATTTTTCGAGTCGAATCATACATGTCGAATTTCACCCCTATGAATAATGTTAATTTGAGGCCCTGTGACTTGATCAACTACTCTCTCCATAATGATCCGAGCCCTTGATTTGGTGGGTCACACAGTCAAGAATCATAGATTTTAAATTTGGGCAATGAACATCATGTTAGTTGGTTTTATTAATAATGGTAAAACTGATATGTCGTATTAGATTTCTCCCTCTTGATTGATACATTTCAAAAATAAAAATATATTTTGGGGTTGCAGCTCGAATGCTTATGGTTGTTGAACTCATAATATTTGGAGCCCTAATATAATATTTGTTTTTTTTTTTAAATTAATAAAGACCTACGACCACGGTTAAAAAAATGGGATTCCTGATACGTAATTATGTAATGCCGATAAAGTTATTCTCTCCTCCTTTTTTAAAACAAAAAATTAAAAAAAAAAAATCTAATCTGACTATATTTTTGTTAGAAAAAGTCATTTTTATGGAGTGTTAGACTCTTGAGAGTTGAAATTTTGATACGATCATAAAAATTCAAAAAATGTCTATTTTTTTGAAAATAGGAGCGTGAGGAAATACCTAATATTAAATTTGTGCTCTCTTGTATGCCAAAATGATATGTATCTTCTTTTACAATTTATAATTTTTTTTGTTTTAAAAAGTTCTAAGTTTTATAAAAATAGTAGACTATTAGAAAAATCAAACAAACACCTTAAAAACTATATCAATCACATTAAGGGCTCTTCATTTAAGTCCATAAATATTTACATGTCATTTCATTAATTTTGTCCACAAGAAAGTCCAAAATGGAAATTATGTTAGAAAACCAGACTTTCATTGATTTCTCAAAAAAAAGTTGGAAAATGACATGCACCCTTCAAACTATATAAATCATACTAAGACATTTCCATTGAATTCCATATGCACTGAATACTATTATATTAAATTATTTTCACAAAAACCTCCTAATTCGTTATTATCTTAAGAATCAAAATTAAAAAAAAAATTGATAAAAATAATTCAAAATTGTCAAATTGAAAAAGAAAAATATTTGATATTGACAAATACTTTCACACTTAAAATACTTTCTTCTAAACCTTCTTCAAATCATACCTAGTGTAAGATTCAACTAGAAAAATAGTTGAAATAGTTTTTTTAAAAGAATTAAAATAAATTATATCGATTGATACTTTCTGATATATATTTGACCGAATTATTGGTTGATACAACCACTATATATCTTGTATGATTAATTCGATATATATTGACCGATATTTGTATCATTGCCTCCGACGACCAATATAGAACAATCCAAATGGATTGTTAATTTTGACCCGCATTGAGATGGGCTATATTATGAAACTCACTCCAATTTAACATTTCTAACCATCTACATGTGTGCCTACTATACCACGAAAGTTCAGCACAAGACACAGAGAAGGTTCCAAATGAGAAGACTCGGAATCCGAATTGGGCTTTTGGGGCCATCAATGAATGGCCCACGCCATAGAAATCAGGACTTCAAGGTGATTAAAACTGGTCAAATCTTAAAGTATTTAATAAGCATGATTGATTTAATTAAAATGAAATATTATTAATGTGGGTCAAATTGGGCCAATTATAGGTCAAGTTAAGTTACACCATGAATCATGAGTTGGGTCATCTCATAAATGAGATAAAGCACAAGTTAGAGCAAGTCACGAATACTCTAAACCTGTGAGAGTTGACTTGAGGGTTAAGAACTTAAATAAGTTATGAGAGGTTCTGGGTTCAAGTCTCACTCTCAACATATAAGGGTCACTCTCTCTATTTTTATCCGGTGTATATGGATAGGGAGCTTTGCACATGCCCCAATGGCTGAGTCAAGTGCTCTAAGAGGCATGAATACTTTAGACTTCAAAAAAGAAGTCACCGTTACTCTAATGAGTTAGATCATCACTGCAAGCAAAGTAACATGGGTCATATATAGGTCTTATATATGTTATAGGTGAAATTATTGGTCGATACATATTTTGTGTTTTTAGAAAATCGATGCGACCAATGCCAGATATTATCAGCCAATACATATTGGTTCATGCTACTTTTTTATTTTTATTTTAAAAAGCAATTTTGACCAATTTCTGAATTATTTTCACAAATTCTTTTGAATTTAAAAAGGTTTAAAAGAAATTTGTTCAATTTTAAAATTACTTTCATCAGTTTTGACTATTTTGAATTATTTTTTTTGAGTTTCAACTCCAGGATAATCTCAAATTTTAATTTTTATGTAAGTTGTAGAAACTATTTGAGAGTTGTTTTTTATTTTTTTAATTTTTCCTTAGAAAGGTATAGAAATGTCAATATGATAAAGTGATTGTCCCATGAGAAGAGTTGAGACAAAACAATAAAGAATATTTTCACAACCACTTCCAAAAATACTAGTATAATCAACCCTAAAAAATTTAACCCTAAATCATTTTACGAGAGCATTAAGTAGAACTTCAGATATAGACAGCTCTCTCGAGCTTAAAACCTAAAATATTCAATATTGAGAAATAAAAAGAAAAGAAGAAAGTGATTACATGAGAACGAAAATTTTCTTGCCATGATAAGTAACTAGCTTAAATTGTAAGTCACATGTGAGCAAAGAACCAAACTCCAAAGGCAGTGGGCGAAAGTAGGGGATGAGGCTTTATTTATTCCTATGGTGCAGCACATGGGCTAACATTTTCTCTGTAAAAGTGATAAGTTGGAGTACACCAGTCCCAACTTCCACTTTAATATGAATGCAACGGCTCAAGTTTTTCTTGGATATTCAGCGCAAAATCTCCACATGTAATAGCCTTGACCCTAAAGGTACAATAAGTTAGTCCACGGGGGTTCGAACCTATTACATCCTGCTTATTGAGATGGGACGTAACCCGCTGAACTACATCTGTGTGGGTATTTATGCAACGGCTTAACTTGATTATGCTTTGCCCCTTAATAAATAGATAGAAACTTGATGTATAAAAATCCAAACCATTATTCATTTTCTACCATGTTTAATCAAGTATAAAATTTATTTGATCACTGATTTTCTTCCAAGTTGAATCAGTAAAAAAAATGGATGGAATTGGTTGTAAACATAGTTTGAAAACTCGAAATTAAGATTCGAATTGGATTAAATAATTTGATCAAATTTTTAGATTCAATTAGAAAAGATTTAGTAATAAGATTTCTAACAAAATCCAAAGAATTGAAGTACCCAATCTATCACAATAAGTGAATATTTATAAAGTGAAATACTAGACATAGCAACCCTCAAAGCATCCCCATCTCACATCCATGGTGCTATAGTGTATCATTGTTTTACAAGAAGAAGAATTCCCTTTTATATGTATCCTTATTTTTCTAGGAAATGATCTCCTAACTAATTTTGCTGTGTATGTAAAATTTGGGTGATACGTATTGATAAGGTCAAGAATGATACATATGGTCACGTTTGTACATGCATAAGATGGAACATAAAGTCTCTTTAGTCCACATGAGTGTAGCTCAATTGGTAATCTCCCACTTCAGGTTCTAGCCCCCATGACTTCACCTGGTGTGCCCAAAGGACAGTGGGTATCACTCATGTGAATTTTACGTTGGGTTTCTTGCAGTTTTCCACACGTAAATTCAAAAAAAAATACAGTATATTTAATAACTATATGGTATCAGCATGTATTGATCAATACAGTTTAGTATTAGGTTTTAACAAAAAAAAAAAAATGGAAAAATTGTCAGTCTGACCATTTTTCAGTTTGAATTTTGATTGAGTATGATTTTAAGAAGGTTTAAAAATAAGTTCTTCTTGTGTGAAAGATATTTGTTTATTCTAAGCTCATTTTCTTTTAGATTTGTCAACTTTGAGTTATTTTATCAAATTTCATTTGAATTTTTGCTTTAACATAATCTCGTTTTTTGAGTTTTTTGTGAAAATAAATTTAATGAAATAATATTGAGGGTTCATGGAATTGAATGAATATATCTTGATGTGATTAATATATTTTGTATGGTGTTTGTATTTTTCTTTTTTGTTTTTTTAATATTTTCATAAAATTAAGATTTTTTTTACCGAAAAAATTCATGAATTATAATAGAAGATGTATGCCACTGTGAGGCATTGGAGAACATGAATTTCATATCAACTGTTTCCTTATATTGGTTTTTTATTTTCTAAATTTTTTTGACATTTTCAATTGTTTAGAAATTAGGACATATTTTATGCTTATAAAATTTTTGACTCTCAAAGGTCTAATAGCCTATGAAATGGACCTTTTTTTAGGTCAAGCATCCAATAACTTGACCTAGGAATCTTCCAAAATCCCGCAAACTCCAACAGGTACCAACCCAATTCATAATAGATTTAGGACAAGCATCTCAATCTATTGAAATTGGATTCACTCAAGTTGAACTGAACTAATATTGAGTTCGGGTTGGATTTTACAAATTCTAATCCACCAACCTAATCCAATAACTTATGAATAAACCCAACAAGGCAACTCACAAAAATAAATGAGTTGAATATCTTGACTCATTTAATACATTAACTAAGGGAACTCGAACCAATCAAATAAATAAATGGGGTTTAGATTAAAGATTTAAAATAAATGAGTCAATCGTTCAAGTCCAAAACCAACTTAACCTGATCAATTGCCTTTTCATGGCATTTTCATCATTTCATGTGCATATTTTGGACTTGAGTTGTTCGGCTCATATTTATTTTGGTTGGTCCATTACATGGACCCATCATTTAAAAGGCCCATAAAAGGATGGCACGTGGATGAGTTGGGCTGGTTGTGACTTGTGATAGATTAGTGGGCCCTCTTTTTTGTATGTGTACAAGTGGGCTTGGATCTATATGGACAGACTAATATTAATTTGTCATTATCGTATCGGGGGACCCACTATATGAAGGTTTATTCATATGCCTAATCTATTGCTTGTTTATATCTTTCTCACAGAAGGACCCTACATCGTGCCCATTGTTTATTGAGTTAAATATGTTAAAAAGGTGCTCATATGAATAATTTTAGATTTTGGAAATTTTCATATAAAAGGCCATTAAAAATAAAACCTACATGAGTTTGCTATCTATTAAAATCTCAATGAGTTAAAAAAAAACCCAAAATATAAGAAAAAAGAAAAGAAAATGTATAGCTATATACTTTGAGCAATGATACATACATTTACAGTTACACTTTAATTTGTTTGCATGGTTAGATGTTCTCTTCTACCTTTCTTAGATTAATGTGTTCAGGTCCTCTTAGAGCATCCGACTAATTCTTGGGACATGTAAAAATTTTCCTAACCACACATGCAAGTAACTCTAAAGAAAGTGATTCTTTAGACTAGAGTGAGAATGGAACTCAAGAATTTGACTTCTTGACATTCTCCTCCACCTTGTTTCTCATTTCCCACCTTCCACACTATTTTGACCCATCTCAACCAAAATTTCAGCTCAATTTTTTCTATATTTTAATTAAATTTGTAAATTAGTGAATTGATTGGTAATACCCAAAGTTTAGCAAAAAATTGTCCATGGGAGAATAAAATATCATGATTAGTCAAAGTTTTAATCTTAGAGGTATGGACTACCTTTTAAAGACAATAATAGATGAAAATTGCTCAAATTAATGAAATCTCGTCTCAACTTCTCTTTTGGAATCACGTTCTGGCCTTTCCAGCCATCTTAGAAATAGGTATCCCTACTATTAGCACATATGCCAAATCAAACGATTGACCTTCCTCTTTGGAATATTTCCTCTCTCTAATCAAGAATGATTCATGTAATTATTTCTTGCCTCCATTAGAGAGGTTTGTAACACCATATATACATATGCTAATGGAATAGAATGTATGCAATTATTCTACATGATTCAGAGCCAGAGAATCCTCTGACCAATTTTTTTTTTCTTTTTCCTCTCGTCCCTCACACTCTTCTACCATCGGCGCACTGTTCACGATCTGCATCTCTGCCTTCCGCTGCCGACACTGCCTCTTACTAGTGCTTCGTTCCGGCGTTATTCTCGCACGATTTTCTTATTCTCTACTGATCTGTCGGCTCAGATCTCTACACGGCCGTCCCTGATCTTCCTCTTCTCTGGTGTGTTTTTCGCCTCAGATCTGTTCTCCTTAGCAAGGCAGATCTCGCAGGCTACTCTGCTGCTGTTTCGCCTATGCTTTCGCCACGATCGACTCTCCCGAGACAGCTCTCTGTTCGCCGTTCCTCTTCTCTGTGCAACCTGCAACTCCGGCCGTTCCCTTCTGGCAACGAACCAAATCAGAAATCCAGATCTCGTTTGAAGACTTCACCATCGCAGCTCTCATTAGATCGCTGCAATTGGTTTCTATCTGATCTGCTTCAAGATCGCATTGACGGCAGTGCACACATCACTCTCATCTCTGCCCACCGATTAGATTCTTCGCCGCCGTCCTGCATTCTTCTCCTAGGCTACTTCTTTCGGTTCGATCCCTCCAATCGCTTGAGCTCAGTTTCGTCGGACCCTCTCCGGCCACGGCCTCTTCCATCCGCTCTCCGCTCAGCGTGCACAGATATCGATCCCTCTCTGTAGGTGTTTCTATCTGCCGCTACCACTAGCCTCTGCCGGCGCCGATCACAGCTGCATATGCCTCTCCCTACTACCTCCTTCTTCAGCCAAGCACAACGCCGGGCCTCTGCTCTCCCCTGATCTGCTCAGCCGCTTGCCATTGATCCCTACCACTCACCAGACGTAACAACCCAAAAAAAAAAAGGGAAACAATCACAGCAACGTATTTTTGTACCTACTACTTGGATGGCTTCCTCCTCAACCTCTCTTATGGGCCCTATTACCATTCCCAAATTCTCCAGTTTTATCTCCATCAAACTCACAGAGACTAACTACCTTCTTTGGCAGACTCAAATTAAACCGTTCCTCATTAGTCAACAATTTTGGCGCTTATTGAAGGCACATACTCATGTCCCCCTCCCTCTCTTCCCTCTGTTGACCCCACCAAAATTACTCCCAATCCTGCCTACACCGCTTGGGTCAAGATGGATCAAAATCTAGTTGGCATTATCATTGCCACTCTCTCCGAGCCATTACTTACTCAGGTTGTTAGCCTATCCACCTCATGTGAGATTTGGGACTGCCTCCAACGCAACTTCTCGCAACGATCTCTCGCCAATGCAACTCATTTGCGGATTCAAGTGGTGTCTATCTCCAAAGGCACCAAATCTGTCTCTGAATATTTGCAAAATGCAAAATCTCTTGCCGATGCTCTTGCAACTATTCATCAGCCTGTCTCTAACAACGATCTTGTTACATCGGTGCTTCGGGGACTTGAACCTGACTGCTTCATGTTGTACACTGCCATCCTCAACACTCCACCTCTTCCGGTCTTCACCGATCTTCGTGTTCACCTGCTTCTCTTTGAGTCATAGCTTGCTACTCTCGCTTTGAGTGCTACACAAGACAACTCTGTAGGAGTCCACTCCACTGCGTTTCTCTCCTCTCGTGGGTGTGGGAACTCTTATCGAGGAGGACGCGGTCGTCGTGGAGGACGATCTGATTCTTATTTCAACCCAAATGGTCGAGGAGACCATGGAAATCGCAGTCGGGGACAAGCTACTACTTCTCATGGTATTCTTGGTCATCAACCTTCCTTTATTATACAATGTCAACTGTGTTTCAAGATTGGACATACAACAACCTCCTGCTATCAACTTCAACGCTAGGGCTTTTGTACTAATGAAAACCTTCCGTCTGTTTTTGTAGGGATGTAGGTTGCACAACCGTTTGACCCAAATTAGTACCCTGACACTGGAACCACCCATTATATGATTGATGATGCCCATTCCTTGCGTTCTAAGTTTGACTACAAGGGTAATGATACTGTCCTTCTGGGTAACGGTGATTCTCTTCCTATTGCGCACAGTGGTACTTTGTCTTTATCATCTGGGTCTTTGACTTTTCGTCTTTCTACTGTGCTTCATGTTCCTTACAAGCATAAAAATTTGCTCTCTATTGCTCAGTTTACTCGTGATAGCTCTGCCAATTTTCATTTCTACCCATGGGGTTTTACAATTCGTGACTTACAGACTAGTGCTATTTTATTTCAGGGCCGATGTGAAGCAGGCCTCTACCCCATCAAGCCAACTGTTTCCTCCAAACAAGTATTCCTCGCCTCTTGCTCCTCACCATCACAATGGCATCAGCATCTTGGACATCTTTTTCCTCATGTGCTTCGAGTCTTAGCTCACAATAAATGTTTAGGACCTTCTTTTAAATTTTTTCGCACTCCTTTTTGTTGTCTTGTGCTACGGGCAAGTCTACGCGACTGCCTTTTTCAGTTCATAATAAATGTGCTCCAGCAACTTTTTATTTAGTTCATTCCGATGTGTGGATGTTCCCTGTTTTATTTGTTTATGGATTTCGTTATTATGTTTTATTTACCAATAATTTTTCTCGCTACTTTGCATTTATCTTATGAAATATAAATTGGAGGTCTTTCTTCATTTTCAAACTTTTCTCACTTATGTCGAAAATCATTTTCAAACTACTTTCAAATACTTTCAAAGTGATGGTGGTCGGGAATATGATAATCGTCTCTTTCATAATTTGTATGTGCAAAAGGGAATTACTCACCATCTCTCATGTCCTTATATCCCGCAACAAAATGGTCTTGCTGAACGCAAACATCGCCATTTGTCAGAAATGGGCCGCACCCTCCTTATTACTTCCAAACTCCCCTTTACCTTATGGGTCGCCCTCCGACCTCTCTCTTGCATTGGTCTTCACTCTTTCAAAAACTCTTTGGCACTAAACCCAACTATGTGTCCCTTCGCACTTTTGAATGTGAGTGCTATCCCTATCTTGGTGATTATACTACTAACAAGCTTCAACCTGTATCAGTTGAATGTGTTTTTCTTGGTTACAGTTCTCGGCACAAGGGCTACCGATGTCTACATCCTTCTACTCGCATAGTCTACATCTCACGACATGCTTGTTCAATGAAGCTGTTTTTCCTTATGTATTACCCACAGACAGGTCTTCCTCTGCTTCCGACAGGGTCTCATTCCGGTTCTCTCCACGACCTCATCATTAGCAGCTGCTCCATCTTCTATGCTTGCTCCTCCTTCCGCACCTGACTTGCCATCATCTCAGTCAGCGCTGGAGTTACCATCTTCTCTACCGCCATCTCCACCGTCAGTGTTGGATCACCATCCACTATGGTCAATGCTCATCCCATGGTCACACGTGCAAAAGATGGAATCTCCAAGACCAAAAAGATGGCTGACTTCATCAGTCAACATCCTGTTCCACAAGCCTTCGCCTCTCTGGTTTCTTCAAATTTTGAGCCCACCTGCTACACCCAGGCTGTCCAATCTACAGAATGGCGTCACGCTATAACTGACGAATTCAAGGCCCTCCTTCGGCAACACACTTGGTCGCTTGTTCCACCTCCTCCTCGTGCTAACACTATCGGCTGTAAATGGGTGTTTAAGATTAAAATTCGCTCTGATGATAGTATTGAGTGCTACAAAGCATGTCTTGTTGCCAAAAGCTTTCATCAGCAGCTTGACATTGACTATGATGAGACATTCAGTCTTGTCGTCAATCCTGTTACTATACGTCTTGTTCTCAGCCTCGCCGTCACCTATGCTTGGTTTATTCATCAACTGGATTTCAAGAATGCCTTTCTTCACGATAATCTCACTGAGGAGGTCTATATGACTCAGCCACCTGGTTTTATTGATCCTTGTCGTCCTACTCATATATGCAAGCTACACAAGGCTATCTATGGCTCCGTGAGCTTGGTTCCAACGATTCAGCACCTTCCTCATCTCCTATGGTTTCCTTCAAAGCAAAGCTAACAGCTCTATGTTTGTATTTCGACGGGACTCTAACCTTATGATCCTTCTACTGTATGTTGACGATATTGTTCTCACTGGCAACGATTCATCCCTCCTTCAATCCTTCACTCGTCACCTCGGCACTGAATTCGAGATAAATGATCTTAGTAATCTTCATTATTTTTGGGGCCTTGAAGTGACACCTCTCTCTCAGGGATTACATTTGTCCCAAAATGAGTATACACTTGATCTACTTCGTCGAGGAAATCTTCATGAATCTAAACCTTGCTCTACACCTGTCGCTGCCAAGAAACAGTTATCTTCCACTGATGGTGATTTGCTTTCTGATCCTACTGAGTATCATCAACTCGTCGGTACTTTTCAATATCTCACACTCACTCGACCCGACATTGCTTATTCCGTTCATTTAGCATCGCAGTTCATGAGTCAGCCTCGCGTGTCATACCTTGAGGCTGTTAAACGAATCCTGCGATACCTAAAAGGTTCCCTTGTTCGAGGTTTGTTTCTCACACGTGCACAACAGCCCCTACACCTCATTGCCTACTCTGATATTGACTGAGTTGATTTTCCTGACAGTCGTCGTTCCACTACGGGTTACTGCATCTTCCTCAGTTCAAATTTAGTTTTTTGATGTGCTAAGAAACAACCGACTATTTCTAGCTCTAGCTCGGAAGCTGAATATAGAGCGCTTGCATATGCATGTGCTGACACAGTCTGGATTCATCACCTCTTACGAGAGCTTCAATTTCGTCTCTCTTCTTCGACACTGCTTTTTTGTGACAATCTCAGTGCCACTTATATGTCCGCGAACCCAGTCTTCCATGCGTGGACTAAACATATTGAATTGGATTATCATTTTGTTCGTGAATGTGTTGCTATCGGCTCTCATCACATCCAATTTGTGCCCTCTAAAGATCAACTTGCTGACATCTTTACTAAGGGCTTCCCAAGCAGCAGTTTTCTGTTAGTAGTGCCAAACTCATCCACTTACCACCGTCGAGTTTGCGGGAGAGTATTAGCACACATGCCAAATCAAACGATTGACCTTCCTCTTTGGAATATTTCCTCTCCCTACTAAAGGGATTGCAATTTATTCATGTAATTATTTCTTGCCTCCATTAGAGAGGTTTGTAACACCATATATACAGATGCTAATGGAATAGAAAGAATACAATTATTCTATACCTACAATTATATTCTCCATTTCCTCCCTTACTTCAAACCATCTCTCAAATCTTTCAATCTTGACGATCCCCATCTGAGTAGCCAACTTCATGTTCTTCGGGCCTGTAGAACCTTGAGATTTGCTTATATTTACTCTAGAAAGTCACGTCTCTTCGTGTGATACCCTGCCGATGTGGGAGTCCCACATCGGTGGAGGAGGAAAAAGTAGAGAGGGGTTTTAAGAGGCCAGCCCCTCTTGACTTCATGTGACGCGTTTTGGGCCGGCCATGTGGGCCCGGGCCCAAATACAAAATCGTGCGGGTTCGAGCTATGTACGAGGCCCAAAGCGGACAGTATCACATTGAGTCAAGCCCTAAGCCCTGTGTTCGGGTCGAGTCAACACTCAGACTGTGTTGGCCTTCCTCCTTCCCTGATGTTGTCGAGCCGGGGGCGGCTCAAGGCTTTAGGGGAGGTGATTGTGATACCTTGCCGATGTGGCAGTCCCACATCGGTGGAGGAGGCAAAAGTAGAGAGGGATTTTAAGAGGCCAACCCCTCTTGACTTCATGTGACGTGTTTTGGGTCGAGCCATGTGGGCCCGGCCCAAATGCAAAACCGTACCGGTTTGAGCTGTGTGAGAGTCCCAAAGCGGATAATATCACACTGAGTCAACCCCTAAGCCCTATGTTTGGGTCGGGTCGTTACACTTCGCGAACATCCACACTAGATTGGAGATTTACCCTATTCACAAAAGTATTATTTTAGATCTTCAAAACTAGACTTTGTTTCGTTAGTGATACCCACATGGGTAGCTGAGTTGTTTCAAGTTCAAGATTAGACTAGAGGTTTTGGGTTCAACTCCTTTCGGGCTTACCTGATACACGAAACTTGTGGGTGGTTTATATAGAAAGTCAAGAGATCGATTTCAAACAATGGGTCTTTTTCTCCACATCTTTCATATGTGGGAGACCTCTTTTTTTATATATTTTCAGTCGGTACATGGTTGGAAAATATTCTAAAATTACAACAGAGAAATCCCTTGAAGATAGAAGTTATCAACGTGTGTAATCCCTCTTTAGTGTTGTGTCGTGTATGTTAATCCCTTGCTTAATCCTGCCTTGTGTAATCCCTCTTCAATGCCGTGTATGTCTGGCTGAACACTGTTGTGCAAGTCTGGCTGCCATGTGTAATCTTTTTTTTTTTTCAGGTCTAGCTCTTGTGTGTAGTCCTTCTTCTCACCTTATTTTGTTGAAGGTAAATCAATACTTTCGTGTATCCATGAGATTTGTTGCACCTCCAATATGGGATGCGGATATACATATTATCTAAAAAAAGTTTAAATGTCATGATTCTAGCAGTCTTCATCTGCAGGGCTATTGTGATTCAGATTGGGCTGGTTGTCCAACAACTCGGCGATCCACTACTGGTTATTGCACTTTTCTCGGTTCAAACATCATTTCATAGAAAACCAAGAAGCAGGATACAATTTCTCGCTCCTCCGCTGAGGCCGAATATTGTGCAATGGCTACCTTGACATGTGAACTTCAATAGTTGAGGTACTTGCTCAATGATCTTGGTATTCCTCATCCTTCTCCCATCAGAATATTTTGTGACAACCAAACAGCCTTACACATTGCCCACAACCCCGTTTTCCATGAACGAACAAAAGAAATTGAGCTTGATTGTCATTTCGTTTCGAAGAAGATCCAGTCTGGGTTACTCATTCCTCGTCACATTCCTTCTTCTCATCAACTTACTGATGTCTTCACCAAGTTGTTGGGTAAATACGCATTTTATATCTGATTCGCAAGCTGGGCGTTATTCACATACACACTCCACCTTGAGGGGGAGTATTAGAGCATTTAATTTGGGGTGGCCATCCTAACACGGGCATACTTTTTTAACAGAAATGGGTTTTAGTGAACTTTCCATTTTACCCCCGATCCAGTGCACCTATTCAGTGCACCGATCCAGTGCACCGATTTACTGGAAAATGAACTGATTTCTTTCATGTAACTTATTTCTTTTTTATCCCTTGTATATTTTCTATATAATACAAATCTTCCCTCTTCTTCGATTGATTGAGGAAGACACATCAAACCTCGTGTCTTATTTTCACATGTTCATTCCCTTGTCTCCTTTTTCTTCCACACTCTTTTTACCATTTATTTGCCTTTTCCTTTTCCCTCTTTTTATTTGTTCACACTCCTTTTGCTATAAAATAAATGCAAAAGTCAAAGAATATAGCACAACAAACAAATGGTCAAAAACAAACAAAAAGGGAAATCTCAAATGAAATTCTAAATCACATCCTAGGTTGTGTTTGGGTGAGGGGTAAATTTTACAATGGTCACCTGGAGTTACCCTTGACCAAAGGTTATCCTGAATATTATAAATACTCCTTATTTAAAAAGAGTTTTAAAAAATGAGAGAGAAAGAACAAAAAAGTTGATTTTTTTACCTCTACCCCTTAGTTATCAAAAAATGGTAATGAAGGGTTACCCCCTATTACCCCTATCCAAACACAGCCCTAGATGTTATGCCTCTCCAATGTTTCGTAAGCTTTTATATTTACATATTTATTTCTTTATAGATAAAAAAACCATGGATAAAAAACTATGTTGCTTTAAATTGTCAAAATCACTCTTTGATTCCTCTTTGGAACCTCATGATTGACCCTCCTGCCTAGCTTGGAGTGGACTTTGAATTACAATGATATTTTAAATAGACAAACCACTCTTTCATTCTTATTGTCCAATTGGTCAACATGTGCTCTTTATCTTTTTACAATCTTCATACTTTATGGTTGACTCTTCCTCTTATTTTTTTTTTTCTAAAGGTAAGGTATTCAGGTCTTTTAGGACACTTGATTAATTTTTAGAACACTTGAATAATTCTTAAGACATGTGCAAATATCTCTATCCATACACACCGACTAACACTAGGGGGAATGACCTTTTTGTGTTGAGGGTAACTTAAACCCAAAACCTCTCTCATCTTAGATAAGATCTTGACCATGAAACTAATCCTAACGAAGTGACCCTTTCTCTTACCTGGAAGTGAACTTTTTATTAAATCTCACTTACTTCAACTATACTTGGTACCCAACTATCTCGACAATCATTGTACTTTTAGTTGAAAAACAAATACGTGTACAAAAGTTGTGACGGAAAACTAATTACTCGTACGAAAGTTGTGACATGTTGAGAAGGACACTTTTTTTATAGAAGTTTGGAACCATCAAGCAAAGGTGTGAGTGGAGGTCTTTCCATTGAGAAACTTCTATCTTCTTGCTAAAGGAGGCATTCCTGTAATTATTGGTCTTTTCCTTGCTCAAGTCTTTACTATTACTCACTTCTTTAAACTTGTGTAAGTTTGCTAGAGACCTGCATCCTCTGTAGTGGTTTTTATACACAAATTCAACCTCATGTAGTTATTACTACTTTTTTTCATATACATAATCTTTGGTTGAGTCATAATTTGAAATGGTGAATCATGTCCTACAAAACTAGACTGGTGCATCTTAAAGTTACCTTAATTGATCCCCTTCCCTCCCTCTACAGACACAAGATTAGAAAAAAAAAAAAAAATTCACATGATTTCATCTTGCACTGTCACCAATGATCAATATATGATTTCCAAATATTTTGCCAATCAATCATTTTTAATTCCAAATGACACGTATTATGATCTTGTCCACTGAGCTCCTCAGTTTCAATCATCTCCTCATGTCACAAAATCAACCATTTAATATTCAAATTACATTAGCAAAACATTTAGCCATTTCTAGAAGTGAAACCAAGTACATAGAGTGCCTCTTAAATCTAAGTGTAGAAGGAAGGTTTTAAATTGGGTCAAAATATATATATGCATTTTAGGATAAAAATAAAATTTACAATTTTAGAATACAATTTTTGTTTAAATCTCGTGGACATTAGATTGACCGTTGGTCCATAATAACAACTTACAAAATCTAAATATAAAATATGAGCCCCAGATTTATAGGATAGTGGCTTCAATTGAACCTGTCTCGTTCGATGCATGACCAAAAGCCAACCCGTATTACCCCCACCAAAAAGCTGGTTTACTAAATGACCCATTTTATAAAGTAAACTTCAATCTTAATTTTATGTCTAATACCATTACCATGTCAAACTTGCAAATCTTATTATAAATCAAGCTTCTTCATTTTTTATGTTCCTTATCTCATAACTAGTATTTTTGTTGCCCTTAACTTTAGGTTTTGGAGAGAAAAAATATTAAATAAAGCAAGTATGACAAGTATATCTCAACTAAGACTTTTTTCTCAATTGTATAATGCAATACAATCAAGAGAAAGGCCACATTTGATCTCACCTAGGGTCCCTTTACTGTCCAACCCTTTACCAATTTACATCAAGAATCAAATAATTAAAGGTAGCAGCCCACCCATAAAATTAAATTAAATTCTTGCATCAGCAGAATGAGAGAGTGATATCATGTATTTGGGCACAAAAAGGACTTCTCACCTAACACCAACCACCACACACCCCTCAATTGAATTGAGCCACTGTTTCCTGTATCATCAAACCCATTGAGTTGTAATCATCACAATTGGTCATTGACTTGAAAGAGAGAACAAAATGAATGGCAAACTAATGAGTAGAAGATTCTAGTCTTGGGGGAACAATGAGTTTATCAATACAATTATACTTTGTAAAAATTAAAAAAATCAGATCATGTGAGTTGACTCAGTAAAATTCAATAAACAAATCTGTTTTATATTTTGTTAAGTTTATAAAATAAATGACTATAAGTTCGCATCAATCGATGACAAACTAAAGAAACTCATTTGAAATGTTTTGGGCATATAAATATAAGGCTAAAGACAATCCTTGAGAGGTTTAGAAACAATAAACATTAAGAAAAGTAGAACACTTAAAAATTTAGAAGGAAAGAAATAAAAAAAAGAAAAGATATGATAGATAATGGAATGACACGTCACACTCAAAAGTGAACCTTAAATAAATGAAATTTTGACATTTAGTTATGACGATGACATGTTGACCGGTACGACTTCAAAGGCACATGAAATTCATTCTAAATTAGAAGGCAAGGATATAAATAATAGATGAATGGACTAAACTTATAAAATTAAATGACGGCCCATCCTAACATAGATGTTTTTTGTTAGGAGACACGAGTTTTAAAAAACTTAAGTGAAAACTCCACTTTACCCTTTACCCTTCCTAACCTTTTAAAGAACGAAATTATAGGTGCACCGCTCAGAATTATAGGTAAACTGCTCATAGGTACAACGCTCATAATTATAGGTGCACCGCTATGGATGGGTTCTGCACGCCAAAGTTATAGTTAATTTTGAAATTATAAGTGCACCGCTCAGAATTATAGGTACAACGCTCATAATTATAAGTGCACCGCTATGGATAGATTCTGCACTCTGAATTATAGGTACACTACTCATAATTATAGGTACACCGCTCATAATTATAGATGCACCACTGTGTTCTACACTTCAAAGTTATAATTAATTTCAAAATGATAGGTGCACCACTCATAATTATATGTGCATTGCCCATAATTACAGGTAAACCGTTCATACTTATAGGTGCACCGCTGTACTCTACTTAAGATTTGCATACGGAAAGGCGGGGGTAAAGTGAGAATTTCACTTCATCCCGTATTTTCTAAGAAAAAAATACCCGTATTAGGATGGACGGCCAATTAAATTAAAAACATAAAATTAAACTTACACTCATTTCTAGTATCCAATTGGAATTTGAGTTCCATCCCATTAGAGATTGTCTGGTGACCTAGAAAATGTCATAATCGTCAGTCAATAATCAATAGTCAATATTGGCGTCATTGACTAAGCGTATGAAGAAAATATTATAATCACAAGGCAATATCTTTGAAGGGACCCACACATGCTTTATGAAGATATGCTAAATGCACACGAGACCACCTTATCACAGTCCACTAATAACATTTCTCACAATTTTTTCATGAATATTGATTTCCTTAATTTTTTTATAAAAAAGTAAGATTCATAGAATTTATTTTTCTTTAGTTATTGGTTTATATTGTTTTGTGCAATAAAAAAGTTCTTAACAGTGAATCATCAATGATTTTTTTTTTCTATTATTCAGTGGGTGAGACAACGATTTAACTTAATCGCATTTGGTTTTAGATAATAATAGCAATGACGGTGTGATTAAAGTAATAATAGTAATAACACATAATAATAAAACATATATACATTATATAGTTACTATAATTATTTAAAAAATATTAATATTATATAATAAGGTGTAATAGGGTCAGATTATGGCCTAAGTCACTTCAATAGTTCAATCTAATCCAAAAATTCATAAGTTAGGTCAAGTTAGGTATCACGGGTTGAAGAAGTGCTTAAGCATGGGATATGGGATATGGGATATGGGATATGGGATATGGGATATGTTGGATCATGAGTCAAGTGATAGATAATAGATATCATAGTTAGTTAAGTTGGATCATGGGTCAGATCGGATCATGGGTTGGGTTTTGTTGGCTATGGATCATGAGTTGAGTTGGTTAAGTCATGAATTGGATAATGGATCAAATTGATGGGTCATAGATCATGGATTGGGTAACGGGTCGTGATCAGGTTGGATATTGGGTCACGGGTCATGATCAGGTTGGATATTGGGTCACGGGTTACGCTATGTATATATTTGAAATATAAATATTTATTACCATTTCTATCACATATCTTTCACTGTTTTGATATATTATTCAGAGTTTAAATGTTGTTTTTAATATTTATATTAATGTTATTGGTAAAAGATACTTACTTAATTTTATATGTAATATTTATATTATATTACTACTTGATCGGCTTTGACCGGCTTTGACAGCAGTCAAACCCGATTGAATTCGGACCTCCTTGAAGACGGTTCGTTAAACGGTCCGGTTCTGATAACATTGGAAATTTCCATTCTCTTTCTCTGGTGCTTTTATTTTTCAAAAGTCCAATTCAACTTCCTCAATAACATTTAAAATCAAAAGTAATATTTAAATGAATATTGACCTTAATATAATTAAATATGATATAAATACAATTAAATAAATAAAGTGAATAAATTTTCTCGCCAATCAAATTATCTTATCATATGATTTAAAAAAAATTTAATCATTCATTTATATTCATTAAAATTTAAACAATAACTAGCAATAAAATTTTGCACATTTTATATTTATATAATCATCTAATCAATGCACTATGCACATAATTATATAAACTTAATAGTGAGTCTCTTTAGAGAGCCTCTTGTAAAACTTAGAAACCAAGTTGGAAATAATCCTCTCCATCATACTTACAGGTTCCCGACCCAACCCTCTTGATTCTCTACTTGTCAGAGTGATAGACAATAAATAAGGTTTGATTTAGTTCATTCAGTGCCGGCTCTGAGATGCCCTAAATTTTAAGAGCCCTAAGTGACATTATAAAATGGGACTCTACTGCAATTAGTATCCCTTTTTTTTGGGCGATCTGACATACATTGAAATTTTGGAGGGCCTAGGCAGTGGCCTACCATTATAAGTGATGAGTTGTTTTTTTTCCGAAGAACAAGGTATAGAAGCAGGTTAGAGTACTTGATTGATCTTTGAGACATATGCAAATCTCCTCATCCACACACACTGGATAAAATTATAGGAAGTAGCCCTTTTGTGTTGAGAATAACTTGAACTCAAGACCTCCCACAATGAATTCTTAATTGTCAAGCCAACCCTCACGAATCAAGTAATGGGTTTTTAATTCGATCTAAATCAATTTGATCTAAATTTTTATTACTAAATTTATTTAACATGATTCAAATTAATCTGACTGGGTCTAAATTTTTACTTAGAAATTGAAAAATAAAGATATTAAAATTATTTTAGTTAACATAGAATGATAAAAAATACTTATCTTTTATATGGCCATTAGGTTAGATGAATTGAAGTACATATTAGAGATTAGGTAAGGTATACTGGCTAAAATCAGGGGTAATTCAACTGGTTGTCTCCTGTCTTAGGAAGTGGGAGGTTGTAGGTTTGAATCCCCATAGCCTAACCTTGGTCTATCCTAGGAGTAGTGGGCTCACCCGTGAGGATTTTACGTTGGGTATCCCGCGGTTTTTCACACGTAAATTCAAAAAAAAAAAATCATAGGTTAGAATTAAAATTTTAAATATTACTTTATTAAAAAATTAAATATTGCTTATAGTTAAAGGTCAAATTGGGTTCGAGCAAGACACTCCATTTAAGTATGACTAAAATTTATTTAAAGTCTGATCAAATTAATTAACAGATTTTTTTGAACTAAATATGACTTGATTTGAGATTTTTCAAATGGATCAGGTCAGAAATTTTGTATTTGACACTTGAACTAAGTTTTAATTTTTAGTTATTTTTTTTAATTGAATAAGAGTCAAGATATATAAATTTAAAAGGTCTCAAATATATTTTAATTGAATTTTTTTGTTTAAACTTGGACCTATATCAACTGAAACTTTTTTTCTTTAGAATCAGAAAAATTCTTCCAAACAAAATTTATAAGATTTCAGTCCTCTCTATTTATTTATTTTACAAATTCTGCTGCTAGAGACTGGAGATTGGAAAAAAAAATTAAACATGAGATGACGAAAATGTCCACCGAGCACAAGGCAAATATTTTTCGGATATAATGACGAAAATGCCATATGTACTGTACTTTTACGCCTTAGGTGGCGCGGATTCTTCACTCGTTTGTGGCCTGTGTGGGTTGTGAGGTACATGGGTCATGAGGTAGCGTAAACCAATGTTATCAGAACCGGACCATCTAAAGAACCATTTTCGAGGAGGTTTGGGTTCAACCGCGGTCAAAACCGGTAAAAGTCGGTCAAAGCCGGTCAAGTAGTAATATAATATAAATATTACATATAAAATTAAGTAAGCTATCTTTTACCAATAACATTAATATAAATATTAAAAATAACATTTAAACTCTGAATAATATATCAAAACGGTGAAAGATATGTGATAGAAATGGCAATAAATATTTATATTTCGAATATATACAGTTTCTAATTTAATTTTGAAAGGAAAAAAAATTTAAAAAAAATAAAAAAATAAAAAAATTCAAAATTTGTGAGCCGCGGTCCGCGGATCACGGTTTGTGGTTAAAAACCGCAGAAAACCGCGGTTTTACCGGTTTTCTGCTGTTTTGACCCACTGCTGGTTCTGAACCAAAACTGAACATCGGGTTCAACCGCGGTTCGGTCCAATTTTGATAACACTCATGGTTAGTCCATAAATAGAGTCATAGGCTTTGAAATCCATAAACTGTGAAAATCGATTTCTGATAGCTTCCTCTTAAAAATTCATTTTACATATTTCTTGTAACAAAATGATCGAGTTGTAGAAATCATTTTTCATAAAAATAGTTCACAAGGAACAATAAAAGGCATTTTCAACGTAAAAATTATTTTCCATTAACAGAAAAATATTGTGCACAAGATGCAAATTGATGAAAATGTGAAATCGATCCACCGATAGGGTCAATTGCTTGGCCAAAATTTAATATCAAGAGTCAAGACATCGTAATGCCATCAAATGCAAGGCATCTAAAAAAATACTTTAATTCCTAAGAGTGTGATATATCAATATTTCACAAGAATTATGTAAAATGATATTTTGAATTTAAGATGGAAGAGACCTCCATGACAAGGCAAAGGCCAATCGGCTTCAATGGAGACTTTAAATAATTCAAAACATGTTTCTTGTTGATATTACAAGCACTTTATTAGAATATTAATGATTCAAACCATATTTCTTGTTGGTATTATAAGAATTTTATTAGAATATGATAATAGCAATTAGTATAGTCTTGGTTATAGGCCGGCCGGCTGGCTATATGGAGAGAGAAAAAGATGAAGTAACAAAAGCAAAGTGGCGTACTATCTCTTAACTCCATCCTCATTGGCAATGGTTCTCTTGTCCACTTGTTTAACGTCTTCAATTTGCTTTTCTCTTTGTGAAAGCCAAAGGCAAGAAGGATTCTCCACAATGCAAGATATCATTTGGATAAACTTACATCCAACCTTTAATCAAGTTATTAATGCTAATCAATCATATAAGATACTTATGCAATAAAATGTAATCTAACTTCGAATGGAGTAACTCAACTGGAAGACACTTTGGCTCAAGAACCAGAGGTTCTAGGTTTGAGTCCCATAGTCACTCGATGCCCATGGCTTGCGAGGAACTGCGTGCATCCTAAGTTATACCCTCATACTCGGTAAGAGATGAGGGTCCTAGGTTTCTTCATCATAAAAGTGGGCTGAAATCGAGTCGAGCCGGGTCAAGTTTCTTAAAACCTAACCCGACCCGAGTCAATATTTATGAAACCCGATCGGACCCGACCCAAGCTATTGACCCGAAATTCTTGACTCACCCCGACCAGAATTCTAACCCGAATTTTGACCTGACCTACATTCTGAACCTATTTTAGCCTAATTTTAGACAGGTTGGGTTGAGTCGGGTCCGGTCAGGTTAACTTGAAAATTCTTTGACCCTATCTGACCCGAATTCCATGCGGGTTTTTGTCTTCTCAACCCGACTTGACCCTCTAACCCGACTCGCATGACTCAACCTGCATGATTTCTAATGTCGGATCATGCAGGTCAAGTCAAAACCCAACCCGAGTTTCACCCCTACTAGTGATAAAAGTATGTATCTTTATGGAAGCCTATCAATGATTGAACATGTGTCTCTTGAAAGATCTATATTTAAAGAGGGATGATCGATAATTAATTCATTCAAATCAGTTAAACATATTCTTAAAGATAAAAAGATTGAAAACTAAAAAAATAATTTAAAATGATTAAGATCTGAACGATCTAATTAAAATATTTTTTATAATACTTATAGTTAAATATATATACCTTTTCGATAGACATATCATTTGAAGTATATGAGACTCCATTAAATATACTCTCTCCGTCCCATTTTATTTGTCTCATTTGAAATATTTGTGTTCTTTAAGGAACTTCCTGTATAAGGCTAGCACTTCATGTGATCTCAATCTTTTTCAACACACTTTATACTAATCCAATATAAATGAGACAACTATTTTTGAATAATTTTAAAATTAATATAGGACAACTAATTTAGCACAGAGGGAGCACAAGATAAAGGATAGTATAAGTGATTATATAACAATAATCATATCCAAACAAAGTTCGTGCCTAAAATATATCAACGGCAATACTACCAAACAGGTCAGGTCCATCTTCATGTAGACATTCACCTTTTGCATGCATGTACCAATCCATACTACTAAAAAACAAAGCATTAGTAAATGGATAATCCCTATTACCAAAAATAATAATAATAATACTCCCTCCATTTTAAAATATTTGTCCTATTTTAAAACTTTTTATTTATTAAGGATCGTTTTTATGCGAAGCGCTCTAAAAGTCTATTAATAAATTCTCTGAGTCAATACAAACCTAATAAAAAAAGAGGTCCGGGCAATATTTCGTTTTGTAGTTACTGCTCAATAACATTTTCCTAACTATGCAGCACTATATGATTGAGATAATGAGAATTGGAGGTGGAAATAATTACATAATGCTACATTTAAGCAAGTCAAAGTTTACAAAAGAAGGTCATCTTCTCATCACGTTAAAAGATGATTTGGAGCTCATCAAATAGGTTAAAGCTTTGATTTAATTTGAAAATAAAGGAATATGACAAGTAATTTGAGACAATTTTGAAATGCACATAAGACAAGTATTTTGGGACAAAGGGAGTAATAGTAGTAGTAATTCGGATTTGAGTTAGAATGATTGTCCGGAACGTGTCTCAGGAAACAGGAGATTTGACTTCGAGTTACTCTCCATAAAATTAACTGGTGTGTGTGGGTAGAGAGACTTATTCATACTAAAAAATTAACGAATTCTCTAATAGACGAGGATACTTTGGCAAAAAAATAATAATAGTAATAATAAATAGTCACGTATATAACATGATCCTAATCAACGGCCTGTATATAATGAGGAAAAGTGGATGATATCGAGTGAAACCTAATTTCTACTCTCTATCAAACACATTTTTGCCTCATGTTCGTAGTCAAGACAAGTGGCCTTCTCATGAAATAGTTATACATCCATGAAATTATTTCTTTTTATATCATTCTAATCACATTGTAAGGTATAATTAGTTGACATTTTAAACGTTAAAAAGATCTTTCAATTGAGAGAATTTCAAGACAATTAAAACACAATTCATTGTTTGCATTTGTGTTGCTCATTATTTTGACAATGTGAAAAATAATGTATAAAGATAAAATGCAAATATATAAAATGTACATAATGCAAATCAATATGTAAAAGAAAAATGCAAAATGATAATATGAAATCTTTTAATTGGTTATTCCATTAATCTACAAATTAGTGCGAAGAAAACCCTCCATATTTATTTATTCAAAATTGAAATTCTAATTTCAAAATATGTAGCCTGAATTGATCAAGTCATATTTTAGAACTCTCAAAATTTGACTATTTTAAATTATTTTTAATCTCTAAATTTTATAGTTTTTAATCATTTTCTATGTATTTCACTAAAATATTATAATTCATTAAAAATATTCAATAATCCCACTAGATATAAAAAACAAACAAGCAGCCCAAGAAAGTTAGATGCCCAGATGCCCTTTTATCCACGCCTGACTGTACTTAGAACATGGACTGTTTCACTCTCCATTTTCTCTCCCAACTTCAATGTGAAACGAAGATATGGTAATCCACTGGACCACCTCAACTGGAAATCCACCACAATCTCGACCTTAGTAAGGGCCTTAGGCCTTATGTTGAGATGATATGACCCAATACACATACCCCAGAGGCCATAAGCCCAAAAAGAATGTGGATTGAGCTCAAAACCGGTGACTAGGGATGTCGATAGATGATTTTTTTTATAATCACAGGATTCACGTCTTTTAGAAAATTCGATTAATGCTCGAGACATGTTCATGCCTTTTTACCCACACACCGGATAATACTATGAAGAGTGATCCTTTGAGATGGAGTTAGAATCGAACAAAGAACTCTCGTTTCGTGAGACAGATTCTTAGTCATCATTCCAACCCTTTTAGATTTTAAAGATGTCAAAAGATTGAGCTCCAATCGAAATTATAGTAGCTAAACTCTAACCAAAATTTGACTTTGAATTCAAATGAAAATATGGGTCTTGCTAGTTGGACTTGGTCTAGTAGTATCCGCTTCAAATCAAGACAAATATTTAATATTAATTAAATATTACATTTACATTTAAAATATATTAATTTTATGCATGAAGTATGTGGCATACGTAGTTTACATATAATATGCATTTAAGACAAATATTTGATAGTATTAAATATATTTTACAGGTTCTAGAGTATAGACTAAGACCTAAACTTGTTTGTACTTCGACCTAGACAAGTTTCACAGACAGATCTAAAATATACACTCAGACCCTATTTTTGGGTCAGGTTATTTGAGCGCTTTTGCTTTCTAGCCCCCAATCCCTAGTCCTAACTTTTCCCTATTTCTCTTATAAAAGTCATCAAACATTATTTTTTAATTAATATAGAGTCCACGTTTGCATTTTATTTTACCATGTTTATAAGATTTTTCTTGTGAAAAATCAAATAAATAAAGAGTAGGATTTTTTCCTTTTAATTGTTCATTAGAATGTAATAATTGTGCGATTAGGGTTTTTCTTATTGGTCAAATTCTTAAGAGGCTGTGGCCCATAGAAAATGACCCATTAGGTCTATTTATGATTTTAATATAGAAATGTCGTTGGTAGTCTTATGGTACGCAAACTTCACATGCCTCAACTGCCCCACCAGCTATTGGCCAACATAAGCGACAAGAGGTAGGACTACTACAATTCCATGTTTTAGTCCTGCACAAACCAAAACTTTGTGGACCAATCTAAAACGTCCAAATCATAGGACCAATCATGGATAGAAAATGTATAAAAATCATTTGTAACAAGTGAGTGGAAATGGTAAACAAGGGTATTAAAAAAAACCAAAATAAATGATAAAAAAAGGCAACAGTAACAAATTATTCGCAAATGAGAATATTGAGATTTACAAAAGCCACATTTTTTAAAAAATTATATGTAGAAAACAATTGAAAATCCAACGTAAAATCTCTACGGGTGATACCCACTGCCCTTAAAGTACACCAAGTTTGATTATGGAAGTTCGAACCTAACACTTCTTGCTTTTTGAGACAAGAAGTTAAGCAGTTGAACTACACTCATGTGAGCTAAAAGCCACATTTGATTTTCGGTAACTCAAAAAAAATAAAATAAGGCAAAGAATCAATATTAAATATTATTATCGACTATTAATTTCTACAATATGTGAGTTTTATTTTTGTTTTAAAGATAAGTGAAGGTTCATTTTCACACCAAGAACATTATCTATTCTAAAATGTGAAGGATATTCATACATCTTTAGTCTCAATCCTTCACGATTTTAATAATATGTGACCTACTTTCCTTCTTAATGAAGAATGACAAATGTTGCCCAACATGCCTTCAATATTGTCTACTCTAAAGTAGCATTTCGACAAAATGAACCGAAATTGTGGGCCACCATTTAGACATCTTTGATTTAATAGGTTGGAAAAAGTCCACAAGACTCGGTAAAAATAGATTTGTTGGGTTTGATTAAAGAGAACCATACTAATAGTTCTGTCGTAAAGTTTTACCTCTATTTGATGATTCTATCCATTGATTTAAAATTAAAAATATCAATGAATCATACTCATCAAAATTTAAAAACCGAGATTATATGTCTTGGGTTCATCAATTATAAAACTTTATATACTTCATAGAATGTAATCACTTATAAAATTAATCAAAATTTGTAAGACATACGATTGCTCTAATGATATGTCTCGTTGGTGTGCTTTACTAGTATGTCTCACTAGCCTAACTTATCAACATCTCGTGATTGGTGCTCTTTTGTTTTTTTATGAAGTAAAAGCAAAGAAAGATTGAAAATCATTTTCAAAACACCAGGAGCAACTAAAAGTACAACAAAGTAGTTAAAAGCGACATGTTGTATTGAAGCGGCAAAATATAATGTTAAAAAAATAAATTAAAAAGTAAAATTTGTTAACTCAAAGGATTGGTGTCTTTTTCTTTCTGGAGTAAAAGCAAGAAAGAGTGAAAATCCTTTTCAAGACACCAAGAACAACTAAAAAGTACAATAAAATAGTTCGAACCCATAAGTTTTATTGTGAAGTGGAAAAATATAGTATTAAAAAAATAAATTGAAATGTAAAATTTGTAAAATTAACTCGAAGTAGAAAAGATAAGACTTTGGTAATCAATAATTTTTTTTTATTTTTAAACATTTATGATTAAATAAAAGAATATTAGATATTAGTTCCATGTTGTCTTGCCATCTCCATGTGAGATTAGGACTTCTCATCTAAGTAGTCATGTGTGAACTGTCCATATGGTGTGAAATGATCATGTGCTGCTTACACAATATTGGGGCATGGACCCCACATTTCATGAATTTAAATTACACATTCATTTAATTTAGTCATGTAAGTCGATGAGATAAAAAAATGTCGACATGTTTTTTTATAATAAGAGACATCGATGTATTTTTTCATCATTTAGATGATACAAATTGACAAAAGGATAAATAGAGGTCTCTCGTAATCAAAACACCAATATCCCTATCCATTTCCTTACTCATAAAAGTTAATTTATTTTAAGAATACTACTGCAGAAATATGTTTCGCACATATGACTTTGTGAAAATAGCATCAAAAGATATCACAATTTTTTTATTGAATTGAATGGTATATGAAGATCAAAATTATAACGTCTATAATATATACAACACTAAGGCATGGTTCATTTTAATTTATATGAATATTATAGATAGCCCAATAAAATAATAAGATGAAAGTGTCCAATAGAACTAAAGTCATACTCCTATTAACTACATAAGCACATCAACTCATCTTACCTAACTACATAGTTTCAATAGTCATCACGTAAAACTGTTCATTATGAAAATGTTCGAAAAATTAGTGTGAATTTCCAATCAAAATCTTTAAATAAAAAAAAAGTGGTAAATTGTATTTTGAAATTGTTTTGCATATCAATACTTTTTCTTTGATGGAGCACGAAATTATGCAATTTTGATGTTTTTTCCATTTTACCTTATAATCTTATTCTCGAATAATTAAGATCTGGAGGGGCAAAATGAGAAGAGCTCCAAATTTATATTAACTAAGTCTACATCAAATAATAATTATTAGTGTGCAAATTAATTCTCATTTTACTTTTAAATTCAATTGAAATTCTCATTTAAAGACTATCATTAAAAGTTTATAACAAATTATTATGAACCTAATAACAACATATAATTTCTCACATCTTTCTCAAGTGAATTACTCACACGGACAACACGTATGACTTAAAAGTGGAGCCCACTTTGTTAATCATGAGGCTCAAAATTCGCCACGTTTACGCTCTGGAGTACAATGACGCACACTACAAGACAACCACTCGTTTACGCTTTCTTTGTGCTCCATATTTTCAAAAATTAGGTACATTGAAATGATCAGCAGAGTTTGTTTATTCATGTATTTAGGTAAAAAAATTATTAAATGAACTAGCAGTAGGTTAATTGTCAACATATTATTTTAAATATATATTTTATTAAAAATCATTTAAATTATATTGATAATTTTTTTAAAAAAATTATGAAGTTAAAGCATTAAAAATAATTTAAACTAATATAAATTTTGAAGAAGCTAAACATAATTTAATTAATATAATTAAAGTAATTTTTAATAAATAAAATATTAAAGATAGACTTTTCTAATAAATACATCACTATTAAATATAATAGAATTTATATCTATACGTGCATTATGATACACCACACGTTGGAAAGTGAATGGTCATCCTTTTTCTAATAGAATAACAATTCTTAATTATTTAATCTCTTTTTAATATTTTATTAAAAATAATATTCATTGTTGAATTAAATATTCTACTTATGTTTTTAACATATAGAATCTTATCTATAGCTATTATCATCCTTGGTAGACAAACTTTTTGTAGTTGTTGTACTTTTGTTGTTCCATAATCATATGATTCACAGCGGTCCCATTTAATCTGAAAAAGTTGATACTATTATTATTTTCTAGAGAAACAATCGCTTTCCGTAATTGTAGACCCGATATATGCAGAACTTATAGAATCATATTTCTCAATGATTAGTCAGATAAAGTCGCCTGCTAAAGAGATGCCTGAACACTTTAATCATAAAAGTTATACATCATTTCAAAGTTTATTTATTTCTTTTATTAAAATCTTATAGCCATACTTTTATTTAATAATTTAAAAATTTTAATATGATAAATGTCTTAAAATTTAAAATATTAAAGTAATAGTAAATGCAAGAAGTTCACAAAGTTTAGAGAGAACAAATTAAGGTGAGATCTATGTTTATAGATCATTGCATGATTATCTAAACATAGCACTTATTCTACACATTATTCTATGATTCAAAATTATAAAACTAGGAATATAGTCAACATTATTTTCTTCGTCAATTCTTATTTATTTTAGATTAACTTATAAAATTAAATCTATTTCTATAAAAGTTTATATTTTGTAAATGCATCCAATCATTCTCCTACAACAACACTCAAAGTTTGAAACATTTTATAATATCCATTCTTTTAGCTACTTTATCTATTTTGATTTACGACGCACTTAAAATGTCAAAAATATTCATCCTTTGATTTTTAAGATTAAAAGAAAATTAAATAAATACTTTGATTTATTTTTTTACTTTATTTATATATAGTAATTTAATGAGTTTACAAGACATGATAAAAAAATATATATTAATATTTAAAAATTACAAAGTTTTGTGAAAAATTATGAATAGAAAAAAAATATTATTTACTATAAGTTTTTTTTATCAATATCACTTTTATGAAACATATACGGCTTCTTATTTATAATAAATTTGATAGTGAAGATAGATTGAATTTAATTTTAAAAGAAGAAAATTGATAAATTCCCTGTTCGATGTTTCTTCTCAACTACCAATGGTAAGGTCAATTTTATGTATGATTGGCGAGAAACATGCCACGTGGCAACACTAATAAGTGCACCTATGCAAATTACTAATAATTTGAGAATCATTACTGATCCACGTGACATGCATGAATTTCATATATATATGATTAAAAATTCATTTAAATTTTTATTTTTTATTTAAATAATAAAAAATCTTGAAGGACGTTTACCGTTGTAGACATGAAAGGGTTTCCAATAATGTTTGAACACGTATTGCAACTTATTTATTGTGTCTTAACTACATTTAAGCAACACGTTGAAGGGATTTTGCTTCATTTTCTTTTTAATGACCATTTTACCTTTTAAAGCTGGAATTATCTTTAAAATGAAATATATTATTCAAATTTATTTGGCATACAATTTATCTTTAAAATATTGTCAGAATTAACCATTCATTTTTGTGATATTATACAGATGAATAAAATATATTTTTTAAAAAAAAATCATATATCTAATTAGATCTAATAAATATAACTTAGATGATATAATTCGTAAAACCCACAAAAGTACATATGTAAGTATATTAAAAAAATAACTTGGTTCAAAGGTAAAAAATTCAGCCGATATATATAAAAAATATAAATAGATATAATAAATATAGCTTAAATGATATAATGAATATAGCCCTGCCTTGGTTGCACCAAGGTGCATGCGACTAGAATCTATTCTCATAAATTTGCATGAAATATACTTAAATGCCAACCATGATATGGACAATAAATACACTATGAAACTATTAATAACAACTTATCAAATTCAATTATAAGGGAATTGACTTAGATATTTATATTTTTACTAACATTGAAAATTGAACTTTTTTAATAGTAAAATAAATAATTCATTAATAAGAAAAAATCAGAACAAGAAAAAGAAAAAAATAAAAGAGTTTAGAAGGTCATAAAAGAAAAAGAAAAAGGAAAACTCAAGAAAGCAAACGAACACAATGAGACAAGTCCAGAAAAATCAAAAAAATGTAAATAAGTTCAAAAAACACACCCAATACAACCAAGGCGTCTAAATAGTCCATTTCTTTCTGCAAATCACAAATAAAAAATTTCATGATGAGATAAGTCAACTCCATGTTTCACTAATCCACTACTCCATATCAATGATATCTTTTGGACTTTAAAAGGTTAAAATAAAAATATTTTAATATCTAATTTTGATAAAAATATTAATAATAAAATAATTATTAAATAAATAACTTTAATAATGACTTCAGCGTGTGATGCTAAGAAAGTGATGAATTGATGATGGAGAGAGAATGAGATAACTTCTAAAGGGGGAAAGTGAGAAAGGTCAAATAGGCTAAAGAGAAGAGAGAGAAAGAGAAAAGAGGAATAAAAGAAAGAAAAGGACTGCTTACTTACTAATATCAAGGGTGAGGAATAAGATGCTTTCTCTTATTGGGAAAGTAAAGGAGATGCCGTCTCGTACGTGGGAAACGTGAACTCGTTGGGAACTGGGAATACCAAACCAACACAACTCAGACTACTTTCAATGGCTGACTCACTTCATCAAATTCATGTATGCAACATGCTTATCTCATTTCATGTTTTTGATACTTAATTGTTGCTTGTATTTAATTTGAAATTCCCTTTTAAAAAATAAATTATATTAAATGAGAAAAACACTTTATATTTTTAATTTGTACGACGTTTCACCAATTTCTCATGTTTCATACAAGATATTTCATTATCAGTGGATGCAAAATAAATGAGGAACCATTATTATAAATCCCTCCTGTGTCCAATAATTTGGAAATTAATAAAATGACAGTCTTTAAAAATTTCATTATTGTTGTGATTAGAAGCGCACAAAATAATGAACGAAAAAAAAACCACAGATCAAACACACACAAGACACATATTTTACGTGCTTCCCTTTTGGTACGTCGATGGGTTCAAACCAGATCCACTATACTCAAAGAAAAAATGAAGAAGAAGAGACAGCCATGTCCATTACAATTTTCACTCTCTATGCATTTTCACGAAAGGAGATATTATATAATGCCCTAATTAGGGCTACAACATATATAATGTGAAAATTACAAAATTGCCTTCCATTAAAAATTTTGGCTCGGAGACACTGCCCCAATTTGAGCCCCCATGAGCTCTGTGGGGAACTCGACCCTCAAACGGCCCTTTGGGGATGAGATCACCAGTAAATATCTGACAATCAGACTCCACAAACTTACCAAGTATCATCTAAATTCTTATATATCTTATCTTATTATTTAAATTCTTGTCTATAATTAAATATATATAGAATTATAAAGACTTTCAATCTCCTGTGAACCGCATTAGATTGTTCTAATCTTTATTTTTCACTTTAAAATTAAATTATTAGATAAATATTTAATTAATTTTAATTTGTTTTGCAATTTGTAAGGCGATGTTTAAATTCATTAACTTAAATAAAAAACTTAATTTCTCAGCTAAATTTAGTTTGATTTATTTCACATGGTTGGTTGGCTCAATTCAAGTGATTACTAATTTGTGCTGTACCTGCATTTTGTATCATATATTAAATGATATTGTCAAAGCTTACGTGGTTATGTGCTGGTCAAGGAAATAATTCATCATCACTCATGTGACTTGTTAATAAACTTTCTAAATTAAACTTCTTTATATTTTAATATTGGTATTATCTTCGTAAAAAGCATTTTATAACATAATATAAAAAATTGTTTAAATATATATTTAGTATAAACAAAACAATTATTTTTTTTCCAAAAGATTCTATATTAGATTGATCCAATCTTTAAACTAGACCAAGTCAATATCAAAATAATTGATGAATCGAATTGTGTATCATTCAAACAACCTAATTCTCAATTTAATAATTTTTAGAACGAATGACACAGTACTGCTACTATTTAATTGAAAATGTTTTATAATTAGGGCACTTGCTTACACAAATTCTCTCTAAAAAGGTTGACTATTCTTGAAAATGAAAACTTTCACGTTTATTTCCATAATTTTTTTAATTTAAAGTTTCAATGTTAAATTCTCTATGCAAATAGTAAAAATTAAAAAAATAATAATTTATACTTCTTGGTTTCCCTTTAGAGATTGAGGCTCTACCTAGATAAGTTAGTCGATCTAATTATGTCTTCATTTATAAATAGGTTCAACTAATTTGATCAATTTTAAGAAGCTTGTTAAGCTTTTTTTCTTTTCTTTTTTATGATCCTGTTCAGATCTCTTAGAGTACTCAAATAATCTTTGGAACATGTGCCAGTCTTCCTATCTACACACACCAAGTAATTCTAGGGCGAGTGACCTTTTGAGTGAAATAAGAATCAAAGTTCAAGACTCTTGCTTCCTAAAGTGAATCCCTGACCATTACTTCAACTCCTTCGAATTGTGTCTATCAATAAGATTCCCATACTCTAATGCCCCGACATGCGAGGAGGTTGCTAAGCCATTTCACCTTCTACCAATCACAAATGCGCACTCTGCTATAGATGAGTTAAACTATCATTATATTAGTATTTTTATATTTTTAATACTAAATCTTAGAGTTTTTTTAAACATTAATTTTTAGAGTCTTAAGACTACAAACATTATTTATTTGATCACTAAAAAAAAGAGAATGACAACTTCTGAGTGTGATGGGAGCTGCACCTCCTTTGAAGCTCTAAAATCTATTCTTATCATTATCTAATTAAAGATTGAATTAACTTAAACAAATGTTTACTAAAACGTCTCATTCCATTTTGTCTTGGGAGCCCTAGATTTGTAAATTAATTAAAGATATCATTATCTAACTCTTACCAAGTTCATAATCCTATCTCAAAGTATATGAAAGAGAAAGATTACTTTCCACCTTTAAAAGATTACTAGGTGGAAATAGACCCACGTTTTCTTGAATTTATTACACACTCTAGAAGAGTAGAAGACATCACATGAACACATTAATATAATTAAAAATATAAATATCTTTAACTTTTCAAACCATGCTTATTGACTAAATTTTTCAGATTCCTTACCAACTTCTCTTTACTGGTGGGTCTATTTAATATTATAATAGTTAATGTGGTTTATATCAAAATAATGAAAGATTACTTTTTTAAATATCTCTCTCTCATCATATTTATATTTTAATTGATATTTTGTATATTGATTAGTATATCTGTCCATACACTGTTTATATTAATTTTATACTACTGATATAAACAACATACCCAAATTGGTATCTTAAAACTCTAATAAATATTAGTCCTATATTAAATTCTAGCCAATATATTTTTCTCTAGTATCTGTAGAGTTGTTGAATAGTTTTCTATCCTACTGTACAATTCAATAAGTTTCTCTCCTCCATGATAATACACTAAAGAAATGTAAGGTGTTTGAACAAGATTTATTAATTAGATTTGAATTTGGAATTTGGAATTTGATTAAATTTAGCTAACCAATAACAGAAATATAGAATGCGATCTTAGAGAAATAAAGAAGGAGATGAACTAACCAAAATTTGAATAAATTTTGGGTAAGCATTCTCACACGGGAGAATTCTTTTATCTAGGCAGGAATTCTTTTTTTTTTTTTTAATTTAAATTCCTGTTTTACCCTTCCACTTCTGTTTTACCCTCCACTTTTTGTGTTGGTTGGAAGGGTCAAACGGGAATTTAAAAAAAAAAATTGAATTCCCGTGTGTACCCTAAATTTTATATCACATTATAAAAATTTGGACATTTAGGTACAACTATAAAAACAATGGAAGATCAAATTTGAATGGTGTACAAACTTTAAACAAGCTAGCGATTGATGAGTCAATTTTATAAAACACAAATGAAACTGGAAATACTAAAAATAATTGAATGTTAGATGTCAAGAAAAATACAAGATCACAAAATGATTGTATTAACCTCAATATATAAAAAAAGGGATTATAAAACTATTTAAAATTAACAAAAGACCAAAATTGGAAAGTTCTTTTTAAGAATTGGATTTATGAGTTAAAAGAACACGACAAATTATAATTAAAAAGTATAGTGTTTAATAAAACAGTTTGAAAATGTAAAGGCCAAAATTGCAATGAAAAGGAAGGATAATAATTAATAAAGATGATGATAAAATTGGCTACCAATTTGTACTAGGCAAGAAAGGTAGTCAGTCCCATAGATGTCTAAAACCCATTAAAGTATGAACAATAAACCCACCGTGTTCTTGCTCCTTCCATTCTCGTGTACAATGCATGTGATATGTGTACAAACGTTGTCTAAGTTGTCTATTTTAAAGGACCTAACTTTCATGTGACAACAATGCATGTTGTGGTGGTATATTAAAATTTAAAATCAGCCTTACTAGCAAGTCATCCTATTTTTGTATCCATGTTTTAACTTTACTTTTAGAAGAAGCTATCTGATGTGTATACATGTGTATATGGGGTCCATCACTGGTCCATTGAAAAGATTTAGTCATAAATTTGTGTTCGTAAAAAATCACCTTCACTTAATACATGAAAACATTGTTTTCAAAGACATAAAAATTAAAGAGTTAAAAGGTGATTAAAATTTTTGAGGCCTTGAAAAATATGATTTGATCGATCCAATCAAGATAAACCCCCATCATCATTACTAATGAAGGCTAGGATATGGGTTTACGCCTACATAAACCATCATACTGAAATTAATGATTTTTACTCAAGATCCTAGAATTCGAATCAAGAATTCTGAAAAAAATGAAACTTGGGTATCTACTCGCACTCTCATTCTGAAAGGAAGAGATAGTCCTAATTTCGATGGTACAATTTCACCAAAGAAATTATGAGTTCTTGTGACGATCCGACCCTACCCATCACAATATTGTCCACTTTGCGCCGTGCACCTGGGCCCACACGACTTTGCAATGGAGGTCCTACCCAAGGAGACACCCCAAAAGGCCTTGTGATGGCGAGGGGCTTTGCTTCCTTATATAAAGCCCCCACCACCCAAGCTCCCAACCAATGTGGAACTTTTGGGTGGAGGTGCTACAATCCACCTTCCCTTAAGACCAGAGCCGTCCCCGGCTTTGTCATGTCACACTGACAGGGGTCCACATACACAGCCAGGCAATGTCACGCAAGTAGAGCCCACACAGTCCAAGTGTTGAACTGTGCTCTGATATCATTTGTGACGACCCGACCCCACTCATCACAATATTGTCCACTTTGAGTCCAGTACATGGGCTCGCACGACTTTGCATTGGAGGTCACACCCAAGGAGACACCCCAAAAGGCCTTGTGATGGGAGGGGCTTTGCCTCCTCATATACAGGGCCGGCCTTGGCTATAAACGAAGTAGGCGGTCGCCTAGGGCCCCCAAATAAATGGGGCCCCCAAGCCCATAAGTTCCTTTACTATATGTTAAATAGTTAATAATGTATAAATTACAATACAAGTTTATTCTTGTCCAGTCGGTTAGAATTGTCTCTTTATAAGTGTGGGACCCGGATCAAATCCGGGACTATGTTATTAATAATATATTTTTTTATTTTTATCAAGTTATTTAATAATAATAATAATGAAAAATAACAATAATTTGAATTAATACTACTTAAAATCATTTGATTATTTTTAACTATTTCGAATTTAAAATATTCAAAATTGAAAATTTATATATTGATAATTTTTCTACTCTATTTAAAGCATAGGTTTCTTAAAAAATTAAAATAATGATAGTAACAATCATAATAATTATTATTATAATCCTCATTTTATTGAGTTTAAAAATAATAAAAATAATAAAAATAAAATAATTTTAATTAATAAAGAATTTTTTAAAATTTATCTATCATCTAAATAAAGAGAAAGAGAAATCTATATTGAGTTGATAATTTTGAATTAAAAATAATTTAAAGCTTTTAAAATTTGAAGAGATGAAAAAACATAGCTTTATTCATGTGATTAATGTAGATTTTATTAGAAGTAATATACAAGTATAAATCATTATAATTAAGATAATTTTTAACTTTTTAACTTTTTAAAAAATACAGAAAATTTGAAAAATTAAAATAATAATAATATCTTCGTTTCAAATGAGAATTTGCATTAGTGTCATACTCGAATATGATAAAAGATACAGTACCAAAAGAATGAATTGCCAAATTATATAAAAAGAATGAATTGTTATTTTCCAAATGCATGAATTGCTTATAAAATAATATTAATTATACCAGTTACAGTTACCTACGCAGAAATAAGTTTTTCAAAGTTAAAACTGATAAAATCTTATCTTCGGTCTATAATGTCACAAAAAAGATTGAATGGATTAGCTATCTTATCTATTGAAAAATAAATGTTAAAAAAACTTGAATATAGTAATTTAATTAGTAATTTTGCATCTCAAAATCAAAATAAATTTTAAATAATACTTTGTTATAAATTTGATTATGATATTTTATTTAGTTTCATATATTATAAAAAAAAATTGTATGATTTTATTTTTTGTGAGTATATAAAGGCCTCATCTTAAAAACTCGTCTAGGGCTCCCCTGAAATCTCAGGGCCGGCCCTGCTCATATAAAATCTCCATTCCTCATATAAACCAAATGATTGTGTGTAGATCCCTCACCTTGGGGTCCTAGAGTGCTCAGGGTTCTCTCCTCAGTTGTCCAACACCGGTATTGGGGAAATTAAGCACTCAAGCAAGACAATGCACACATACACATACATAAGTCTACCATACCAAGCCAAATCCAAGCTTAACTTCATGTTGAGTGCTTATTTCTGTTTATGAGTCCTCTCTTTTCTCTTGAATGTCAAATACTTTCAATTTCAAACCTTCAATTGTCACCATTCCTTGCTACCCATTAATGAAAATTGAAAGGGGGAAACGAGGAAGAGGACCATATATGTAAGAAAGGGATAACATAAAAAGGAAGCAATTGAATATTGGCTGAAGATCAAAGTATCAAATTCTTATTGGGTTGTCTGTCTATTATCGATTTCTTGGAAAGAATTATAATTGGGTTAGTTCATGTCTTTCAAAATATGCCATGGAAATTGACCTCGCATCCGGCTGTGGAACTCTACGTATAATTTTTTTTTTTTTAAGTGAACGAAGTATTGTCTTAGCGAGTAAGAAAAACCTTCGTTTTTTCCTCTTTAAATTTTCCTAGTAACTCTCAATGAAAAATGGATCTCTTGTGTTTTTGACAGAGGTATAATTCTAGAAAAGAAGAGAGAAGCACTCATTTTCAATCACCTTTAATTTTCCATTAGTTGGGTTTCATTCAATGAGGATGTGGAAATTTGAAAGACTGCAAAATGGATAGGTTGAGAAAGGTAGGCAGAGGGAGATTTGATGACCTTATAAAGAAAGATATATTTTGAATGTAATACTAAATTCATTAAAGATGACTTATAAATACACATATAAGAATAATAGATAAACAATAACAATGCTATCTTTGGTAAATAAGTATTAAAATCATCTTAATTGACTTATCTTAAATTCCTATCAAATCCAAAGATATCCCATCTTAAAATTTCTACCATCCTTTCTATTTCCAATGAGCAATTCCTTATTAGTCCATTTGCACCTTAAGAGGAATGTCATGTTTTGTATTTATTTATCATGTATCATCATTATCATCATTTCGTTGTAATTATCATTATCAGTCATCTAAATTATTATTCTAAATATAATGCAAGCCTACTTTTTTAGGCCAATTGTCATTTAATACCTAGAATATCATATCTTATCTAGGTTTGAGACATATTTTCAAACATGATAAGATAATAAAATGTGACAGGGTTGTGAAAACTATTTAAGTTTATTTTTTAAATAATTCAAGAATTTAAAGTAGAATAGATTAGGATTTCACATACATCAAATTTCTCTATGTTTCTCATTAGGATTTATTTTGCAAAATAATAGAGAAATTATTTTTTGAACCCCTGAATTTTATAAAAAAACTTAAGCCACTAGATGGTTCAAAGCTGTAAACATTCATATTTAACTTAATTTTTACAAGATGTAGATTCAACTTCCATTCCAATAGCAATCTATTTAATTTAACAAGCTATATAATCTTAATTTGTGCAATTTATTTCTAATTTTGTCTCCTATTTACAGTCTTATTTGGATCTTAAACAAGTTAAATGTTATCCTTAATTAGAGTTATTTTTCTTCGCTATTTAAAGTGTAATTGGTGAATTGTCTATATTCAATGAATATTAATCAAAATCCAATGTACAAACGTATCTCTAAATTCAAAAGGAAATAGGTAGGTGCAATGAATCTTAGTTAAATTCAAATCTGTTGACAATTCTACTTTAATGTTTACTGATATGAATGTGACAAATTATTAAGGCAAAAATTCTCTCACTTTAATTCTGTAATAGCTTTAACTATTTCTAAATGTGCTACCTAACTATTAATAAATTGATAATAGAATATCTCTATACTATTCTAATTAAAATCTTCAATAATACCTTGACAATAGGTTTGGAAAGCTAGATAAGAAAAAGATTTGTATGTTATGGCTATGATAGATATATATATATATATATATAAGACAAAGCAACTCTAGAAGGAAACTTCAAATGGGAATGGGAAGGGAATCCCATGCCAACTAGGATACGTAATAACACTATAAAGAGGAAATAAGAAATTTAAGTAACTTGCTAACTAGAAAAAAAAATAAATAAGCAAATAGAAGTGGGGTCCACTTGAATGTCCAGGCCACACGTGTCCAACATCAGTCCCTCAGTCTTGAAAAAGAACTCATTCTGGAGTTGAAATCGGATAAAAGAACTGCAGCGTTGCTATAGCAAGGGAGATTGTCACGAGAAATCAAACAGAGGTGTAGATCAATTCCGAAGAGGCGAACGCCGATTTTGGTAACTGTGCAACTTGCAATGCACAAACAACGAGAGCTTTACGTCTTGGGGATGAAGAATCAGTAAATACACACGTGCTCAAGCGAGAGCAAATCATTTCCGTCGCGAAGGGGTCTTCAAATTGCACTGTAGTGATGACATAGTCCTGAGGGATGGGAAGGATTAGCATGATGAGCCAAAGATAGGACAACAGGCGAGCATGATAATGTACGAATAACCATAGATTGAATCACGGTATCTGTATTGAGATTGGGTTGGGAAATCAGTGGTGGCAATGGCAGTGGTACCGGTGATAGAGGTGGCGTTAGGATTGTGATTGGTGGCGGGGGAGGTGGTGATTGAGTGTTAGGAGTTGGGTCAACCTGCTTTGGGTGCTCAGAGTCATCTTTCACCTTCATCATGCCTTTATATTTCGTATCGTGCCTATATTCGAGCAATTTGGCAAACATATCTCTCATCTCACATCAAAACGCCTTCAACTTAGATCAAAAGTGATCGACCTTTGATACCAATTCTGGGAAGTCAGATTTGGTCGCATACTCATCATTACTGCTGGATGTTGTCGAGTCCACTTGATGTAGCTGGCAGTTAGATCCAATGACGAGATGGGGATCGATAAATTTAAAGTGGCTGCACCCAGATCTTTTGACATATGGATCATCATATTGGGATGCCAAAGAGTCAATGATGCAGCGGTTGGATCAGCTCGGGGCTTGGAAATAACTGGGTGACTCGGACAAATGAGAAAATAAAGGAATTGAGTGGGAGTCATAGAGCTCATTAAATCGATCAAATGGATAGGTGTGGGATTAAATAAGAAGTTGGAGTAGGACGGGGCTCATTAAATCTTACTTCTCGATTTCGAATTTTCACCAACTGCATCTATCTCCGTCCACCCATAACAATATACTTTCATTACTTTAACCGTTCGTGAGAGTTACATTCATTTTCAATATACATGTCCAAATTCTCTCTGATGCAATTCCTTTATGTTTTAGTGTATTGGATCAGGTTCCTAACATCTCTCTGCTTCTCTCTGAATTTCTTTTCAATTTCTATTTCTATTTTTGTGACTTCTATATTTATCATAGTATATACACTCAACCACACCAAACTTTCTTTCCATTTCTACACTGCCCATGAAGCATTCCAATGAATCCTATGTTTAGCAACTTTTACCTCATAGTGGCTTCTAAAGATTGTAGTTATCATATTTAGAGCACTATGTAGTTTTTACTTCCAACTTCATCATCCTCCTCCCCATTCTTGGGTCACTAAACTTACAATTCATACACTTTATCTTCAATTTGTTAATATTCAAATCATTTATCTTAAAATTCTTTCTCCAAAGTTCCATCATAATTGTTGGGGCCCTTATTCACCATGCTAAGTAAAAGACAGCTTCTAGTTCAGTCTAGCAAAATTCATCTTTAAATAAAATTTATGTTCTCAGTTTTATGGCTTTACATTAGATTGACAAAACTTTTGTTCTATATAATCAATGAGTCTCAATGACTATGCTACATGTACTTTAGATTTGTTTTATAATGTCACCCCGAAATCGAAATGCTAAAAGTATGTAGATGGCTTAAGCAAATATGTTATTAGTTAATAAAATTTAGAATGATAATTGAAATTGTAATCAACTTGTTGGGCATTTCATTAAATATGTATCAACCTATCCTAAAAGGAAATATGAGTCAGCTTGCAATCATAGAGTAGAGATTAAATAAAATTATCTTAAAAACTAAAAATAGAAAAGTCTAACACAATTCAAGATCTTCTGGTGTTGCAACAGCACACAATTTGCGGTGTCACCAATCATTAATTAACATGTGGATAAATTTAAGAGTAAAATTATCATTTAAATTTTTTTAAAAACTATCATGAACTTAAAATGACCAAATCACCTTTGAATTTGCCTGCATGACGATTACTAACTGGTGACATCATAGGTTGTATGTAGCAATGAAAGGGAGACATGATTAGAAAGAACTTTCAACAACCTTACCAAGTACATTGTCTATAATAAGTTATATAGTTGAAGTCAAATTATTGATCATGTATGTGTAGCTAATGTAATTATCTAAATGACTAACTTTTTATAGCTAATCCATTGTCCAGCCCAATGAACTCCTCTAAGTCAATGTCACACTTTTAACTTTGTAATCCTCTACATTGGTGAGAATTGACTAATGATGCAAAGTTTGCCTTCTATCTCTAGGAAGCCTATGATTTTATCAGAATAAAAGTAATAATTTTTTTTTTAATATTAACTCAAATAAATAAATATTTTATTAACATGATGAGATAGTGGATTCTACCATATTGAAGATAAAATTATTAATTATCTAATATAGAAAACTGAAGTTTATGGTCATTATTAATCACTTGATCCAAATGTACTAAAATCAACAGTCATGCAATTATTAATTTTGAGGTATAATGACTCACAACTTTTGATTTTACTGTTTCTGAGTACTTTACTATATAGTTTTCAATATAAATGTTTCTACTAACTATACCCAATGTCACTTGTTACTATAAACAATGTCTTCCCTTTTGCACTCTTCTTCGGACTGCGTTTGGATGGAGGATAACGGGTTGTTAATTAAGGGGGAGTGATAAAAATCAATTTTTTATCCTCTCTAAAAAATCAATTTTTTATCCTTCCCCCTCAATTTTTGAAAACCCTTTTCAAGAGAGGGGTTTTCATATTAATTAAGGTAACCTCTGACCAAGGGTTACCCTGGGTAACCCCTCCAAAATTTACCCCCATCCAAATACATTCCAAGACACACCTTTTATTGAAGAGAATGATTAAATAAGTTCAACAATGTTTTAAGTTAGGATAAAATTAAATAACTTTTTTTAGAGGTCTACTTTTTATTAAAGAATATTTTTAATCTCAACATTTTTTCATGCTGAACAATGGACCACAACCTTAGTGATTTAGAAGATGTATTTGATGTTAAATTGAGATACAATATTTGGTATCTCAAAATAATATTAGAAAAATTAAAAAATAATTGATTAAGAAAACTAATATTGAAATCTATAATAATTATATTAAGACAAATTAGTCGAAGAGTTTCTAGTAAAAATAAATTTATAGATCAAATCAGTTTTATTTTACTGTAAAAAAGATGACGATTTTATATTAAACAAGATTTCTATAGTTTATAATATTTTTCAAACAGACATATAAATAAAGTAAAAAGTCAATCATATAACTTTTTAAAATTTCATAAACAAAAGCACATGTTGATATTATACTTTAATATAAGACGACGGATAAACGATTCAATAATCATGATTTTTTAAATTCAATAGACAAAAGCACATATTGATATTATAATTTAATATAAGACGAGAAATAAAGGGTAGCGATTCTCTCCACGGGTGTTTTGTGTAATCAGACACGAGATTTAGGGTATTGCCCATTTTACCCTTCTATTGCGGTATAAATCGGCTCACTGATCGGCTCATCGGAACACTGATCCTTCCATTGCGGTATAAATCAGCTCACTGACTGGTTCGCCGGATCACTGACCAGCTCATTGAAATTTATCTAAGTGAGATTGTTTTTTTATACAGAATAGCAAATCGGATCACTGACCAACTCACTGATCGGATCACTGATTTTTTTTTTTTAAATGCTTTCGTACGGCAGTGGAAGGGTAAAATGGACAAAAGGTTTCGTACTGTAGTGGAAGGCTACCCTAAATAAAAGATTTAGTTCTACAAAATCAAGGCTGGCCATATAGACACCACACTTTTCTGCCATGAGACGCCTCTTTTTGTTTTTAGGTATGAAATTATCATTTTTCCCTTCCGTGTTTTGATAGTTTGGTCGAACGTCCAGTTCATTATGTGTTCGATCAGACGAATGGGTTGTGCAGAGAGATTTTCAAAAGAGTTCGTTTCTTGACCGATTTTTACAAACAAGGTATCAAAATTCATCTACTCTGAAATTTATGAACTCTAAGACTTAATTTTAAGTGAAAAAGAGTATAGTTTTGGACTTAAAAATTCGTACCCAAAGAATTAAGGAAAAATGGTCTTCCCTCTTAATTCTTTGGGTACGATTGTTTAAGATCAAAACTATACAATTTTCACTTAAAAACAGTCCCAGGGTTCATAAAAGATGAATTTTGATACTTTGTTTGTAAAAGCCAGTCAAGAAACGGCCTTCCTGTCAATTGTAACATTTGCGCGTTTGGTTCGGGTTTTCAAACGAGGCAGTTTCTCAACTTATTTCTACAAACAATGTATCAAAATTCATCTACTTTGAATTTTATGAACTCCGGGGACTAATTTTAAGTGAAAGGGATATAGTTTTCAGGCTAAAAAAATCGTAGCCAAAGAATTAAGAGGGAAGACTATTTTTTTTTTAATTCCTTGAGTACAATTTTTGAAGTTCAAAACTACACCTATTTTCATTTAAAATCAGTCTCAGAGTTTATAAAATTCAGAGTAGATGAATTTCGATATCTTGCTAGTAAAAATCGGTCAAGAAACAGACTCTTTTGAAAATCTCTCTCCACAACATTCATCAGGACGATTCCATTTTACATGGAATCGTTCGATCCGAATGTTCTCGCATTCGTTCGGATCAGGGGTGCAAAAAACACCCCAGCCGCATATCGGCCTGATATGATTTTCTCTCTTCTTTTGTTTTTTTTTTTTTGAATAAAAAAATATAAAAAAAGTGAAAAAGAAACTGTTTTTTTTTTAAATTCAAAACATAAATATCGGCCGATATTTCGACTAGGGCCTATCACCGTTTTGATTTTTTTTTTTTTTTAAAAAATGCCGATATGAATCACATCGGTCGAAATCAGACCGATATATATATATTGCCGATATATCAGCCATATCGACCGATAAATAGGACTGTACGACCGATACAATATGTATCGGCCGATATTATATGGTGCTTAAAACCCGTATCATATCGGCCAATACATTTCGTATAAGCCGATACCTTGACCCACTGGTTCGGATGATTCCATTTCGTCCGATCAAACACATAACACATGATGAACTGGAAACTTGACCAAACCATCAAAACACGAAAAGCTAAAATGATAATTTCACACTTAAAAATAAAAGTAATATCTCCTGACAGAAAAATATAGTGTTTATATAACCAGCCAAAATCGATTATATGACTTTTAAATTCAATAAACAAAAGCACACGTTCATACCGTACTTTAATATAAGACGACACAGAAAAGATTCACTGTTGCAGAGGCTGAGAAGACTTCCACGGAAGAAGGAAGCTTGGGAATCATCTACCTCGATTAAATTATAGGAATATTTATTTTCATATTGTAGGTCCCACCGAAGAAATGCACAGATTTCAGAGTCGCATGAAAAATCAGAAATAACATCAAGTTGTGATAAATATGTGGCCGCCTGTTCTAGAACTGCTAATCAAACCACTGTCACGTGTTAAAAAAACGAAAACTCAAATGACTGAGTCATTAGATTTTTCGGGCGTCTCAATTTCAACTTTTAATAGTATATATTTAAAATATAATATTTTATTCAAATAAATAAAAATTCTCAAAAATTTCAAGTATAAAAAATGACTTCATTTTGAAATTTTTATCCACTTAAATTAAATAAATAAAATTCTTTAATACTTACTTTTTATATAACGGTTATTGACTTACTTTCATACTTACTTTTTATATTAAAATACAATTATAAATAAATATTTTTATCTATATTACTTAATCTAATAGTTTGAATGCATCAAATAGAATAAAAAAATTTGATTTAAATCTACATTTGCAAATGTAGCATTGAATATTTTCTCATCTCATGAATCTAAAAATTAATATAATATAATGTTGAAATTTAGAGTCAAATGACAATGACATGAGTAAAATGAAGAAAAAATAAAATGATTTTATTTGTAATTTATTGACTTAACATAGTCATTAACTAAAATAAAATCATTTTAAATCAATAAATTTGAATTACAAATTTAACCATAAAAAATAAATAAATGAAAATCAACGAATCCCACGCAAGTATTACATGTGTAAATCCATCTTTTTTTTGGTTTAATGAACTTAATTGCAGTAATTCTGACAAGTCTACGATGGTCAACGCAGATCAATGGTCAAGCATGGTAGGACCCATCTCCCCATGTGGTCCACAACTCCACACCCACCCATCCGACACGTATGGCTACTACCAAGTACCAATTAGTTTTGGTAGTCCGCAGTGCACCGAACATTTTCCAAAACTCCACAAGACAAAAAGGACAATCCTTCTGCAGACAATGAATTTGGGCAGGTTTACCCGTTTCACCAAACGTTCCGAGTTGACTCGGGAATCTCCATCGAGTCAAGTGCACCAAACGGCATCTTCAGAGTCACGTCTACATTTGTCAAGTGGCAGAAACCACTGCAGTGAACGAGTAAAACCCTGTCTCATACACAAATTTACAATCTTAACCCCAAAGTTCTACAAATACTTAGAATAATCGTAACAATGTGATTTTAATTTTTATAAATTATTTATTTATTTATGATAATTAAATTTTAAAATTATAGTTATATATTAAAAATGATCTCCCCACACGTCAAATACGTGATCTAAAGGAACTTTCAGCTTCTTCTTTATTCTGCTCGCCCCCATTGTATAACTATTATTTTGTGTACATTATATATTTATATAACAAAAATATTATAATATATTACATTATATAGTATAATAGAACATGTTAATATTTATATCTGTATCTCGAAAGGCTACATTTTTCTTCTGTTTTCTTCTCATCTCTACCTTGCGACGGAGAAGACGACTCTGCAACTTTTCCATTTGAAGGTTCCTCCATTTGCAGGTTTCTGGCCAGTAACCGTTCTCCGTTCCATTCATAAGAGAGCTTATAAATCTTTTAGCAATTTTTTTTTTGCTTCTTTTTTTCTTTGTAGAAAATGCTTCTATTTTACAACTGTCGTCTGAAGAGAGAAATTATAGCGTCCGAAATAGCCGGATTTGGAGAAGATTTTGGTTGTCTCAGATACATATCTGGGTTATGTACAGGCCCCTTTTGCCTCGTTTCTTGAGATTTTTGAAATTTAACGCCTTTTATTATTACCAAAAAATGGGATTTTCTCTTTATTTCCCTATAGATTATTGAAGTTAAAGACCTTTTATTATTACCCAAAAATGGGATTTTCTTCTTTATTTCTCTTTCTATTTTTAATTTCATGGTTCTGGGTAGATCCAAATTATATATTGGGGTCATGCAAGAGAGATCAATTGAAAATTAACAGCCATTTTTGTTTTTTTTTAAGAAAAAAAAACAAAGACAGAGAGAGAGAACAGTCTTTTCTTTGTTTGCCATACAATTGTCTTTCCATGGTTGAAAATGAAGAATCAAGTTCTCCGTTATGTTCTTCAGGTTCATAGGTTAGAAAATGATGTTTGAAGTAGAAAAGGGCCTTTCAAGACACAGGAATTTGCTCAAGAATTCACCTTGGAGAAGAAAATCACAGCCCATAAGGATCAAGTCCCCAATTTGAAGAAGCTGAAGAAGAAACAGAAAGGCCGAATCTTTAGATCTTGTCTCAGTGATGGAGTATGGGAGCAGCATTCCGCAATCTGCAGAGAACGGCTTCCAGATGCAGGGTTCTTGGATCCAGTAACGCCACTGAAGCCTGAGCAGACAAATCGTCTTGCACGAATGCAATGGCTGAATCCCGGGGTGTGTGTTGATGGGCTCAATCCTGGGGCATACAGCGACAGGCTTATCCAAGATACCATATGCCAGAGAGCAGTGGTACCTTCCAATAGCATATCGCCTGCGGCTGTCCAATTCCATAACGTTGCTGTTGCAGATCGAATGCCAGATCTCAACGGCTGGAGAGCAGCGGCATTTGCCACCCAGACCCAGGTTACCAGCCTCAATTCATATATGGAAGCCCTTCAAAATGCAGAGGCACGGTGGAACAAGATGCAGTATGCCCACTTCTTGGCTTCAAAAGATGCAGCAGCTACAGCAGTGGCGACAGTGGGGCAGGGAGGAAATAACGTTGCAAGCTTGCAACCAGCAATCTCATATTTACAGACTGATGGCTGCATCAACCAGCAGCAACACTCTCATCCAGCAGTGAACCTGTTGTGCATGAACCAAGTCTTGCAGGGCTCAAATCCCACAACTTCAAGAAATACAGTCTGCCAGCCGCAGATGCCTCAGTGTAAGTGGCTTCCAAATGCTTTCCAGCAAAGCTTACTTCTATCTTGTTTCTTCCAAAGTGAATTCATTTTCATGAATTTAAATGGCTTAAAATCTGCAGACTGGGTTTCCTGTTCCTTACCATGCTACATACAATCACAATCCTCCCACAAAAGCATTATCTGATGTTGTTACAGATGGAATTCTCTCATTTCAGCCAGACCCTCCAACACCGGATAGGAGCTGGAGGGTAAGAACCAGGCAACCGGTTGAAACCATTGGTCCATTCGGCAATGCAAGAGGAAGTCATGAAAAGGAGAACGCAGATATCCCCCAACGTGGTGCTGGTATCAGTGCTCAAGCAAACGGGTCAATAAGACCTGACCAAGTTCTGTTGCAGCTAATAGAATCGTCACAGCCTGCTGTTCCTTCAACCTCAATTAAGGAAACCCCCAAAGGGAATGCAGTTTTCCAGCCCAGTGCCAGTACTGGTGCTCGAGCATATGGGTCTATACAGCCCTCTGGTGACCAAGTTCTGTTGCAGCTGATGGATCCATCAGAGGCCGATGTCCTTTCAACCCCAATTAAGGAAATACCTAAGGCGAATGGTCTCAACACTGGAGCAAATGGGTCTATCAGGTCCTACAGTGACCAAGTCTTATTGCAGCTGATAGATTCATCGCCACCTTCTGTCCCTTTAACCCCAAATAAGGAATTTCCCAAGGGGAGCACAGATGACCTCCAGCCTAGCGTTGGAATTGGCACTCGAGCAAATGGATCTATCAGGCCGTATAGTGACCAAGTTCTATTGCAGCGGATGGATTCTTTGCATTCAACTATCCCATCAACCCCAGTTAAGGTAATGCCCAAGAACAATGCAGGTAGCCTCCAGCCCGGTGTCGGCATCAATGCTCAAGCAAATGGATGTATCAGGCCCTACAGTGACCATGTTCTATTGCAGAGGATAGATTCATCACAAGCTGCTCCCCCTTTAAGCCAAATTAAGGAGATTCCCAATGGGAATGCAGATAGCCTCCAGCCTAGTGTCAGCATTAGCGCTCAAGCGAGTGGGTCTATCAGGCCCTATAGTGCCCAAGTTTCAGTGCAGCAGATGGATTTGTTGCAGTCTGCTGTCCCTTCGACCACAATTAGGGAAATCCCCAAAAGTGGTGCAGATGGCCTCCAGCATAGTATTAGCATCAGTGCTCAAGCAAATGGGTCTATCAGGCCCTATAGTGACCAAGATCAATGGCAGGCAATAGATTCATTGCAGCCCTCAGTCCCTTCAACTCCAATTAAGCAAATCCCCAGGAATGCAGAGGACCTCCAACCTAGTGGTAGCATCAGCACTCAAGCAAATGGATCAATCAAGCCCTCCAGCAACCAAATCTTATTGCAGCCAATAGATTCATTGCAGCCCACAGTCCCTTCAACCCCAACTAAGGAAATCCCCAACCTCAGCTACAAAGAATGCCTTGGAAAAATTTCATTGCCCACCACTCCATCAAACCCAGTGAGTTTAAACCACAACAAGGATGAACATGGCATAGACCTGAACAAGACACCACAGCAGAAGCCTAAAAGGAAAAAACACAGGCCCAAAGTTATCAAGGAAGGAACAGCTAAAAGAACTCCTAAACCAGTGACTCCAAATCAAGCCATTAATGCAGAGAAACCACCAGGAAAGAGAAAATATGTAAGGAAGGCAGGCCTCAAAGCATCAGTGGCCCCTACATCAGACGCAAAAAAGGCTCTCAATTCTGAAGATGGAATGGCCACAAAATCATGCAGGCGAGCTTTGAATTTCAACTTGGAAGATAAGGCACAAGATGGACACCTCGGAATGATTCAGGTTCATCAGGACATCCCAAGCAGCAGCACCTGTGACAAGTCTGTTGCTTCATTCAGAATGGCTGTCGGCTTGGATGTAAACTGTGACCAGCGTGCTGGTACTAATCACATGCTTGCATCCAAATCTACTCCACAAGTTCCCCAAGGACTGGAAGTGATGATGAACTCTCCAACAGGAATTCCATTTGACCTCAACCATTCCATGAATCAGATAAATGATGACTACAGTTCATTGCTGCAAAATGTGAACTCATGTCAACAGCCATCACGGGAACAAATGAAGGACTTTGCCATGAAGAATTATATGGGGTTCTTAGGTACTCAGATGAACATTCACCATAGTGGTCACCCCACTCAAATGAATCAAAATATCCAATTAAAGGAAACAGGCCACAGGATCAATCTAATCAATGCTGCTAGTGACAACCGACCCAGCACAGGGCCCTCAATTTTCCAGAATGGCATTCAATCCATAAATGAAATCAATGGCAATTCACATGCACCATCAGTTGAAAGCAGCCAGGCAAAAAGGGCATCAAAAAGAGAACGCAGCCATGTTGACGCTCATCAACGCCCCATCAATCTTTTTGTTAGACATACATTGGCAAGCCAGTGTCTCCAGAGGACAATTCAGCGTGACGAACACAATGGAAAAGGTAGCAGTGAAGACATGCATTTCTCTGTCAATTGCAAGAAAATGAAGGCAGACATGAAGCATGATGAACTCAAATTGAATGAGGTGCCATCTGCATCAATCCGAAATGGTAGTTCCAGTGTCAGAGATGTTGCAAACCAGTTCAGGTCGTCACAAACCAGCAACAGGTCATTGGCCCCATCCAATCTCACACACAGAAGCAAGAAACAACAGAATGGAACAAGCAACATAGTATGTGACACCTACCTTGAGTCTATGGCTGGAAAACAGTACCAAACAGGATCAAATATTTTCAGGGAAACATTCTCACTGTTGAATGCCCAAAATGGAAATGACCTTAATACAATACAAGCACCCAAGAGTTCCATGGGCTTTCATAATATAGACAGAAAAACAATGGGAAGATCAGACAGCCCTGTCCAAATGGATGATTTGACATCAATAACTACAGCCTCAATAGAACATCGTCATCAACCACAAGCTCCAATCAAAGCAGCATTGACACATAAAGAAGGACAGGTAAGCAACAGTTTCAGCAAACCTCATGCCCAAATGGGAATCCTGGTTGAAGAAACTTATGCACACAAAGTTCATCCTATGACTTCCATGTCCTTGTCAAGTACAAATCAAGTGCATCTGCAAGGACACAAGGCTGATTCACACATCTATCATCAAACCTCCATGAAGTCAAGAGGTACTCCCCATGTGCAGAAACCAAGTGGCCTTGCACCATCATCATACTGTAATAGCAAAAGCTATAATCAACTAATTTTGGATGCAAGCTGTCCATCACAAGTGTCAGCACCAAACTCAGATCCAGTGGATGAGATTGTTTACAAATTGGACAAGCTAAATATCAATTGTAGCAACAATATCATCAGGGGTCAAGCAGAGAGGGCATTAGTTCCTTATGCTGCAGAAGGGAAGATCGTGCCCTACAGAGGCCGATTTGATCCAACTAAGAAACGGCATCCTCGACCAAAGGTTGACCTGGATCCTGAGACAGATAGAGTGTGGAAGCTTCTAATGTGGAAGGAGAGCTCTGATGGCACAGAAGGAATGGATGCCGAGAAAGAAAAATGGTGGGAGGAAGAAAGGAGAGTTTTCCGCGGGCGTGCAGACTCATTCATAGCACGAATGCACCTCGTGCAAGGTACCTCTAACATCCTTCTATATATGATTCTCTTGGTAGGTGGATCAACTAATCCAAGCACTCAACATCAAAACCTTAAGAATGTAGTTGTCAAAAAGAGATCAAAACCTTACCAAAAAAAAAAAAAAAATCATTAAAATCTAAGCGTTTTTTCGATAGATTTGATTCCACGCTTGTCTAGAAAAGATGCTCATAGAATGTTGATGTTTGATTGTATATCACCGGTAGTTAACCTCCTATTTAGTTCATCATCATCATCATTGCCATCTTCTTGAAGCCATTATATTATCTGGGACCTGCTTTCTCAGTTCAACCTATCAAAAATCACGTACTCCATCACACCAAAATTTAGCAAGTCTTCTTACCATGCCAATTCAAGTCTTTGTCAGTCTCTCCAACTACTAGATCTTTGCATCAATTGCTCTCTAATTACAATTAATTTACTCTTGCAGTGTGAAGGGTCATAAGAAAATGGTTGTAGTTTTTGCAGCTTCAAAGTTCCAATTTTATTCTAAAAAATATAAATATAAATTATTGATAGACCCGAACTTATTAAAAAATAAACAGAAACCAAAACTCAATCTCATGATCAGTAAAGGAATTAGCAACAGCTCACAGTTCCACTACAATACAAGAGGAATTATAATTCAGACATACTTGTTTGACCATATAGGATTGCAACAGGAAAAAAAAAGTGAAAGTCAAACTGTAAGTACTTGAGAGTGGAAATCAAACAAATGTGCATGGCAAAGGGACCATGAGAGGATCTCTATCTGATCAACCTAACCTTTTGCCAATTTAAACAAGGGTTTCCAAAAAAGGTCCCCGACTTTTGGATTTATTTGAAAGAAGTCCACGTATATTTTCTATAATCTAAAAAAGCCCCTAACTTCTATTAAAATTCTAAGAGGCCCCCTTGATTATGTTGATTTAAGATCAACTTCCATATGAGAACTATTTGTGCTTATAAGCAACAGTTCACACCTAATTTATTTTATTGAGCCTATATAGGCCTTTTTTGTCGCTCATATTTACCCTTCACAACCACTATATGCCAAACACTTGGCACACCTCCAATTTGATCACAATCAAGTAACATTCACTATTGAATTGAAACTAAGTTTCCATGTTGTCATTGATTTTTTAGCCTTAAAATCCAAAGATTACGATCATCTAATTTAATTGAGTTTTGAGACATTGCTAATCCATAAAAAATACTTTTCAATCAACGTACTCTTAAGCAATTTTGAACTAAAACGGGACCCCGTTATATTCTTGTCATCCTACAATTGGCCTTTTCTAAGTCTACAGAAGTCATATGTATTTTTTTTTCTTCTTCCCCTAAACTTCTTTGTGAGATGTCTCACCACAGAATTGCTTTTGTCATTGACCTACTTGGCATAAACCCAAATTGATTCTCCAAAACACTTGATTCTTGTCTCAGTCGTTGCTCTATTATTCTATTCCACAATTTCATAGTATGACTCATAAATTTAATGCCACAATAATTGGCACAATTTTGAATATCTCGTTCATTCTTACAAAAATCGACCATCATACTTTTATGTAATTCTTGAAGCATAGTTTTCAAATATGGGATTTTGTTAAACAACCTAGCTAGTCATTCAATCCCAATTTCACCCAACAAGATCCATACGTCTGTAGAGGTACCATCTGGTCATAAAGTTTCATCTTTTTCATCTTATGCAAGGCCAACTTAACTATTGTTTCAAATATTTTGTTTAGCAACCATTCATTTGCTTCCAATTCCATTTTCTTTAAAGCGATAAATAGGGTGAAATATATTAATGGAGAAAAATTACAAGATAAGGGTCTAAGAGACTTAAACCCCAAAAAAAAAAAAGCAAAAATACAAAAGAAAGACTCAAAAAAGCCAAAAGCAAACCAAAATACACCAAGCTTCCAATTCCACGTTAGCTTCACTCTTGTACTCTATATTTAATACGCCTTTAAAATATTTTTACCATTTATCTATTATTTCATTTTCTTTGACTAGCCGCCAGTGAGTTTCATTTTTAATACAAATTATATGATCCAGGTCCCTAGTTCTCTCTAATCTTGGCAAGTTATAGATTCATTTTCTTCCTCCTTAGTTTTTAATGGTACATGCAAATCATCATATGCGTCATATTCGGCCTTGCTTATGACCTTGTTTGCAATTTTTTAGCTATCTCATAACTATCCAAATTTTCTTGTTTCTTTGCAAAAAAGATCTTTATTCATCAAAAGCCATTTGGACTTTGGTGCTCCACCACCATGTTTCTTTGTTTGTGTCTCCTATTCCCTTTGGATTCTCCTAGGCTATGTGTGGATCAAAGTGACTTGAGGTGGGGAAGTTGGAACTCATCTTGAAAATGCAAACTCACCTTGTTTGCATTGTAGATGTGGGGATTCTCCAACTGAAGAACTCACCCCAAGGCAAGGTGACTTTACTTCCCCACCAAAGGGTAGGAAATCAGTCCACACTCTCAATTCCTGTCACCTTCAACTTCCTCATCCTCTATTTGCCTTAGCCATTCCTCCACATGTGGTTGATTTTTTTTTCTATTCTTTTTTAATGCAAAATGTGGACTATTATCATCATATATGTTATTCTTGTTCCTCCTTATTTTTTATGACTTAAGTATCATTGACCACTTGCAATTTAGTAACACATGTGGGTGAATTGGTCATCAACAAGAAAAAAAAAAACACATGTGGGAGAATTTTTTTTCTAGATAAAAAATTATTGAAACTAAATAAGTAAGAAAAACAAATGATTGGAACAAATCCAACATGAACATGGCGATTGGAAATGATAAATGAGCCCCACCATGTAGTTTTTTACTTACATGGTTGTATCAATAAGTAACTAAGTAAATCTGCTCTTTCTACATATTATGAGTGGTAATGCATTATCATAAAGTAAAGAGGAAAAAATAAAAATTTAAAACTTCAACAATTTTGCTAGAAAATGTCTAATGTCCACTCTAAATTTACCAAACATGGTTTTTCAAATGGTAGGGAAAGAAAAGGTACCATTTTACAAGTTCCCTAGAGAACCCCCTACTTTAACTCACCCAGATTCAAACACAGCCCTAATATGCTTTTGGCTAGTCATTTATACAGCTAGCCATGTCGTCCAACATTTTACATGGACTCATTTCTCTATCCCAAACATCCCCTGCTAGCGTTATTTCTTTGAACCTTAATGCCTTTTTTTTTTCTCTTTTCAAGTCTCAGTCACCTTATTTTTGAAGCATCCCTCACTCTTTTGTTTGATATTCTACTTTTAATGTACACATCAAATATAACCTAAATTTGGTTATAAGACGACTCCTAAAATAACTTACAATCTTTACAAAAGATTCTTTCACTCAACAAAAAGTAATCTACTGAAGACTTACATTGTCCACTCTTAATGTCACAAGGTGCTCTTCTCTCTTCTAGAAAAATGAATAAGCTATTTGTCAAATCAAAAGGCATCGCAAAGTCTGGAATCGGCTCACCTATTTCATTCCTCACTACCCATACCTTCCATTTATGGTTTTACACCCATTATTGTTATCTCCTACATCTCGATTTAGGTCGCCTGCTATTATTATATTACACCTACAGGTATATTTTACACCAATTAATCCATTGTATTCTAGAATTCTTTATTCTCTCTCTTGTAGTCCAAGTTGGGGTGCATACAAACTTCTAATGTTTTATGGTTCCCTTATTTATAACTATTTTGATTGTCATAATTCTATTAGTATTTCTCTTAACTTCTACAACATTTTCTTTTAAAATTCTATCAACCAGAATGCCTCCCATTCCCAGAGTTACTCATATTTTATATAGTTCCACTATAAAGAATTTGACAATAATGTTGATACGAGAGGAGTAATCAACAGATTAAATCATGAAATTAATGGTTTCTTTTTGTACATTATTTCTACTTCGTAATGGCAGGGAAGTGATGTGATTAGGTTAGGTGTAGAGAGAGAGAGAGAGAGAGAGAGAGAGAGTTCAAGTGAAAAGCAAGCATGTCTACAATGAGAACCTGTGAGTTCCACCTAATTGCATGCAATGGGGGAAGAAACTGGTAGAATTTTACCCCCAATTGGAAGATTGTGAGATATATATTCAAAGACTTAATCAAATCGATACCACCATATACATATTACGTTAGACAATCAAAAGTATCAGCTTGTGAGGGACTAATTAAAAAATATATACACTGAACAATATATTGAACCTACCCAATGAGAACCTTAGAACGAAATGGTCCCACTCACACATAATTGGAGTGTAGCCCATCTTAATAGGTGCCTAATTAACATCAAATTGTTGGAAAATCCAAAACTTAGAAGAACCCAGAAGATGCGAGTAGGCTTAAGTAAAAAAATCTCATTTTCCCCATTGAAGTGGAAATATCAATCATATGTAAGTCATTTAAAGTACACTTACTATTAAACATGAACCACACTATTCTCTTACATGTGAATACCTCAAGAACTCATTTATTCAAGCATTAATCCTTAATCATCCTTCAACACTCTAAAGCATATAGATATAATGTAAGTACAGCTGACTGAGAAACAAATATAATATGCATCACAGGGGACAGACGTTTCTCGCCATGGAAAGGATCTGTTGTGGACTCAGTGGTTGGCGTTTTCTTAACTCAAAATGTATCTGACCATCTTTCGAGGTAAACCATGCTCTCTCTCTCTCTCTCTCTCTCTCTCTCTCTCTCTCTCTCTCTCTCTCTCTTATTTCTTTCAAGAAAGTGGTTTGAAAAGAAAATGGATGTCATTTTTACTTGTATCATATATTTTTGCAGTTCTGCCTTCATGGCCCTTGCTGCAAGATTTCCTCTTCAATCAAGAAGTGCCAAACACAATGAAGGAAAGAGCAGAGCTGCCGAAGAGCAAGATGCATCTATCCTATACCCTGATGACTCCAACCAGCAGATTAAAGTGCCAAGTCATATGGTATTTGACACAGTTTCTATGACGACAAATGAAGTTGAACCCTTTAAGGAGATGGGAAGCACCAATGAATTTTTTGGCAGCAATAAGAGCATCTGCATAAAAGACTGTTCTGAAGGAAAGCATTTAGTTGCCTGCCAGATTGGGTCACCAGAAAACAAAACAGAGACAGCCTTCACAGTAACAGAAAGTGCAAGTTTGATGGATCCTGAGGATAGGAGAACAATGGAAGCTGTAGTTTCACCTCAATCCTTTATTTCATCTCAAAATTCAACAGAATCGATGGTCACTTTTCGAGCAGCTGATAGAATTGGATTAAGCTCAGATTCCAACTCTGAAGCGGAGGATTTAATGAACAGGCTGGAATATAATGACATCAATAGTTTTACTCCATTTATGGAGCTGCTGCAAATGGAAGGAGCAAACACATTCAAAGATTTTTTTGTGAATGGAAATGGGAACATACCGTACAAAAAGAACCTCGATGCTGCACAGAGAGAGTATGACAAGAAAAAACAATTGATTGGTGCAGAATGCTGGCAAGGATCATATCCGTCCATCAACAATACCCACAGCAATCACCCCCAGGCACAACTGGTATTTAGTGGGATAGAAAGCAATGACTCCAATAATCATTTGCATACAGGCCTTGTGTCCAGACCAGTAGAATTCCTAAGTGTGGACGCATCAGGAGAAGGAAGTAGATCCTCTTTGCCCTCAACTGGTTCTGAAATCACAGAGATAAGAAATTGCTCTTACACAGGAAAAAGAACAAATATTGAAGCAGAGAGAGATAAATTTGTGGTTCAGGGAAAATCATTTTCAAATGTTCAAACTGCTCTTGCTGCTGATTCATGTACCCCATGCAAGCACCCATCAACCACCTTAGGTGCAAAAGTCTACACTGATTTTGATACTTCAAAAGGATCAACCTTGATGGAAAGCCAAACAGCCACAATGAGGAATAGGACTGAACCAAATCCAAAAGGTGACCTTTCTAGTTCCAAAAATGGACCCGCTGAAACGGGAAGAAGAGGGATGACAAAAGCAGAAAAAAGTAGAGCTTTTGACTGGGATAGTTTAAGAAAGCAAGCACAATGCAATGGTCCTAAAAAGGAAAGAAGCAGAAGTACAATGGATTCAGTGGACTGGGAAGCAATTCGATGTGCTGATGTTAAGGAAATCTCCAACACAATCAGAGAACGAGGAATGAACAACATGCTTTCAGAGAGAATTAAGGTAAACTTTTAAAGACATCAATTTCTCTGTCTGCTATACAAATTTTCCCTATCGTTCCAAAAATCCAGAATAAATTCAACAGGTAAATTTAACAGGCCACAGGAGAGGATTGACACCCCATTTTTATGGAGATAGGGAAGATGGATGACTAAGTAGTTTGATAGCTTTACACTAGCTCTGGTTAAGAAAACATTCCAAGAGAAGTCAGCCAGTTTCAAAGGATATTTCTATCAATTTCAAAAAGCAAAATGCTTAAATAAAATTCAGTTACAAACTTAATGACATACCAAGTCAAATGAATTATGCAGGATTTCCTCAATCGACTGGTTAGAGAACATGGAAGCATCGACCTTGAATGGTTAAGAGATGTGCCCCCCGACAAAGTAAAGTAAGAGCTAGTACACATTTGCATCTATTGCTCATGAGCATATTAAATATTTAGCCAACATGTGTATTGTTAGTGCATGAAATTTTGCAGGTAAATAAGAAACCAAGGCTACATCAAATCAACCAATTTGATATTTTAACATTTTTGTCATCCACTTCATTTTGGTGGTTGTTCTGTTGGTTGCTAATTGCATGTCCCTGATGACGCAGTTCATCAACAAGTTCAATCCTGCTAATAGCTATCATTTTAATGTATTTTTTTTATTTCCAGGGATTACTTGTTAAGCATTCGAGGGTTGGGACTAAAAAGTGTTGAATGTGTGCGCCTTTTAACCCTTCACCATCTTGCATTCCCAGTAAGATACATAGCTACAAAATATTCTCACTATATTGAATTGATATAGAAAAGAAACCAGAACTTACACTGGGATTGTCCTGTTGCCACAAGGTTGACACAAATGTTGGTCGAATATGTGTGAGACTGGGATGGGTGCCAATTCAACCATTGCCTGAATCCCTTCAGTTGCACCTGCTAGAACTGTAAGTGTTCACTTGCCAACAAATTGATCAAATTAAATTTTCCATTATAAGAAGCATGCTGAAGGTGCAAGCATTATCCATATCACTAATATGTTTTATCATTGCCTATTTAATCCATTTTTCCCCTTCCAAGGTATCCGATGTTGGAGACCATTCAAAAGTATCTCTGGCCTCGACTATGTAAACTGGATCAACGGACATTGTAAACTCAGAAAATCACCTTGCAATTATTTTTCATTGAGTATTTTCTGTAAGAACATTATAATTCATTGTAACTGAACTAAGTATATCACCATCATGCATATCCACAGGTATGAGCTACATTATCAAATGATCACTTTCGGGAAGGTATATTCATGTACTTTCAGATAGCAGCAGTCATTTCTCTTCATTTCTGCAGTAAATAACCATTTGCAAGGCTACTTGCAGCTAAATTATTTTAGTTTATTGTAGGTTTTCTGTACGAAGAGCAAGCCAAATTGTAATGCATGTCCAATGAGAGGAGAGTGTAAACATTTCGCGAGTGCATTTGCAAGGTTTGCTACTTAACCAGACCAATTTACTAGTTAATGCACCTGATACAATTAACACTAGTAAGAAGTTCAAATACATCATGAAAACAGTGACATTTTCAATGCACTGATACAAACTGGCAGCAGTAAGGAGTCACATGCATCATGAAAATAGTGACATTTTCCTGTGATAATACAGGTTATTTGCATGTAGTTCATAGCAAATTTAAAAGAACTGACCCACCACTTCTAAAGCTGTACAGCTTCCTAAAGCTGTACAGCTTCCTACTTCTATGTCTGAGTTGAGCTTCCCAATTGTCAGGCCTGTCTCTACTACTACTACTACTACTGATCTTGGAAATCTTCACAAAGAAAAAAATCTTAGGGCAGCTATCCGAAGAAGAGTATAGGTTCATGACTCACATGACTTGTAACCTAAGATGGCCTTCTAGTTTTATGTCTGAGTTGCGCTTCTCGGTTGTCAGGCCAATACCCATGCATTGTAAAAACCAGACAGCTATCCTTATTGCCGCTCATCCTGTTTTTACACAAGAACAAAGTGCATATTAAAGTTAATTGTCATTTTGTTTGTGAAAAAGTCACTTCTAGTGTCATCTCTACTCCATGTATTGCCTCTAGACATCAAGTAGAAGATGTGTTTACTGAGGCTCTTGGGAAGGGTAGCTACAACGACATTACATCCAAGTGAGGTAACACTAACATCTATGCACTAACTTGGGAAGGGAAAGAGAGAAGGGGGAAGGAAGCACAGAAAGGATTAATGTATGACACGTGCATATAATGCACATGTTTGTGTGGGCTCATTAGTAGTATATTATACAATAAGACTATGAGAAACATTATGGGAATATTTTGTTGCAATAAAGAGATTATGGGGATAATTTAGGAACAAAACATGATTCCAAGTTGACCAGATTAATATCATGACCTTTAACTATCATTTGCATTATCAATTTGACTAACTAGTATCAAACATTTTTCTCCTATTTAAAGGTTAAAGAAAACTTGTTTCATTAACAGATTAAATACCAAGTGGTACATGCCAGAAAATGTAGTGGTTGCTATAAATCATTATTAAGGTCATTTTCATAAAATCTTACAATTTGTCATCTTGTAATGGACTACTTAAAATCAGATATACAAGATGAAGTACCAATATATGCTATATGCAGATAAAATAGTATTAATTCGTGAAACAAGAAATCAAATGAATGAGAAATTGGAATTATGGAGGAAATCCTTAGAGAATAATAGGTTAACAATTAGAAAAGCAAAGACAGAATATATGGAGTTCGACTTTAGTGGTTTAGAGAACATAGAATAACCAATTAAAATCAAGAACAACTTGTTATTGCATAGTCATGAATTCAAACACTTGGGGGCAATTACTAAACCAAAAAAAGGAATCTAGATATAGCAACTAGGATGGGAGCGGGGTGGGTCAAGTGTAGGCAACCTTGAAAGTATCCCCAATAGATGGAAAATGGAGAGAACCATTAAGGTGGTTTTGGGAACATGTGTAGGAGAGAGAGAGAGAGAGAGAGAGAGAGAGAGAGAGAGGATGCAAGTAGAATGCCCAGGAGAAATTTCTCTGCTACCCAAAAGAAAAAAAAAAATTCCACACCCATAACGATAGACAAACTAAGATCGCAAAACAGTCTAGATTTTAAAATAATGCATGCATACACAGGTTACACCCAACCAAATATATACATTATTTAATGCATTTACATAGTGTTTATCAACATGCAAGTTGAAAATACGAGATTAAAGGGACAATTCATTAAACATAAACTGACACACCTATTTCCTGTTCAGTGCAAGGCTTGCCCTTCCAGGTCCGGAGGAGAGAGGTTTAGTGAGTTCAGCCGTTCCTGTCGCAACAGAACAAGGTTACAAACTGGTTATCAATACAACACTACTACCTCCACTAGAGCAGAACCCACGTTCACATGTAGGATCTGGAATTAAACAGTGTGAACCTATCATTGAAGAACCAGCTACACCAGAACCAGAATGTGTAGACTCTTCAGAAAGTGCTATCGAAGATGCTTTTTGGACAGAGGACCCTGATGAAATTCCTACAATTAGGCTAAACCTTGAGGAGTTCAGCCAGAATGTTCATAACTATATGCAAGAAAGCTCTGAACACCAAGATTGTGATATGTCAAAGGCTTTAGTTGTATTAACTCAAGAGGCTGCTTCCATCCCAATGCCCAAGCTAAAGAATGTCAGTCGGCTAAGAACAGAGCACCAAGTGTAAGTACATCTTTGGCTTACATCAGCATTACCATTCACATGTAGGTATTTAATATTCAATATAAATCAAGAACGTAATAGAAATTGATAAAAAAATAACAATGAATGTTTCTCATATAAAAATATGAAATGTTGATATGTTGATAAACTTGGAAAGAATGTATTGATCAATTAAAGGGGATCAATTGAATCACTGTTTCAAGAAATATGAGACATCTAATTCGTACTAGTAAGAGATCTATTCATTGATAAGAAAAAGAGAAAAAGTGAACGGTCATTGATTGATGATAAAATAGAAATTCAGGTTGTGAAAAGTGATTCTATTGATGAGGAAGAAAGAGAATTGCCGGTTCAGTTCTCTACCTTAGCGATGGAAAAAGGTGGGGGTAATAGTTCTCATTTACCATCTCATGGAAAATCCTTCTCTCTGCTTAGCCCTATCCCCTTCTAGGGTTATGTTAGTGATAAGCTCTATAGGAACTAGATTATCCTATTTGGTCAAATACCTAGTAATAGATTCCAATTTCCCTTTCATTAGGGTGTTTCTGAACAAGTTTCTGAATGACAAGCCTAAAGGTTATGTTATTAGTGATATCAATTTTCCCTCAAGTTCCCATTTCTTGGGTTGGGTATTTGTTTTCTTGGGTTAATGGGGTTCTACAATCCTCCCCCTTCATAGGCCTGGTCTTTTGGCCTCTCTCCCTGTACTTGTGAACTTCTTGTGCCCTTAATAAAAAAATTATCAGTTCAAAAATAATAATATTGAACAACTCATTCAACATTATAATGCCATCTTTAGATTGCGACATTGAGTTAATATGGTGTTCTTTAAAATGACATATGACCAATTCTTATTATTACTTCCTGCAGCTATGAACTTCCAGATTCGCATCCTCTTCTAGCAGGGGTGAGTCATTTCTCAAACATATATTTGAGCATCGTATTGGAATGATGTTGCACACAAACCCTTTTCCTAATTTGTTTACAATCATAAAAATTGCAGTGGGACCAAAGAGAACCCGATGATCCATGTTCATACCTTCTTGCTATTTGGACACCAGGTAAGGATCAAACATTGGAGATGAAACATGTATATAGACATCCACTTCTAAAATTTATCAGTAGTTTTTTGACTAATCAAATACAATGTCTAACAGGTGAAACTGCACAGTCCACAGAACCGCCTGAAATTTGTTGTGCCTCCCAAAATTCAGGCAATCTATGCAGCAAGAAGACATGCTTCACCTGCAACAGCACACGAGAAACAAATGCCCAAACAGTCAGAGGCACAATTCTGGTGAGAAACTACCACAGCCATATACTTTGATCTCCTTCTTATTTACTGCAAAGATAAAATAAAATTAGTTCTTGAAAAAATATTTGAATTGTATTGATCTTGCAGATACCATGTAGGACAGCAATGAGAGGGAGTTTTCCACTCAATGGAACCTATTTTCAAGTAAATGAGGTAGATATGAATTCTTACAAGCAGCAATTCACTTACATTTGGAAGAATTTCTCAGAGATAAATGCCCCAATAAAGAGTTTAGAATTCAACTCCAAACAAATACAACAAGAAAAAAGTTCCATATTTGGCTTGAGCACAACAATAACACCAATCATATTTTTAATTAAGAATAAGACATGCTTTATCTAGGTACCCATTGTTAATTAGCCAGACTTATTCTGGATAGAATTTCTTTGTTGGAACATTCAATTTGTCATCACATCTGATTATGTCTTTGGTTCAATTTCCATTCCTACTTTTCTAAACCACTATACTTACATTTGATAAAATTCCCTCCCATTCCTGCACCCAAATCCCATCACCCCCACATCCCAATGCCAATTTGTGCAACTAACCATTTGATAGCATAAATTAATCAATATTGTTGTCATGCAGGTGTTTGCTGATCATGATACAAGCCTTCAGCCAATTGATATTCCAAGAGCATGGGTATGGAATCTGCCTAGACGAACAGTGTATTTCGGAACCTCAATACCAACAATATTTAAAGGTAAAATTGCAAATACTACAGACGAAAGGGATAATTTGACATCCTCAATCACAATACAGGTGATGCATATACTAATTTCAAACTATTGCGTATAATGTAGGTCTAACCACTGAGGAAATTCAACAATGCTTCTGGAGAGGTATGAAATGGAAAACCCTTTTAACATTAAAAATCAGATTGCTACATGGCAAAAGATAAGTAGTACACGTCAAATGCATGACATTTAAAAAAAGAAGTTTCAGAGAAACATAGATACAGCTTTAGCATAAACAGAAACTAATATGAGGACAAAACAACAAAGGAGGAAAAACCTATTTTGTTCTCTCCTTCTCCCCTTCTGAAAGGCGCAGACTTCTCTTTCTTTCCTCTTTAGGATGGGAAAAACAAGGACAGAAGATAACGTAACAATAGGTAATTAGAAGGCTCCTCTGGTGCAAATGGAGGGAATGAAAAAGAATCCTAAAATTTACATGATGGTGATTTTTTTTTTTTGGTAAAATAGCTTGAAACAAAAACCTATACCCATAACACTATTTAATTGGTTGCATCATGGATGGCTTGAATGCCAAGGCACTATTTGGAAGAATCCTCAAACATATTTATTCTTATACTATAATTATTAAAGCAATGTTATTGAGAAAAATTTTGATCCAACAGTATTGATCAGAAAGTTCATTATCATCAAAGCCTTATCAAATCTATTTCGTTATGTTTCTGACTTCCACTTTCTACCTAGCCTATCACAAATCATATTCTCCATCATTCCACAATCTAGCATGTCTTTTCATGCCACATCAGTCAAGGCGTTTAACGGACTTCCCCTTCTACTACTCCCTTGTACTTCAGACCCTTCGATATGCTACTTGTGTGGTTATCAATGTATGTTGCCAAACTACAAGACACAGAGGAAAGAAAAAACTTGAGATGAGAAACCACAAATGAGAACATAAGGAAGAATAAACCAAAATTTATTCCCTACGTGTACGAGGCCCTCAGCACATTTCTCCAAAATCAGCAAAAAACACTTTTAGAAGCACTCATTGCCAAAACAGAATAGGTGATTTGATGTCTCATTTCCTTCTTACTTAAAGTGCATATTCTCAATCATACAAGCTAAGATCTCAGAGAGGATTGAGTTTCATCTTAGCAACCAAAATCCTAGGATTTATCTCTTAAGGTCCAATTTGTTTTATACCCAGAAGACAGCAAAGGCAGATGAAACCACAGTTTTCTTCACATTATATTAAAGAAATACATGACCTTTAAAAAAAATATATTAAAGAAACATAAAATACCAATCCATCGTCATACACAATACTCCCAAAACTGCCCAAAAGGATAATATAAACTCCCCATCACCGAAAATGAAGGAAAAAGATGACTACCCCTTTCTTATTAGCATTCAAGACCACGTCCTCTAGCATCACATGCAATATTCCAAAGTCCGAAGGAGAAGATACTCCAAACTCTCCATCACAGTAAATGAAGGACAAGGGGTGATTACCCATTTCTTTTGGTTTTTAAGGGCACATCCTTTTGCATTCAAAAACCATATCGAGATTTGAACTTCATGCTTATCTACCAAAAGAAAAGTTCATGTGTCCATAATACGGATATAGATGTATCAAGTCTATGAAACAGACACGAGGATAAGTAGCAAAACAATGCAACCCACTTTGTCACTTTTAATGACAGTTTTATATGGAACTGTTCTAAACATTGCTTATCAAAGCATGCCACAAAAAGGAAATGGATGAAAGTTGTGGATAACACATACTCTTACTCCTCCTTTTTATACCTCCAAGTTCCAATGGAACCATCATTCAGTTCCATGTGACTTGCCATCATCAAATCAAAGGGGACCAAAGATTATTCAAGTTAAAACAGATGCAAGCAATATAGCAAAGGATAAAGAGACAGCCAATGGGGTAAAAAGCACTTTAAAGTAGTTAGTAATGCTAATTTTTCAGACATGCTTTTGGCCTGCAAGAGCATAAATAGTGAAGAACGTAATAACCGACAAGTCTGCCAGCCAGAAACCTATTGTTCAGAATAAAACTGTTAAATAATGTGGATTCACCGTGATTCAGTTGATTGCTTTTCATAATCACCCTCCCAGTATCATCAAGCATAGCATCCAATTACTTTGTGTCTTTAGGAGTTTGTCTTACACCTCATGAATGTGATACAGTTGGTTTCTTTCCATTACCAGACTGCCAGATCATCAGCATATTGAACCTTTGATGTGCAATTTTAGGGAATCATTAATTGTGATGTTCATAGGAATGGTCTGTTTTCTAGAAATCCATGTATGAAATAGATTTGCATTGGCAGAGATCCCCAGGTCAAAGAAAAGCCTTGGTCTAGCAGAATTTTTAACTAATTACCTCAAATATTGGTTTGAGGGGTTGTTTGACAGCAGTTTTTATTTGCTTTTTTACTTTATCCTCTCCTTTCTTTTTCATGTTGTTCCTTCTTTTCTTTTTAAGTCTGATCTCTTTTAGACCTATCTTCTATTTATTTATTTTTTGAGGTCCAAAGGTGTCCAGACATCGCACCCGACTAGTCCCCCGGAGTATGTGAAAACTCTCTGTCCATGATGGAACATTACTCTATACATAATCCCATGGGAAGTGGCCCTTCATTGGGGCTCCCATGGTTTGAACCGAAGACCTCCCTCTAGAGATCTTGCTCCCAAACCAACTGGGATAACCCCTTGGGGTTAGACCTATCTTCTATTGATGTACTTGGTTATTTCTTATGAATGAATTACATGTGTTACTGCTAAAAAAAGTAGCCTCATGTTGAGCACCAGTCAATCATCTATCCTCATGCTTGACAAACTGTAAATCATCTTACCAGGTACTTAGAATGTTCATGTATATGTGAACCTGCAAGAACCAAGGCCTACAAACTTCTGAGTTACTTCAACATTTTGGAAACCATGAGAGTCATGTCAACTTCTTTTTTTGAAAATAAAAAGGACATTTTGGAAAATATAAGTGAAGCTTTCTGATAATCAACAAAATGGAGCCCAGCCTTCTATGGCACGTGTTAAATAAGACAGTCAAGGCAGAGGCCAACTTGTCGGACATTTTTGCTAATGTGACCTCACCCATATCCTGCCTAATGTGAGCCTACACTCGGGTCAGTGAAAGCATGATTTGAATCTAAAATAAAATTTATGAGACTTACCCAAGTTGTCCGGGCTTCAAGCCAACAAATTTCTTGCAATGCCACCAAAGCCATAATTGGTGGAGACCAAGGACAGCCTCATATTCAGTTCTGCAATTACAAAACTAAGGTTTGAAAATAAGAATCTGATTATGCATGCTGTTAACCAGAGGTCAAATTTGTGTTTGAGCCTTGCCCTCTCTATATCAATTCCAATTCTAGATTCATGCCTTCATTGCTTTTGCTGTTAATGTCTTGCAGGATTTGTTTGTGTGAGGGGATTTGACCAAAAATCCCGAGCACCTCGTCCCCTGGTAGCAAGATTGCACTTTCCAGCCAGCAAGTTAGTGAGAACAAAAAAGACAACAGCAGAGTTGGCGTAGGATGCAATAAAGGGCTTGGAGACATGACCAGGATCTGACAATTCGATGGCAACTATCTGACCAGAAATTTGGTGTTAATCAATGGCACCTTTTAACATGGGGCACACTCCACTTGCAACAAGCACCTGCAGGGGGCAACTTCTGGTTAATCTATAAGATCCAACACAGTAACAGGGCTCCCAGTCTGTACATGAATAACATTATATTTGTTTCATCACATGCTCGAATTCGAGCTATTCTTCAAAAAAGGGAAAAATATACAGAGGCAATCACCCCCTCTGATGTCAAACATGTGTAAGGGGGAGGTGCTTGCACAAATCCATCATTCATTTTTTAAGTCAAGACACCCTTTAGAGTAGTCAAACTGTAACAGATCCTGGACACTACAATTTTCCCTGACTTGTACAACAAAAAGCAATAAATCTTATGCAATTTCTGTAATTTCATGACAAAGTACTCATCACCTATCTCAGCCTCTGGAAGGGAAGAAGTTCACCACTTTCGGCATTGTATTACAATATTTTGCTATATTTTTAGACATTGAACCAAAGAGGGATAAAAGCATATACCCAGAACCTCATACTCGCATTTTGTCATTAAATTTTTATTTTCATAGGCACGAAGATACTACATGTTTGATGTACATTTCCTGTCTCTACCCAATTCAACAATAAGAATATTTGAAAACTTGAAAAGATCAATGGCACATCTTATTTCATAAACTGAGTTCTAAAGGTCTAGAGAACTCAGATATATGTGTTGATTAGAATGATAAATAAAATGTAAAATGAAAAGAAATAGGAAAATATATACTTGCATACATGGATGCAAATTGGAGCACATATAGGAAATGTTCCTTGATACAGTTACAGCCATTGCATTTCATCATAACGTGAAGAACATTGTCTTTGCAGTCTACAAGCCAGAGGAGCTGTGCAGCCTTATCCATCTAAGCCATGAATTAAACTGATTCAACTAATGGTACATTCATAGCACATACACACACACGAGGAAGATTACGAAGCTTCTCAACATACTAATCAACTAGATCAATGAAATATGGGACAATATGCTGAACCCACATGTGGAAAGGTACACAGGTTTCACGTTGTACTGGTAGAGCAATAAAATATCTCATAGTTCTAGTCACCAATAAAAAGGAATCTCTCATATTTGGAAATACCAATTCACACTAAATTAGTTTAGAAACTGGCAAATAAAATTAGGAGAAAAAAGGTGAAAAGGAAATTAACTGTAAGATCACAACTGATTGGATGCATTTCATACTACAGTTCAGAACTACGAAGAGCATCATTCCAAATTAGTGGACCAACAAAACATTTTTAAATGGCTTATTCCGGCATAAGTGATGCAAATATTGATATAAATCAGGGCAATGGATTTGCTTGGCCCTCAATTTTTCAAGATGGCTTTTGGCCTTTAATGTTGGGATATGAAAATGGTTAATATTTTTAACACACTTGCAAAATAATGGTGCATCTTTATTATTTTAAAAATACCTTACTATTTAAATTATTTTAATACTAAATATTCGATATCAATAGATGGATCAATCATGCATGGTACATTGTTTAGAAAATATAAAAACCTTCACTTAGCCAAGAAAACTCGACTTCATTGGAGTTGAAGATGATCAATCCACAAAGTTTTTCAATGTCTTGCCAATGGATTTCGGCAAATTTATTCAATGAATTGAGGTTAGTCTCCACTGCACAATGGCAGTCGTATGCAGAAGTGTGCATATATGCTTTATAAAAAATAATGCCCAGGTGAAACTAATTTTATATGATAACGCAAACCATGAACATAGTAAATGCAAGGCAAGGCCTAATAAATGTCATGGAAGATGTTTGATTTGTCTTGGATACCCCAAACAATGAGTAAAGTTGAAGGAATATAATTATAAAAGGATCACAATTCAAATGGTGAGCTTCTTGTTGAGGGTCATCATCAGAGTTTGAGCTGCTTGTTGAGGATCATCAGAGCTTCTTGTTGAGGGTCATCAGTTTGTCCACATAAAACTCATATGGATTTGTATTTGCTTTTTGAAATCAATGAAATTTCAAAAAAAAACTCATGGATTTGAGAAGAGTTCTCCATGGGCCAACTTACCTCTTTTTTTTTTAATGACCAAGGTGTCCAGGAGTCTCAACTGTTTTTGGACAGGAGACATTTTAATCCGATTAGACATTGGGGCACATGCAAGCCTCCCAATCCCACACACACCTGATATGCAACTACGTGAGTGGCCCAAAGGGGTGTTGAGCATGAATCGAACTCAAGACCTCCCTTCATGAGGAGAGCTTCTTGACCGTCAGGCCAACTCCCTCTTAGGTTCTCTTTTCTTTTTTTAACGCTAACAAAGTCAAAATTTTATTAAAGAAAAAAAAATTGGTACAAGAGAAAGAAAGGGTCTAAAAGATATAGACCCCACCAATACAAAAAAAAAACAAGGGTAAAAAAAACATGAAAATCTAAAAGCTCAAAGTAGACAAAAAGGTCCACCCTGTGCAATCCAATCTTCTCCTGTTTTCTTAAATGTGGAAGACGCCTAAAACAGGACCCTCCACTCCATTCTTGGCAAAAAAAACCTGCCACCTCATTTGCTGAACGATTGATATGAGCGAAGGAGACCTCAAATCCCCTGACAAGTGCCCTGATCTCCCTAACCATGGTAATCAGTTTCTAGGAGGGTCACTTCAAACCTTTCGCCCACTCGATGGACATTTGTCAAATCTCCCACAACTACTAATTTTCTACTCCTGAAACCCAAATGGCCAACACTCTCCTAATGCTAAAAAGTTCAGCTTCATTAGAATCTCTAGTCCCTACTATTTTTGTGACTACCAACGATATCTGGCCACAATGATCTCTAAGTATACCGCCTATCCCCGCCAGTCTCGGTTTTCCCCTAGAAGCCCATCAACATTGAATTTCATGACAACTTGTTAAAGAGGTGACTAATCTACCAAAACTTTTGGTTTCCTAGACCCTTCCACTCATGCAACCCTTCCACAAAAATAATAAGTCATTGGCTTTGAAGTCCGTGAATTCCTTGTTGAAGAGGAGCCAAACACAGTTTCCATTTGGATTTTTGAAAGAGCTCACAAACCTCAGTGGACTTCAAAAATTCTTGAGTTCCTTTGTTTCCAGATTGTCCATGAGATTGCGGCTGGAATTGTATTCCAAGCCATCCTCCTGATTTTGAGGTAAGGAAAGACCCCCCATAAATGCCAGACAAAAGGGCAAGTGACAAAGAGGTGATCAATGGTTTCTTCCGTTGACCCACAAAGAGGACAGCTAAGATCCTCGTCAAACCTCAACAAACCTCCCCTCATAAGATCCATTCTTGTAAGAACTTTTCTCTGCACCACACACCAAACAAAAGTTTGAACCCTTGGATGCGCTTGATTTTTCCAAACCAAACTGGGAAATAACATCGAGTCGTTCAGATGATGTGCAATCAAGTCCGTCAACACCCACAATCGTCCTTTATTGTAACCACTAATAGGCACATGATCAAATATCCACATGTGGTAGAATTAAAATATGAAGTGTGTAAGTGCTTATTATTGCAAGCACAAGTTTGAAGAGTTGGAGCCCCATTGGTGTCAAATAGGCAATCAATAGAAAAATACGTCAAATCCAATTATAATTGTCAGCACTCAGCAGTAAATAGATGGGATAACCCACAATGGTCTTCCTTTATCCTAGTTGTAAACAGGCACATGATGAAATATCGACATGTGGTGGAGTTAACTTTGTCAATGGGTAAATGCCCATTGTAGCAATCACAAGGTTGGTGGTTCAAGTCCTATGGGTCTTGGATAGGCAGTCAACCTACAAAAATATTTGCCAAATCAAATTGTAAATTTCACCCCTTAACCCTGACCCAGATCAAAGGGTCTTAGTGGACGGTAAAGGTCGGATGGAAGGAATTAGTGGTAAGCGAAGTCCTATAGAGGGGTGTAAGGACTCTGATGAGGAGAATGGATCTTTTGGCCTAAAACGGCTATTTGCAAATGTAAGAAACAGTAATGGTAAAAGTGTAAAAACATATTCCACCAAATTGATTAGCCCCATATCAACAATTAATAGACAACCTCTAGAAGCACTTTGGCATCTAACCATTTGGATCAAGACCAAATGTGTTCATGAAAAAGTCGAAATTGTGTGTTTGTCTCTTAAGGTAACTCCAATGCCACCCCTTCTACAGTCTCTACAAGAAGTCCAGTCTCTAATTAAAGTTGTCTTTTGGAAACTTTAAACTCATCCAACAAAAGCAGTCAAGTTGAGCCTTCATAAATACTTGGTGACGAGAAGAGGAAGTATTGTTGAAAAGCACGATCCTTACATTCCCTCCATATAGTTCAAAGGATTGCTGTGAGAAAAAGCCTCAAGCCAATCTACAATGAATATTTCTGAAGCCACCAAATCAATCGTAATAAAACCAGCTAAAGGAGAAAGTATAACCCAAGAAATCCTGAATAGGTTAAGTACTAAACTCTACAATTCTCGAGAAAGCATAATTATGAAAAAAAATAATCAATTGATTCCTCATCCTCAAGGTAAGAGCATGTCGCAAATGATCGATAGTCAGAATCTAATCTAAACCAGTAGTCAAACAAAAGCCTAATCTAAACAAAAGATACCATCCACAAAACTACTAACATGGGGAAAAAAGACCCAACGGCAAATCTTCCTTTGACATATGCTATCCAAATTCTGCCATTCAAACCAATCAAAGGTATGTAACATTACCAAAGTCAGGGAGCAAATAAACCAATCAAACTCATCATTGTTGATGTTACGACATAATATAAAATTCTAGGACACAATAGAGCAAACTCTAGGAAATAATAAACGACCTTGCATTGCTTGTCTATAGCAACATTTAAAAAAGAGAACCACAATGAAAGTGGAACAATCATTCATCCAAACCTTAGTTGTCAATTTTGTTCCAATCTGAACGGTTAGAATGTTCCAAATCCGATTGAAAACGAATGGGAGCCTGTTCTGATTTGTTCCGGCCAAAACAGGCCTGATTCAGGCGAAACAGGCCAAAATAGCCCATTTTGGCCATATTTGATCTGCTCTACAAATTTCATTATATATATATATATATATATAATCCAACTGCACAACTAAAAAATGGATTTCATGAGCTACAATTGAAAAACAGTTGAGTCAAAAGTTTGATTTATAGCCACTTGATTGACTTTGACATCTAAGATCAAGTGGCTAGAAATTGAATTTTGAGCTGAAACTTAGTCCAATTGTAATTCATAAAATATATTTTCAATTTATATGACGAAAATTTGAGGAAAAAAATGAATTGGACCCGGTGTGCCTATGTGTTTTAAGTTTTGACCTGTAATTTTAAATAAAATAAGAATTTATTTCATCTAATTCAACTTGTATTTGATTCTTATTAGTGTAAAATTCAAACATTCTTAAATTAGTATTTGATAATTTCACTATTATGAATTGAGATTAGAAACATAAGTAATTATTTCATGATAATTTATGTTTTTGTTTAATGTAGATTACTGAAAATGATGAATAAATTAATTAAATATATTTATAAGCTTGTATTATTGTATTCATATTTTTATTATATTGTTTACTTTTTTAAATTGTTTGTGCCATCTTTTCCAAAACGGAAAGCCGAAATGTTCCGTTATAGAGGCAAAACCAGAACGGATCGGACAACTATGATCCAAACATCAGTCTGAAAGAAGACATCTCTCATTACGAACTTTGGAACAAATCTTTTCCTCAAAAGAGGGGATGATAGCCCTAAAATATTTCCACATCCTGAGGAAAAAATTGAAAAATGACTCACTCTCCAAGCATTTTGAGGAGCATCAGGGTTGTAGTTGCTAATTAAAATTGATTTCTATAAACTAAGATATCCTCACCAGACACCAGCAATGCTCCCAAGTAAGCTTTCACTAACTTTAGCAAATCAGTGAAAGCCATAATCCGCTTCAACACTGGAGATAAAACAGTCTTCCTATCCACTAAATGATACCTTCTTCTTTATTTAAAAAAAAAAATGATATCCATGCTCATCATTGTAAAAAGAAATTTTTTTGAATTGTTTCCAGTCCTTTTGGACAATCAAAAAATTGCTAAAAAAGTGAAAGACAATACACCAGAAAACTAGAAAGAAAACTTTCACTAGGGCAATATTCCAATGAACAAAAAGTACCAACATTTCCACCTAATTAGTCACTTTTGTAATGGAAATATCTATTGATCATTCAAGCCTTCAAACAATTGTAAGTGTTATAAATAATATTCAAGAGTTGACCAACAGATTGTAAAGAATTGACTGACAGATATCGTTAGGTGTAATTGATTATTCTTTCCTTTTTACCACTTTGATGGCTCCTTGTGATCTATATATTCATGTGTAATCTTTTTCAATACAAGAAATACATACAGAGAATTAATCTATCTCAGTTTTCATCCTTTCTTTTCATTATTTTCTTCCCTCTTTACATTTTTCCTATGAATATGGTATCAACCAAATAGATTGTCCCTGATTTCTCCGTTGCATCATTTTTTTTCAGCGACTAGTCCTTCTAGAAGATCCCTTCACAATCATTTCAGAGAAAGGTATTTCCTGCATTTTTTGGGTGGTTCATAGGGCAGTCTCTATTTGTGCCCATAGATCTGGAGTCTTTCTTCGAATTTGAACCTAAAACCCCACAACTCTACAGTCGTTTTTGGCCCTTTTTAGCCCTACATCACATCTGTACAGCACGATTTTGAGTTTGAATGCTTGTGGAACCCCCTTAGACCTATTTTGGTTTAGTTGAAAAGAGGAGGACTAAAACCTAGTTTATGCATGAGTTCCAGTTCCTAGTTTCGTTCCCATCAGGCAGCACATAACCAAGTCTCATGCAAGATTGGCTTTGATCTGCTCCACCAAAGATCAGATCTTACTGCAACTTTGCCTTTGTGGTCGCCCCTAGTCCACCTACCTCTTCATTTGGTTGACCAAGGGTTTCGATCAATGGTGGGGCCCATTTTTCCAGCATTGTTGCAAGACGTCAACAAGGTTCATGTTTTGGGTTTTCTGCTTCAATCAGGATTTTGTACTGCGGTGTTGTCTTCAAACCAGCACTATTGTGGTCACCCTTAGCTGCTCTTCATTACCCCTTGGGTTGATCAAGGTTTTGGATTTTGTGGGGTCCGTTGTTGGCCCTCCTTTCTTGCTACCTTTGGGACGTCAGGGGGTCCTTTATTCCCGGGTTTTCAGCATCATATTTCAGCAGGACAGGAAAGATCCTCACTCCTTACGTGCAATCTTAGGATCAACTTGCTGATATACTCACAAAGGTCCTTTCTGGATCACAACTTGATAATGTTTTAGGCAAGTTGGACATCATCGATATCTTCGCACCAGCTTGAGGGGGAGTGTTGTAAATAATATTCAAGAATTGACCGACAGATATCATTAGTTGTAATTGAATATTCTTTCCTTTTTTGCCGCCTTGATTGGCTCCTAATAATCTTGTCTTTCTTTTTTTGAAAGGTAACTTCATTAATCAAAAGGTAAGCATACAATCAAGCAAGAGACCAAAAGGGCAGGCAAAGAAAACCCCCCACCCAAAACAGGGAAAAAAATGCATACAGAGAATTAATCTCTCTTAGTTTTCTTCCCTTCTTTTCATTATTTTCTTCCCTCTTTACATTTTTCCTCAACAGTAGGGTGATGTAGTGAAACAAGATGATAAAAGAAAAAACAGTCTCTCTTTCCTAAACCCTTGAATCCACAAGAAAAATGGAGAAACTCTCAACTTTCATGAATAAAATCCATATTATTCTCTTAATCCATCCAAGTATTATAATATATAGGCAAAAAGTTCCTAAATTAACTCAAAATCCTAATCACAACCAACTTTCCAAAGCTAGTAAAATTGCTAATCAATCCTAATTTGCATAAGGAATTTGTTTACAAGGTGATCCCGGTAACCAAGCCATTTGACTAAGATTGGCCTTTTGACCTTCAAAACAGTAGAATTCAGCAATAGAAATCACATCAAATTGCAAAACAATTTGCCCTGTATTTGTCAATTCTACTAAGCTCTCAAATAAGTGATTCTAATAGTTGGTCAAAAGTTATAATTGTTTGAAGTTAGGCTACATGTCAAAACTTTCAAGCCCAATTTTGATGATCCAAATAGTCGTCCATGACTCATTCTACATTAGAACTTAAAAGGGTATCGATATGAATCTACAAAAAGACTAAGCATTTCATAATCTCGTTATCAACAATGTTTACTATAAAATCAAATTTGGAAAACTCTAGGCACTAACTTAACTTGCCCAACTTAATAGTTCAACTTCAAAAACTCAATGTTGTGACTCAAGCAAGCCATGCTTTTGTTTAAATCATTAAAAACATTTGAATAATATGTCAAAGCAATGAATGCATTTATTCATAAAATTGCTCACATAAATTTCTTAGAGGAAAAAAAACACTTAGTATAAAAAAATGAATAGTTGAGTGAATATGGAACGAGCATGTCTTTACAAGGATGTGTTAAAACGTCTTTGTCCATGAGCACATTTTATGCTATAATAGTGATAGAACTCACCTTGACTCGGCAACCAAGGCTCAAGTGAGGTTTTACTAAAACTAGGAAACATCCACCCAAATTGTGATATTTCTCTAGCATAGGGTGAACCAATTGAATTTTTGATGCATTAACATTTCAAAACTAGTCAACTTGAGTGAGTCACAAATCAACTCCCCCATTTTTCAACCTTGTCTAAAATGTAAGCACAACACAAACTACATGACTAATCTAACATCCTTGGTGATGATCTAGAAAAGTACAAAATAACTCTTGAACACTAAGATATTTCAAGTTTTCAACAATGCTTCTGGAGAGGAATGAATGTTAAAACCAAGGCTATCAATGGACCTGGATCTGATTCTCCACCCAGCCCATCCAGCCTATTTATTTACTAAAATGACTAGCTAATGTGCTACCAGACAACCAGACCTGGATCTGATAGTGTGGCTACATCACTAGGTACCAACTCAGGCAGGTAAAGTTCTAGCATGTCAAACTGTTCAGCCCGTTAAAGCAATGTCTACAGAAAAACATTATGTAGTTTTGTAGTCCTTTGGATTTGATCTGACATCTTTTAGACAACTAACACAGAGTGTTACTGGCAGGCCAACCATACATTTTGATGTTTGATACAAACTAATTTTTTTAAATATCTACAAAATGTATAGTTCCATCTTGAAGGAAGACACAATCACATCATCTAAAATATAAATTTAAATATGGATAAAATATTTGGGTGGATGTGGGTATTCTAGGGGTGGAAATGAGTTGGGTTGGATTTGTGTCAGGAAGGCTGCACCTCTGTTTTGAACCCGGATTTGTGTCAGGAAGGCTGCACCTCTGTTTTGAACAGTCAAGCCAAACTCACCTATTTATTCATATTTTTTCAAAACCATTCAAATTTTGTTCACTTCAATATTTTCGCTGACTTGTTGATAGAAATGGTTTGGGATCCAAGTTGCAAGGCAAATTACCACTAGCATTGAAGTTGTTACCCATCTATCTAGGCCTGACTTTTTATGTTCTACTTTTTCACTCAACATTATCACAATAAGAATGCTTCGTCACTCCATGACCTATGATATCCTTTCTGCAAAATCCAAGTATCGAATGGTCTCCCACCCCCTTCTCCTAGCACCATTTATTTTAACCCTTCATTTTCTAGTGTAAAGGTTGTTTTCCACATTGTGTATAACCCAAACATCTTAAGGTACAAGGCTTATATTTTGGATTTTCACTTGATGCAAATCTATGATTTTATAGGGTTTCAAATTCCAAATGTTTGTGATGGTATGAAAGACTCCATAAAGAGAACTAGACTTGATGTTGAGATTCTGAAGAAAGTCATTTGGTAAATGATTGTGTTGGAACTAGTTGTGTGATTTCTACATCTACTCATCAACATGAATAATTTACAAGTTCCACTTGGAGGACTACCCTAATAACATGATGTTTGTTATAGCTCATTATTTGGAAGAACATTTTCCCACAACAAAAATGAGTTTTAATGGTGGAAATTGAATTACCAAAAGCATTTTGTACATTCAAGGATAGATCGTGACACCTTAAGGAGTTCAAATATCCATCACAACTTCATAATCAGTATTTACTACTTGAGGTACAATCCTCAATAAATACTAGAGTTCCACAAGACTATTTGTTGCTCAAGCTTTGCTAAGTACATAGAATGGCTTGAAGCATGAGTTAAAGGTATCCAAATACTTCAATTTTATTACCCAAATTTTGCCTTCAAATTTTTATTGGAAACTCATTTATATTATATTTCTTTCTCACTCAAGTTTTTCAAGATTAACCTACACCCTACGACAATTCTTTAACTTGGGTTCTCTTAACAATGAATAAATTGAATGGTAAAATGGCAATGTCTTGTCCAAGTCCATCAATATATCTGTAACAACTAGCAATTCATTACAGATCATGCAGCATAAGAATGAAAGATTGTTTCATAGCTAACATTTGATACAATGAGTGTCTCTTCACCTAAGTTGTTAGATTTGTCAAGTTGAAGCCACTCCAACTAAAACATTCCATTTAGATAGATATAGCATAATGGAATTAAACAAATCCCATTCTGCTTCTAGATCCAACCATATCCAAAGTCCAAACCATTCTAGTTTGATCCAATCTATTCGAGCATATTATTGTGTTTTTTGTTTTTTGAATAACATGGGTATCCTCCTCCCCCCACCCCCCACCCCCACCATGGAGGTGAGGCTAATCCCATAGATAGACAAAGCTGTCCAGAAGCCTTGTGTATCAGGTTACTCTGAAAGGAGTTGAATCCGAGGGCCTCCAGTCTATTCCTAAAAGCTCAAGCCAACTGAGCTACCCGTTTGGGCTATCTCTTAGAATGTATGATCAAGTCCTTTTTCATAAATTTAACTGTATAAGGTCAATTACCCTCTATGCATGTTCCTCACTCATCATTTTATATACTCTTTTTTGCAGATTTTATTAAACAATAAAATATTTATTTTCAATATCGTTTTGACCATTCAATTTATCACATTATATTTTTTAAAGTTTTCTTTTTTATGCCACCTTTTCCAAAATGGAATGCCAAAATGGTTGAAGCATCCATTCAGAAAATATTCTTGTAGAATGAAGTAGCAGGTGACTAAACTCATGGAGGAGGGTGGGTTGGGGATCTAGTTGTTGCGATGCTTTAAATCACCTCTTTGGGAAAGTGGTTATGGAGAGTGAGGGATAATTCAAAAGGGTTATGGAAGTCAATCATTATTGGGAAATATGGCCTGGGAAGAAAGGGGTGGAGGGTCTCATTGACTTCAAGACAAATCTCGGGTTTTTGGAGAGGGTTTTGCTTTATATCATCGGCTTTCAAGGAGAATATCAAATATAGTGTACATAGGATTTGAGGTCTATTTTTGTAAGGACAGGTGGATTGGTGAATTTTCTTTTGCAGCAAGGTCCCCTCTAATGTTCTCTTTTGCTTCTAATAGAGATGCTTTGGTTGTTGACTGTTGTGATATGCTCCAGAGCAATGTTGTATGGTGCCCACAACTTCGAAGGGGTTTGTAAGATTGGATGGTGGAAGCCTGGATGTCTCTTATGGATCTTCTGAACACAACTTTTATTGTAGGGAGTGGCAATGATAGAAGGATATGGGACCCAGATATTCACAGGAATTTCAGTGTCAAATCCTTTAGCAGATTATTCACGCATTCTGGCGAAGTTCCTCATCTGCATCCGAATATTTGGAAAGGTGTGGCACTGTGGCTCCCCCTCGAGTAAAGGTTTTTGTTTGACTGGCTGGCTGGAATTGATAAGATTTTGACCACTGATCACTTGAGACTTATGATGATCATTATTAATGCATGTCCTCTGTGGAATCGGTGAATCACCTTTCGTTGCACTGGCATTTCGCCTATTCTATTTGGTGCCACTTTATCCAGCTTTTGGATATCGTTTTTTGTATGTTGGCGGCTTGATATTGCTATGTAATGAAGTGGTTATTGTTGGGGATAGTTCATTGCATAGAAATCTCTAGAAAGCTACGGCTTTGAGCATTGTCTAGTCAATTTTGGTTTGAGAGAAACAAAAGGATCTTTCAAGGGAAGACATCTTTTGCAGCCCAAGTCATAGAACTAATAAAATTTAGAGTTACATGGTTGATGTTGGGGACCAAGGACATTCAAGGAATCAAAACATCATATATTTGCAGGGACTAGGCATCGGCCAATCTCAAAGTAATGGTTCCTCCTCCTTCCAAGCAAGTATATTGGTGTCCTCCAAAGCCTAATCTCTTGAAGTTAAATTGTTGTATATGGGATTGTGACTTGGCAGAATTTAGTGGGCTAATTAGAGATTGTTAGAGCCACAGACCCACAGTTAAATATGTATCTCCTATGTTGTCAATTTCGTAACTAGGTCCTGAACCTTGCCTCTGGAAGTTCGATGAAGTCGTATCAAGTTCGAAGTCCGGAAGCTGAGAAATTGGAAGGCTGCTCTTCAGTGAATTAACTCCAATATGTGCCAACCGACTCAAGTAAACTGGACCCTAGTTTGACCTAGAAAGGCCCATAAAAACCTAGGCTAAGTACAGTATTATCTTTCAGATTTCTCGGATGGTTGAAAATAGCCCCGACTTGTAGAGCACATTTAAAGTACCAAATGAACTTGAAATTTGATGAAATTTTAGGCGTGGATACCTTGTTCAAAGAGCTTTCAAAGGAGCCCAAGAACACCAAAATCCGAGTTTTGTAGCTCAAGTTATGACCATATTAGTGAAAGGGTGCAGGCTGCCTGGAATAGGATGATCGGACCTCCGATCCTGAAGATCGGAGCACAGATGAATAGTCTTCTCCCTTCGGAACTCCGAACTAGGATCGGATCATATTTCAATAAATTGCATTTTTTTAGTCCAAATCACCTATTTTCGATCAGGCCTCCAATAGTATTCATTGGAGATCTGAAGGCTAGACGTTGGGAGCTTCAGAGCTCCGAAGCAAATGATAGGAGCTCCGATGACTAGCTGTTGGAACAAAATTCTATAAATACTTGGCTCGTTCCAAAGGCAAATAGAAGAGAGAAATAAGGGAGAGAAAAAGAAAGAAAAATACTAGATTTTGAGAGCCCTTCTCCACACTTAGGAAAACTCGTTTTGGCTCATCAAAATCATTCTCTTTCACATTCTGAGCTCTTCATAGGCATATCTTGAGCTTTCAAAGCTCCCTTTGAATGTGATAAGGGAAATCCTCTCATTCTAGGGAAAGGACCAAATCAATAGGAATATCCCCACCTATTCTAGACTCTCCATCTCCTACATCTAGGTTGAGCATTTATTGGAGTATTTCAATCACCAAGAAGCAATGCTAGGAGACGATCTTCAAGAACGCTACAAAGGCATATCAAGCTACAAAGAGGCAAGCATTCTAATTTTATTTTCTTTCTCAATCATTGTATGTGAATTAGGACTTAGTGTCCGAAGCACTCAAAAATTGGTTGTTGTTGGTGTTGGTGGAATAGGCATGTGTGACCAAACCACCCAATAAAAAATTGGTTGTTGATGTTGGTGGAATAGGCATGTGTAACTGAACTACCTTATGAAAAAAATAAAATAGTGTGTGATTGTTTTGGGACGTTTATCCCTTTGAGTAGTGAATTTCGGTAACCTGAGTTTGGGCTGATCCGAGAGTGGATGTAGGTTTAAGAGGAACCGAACCACTATAAATCCTCGTGTGCCTATTCTTTTTGTGGTTTGAATGTTTTATTGTGGTATTTTTTTCGTTTTTTGTATGCACATTTGATGGATTGATTTCTATAGACCCAAAATTTTTGCATACACTCTTATTCAACCTCACTCCAGGACTTAGCATTGCTCTAGGTTGCACTTTCAAAGATCACTTGGGGGAGTTTTGGGTGTCATTTGCAGGTCCTCTTCCTAATGGTTAGGTGATTGAAGCTGAACCGCATGCCCTCCGGAGAGGGGTCCTCGAGTTGGAGGCATTGGCTGCATCAGGGGGTTTATTGGAAAGGGATTCCAAGGTAAATCTAGGTTGGGCTTCAAGAGGTTAGTGTTCGTGGCTATTCCTTGATAAAGTGGAAATAATTCGGCACTCTATCTCTTTAAATGGCTTCTCACTTCCCTAGGTTCCAAGAGAGGCTAATTCAACAGCAGATGATTTAGCTAGGCAGGGCCTTCATTTGTCATCTAATGTTGTAAATAGACGTATGTAATTTCTTGGATCTGTATGGGGAACGGGTATTTCTTCGTCGGGTTTTGTGGGCTCTATTTTTGTAAATCTTCTCTTTTTCCGTGTGAATAAAATAGTTATCTTAAAAAAAATGGTTGAAGCATTAGAACATTCCACTATAAAGGCAAACTGGAACAACCACTGGAAAGAGTCTTAACAGATTTGCTCTTCAAATGATCTTGTTATGTGGATGGTTACTTTTAAGGATTCAATGGAGTCGTGATAGTGTTGTGATGGATTATTATCCTAACATCATCTTTAGTGTGTCCATATAGTTCTTTTAAAAATAAAGAAGAATTCTATTTAGAGAGAGAAGGGAAACGATGCAGAGCAGCCCAGGCCCAGTTTCGAGCCCAGCCCACAGCCACAGCTTGTTTTTTTTTAAAAAAAGGGGTCTTATAACCCTAAGCAGCAGTCGACGATAGTGGAAAATGGACGATTAAAGAAAAGGAAAGTAGCAAAGGAAGAAGGGAAGCACGGTAGCTGCCACCGATTCAGTGAGAAGTCACGGTGAGTGACAAGGCGATGAGTGAGAAGCCCTATCTGTCCAGGTACCACTTCCTCTTCCTCTTTCCTCTTCTCTTTCTCTCTTCTCTCTCTCTCTTCCTTTTCTTTTTCTTCTTCCTTTACCTTCCAACCAAGCCATATCCCATCCCATTTGATTTCCGCGACCCCATACCCTTTCCCACCTGCTACCGTGATCCCATATTCCCTCCTTGTGCTTCCGTTACCCACCCTCTTCTTTCCCAGACTTCCGCGAGCCCTCCTTTGACCCAAAACAGCTTCCGCCTCCCCCCTGTTCTACCCTTGACCCATCACCAGCCCTTTTCAAGCTCTGTCGATCCCCTTGCTACCCTCTGTCATTCTACCGTCACCCCAACCCCACCTCTACTTCCACCAGCCCTTATTGGCCCTTTCTGGCCTTCGCCAGCCACCCAGCCCCTCCTGGACTTTCGCCAGTCCTCCTTGGGTTCCACCTGTGCCTCAAAACCCACATCTCAGGTGTCACCCCTTTCCCTACTTTCGCCCTTGCCCAAAGCCCCCCTTACAGCCATCGTCCCTCAACACATCATCCCCCTGGCCTTCGTTCATCCTTATATCCCCTCCTTATTTGTTGCCACAACCCTCTGTATACCTTCCTAACTCCTTCCCGAGCCTTCCCGATCCCGCATGCCATTTCAAGGTCCATACAGCCATAACCACCCCTTCAGATCTCCATACCCAGTGTCGCCACACCCAAACCTCCCTTCCTATTGTTGACGTTCCCTTCCTTAGTTCCTCATCTTGCTGCCGCAACCCTTAAAAGCCTTAATAGAACCCTTCGTTGCCTTCAAGCCATTAAATCCCATTCGTATCCCATACTTTTTTGCACCGTCTGTTTCCTCCTTCTCTCTTGTTCTACCTCTCCTTCCTACCGATACTACTCCATCTAGCACTATCAGGCCTACTCTAGGTGTATCGACGTAGGCAACTCAGGCCTCCACCTCCAACAAACGCCACAGCCCCATCTGCCCCTAGTCCAGATCCATCCACCATAGCTAAGTCTGAACTTCCCATTGCTCTTCAGAAAGGTAAGCGTACTTGTACCCTTCATCCCCTTGATCATTTTGTGTCCTGTAACGTTGTTTCTCTTTCCTATCACAGTTTTCTTACAGCTCTGGACAACATTAAGATTCCCTAGCGGATTGACACTGCCCTTCGAGATTTTTCCAGAAAAGCAGCCATGGATGAGGAATTAGCTGCACTGGAAAAAAAATCATACTTGGGATATGGTTCCTCTCCCTCCAGAAAAAACTCCAGTTGGTTGTAAATGGGTATTCGCCCTGAAACATAATCCAGATGGATCCATTGCCAAGTATAAGGCACGTCTGGTTGCCAAAGGCTTCACGCAAACTTATGGAGTGGACTATCAAGAAACATTCTCCTCTGTGGCCAAGGTTACCTCTGTTCAGATCTTGATTTCCATCTTCATCAGTTAAATGTGAAGAATGCCTTCATTCATGGTGATCTCCAAGATGAAATATATATGCTCCCTCCACCGGTGTTTGTCAATCAGGGGGAGCCCCACTCTCTCTGCAGACTCAGAAAAGCTCTCTATGGCCTCAAACAATCTCCACGAGCCTGGTTTGAGAAGTTGAGCAGTGCTTTGTTACCTTATGGTTTTTCCAGATGTTAGATGGATCACTGTCTTTATCCACCGTCTTCACTCTGTGGTAATGATTTTAGTGGTATATGTTGATGACATTGTTCTCACAGGTAATGATGTTCCGCCATTTCTACATTCAAAGAATATCTACGGGCACATTTGATATTAAAAATCTAGAGTCGTTGCATTACTTTCTTGGTATAGAGGTCGCTCGTTCTTCTCGAGGACTCTCTATCCCAGCGCAAGTATGCCCTTGATCTCCTCCAGGATGTCGGGTACTCTGAATGCAAACCGGCTGACATTCCGCTAGATGTCAACACAAAATTATCTACTTCAGATGGGACTCTTCTTGATACCCTACGTTTTATCAAAAGTTGATGGGGAGACTGATTTACCTCATTATCACACGGCTCAATTTATCATATGCAGTTGATATGGTCAGCCAATTCCTGCAGGATCCACAGGATACTCATCTTCATGTTGTCTTATGCATCTTTGGCTACCTTAAAGCTCATCCTGGCCGAGGATTGTTATTTGCACATCAATCTTCCCTCTAAGTTCGTGGGAATTCATACGCAGATTGGGTCGGCTCTCCACTCCACCACTGGTTATTGTGTCTTCTTGGGCTCACATTTGGTCTGCTGGCGTAGCAAAAAGCAGTCTGTTGTTGCTCACTCTAGTGCTGAAACAGAATACCGTGGGATGGCTAATACTACGGTTGAGTTACTTTGGATCCGTCAGTTTCTTAAAGAGTTGGGTTTTCCTCCTGTTGATCCGCTTATTATGTTCTGTGACAATCAGGTGGCCATCAACATCGCCTCCAATCCGGTCTTTCATGAAATGAACAAGCACATTGAGGTTGATTGTCACTTTCTTCGACATCATATTTTTGAAGGTCAGATTGTCACTCCTCATATGCAATCTAAAGATCAATTGGCAAATATATTGACAAAGTTTATCCCTCGACATCAACTCACATCGATTATTGGCAAGACGGGTTTGTTAGACATCTTCGAGACAGCTTGAGGGGGAAGTGTTGTGGGATCCGATATAGGATTATTGGTCCGACTTATCTTATTTTGGAAAGTCAACTGTGTGGTTATATAATTCATTGTAGATAAAATTTCTTTATTTGTATTTCCTTTTTTGCCACCTAAATTGGCTATCTTTTTCCAATTTATTCATGTATCCTCTAAGAGGAAAACACACCAAGGTAATATATAGAAAGAAGAATTCTTCTCCACTCTCTTCTTCTTCTTTTTCTTATTTCTATATTATTATTCTACACTAACAACCTCTAAGAAAGCCTTAACTTCAACCTCATTCACATTAACTCTAAGGCAGGCTCGGAAAAAAAAAGCTAAGGTTTGAGAAGATGTGTCTCTAATAAAACAACAAATGTCATTCCTAAGAAATTCCTTGTTGAAGCTTCCATCAAAATTCAATTTCAGTCTATCTAGAGTAGGGACACTATAAGAAATAGCAGCAATGTGTGAGATGGAAGCAAATAAGAAGCCCAACCATGTGTTGATGACAGCGTCAATATTTTTTGGGCATGACCCATTTAATTGTGAAAGCATGAAGAAAGAGATACAAATCTACATAGAAAAGCTGCAGTGGATGAAGAGATCATTCACCGTCTTAGCCTCTTTTAAGGACAAGTAGCAGGGATTAACCAAAATGTGGTTTCTTGATACATGCATCAAGCCCGACTCGAGCTCGAGCAGAGACGAGCAAGTCCAACTGGACCTGATTGACGAGATAGCCCTCCAAGTCTATTGTCGGGTCGACGGGGGAAAACAAGGCCCATGGACACAATGTACTAAGTCACATTTTCATCAGCTTTGGACTTGGATCTTCATGGCTCATGGACCCAAGCCCACTTGCAGTCCACAGCGGACCTGCAAAGTCACCAATGTGAGCCCCACGTGGTGCAACTTTGACAGTTTAAACACAAGAGATAAAGATGGGAAGAAAGTCAGTATTGCATGGCAAGCGACCGAGACAAACCCGAATTTCCAGCAAAAGATAGAGAGAGAAAATAAAGGAAGTGGCAAGTTTCCACTTCTAATTGGCCACCCAACCCAGGAACAGGGATAGACGAGTGCAAGACCAACCCGATTTCATGAGTTGTAGAATCCAATCAACACCCAGACCTGACCGAGTTTTGCTCGATCTCCACAAACCGAGAAATCAGTGCAAACAACGTTCGGATGTGAGGCACTGATCTAGCAAGGCAATGAGAAAGAAGAAAGAGTAAGGAGGGCCCACCACCCCAATCAATGCTGGCAATGTTAGAAAGCCACCCAATTGTGGTTGGATGCTAAAATGAAAAATAAGAAAGAAAAGAATAAGGAAAGAAGAGAAGATAAGAATAATAATGAAGAAGAAGATAAGAGATGATGCTTATCTTGTGGAATCAATGAGACTCCTGAAAAAAAAAATCATGTGAATAGATAAGAAGAACAGATTGGAAGGAGGAAACCATTTTAGAAAGGGAAGTCTCTGGAACTGTGTGCAGTGAACAATTGTTTAACTTTTATTTCTTTGTTTTATTTATTTTATTTCTTGTTTTAAGTTAAAAACAAAGTATATAAATTAGACTTAGCCAAACTTCGTAGAATTTATTCATAAATTATTAACTTTTGAAATTTATCAAAAGCACGGTGCTTTCTCCCATCTGCAGTGAGTTATTATTTTCCTCTTGAATTTGATTTTACATTGTGTTGAATTATTTTAATTAGAGTAATCGGGTTATCTGAATTTGCGTCTTGCACTTAGATTTCATTTAATGCATTTTATCCCGCTACCCTATTAAAAGTCGAATTCCACAATCAAAGATGATTCATCAGAAGGTTCTTCGAGTTCATCCCCAATTCGAGCTAGATTAGAGTTCACAGTGTATTAATTTTTGCACGCTCGACTCCCAATTCCTCATTCGCATAAACTAGAGAACGCCTATATTTTGGGTTTCAACAATTGAAATCCGTGATTCGGCCCAAAACCCCAAATCAAATACAAACTGCGGATTTGCACTGCATCATTTCTTCTATGCAAAATGATCAATGGTAGAATTTTCCTGGCCCATTATCCAAGTAAAGGCCAGAACTCTAGAGCGCACTGGGATATCACGAAAGGAAGACATGAGAGTGGGAGTTAAACCAGTAGAAACTTATTTGGAAAAAAAAAGGATTTCACTAAGAAAAGACCAAAATCTGTCCAATAACCATAGCCTGGAATCACTAATGTCCTAAGGGAGAAACCCCTTCGAGTCATGCTAATAGATAGCTGAACCGATCACCATGGTCTTCTATTAAATGCCTGTTGAGAATAGATGTTCAAAGTAAAGAACCTGAACATGTGAAATAACCTGCTACTTTGTACTCTTTGTTGAGGGAAATATTGAAAATGAGGGGAAATTGCATACTAAACAGAGAGAGTTGCCCAACCAGATATCATTCTAGAAGAAAACAGACCTCCCATTGCCAGCACAGTAGCGAATGCAATCAGAGATTAGGAAATAGAATTGATTGACCTCCAAATGCCTTAGAGGGTAGGCGAATCTCACACGTGCCAACCGGTCAAAGGAAGCCTGTACATAGAAATGCATGAAAACAAATCATTGTTTTTCCACAATTAAGAAGTTTAGCAGGAAAAGTCCAATGCACATGGAAATTCCATGAGTTTAGGTGAAAAAGGGAACGACCGAGAGAGTGAGATCAAACTCCCAAATATATCCATCCAAGACATCTTTTCCATTACAACATGCTATCAACCATTCAACCCAATATCACTAGAATAAGCAATCACATGCAATATCAAAAAGAAAGAAATAAATAAAAAATTATATATATGTTTCTATATAGGCATACTCAAGTGAGAAAAGGAAATAATTAACGAGGTAGGTCAAGATTCTCAACACATCAAATCCAAGATCTCTTTCCTTTACATCCTTCACTATCAATCATTTGATCTAACCCCAATAGAATTGTCAATTGTGTGCAATATGAAAAAGAAAGAAATCAAGATGCATACATCAGCCCTATTCAATTCAACTGAAGAAAAAAGGGAAAGAACGAGCATGCTAGGTAATAATTATAAGTAATCTGACCATTAATTATTCAATCCAACATCATAGAAAGAAGCAATGCCATGCAATCAATGCGGTGGACCTGGAAACTGAGAATGGGAGAAAGAACAGACTCAGGTGCGTCTGCCGTGGGAGAGAGAGAGGGTGAGCAAGCAATGAGACCTATTCGAAGTGGTCTCTTCCTCCTGTGGAGTTTCTTTTGGGATAATAATTCTCTGATCCTTTACTTATTTTCTCATTCCAAATATAAAGAGTCCTCTGCCTAAAATTAGGGAGAGGTTACAGCAAATTAAAGAGGGAAATACAAAATTCGAAATTCAAATTAAGTCAAACCTAATCAAATCTGCCAACTCATTAAGACTAATCCTACGCTTAATTGCCATATTGTTCACGTGCTTATCCAGCCTAGATTCCACCCTGTCGTGATCTGCTATTGCGCCAACGCCTTCATGCACAAGTCACACTGAGTTTGTACGCTAGCCACAGAGTCACATGCACAGAACATAACATTCCCCTCTATTGAAAACCGTCGTCGTCCGGGACAACGAAATCGGGGTATTTTGTCCGCATACGGTTTCATGCGGCTTTGAGCCCGTTCTAAATTATCTTTTAGAGTTTTCAAAGTTTCAACTCAATTCCGCAACTTCAAGTCCACAGATTCCACTTGGGTAGTGCCTTTGACAAACGAAACAAGCCGAGGTGGTGGCTGTTTCTTGCACTTCTTGGCCATCTCGGCTTCATTAATTTTCAGTTTAGACACTCTATCGCCTTGCCAAGTGTAAGATCGGTTTGTTGTTTGAAAGGCTATCGTGAGGCGTTGGAAATCCCAAGTAATGGGTCCCAACGTCCTAAGCCACTGTGCACCTAACACCACCTCATACCCTCCCAAAGGAAGGATATAAATTTTAGCTATGACGACTAAACCTTGGACAGACAACTTGACATCCTTGCACATTCCCTAGCACTTGATACGATCGCCATTAGCTACAACCACATCAAAGGGCTGATCAGAGATGGTGTGAAGACGAGACATGCTTGCCACCCGAGGATTGACGAAATTATGGGTGATACCTGAGTCGATCAATACCGTAATGGGTATTCGCCCAACAAAACCCTTCACACGCATGGTCTGGGGTGCATGACCTCCGGTAATAGCATGTAGAGATATTTCCAATTGGTCTCATGTATCCTCTTCAGTGTTGGAGTCGTCGTACGTTTCTCCTTCAATTTCATCCTTGAGCCACTAACCTTCCATTAAGTACAGCTTTTGCGTCCAGCACTTGTGGCCGGGTGCAAACTTTTCATCACAGTTATAGCAAAGGCCTTTAGACCTCTGTTCCTTCATCTCCATAGGGGTGAGCCTTTTAATGGGTGGCATTGGAGGTGTCGGAGTGCCCTCAGGTTGAGTTTGGCTCGAGAGCCCCATTTCAAACTCTGACTTGCGCTTCCTTGCATTTAACTTTCTCTTCTTGGAGGCGAGCCAGCCCAACTGCATCAGATAAGGTCGTTGGCTATAACATGTGTACACTGAGTCGGATATCCTCATTCAAACCTCCCAAGAAACAACTAACCATGTAGGCTTCATTGAGCCCACTAGTATGACTAGCCAGCTCTTCAAACTTTGTCTGATAATCTTCAACTGATGACGTTTGCCTCACCTTCGTGAGGGTGGCCACGGCATCTTCGTAAGGTGATGGTCCAAAACGAGTCATCAACCCTTTAGCGAACTCGTTTCAATTGGCAATGGCATTAGACCGCTCCATCCAACGGAACCATTGCAAGGCTTTCCCTTCTACATCGTACGAAGCTATCAGCAGTCGCTGGGTTAAAGGAGTCTGCTGATGGAGGAAAAATTGTTCCGCACGATAAGTCCAACCCGAAGGGTCAGTCCCATCGAATCTTGGGAATTCCAGCCGAGTCGTTCGACCGTTGAAGCCGAGGTCAGTATGACCATGTTTCGGTGGTGGCCCTCTGAAAGGACCCACCGATGACTCCCTCGCGTCAATGGAGTGGGGATTGGACAGCCCGTCAAGAAAGGTATCGACTGTCTGTAGATGGGTGCTCATAGCAGTCATCTGGCCGACCATTTCATCCATCCGTTTGGCCTGGGCTTCTAAAGTTTTATGTAGAAGATGAAGGGTACCATTGATCTTTCCGAGGTGGGTACCGTCGGCCATTTCAACATGGCTCTGATACCTTGCGGTGGACTTGGAAACTGAGAATGGAAGAAGGAACAAACTCACCCCGTGGAGAGAAAGAGGGTGAACAAGCAATGAGACCTATTCAAGGTGGTCTCCTCCTCCTGTGGAGTTTCTTTTGGGATAATAATTCTCTGATCTTTTACTTGTTTTCTCATTCCAAATATAAAGAGTCCTCTACCTAAAATTAGAGAGAGGTTACAACTAATTAAAGAGGGAAATACAAAATTCAAAATTCAAATTAAGTCAAACCTAATCAAATCTGCCAACTCATTAAGACTAATCCTACACTCAATTGCCAACTGTTCAGGTGCTTATCCAGCCTAGAGTCCACCCTGCCGTGATCTGCTATTGCGCCAAAGCCTTCATGCACAAGTCACACTGAGTTTACACGCCAGCCACCGAGTCACATGCAGGGCACATAACAATCAATCAAGTTTACAAGCATATAAAAGGAAAGAACAAGCCAATGAGGTCAAAATCCACATGTCACGCCCAAGAAATTTCTACATTACATCCTCCTCCATCAAATGTGTTATTGAATATCTCTAGAAGAAGCAATTGCATGCAATAACATAAGAAATCAATCAAGAAAATTATATAAACATGTCAAAAAAAAATTCTTATTCAAGCTGCATATATCATTACCTTGCGATTGCAATAGTAATAGCATCAACTACAGAAGTTGAAGGACAATGCATCAGAAGCCTTGAAGGATAAAGTGACAATCGAATTAAAAAATTCTGCAAAGATCAATTCCTTGTGAACTTGATCAAAAAGAGCATCAAATTCATAGATTGACCGATAAAACACCAAAAGTATTACAAGAAACAGTAATGCTCGAATTAAAAACTCAAACGAATTAAAAAAAAAAAAAATAGGGCAGCAAAGGATTTGAAATCCCGAGTCATATAAAGAAGAAACCACAGCCCTAGCCCTGACCAGAGCTTAAAGTAAAAATAAAATTAAAAAATAGAACAATAAAAACCCCAATCCAAGCTCTATAAGAAGAAGAAGAAATACCTTGGTGGAAAGAAAAGGCAAGGAAAGAGACGGGGAAGGAGAGAGGGTGTTGAGTAGCAATTTATAGAGATGGAGAGGCTTATGACGAGAGATTCCGAGCCATTCCACTTGGACGAAGATGAGAAGCAAGAGACTAAGTGATGAGAGAGATTCTGTGTTATTCAACCACCCTTCTCCGCGCGCCCCCCCCCCACCCTCTTTTTTCCTCGTGTTTTCTGGAATTCTCATTCTCGTTTTCCAGGAATAAAATGGAAATCGATGGAAAAGAAATGGATTCAGTCCGTTTGGGAACGGTTGGAGTTCCATTCTTCCCATTGGCGCCCAAAACTACAATTTGAAGTGAAACAGGCCGCACCGCGCCAACGAAGACAGAGAGAGGGCCTCTTCCGGTGGACCCCACCGCTCAGGTAGATGGAAAGAGAAAAAGATGGAGAGGGAGAAAGAGGAGGATAAGAGTTCACTTGGAAGACAATGGGAGGAAAAAACTGAAAAAGTTCTCTTAAAACGTTGCACGAAGTATGGAAAATGAGCTTCTTCTTTCTTTCTTCTTTTTATAAATATTTAATTTTCATGATTAAGATATCCAAGAATAATCTATTCGATCAATCTGGGCATCTGCAATCATCAATATTCAAATACATCGGTCCTATGAATTAATTATACATAGAGTCACTTTTTAAAATAGAGTAAAAATTGAGCTTAAAACTCTTAATTTTTTTTAGAAGAGTTTGTGGCGTCGCTCCAAACTTCAGGGTTAATTATAAATTTATTTATAAATATTGATATAAACGCTTAATTTAAGTCTTTAGATAAAGGTGATGATGTCATATTTTACTTTATAAAATTTCAAAGTTAGCATTAGATCATTTTCTAAAATTTTAATGCAAATAGTGTAAATATTGGATTTTCATAATGAATTAAACTAGAGCCTGAGTTTTACTGTAATATTAAATGACATGTGTAAAATACAAATGAAACTTTTTGGACGGATTTTAATTTTTTCAAGGGAAGAGAAATTATTCATTTTTACAAAAAAAATTGATGTGAACTTTTAATAACACTTTGGATAAAGAAAAATTATCAGATCTTTCTCTTAAATTCAATCAATCCATGGGGGTGGGAATGAAAGTTCACACTAATTCATTATGAACTGATTCACGATAGGTAATTTCTCTAAATAAGATACTTGAGGTATTGATTCTTTTAAGAAGATATTATTTTATAAGAAAATTATTTTATAATTAAAATTAATGATATTTGTTTTTCTATGTTGAAATTTTTATTTATTATTATATTGTATATTAGAATTTTGTTTTCCTTTCAATTGTAATTCTTTTTATATTGTGAACATTTTAATTGTAATTTAATATTTTTATACTCTATTTTGAAAAATAAATTAGTCAAATTTATAATTTCATTTTTCAGTTTTTTATATCTGTTATTTTTTATTTATTTTAGTTTCTGTGATTAATGATAATAACAATTCTACTTTCATTTCTAAAACGAATTATATTTAGGAATAGTTTTTTATTTTTTACTTTCTCTCAATTGCAATAATTTTCATTATCTCCAAATAAATTATATTTTTTTAATTTTAATTTATAATTATTTGATCTTTCATATTTTTCTTTATATATGTTTAACCTAATGCATCACACAAGATTTTTATTAGTCTATTTTTTGTATAAGGAAAAGACTAATGGAGCTTACTAAAAAAAAGTAGGCAACTATCTTATGGGAAGTTCCCAAGTGGTAAAAGAATATTTTCTCATATGGATGGAAGATTTTTCTTTTTCCTTAATCCACGTGTCAAATTCGGAAATCTTCTTATAATAACTTGTAAATTTTCAATTTCCTCATATGTATCTTGAGATCATGAAAATAGACTTCACACATATGGATTTTTTTCATGGGCTTATCTTAATGGGCTTAATAATTGGACTTTTCAAAGTATGGAAAATCTAATAAATAGTTTTATCGCTTACGTTCAATTCTAAAAATGACTAAATTAATCCAAAATCTCATAAATGGATTTGAATTAATTAGTTTACAAATAAAACCCCTAAAATTGTGGTAAAATAATTATTAAAAATTCTAACTTTCCAAAAATATCAACTTATGCCCATAAATTGCAAAATTCACCATTTGAATTCTCATATATTTTATTTCCCTATAAATTATGCAAAACTTCTAAAATCTCATTAAACATATCATAAAATACACAAAATAAGGCCTAACTATTCCAAATACAAGAGGTAAATAGTCATTTTCCTGTACTCATCAGTAGAGAAAAAAAGTTAAGATATGCTAGATAGTAGAGTAAGTGAGGACCGATTTATGATATGATCAAATAGTGAGTTAAAACTTGAAAAACAAACCTTAAATAGATCAGATTTTGAGTTATGATGATGCTTACAATAATGATTCCCAATGAATCAGTTCACAATGAGTAATTTCTCCTAAAATTATTCTTTTAAACAAAATTAATAAGGACAAGTTCATCTTATACCCATTGATTAAGTGACTAAAGTATATATATTGAGATTTTCTTTGAATTTATAGGAGTGGACCCAATACCCACATAGTATACTTTTTTTTTTTTTTTTTGAGTGGTGAAGAAAAAAAATTCATTGAAAGAACAAAAATAAAAGAGAGAAGAAAAAAGAAAATACAAAGAAGAGCCCTAAGAGATATAGACCACAAAAACAAGCTCAACCAATAAACTTACACCCAAAGAACCCTAATAAACTTAACTAGAACTCGAACTAACAAGAACTATCCACCATATAGGTGAAAAGTGCCCCTAATAGTTCCATCAACACCATTTTTTGCAAAAAAAATCACCACCGCATTAGCATAGCGGCTGACGAGCAAGAAAGAAATCTCCTTGTCTATAGACAACACCTTAATCTCCCTCACCAAAGTAATAAGCCTCCAAGGAGGATGCTTCTCCCCACTAGTCTATTTAAAAGCATTGGAAGAATCACTTTCAATAACTAATTAAACACCTCCTAACTCAGACCTCAAAAATTAAGGCTCTCCGAATACCAAGAAGTTCCGCCTCATTAGATTCCATAGACCCCAATGATTTCCAAAAAAAAAACACTTATGGATCCCAAATGATCCTTGAGAACTCCACCAATCCCAGCAGGACTCGGTTTCCCTCTTGAAGCACCATCGACATTAAATTTGAGGACCCACAAGCTGAAGGAGACCACACAACTCGTATCTTTCTACTTCTCGGACGATTCTTCATGCAACCCTCCCATACCTGAAACAGGTCAATGACCTTTACATCCCTGAATTCCTTATCAGCGCTAAGCCAAGAACAGAGTCTCCATTTAGCATAATGAAAGATACTAGTAAAATCCGATGTAATCCCTTCAAAGATTCTCAAATTCCTCTCTTTCCAGATGAATTTTGAGAACACAGATGGAATCGAGTTCCAAACAAATTTTCTCCTACATCTCATACCAGATAAGAGCCAGTAGTCCTTAACCCCTTCCCACGACCTATGACAAATCCATGATACTCCTATAAGCTCCAAGAAACAACTCCAAAGTCTCCAAGTCACTGGACAAGTAACAAAAGGTGATCGATGGAGTCGTCTTCCAACTCACAAAGTGGGCATTTAGCATCACACTCCAAATTTAAGAGACCTCTTCTCCTAAGCTCCATCCTAGTCAAAATCTTCCTCTTCGCATAACACCAAGCAAACAATTAGACTCTAGGGGGAATTAAGGAATTCCATATAAGAGCCTTAGGGACCACAGAACCAGTCAAACTCCGAGAAGCTACCTCAATCAAAGATTTGAGTGAGAAGAAATCAAAAGAGTCTCCCGTCCAAATAAACTCATCATCATACTCTAAGTCCATTGAAAAAACCCTCAGCTGCACTTTAAGATCATTCAAGCTATAAACCTCAAAACCTCTAAGGTCTCTCATAAAACTGAAAAGCACGACCCCCTTGATTATGGGCACAGAAAACATCTCTCACTAAGGCCTGCATATTCCTAGTAGCCCTAAACAGTCTAGGAAATCTCTCCATCAAGGGCATATTCCCCAACCACACATCTTTCCAAAAGAAAGTTCGATTGCCTTTACCAACCAGAAATCGCGAGTGTCTTCCAAACAAATCCCTACCTCTGATCTACCTTGTCAAATCCTCCACCAAGCTTTAAGAATTTTGGACCCCGATTTATCCACTTCTTCTCCCAAATTCCACCCATTGACATTCGATGTGTCATATTTAGCCTTCAATACTCTGACCCACAATGCATTCACTTCCTTATCAAAACGTCAATCTCATTTACAAAACAGAGCTTCATTCCTCGAATGAATAGGGACCAAATCTAGACCTCTTTTTGATTTTGGCATAGTAACTTCCGGCCAACCAACTAAATGTGCTTTCCTTTTTCCTTCCCTATCCCCCCAAAGAAATCTCCGAAATAGTTTTTCCACTGTATTGGCCACCCCTTTAGGTATTTTAAAGAGGAACAAGAAGTGAGTGGGGAGATTGACTAATACTAATTTAATAAGAGTCACTCTACCACCCAAAGAAAGATATTTCTTATTCCACCCCACCAACCTTCTTTCAATTTTTTCAATAACCGGGGGCCAGAATTTCTTAAATCTAGAGTTACCCCCCACCGGTAGCCCAAGATACATAAAGGGCAACTTACCCACACTACAACCCACTTCATTAGTGTAACACCCCGCCCTTTTCACTCTAATTTTCAGAGTTTATTTATTTTTTTTTATATAATAATAATCAACAAGTGATCGGGGCGGAATGCCACGACGTGAGTTAAGTTCGGATCTCTAAATCCGACCCTTAACTGGCCAAGCCCATGTGCGTATGAACTAAGTCCATAAAACTAATCCGCACATGGTATATATAGAACTTGCGGAATTAACTTAGTCTAAATCTAACTGAGGTTATAATAGAACCTATGACTAATCCAATTTTCCATTCTTAGATAGCAAAGTACCTAATTTATTCTCCAAAATTATTATATAACCTTAGTCTACCATTCATTCCAAACCATCCAAATAAATCCAACCATAGCATCTACTTAACTACTTATTACATGCCAACATCTAATTACCAAATTACATTGTCCAAATAAATCAAATAACAAGTCCATAAATAATCCATTCATAGTCCATTCCAATCATTCAAACCGCCCAAGTTTCCGTACTTGGTTCTCTTCTCGATCCACGTTCTTCCCTTTCCCTGCATCATCCACTAAGGATATAGATAGGGCGTTAGATCAACGCGCCCAGTAGTGTTTCCGAATAGGGCTACCACATGGTTAGTCAAAAACATGCAAATAATATAATAATAATACATGTGTGTCAAAATTCCATAAAACATGCTATGTATGAAATGATCATGTAATGAGTCCCACCCATCACCATTCAACATAGCCATCACTTGACGGGATTCTCATCGTCAAGGTAACCCACAGTGGTCTTTCGGACGCCCCGACGGAGTGTGGCCTCCGGTTACAACACCATCATCCCATGCCATGCATGAGATGTCTATGCAAACATGTCATTTAAAAACATAACTTTACAATCATATAAGATATCAAAATCAACATAAAACAGCGTATTAAATAGTGGTTACAACAAAGGTAGGAAACCTACACAAACTTTGCTTAAGTGTCCGTTCCTTTTTGAGCTTCACCTGGTCACGACTCGCTCGTCATTCAACTTCCGGTACCTTATCCATATATCAATCAATAAGTCATAACATCATTTACTTATTTAATCACATCATAGACCCATCCACATCAGGTGGGGTTCGTGTCCGTACATCCAACCCTATGATCATTTCCATCATTGATCATTCGACTAGTATTTACAGTTTTTGCCATTGTCCGTAATTATCATGAATGATCCCCTAATTAAAACAACCATAAGCTCCCATTTAAAACAGCCCATTAATTATCAAAACAGCCCCATGGGGTTCGGCCATACTCATAGTCGAACCCTAGGGTTCACTTGATCCAATCATCAACATGATCACTCATGGTTTAATCATGCTAATTCAACCATGATCAATACATGGTTCAGCCATCCAAAGGCTGACCCAAATCAGTAACCATAACCCTAAGTAAACCAAATAAAAACCATAAAGCAACCCATGGGGTTTGGCCATTCACATGGCCGAACCTCATGGCTCTTTGGGATTCAATTCTTCTAATAATCTTTCATCATTTATCCTGTATCTTAGGAATAAAAGCAGCAAACCTAATTCTATTTAAACTCCTATAGAAACCCCATGGTATTGCATGGTTTCTAACTCTTTGATTTCACAACAATCATCAATCTCTTTCATGGGGTTCGGCCATTCAAGTTGGCCGAACCCTATGTCCATGAATTGATCCTTCAAACATGCATTAGGTGTTATTTAAATCATGCAATATCAGTACCCTTTTGCTGCCCTTATATCTCTTAGAAACCCTCTAATTAAATTCATCCAAACAGTCCATAAAAGTCCATGGTTTCCATGTTTCCCAACATGAAAACCAAGATTCTTTTACATGGGGTTCGGCCCTCCATGGTGGCCGAACCCAATGGTTATGTTTACCGTTTTTAAACCTCAGATAATCATGTAATAACAGTAAATAAAAATCAGGTTTTACCTTTCAAACAAACATCCAAAATCAACACAACTCCATGGGATTCGGCCATCCAAGATGGCCGATCCCCATGGTCCATTTTTTTCCAATTTTAATCCACTGATTTAGACCACATAACTTCCACCTTTTCTGATATCCAAACCCATGTTTTAACCCTCTTTAAAACATGTATTTTAAATCTATTACAAACATCTAACATCAGTCCAAACTTATATGGTTTTAACTTCTAAAAACCATCAAAACTAGCCACTTGTTTTCATGGGGTTCGGCCATGCTAAGTGGCCGAACCCAATGGTCCATTTCCATCTTTTAATCCACTGATTTTAGACCATATAAACTTCAGTCCCTATGTCAATCAGATCCATGTTTTTTAACCATTCTAAAACATGTATTTAAATCTTAAATCAAAACCCAAAAACAGTCCACAAAATCCATGGTTTTCATGTTTCAAAACATGAAAACCAAGCCTTCTCTTACATGGGGTTCGGCCCTTCATGGTGGCTGAACCCAATGATTATTTTTACCATTTTAAATCCTCCATAATCAAGGTTAAACATTGGTGTATTCGACCATGACCATGGCTCAATACATACCCTACTTGTTTTATGTTTTTAAACCAAAATATCATAAAGATACTTACCAAATTTTCCAAACTTTCTCCTTGTCTTTGATCCTTGTTTTCTCCCTTTTATTTCTTCTTTTCTTTTGTTGTTTTGTGCTTGAATATTTGATGCCAAAACCTCTGCTATTCCAGCCAAGAAGAACAACGAATTGGAGAGAGGAGAGAGGGAGAGAGAGATGAGGAAAATCTTAGGTTTTGCAATGATAAATTGGCCAAGTGATGGTGTTCATTGATTTTGTATTTCAGCCATCAACACCCCCATTACTCCTCATCAAGCCTTGCACAAACCAAGGAGTAACTTGCAGCCAAGCAAAGCACCCCTTGGCATTCTACCCATGCAGCCATTCATATTCCCAAACAACTCACCTCCAATCCATGCATTTACATTTAATTTTCACCATGGAACCCACCAAAACAAGTCCCCCAACGTGTGGGACTTGTTTTGGTTGGGTTGAGGCCAGCCAACCTCTTCAACTTACCCTTAAACTCACTGATTTACAGTCCCTTGAATTTCCATTTTGACTCACCCAACTCAAGGTATTTTTATTCCAACCCAACTCATCACATTTAATGCATTTCATTTAATGCACATGAGTTAACTCACTTTTTGATTTAATTCCAACTCACCTCAGTCCCACTCAACTGATTTGACTCGTGTTTGAGCTCCCTTGAGGGTTCAAACGGTCAACAATAGTCAACTCGACCCGTTGGGTCCACTTTTAGCTCCTTGACCCGTTTTGACAACATGACCCATTTATGGTATTTTGGTCATTTCTAATTGGTTTTTATCTATGAATCAAGCCTACCCATTTTTCCTCCACTTGATTTCCAATCAAATAGGCTTAACCCTATTTAATTTAAAATCACAAAACGGTCAAATAACCCAGCAAGACCCAATGGGCCCCATTTGGGCCCTTTGACCCATTTAGCCATTTTTGACCCAAATGATGAAAATTACCCAACCAATCAAACTTAACATTCATAATGTGCTCATATGATTTTATTTTGAGCAATGGGCCCCACTATTTCCTTACTTAACATCACAAAATAATTAATTTAACAACTCAGGGGCATTTTGGTAATTTTCCACTTCATTGAGAAATTGGGGTGTTACAATTAGCCCATTTATTGACCTTCGAGCAATCCAAGCCAACACCAATTAAAGTACTCTTACCTAACTTAATCCTAAACCCGGACACCAATTCGAAGCATCTCAAAATTGCACGATAACCCAAAATCTCCACTCTTCTATGATCGCAGATGAAAAAGGAATCATCAGCAAACTGTAGATGGGTCAAAACCGGACTACCTGGCTAACCTCAAAGCCCTGTACTATGCCCATCTCCTTCCCTTTCATCACCAATATACTTATTTTGTTTGTGATTTGAGAACATTTTCTAAATAAGGGACATGACCCTTCCTTTCTTCATTAAGTTTGAATTAGTTTCTAATAGATCGATGTATACTTTTACTAACAATTTTTAAATAAATTTATAAAAAATAAAAGTTCACATCTTTATGCTTTATCTATGTATTGTTCCTCTGCTTTACCTCTTTGTTCTAAGAGATTGGCAGATATTTTTAGAAAATTTTGCCTACTACAGATTCGACAGGAAATACGTTAAAGTCAAGTATTTTCAAATTAAACGGTCTTTTTTTTAATTTTAAATAAACTACTTTTCAGTGTATTTCTGTGGAAGTCATTCCAACCAAATGACCCCTTATGCGCCAGAAAATTGTCTACTTGCTCACATTCGAGCATACACTGCTCTCATCCTAGAAAGGCTCGGAGAAAGCAGAGCCCCTCTCCTCTACCACCGTCGATCGGCACAAGGCTTTTGAGAATCTGACACCCTACAATCACAGGTGACCTCCTCATCTTCATCTTTTCTCTTTCAAGTAAATTATTGTTCTTTGCATTCGATGCTGAGATTGGTTTCCAGTAGAAACAACTTGAATTTGCCTGATCTTATAAGATCAGCATGTAAAATTTTCTACTGTATCATATATTCTTGATTTCTTTGGAAAGGAAATGCATGTGGAAAATAGTGCATGGTACAATTTGCCAACCTCATATTTCTACTCTAGTATGAAAGACTAAAATATCAGTAGTAATTGGCAATCTTTCATGATTTCATCACGATCATCAAACTCCAGAATCCCATCTATATGGGGTAGGCTAACTAATTAGCAATTTTTGTATCTGTCAAATGCTTTCGAAAAGATTCTTTTACCTCTAATGCTTTGTCAGGTATCTGTATGCAATGCTATAATTGTATTGATCTTTGTGAACCCAAAATTTGTTAATATATGACTTTTTATTAGCCTATTCTCGTAAACTTCATTTGCTTTGGTTCTTGTAAATCTGTATGAATTGTGTATTTTGCATTGGCTTAAAGGCTTTGGTTCCTGTAAATTTGTAGGATTATTTGGCATTTATTTGTAATTTTTGGGATGTTTGGTATTTATTTTTAATTTTTATTATTTCCATTTTGAGTTGTAACCTTAAACCTATTATAGGCTAAGTAAGTAATGGAATAATCATAGAAGAGTTTCCCCAAAGGCAGCCTTTGGTTAGGAGACAGTTTCTCTTTCAAGAGAAACCAAAGGAGGTTGACTGCCCTTGAAGCAAAAACCCTATTCCCTATTTTCTCCAATTTTTCCATTTTCTTCTATTTCTATCCTTTTTTTATTCAAGTTCCTATTAGAATGTGTAACTGCTTTGTTTTGCCCTTTTCTCTTTAGCAAGTCAACAATCCAAGGCAGAGTCCATTCAGGGACAGATCCATTAATCTGAGTCTCACTTGACCCAAGGGAATCTCATGTCAAGGGCTTACGATCATGCGAATCATCCCATGTCTTGAGAAAGTAAATCATCTCAACTTCAGATGGGGAGAAAACGTTCTATGTTTTAAGCTCTATTGTGCTTTAGTACAGTGGCATGAGTGTTAGTTATTGAAATATGTTTATCTTCTGTAGCTAAAAGACATATTGTATCATTTGTACATGACTGCAATAGGTAATCTTCAGAGCCTGATGTCCAAGGAAATTCAGATACTGAAGTATCTTCTAACAATTGAGGATCCTACTGAACAATTATGTGCTTTGAAGGATGCATTTACACCAAGTGACGAACTCGAAGGGAAGGATGTCGATAACTTGTACACGTAAGTTTTTTTTTGAAATGCCCCTTATACATTTTATCCATTTCCCATATTAATTTCATTTTTATTTTTATGGATACAATTCTGTCTGATTATACTGATAGAGTTTGCAACTGTCACTCCATATTTGTTTTTCAGTACTCCTGAGAAGCTTTATACTTGGATAAGAATTGTGATAGATGCATATCGTTTCAGCAGGGAAGGCACTTTGATCAAGTTAAGCCAGGGATTTGATGAATCCAAAGATCATACAGAAACTAGAGCAAAGGAAAGATCTATAAATCAGCAAAGCCCACAACTCAGGCCAGACAAAGAGCAAAAGAGCCCCCGATGGAGCAAAGGAAAGATCTATAAATCAGCAAAGACTCCCGTACCAAAAATAGACATAATTGGAGCATTTAATCTATTAGTCCACTCTTTAAGACTCCAAAAAATGGGAGTCATTTTTCTTTGCAATGTACATGTGTTTAATCTTCAAGCAAGTGAGGAGGTCAGCAGTAGCACGAGCATGAGTCTTGAGATGCCACTGACAGGAGGAGGGGAAGTGATAGCCGAGAGAGCCACATGGTCCTGAAGAAGAATACGATCAACAAAAATGTTCCTCTTCAAGCAGAAACAGAGGATTTGCTAGGCAGAACAACAGAGTTAGCCAAGTATTACAAGAGGGAGAGGACGATGGAAAAGCACACGAGCCAATGATTGTGGACTGATCACTGCACAACTGGGAACCAAAAACCGAGCAAAGCTGAACCTGAAAAACCCAAAAGTCAGTGTAGCGAGAAAGGGAGAAGGGGGGCAGCGAGGCAAATGGGGTGGTTTTGAATGCGGCTGTAATACCCCATCCCAATTTAAGAATTAATTATGATTAATTATGATTAATTAAATAATTTTTTTATCCGTTAATTATGAATTATTTTCTTCTAATCATAAAGAGTATCAAATAAGTTCTTCAACGGATCTGATTTTGACTCGATCCGAATCCGATAACTCTTTTAATTAATTCCAAAGGTATATGGACAAGTTATGAATATAATAATAATATTATTTCAGGCTTAAACCTTAGCTGCTGTATAAACTCAGTAATTTGACTTAGTTTGAACTTCAAATTTTAGATTATGCATTATTTTTAAATTCCGAACCTAATGACATGCCAATCTCGTTATAATTTCGCTAATTTATTTTACTCATAAGTTTTAAAGTGGTAAAACCCCAATTTAACAGGGTAGAGGAAGTCCTAAAAATGTACAGAGAGAGTCAGTACTCAATCTGTATTATAACTAAGCTGTTTATTTCTTTACACTCTAACATAGTTGGTTTTTTATATTTATTTTAAGCCGTAAAATATGGGCCGTTGAATATTCTTTCACTTGGAAAATGTGGTTTTTGATTTCAAAACACTTTAAAACTTTAGAATGTTTTTATCAGACAAATTTACTCTATCAAACTATAAGGTTGGATACTTTCAAAAAGAATCTTGAAGATTAGAAGATTTTGTTAAAACGGTGATTTTTAGCAAAAACACTGGATTTTTAAGATAGATTTCACTCCAAATTTTAATACCATGCTCAGTTTTTAATACCTGAACTACTGAACTAATTGTATCAATTTAGTGAGACCCTGAAATACCCCGATAAAAGAAAGGACATAGATGTAAATAGTAAAAAGAATAAACTAATATTATATTATAAAATAATAATAGCAAACAGATGTAATATAAGTTTCAAAGCTACGGTTGTAGCTTTTAGTCGTGCTAGAAGATTATAAGACCGCTAAATGGCTATGTAAATGTGCGGTAGTTGTAATAATAATTATAATATATATAATAATAAATGCATAGTTATTAAAAACCTATAAAGCTAATGAATAGCTTAGGCAACTTGTATGGTTAAAAAATCCATACGGTTGCTTATAAATAGGAGTAATCGGAAAGGAAGCCAAAACGTAAAAAAAAAAAAAATCTCAAAGTTTTCTGCCGTTTTGCTCTCTCTCCCTCTTTCAAAAAAACAACAAGCACTCTCTCTCTTATTTTTCTTTTCTTTCTTCTTGTTTCTCTTGCTTTGGCCATACCAGCAGCAGCCGAATGTTCGGGTTTCCCGCATTCTTTTAAGGGTTTTCAAATTTAGTCAATCTTACACAGAATTTTGCACCCAAGGTATCGAAATAATTCTATTCTTATTTTATTAACTCCATAGCAAGTTAGGAGTAAAATAGCTTAGTATTGGGGTTAAAAAAAATGAGATTTTTTTTAAATGGAGGAAAAATAGATTTTCTCTTAAAATTTAAATTTTACCCTCAAGATTTGTATTATTTTACGTTCAAAATATAATTTTTGACCCTAAATAAAATCGGGGAAAAGATTAACCCCAGCTGACTATTGTGTGTTTATTTTTCCGCCTTTTGTGTTTAAATTCCTGTACTGTACCCTCTGGGCCAAATTCTCAATACGTCTCCATGGTCCTTCTTCTAGAAGACAATACGAGGATAGGGCACTGAGTACTTTTATTTACTTTACTGTCTCTGTACCCTCTGGGCCAAATTCTCAATATGTCTCCATGGTCCTTCTTCCAGAAGACAATACGAGGATAGGGCACTGAGTACTTTTATTTATTTTACTGTCTCTGTACCCTCTGGGCCAAATTCTCAATATGTCTCCATGGTCCTTCTTCCAGAAGACAATACGAGGATAGGGCACTGAGTACTTTTATTTATTTTACTGTCTCTGAACCCTCTGGGCCAAATTCTCAATATGTCTCCATGGTCCTTCTTCCAGAAGACAATACGAGGATAGGGCACTGAGTACTTTTATTTATTTTACTGTCTCTGAACCCTCTGGGCCAAATTCTCAATATGTCTCCATGGTCCTTCTTCCAGAAGATAATACGAGGATATGGCACTGAGTACTTTTATTTACTTTACTGTCTCTGTACCCTCTGAGCCTCTCACAATACGTCTCCATGTTCTTTCCTCTAGAAGACAATATAAGAGAATGCACTGAGTACTTTATATTTTTCATTTTACTGTAATGTTTTGAATGACTGACAACTAACTTTCTGACATAATTTAAAGGAGTAGAAAGAGCATAGGTGACTCATTACACATATCATGTTTTCTGGAAAAATAGTACGGGGTTTGGGAAATTATTATGTGTATATAATCATAAATAGAAAATTTATACATTTTACTCTATCTTACCGATTTTCTGTGAAAAACTCAACCGAAGAAGGTGAGGAAACTCGAACCAACACTTGTATTGTGTTATATATTAAACCCACTAACACCAGACTGAAATGGGACCCATGGTCAATTAAAGATGGAAAAGGCTATATAGGTCTAGAATAAGAGACCTGACACTGCCTACATGTAAGGGATGTAAATGTTCTAACTGTTTAGAACGTATGCGTTTAAATGGTGTCGGGGAGTCGAGGACTTTTAGTCTTTAACAGCAGTATAGACCCATGGAGTGTCTGGGGATTGTCGGGTAAAAACTGGGTGAAGGCATTCATGTTATTAAATCCAGTTTTATATATTGGTATGATATTGATTATTTTATTGATTTCTTGTACTGGTATTTGATACACCAAATGGTAAGGCTGAAATATAGTGGTTCTCTCATAATAAGTCTCTGTGTAAGGAGGGCACTGGAAATCATGCATTATCATGCATTTGACATTTGCATGTGATAATTATGTTCATAAGTTAAATCTGTGAAAGATAATAACTTTGTAAAGTTTTATATTTGCCGTTGGGCCTATACTTGCTGAGATTAGCCGAACACCGTTTGCGAACCGTTGGGTTGGACGTGTTAGTAGGCTGTGGTCGACGGCCATCAACCGTTGGTAGTTGGATGGGCTAGTAGACTGAGTCGTGGAGACCTTATGCACTTGCAAGTTGCTATATTATTTCCGTGGAGGAATTAATATTAGTTCTGGTTGGAACTTTAAATGGGGGCTGACCCCGATGTTGTAACATGGTTGGGGACAGACCCCAATGTTAACAATATAATCTGAGTAAAAACCTTAGAAGATGATCTTATGGTGAAAATGGGATATGCTAATAACATGCCTTTCTATGACATGCATTGCTTATGCATTGTTGCATTACAATCATTGGATTTTATGGTGAGTTCTCCCCACTGGACTGTTGCTCACGTCTCTTACAATGCAGGATATGAACCAGAGGAGGGATTGGAGGGACCAGTGGTGCCTCGTTTAAAATTGGAACTTAGAAGTTCTTAAGGTTTTCCGCACGTGGAAACCATTTGCTTGTTTAAATATGTTTGAGTATTTGTAATAAATATGCCTCATGTGGCATAAAAAACTTATGTCTGTAAGTTTTAATGTCGTATACATTATATCCACTATGTTTTCGTGCGTAACACTGATGAGACAAATGAAAATATTCGTTGTGTGATATGGGGACATATGGTATATGTTTGAGTCCAGGTGTGAAGAGCACGTGTGACATTTTCTAGGATCGGGTTTTGGTAAACTTGAACATCCAGCCCAGTTATGACGTTGGGTGATTAGAGTTTATTGTTTTAAAAAAAAATTAGTCACGTTCCGGGCCTACATCTGGGTTCGGGGTGTGATAGCGGCACATAAGGGGGAAGGTTCCACTGAGTAGAGAAAGAACTATCAAGCACAGAGAGGTCCTGATAGAGAGAAGAAGAAGATCCTGTGTCTGGTATCAGAAGCAATACAGGAAAAGATTTTGGGGTCACAACTTGTCATGAAATAAGAAAAGCAAATCACAAGATCAAAACACACCAAGACACCAAGAACACGAAATTTTACGTGGTTCGGCAATATCGCCTACATCCACTAGAGTGTGATGATTTTACTAAGAAGAAGATCTGGACAGGTTACAAGGATTATACTAACCCTACCCATCCTTTACTCTTTCTCTCTATACACAACTCAAAGAAAACCCTAGGAAAAAAGAACCTTATATAGTTATGCCTTGATACAGACTGGGCCCAATGGGCCTGGGCCCAACAAACAGTCCAAGCCCAAAAGGACACAAACCCAACAAACTCCACCTTGAAGAAAAATGTCCGACCCTTTAGAGAATGTTGTCATGTGTTTAAAAAACACCTCCACCTGGTGAGAGAGCACTCCCACCAAACCTGCACCCAAAAGTGCACATCCAATCTCTAACAAGAAGAGAGATTGAGCAAGTCTAAGCGACGCCTGAACTTCTGGAGTAACTGGCTCGGTCTGCATGACTGCAGCATCTGCATCAATCCTGGCACCCATCTCACCACTACTGGTGATAAGAGCAAAGTGTGTCTGCTCCTCCTCCTATCCAAGCTTTTGAGGCGGCTTGACGGTTCTCTTTGTTCTTCCCTGTGCCAACCTGCTAGGTTTATGCTAAACCTCTCCTTTCTCCTCACCTTCTGACAAACTGGTCTCATCTTGACCGTCGATGTTTGTCCAATCCTGCACTTGGGATTGAAAGGAGCTCTGCAGTTGTACTGTTGCATTAAATCTCTCTGCATTTGCATTTCTGACATCTCTGATTCTCGATCTGGAATCTACACTGCTTAAGTGCCTTAGTCTACTCTCTGTCTAGAGTATATCTGCTTAGGCCTGCACCTGCCTGAAACCCGCTCTGGTTTCTCTCTAGAAACCCTTGATCTTGATTGGATCTGCTAGGTCCTGCCGTGCTTTCTCTCATCTCCACCCACTTCGGGCTGTGTTGAGCTGTGTCTCAAGGTCCCCAAATTGCAAGGATCTACTCTCTGCAGTACTGTTGCAAATCTGAAGCCTACTGCTTCCTCTGCTGCAAATCTAGAAGCCTGCTGCCTCCTTTGCTCATGCTCTCTGCATACCTTTTCTTGTCTGTGCACTGTCAGAAAAAACACTACTGCAAATGCTCCTACTGACGCCTTCCTGCGCTTGTGGCTCACTGATATGTTGTGACTTTGGGCGCTCTACTCCGCCGCTACCACCGCTCGCCCTCAGATGTGAACCGCTACTCTCTGTACTGCTCTTCTCGATTTGAGAAGTTGGAACTCTGGTTGTTCCCGTTCCTTGCTGCAAAACTGGAAGCTTCCTGCCGCCTCTTTTTTTTTTTTTTAGCTTAAGCAAATCACCAAACACTTGGTGTGCAACCTTTCTTTCCCCTTTGAAAATCCCAATCTGCTCCATTGTCTTGAAGCTGGGACAGAGACTGTACTGTCTGGTTGCCTGGGTTTTCTCTAAACCCTTGTTGTTGCCTTCCTCTTTCTCTCTGATGTGTTTCTAATTAGGACGAGAATGGTGATGTTCTCTCACTCAGTTTTGGCTGCCCTGCTGGCTGCTTGCCACTCTGTTGCATGTCAGCGTTTCTGTTGATCTGCTCTATGCACTGTCTGCAACTGGCTGCAAACTCCAACTAACCACCAAGGAGAACACTCCTTTGATGCAATTGATCAAACACTTGATCTGTACTTGCCTCCTCTCTTAAACAAAGAGAGAATCCTGTAAGAGGCAATATATCAAACACTTGACCTGTTGCAGCTCTTTCCTGTTCACTTGCTGCCGTGCACCCTTCTTGGAGACGTTCTGCGTAGCCCCTTTATTCCTGTTGTCTTTGCCCACAACTTGGGTGAGTGTCTTTTGTGCTTGCCTCTGTCTCTAGTTGCCTGAGAACGAAGACCCCTCTGTCTCTGGTTTTCTCTCTGTCGATGATGCCTTTCAGATCTGCTAGGAAAGCTAGGGCGATGGCTGCCCCTTTGTCTTTCTTCAGATCTGGACGGGATTCTTTCTGCAGTGAAAGAGATGGCAGAAGAAAGGCCTGCAACTGCCCTGCGATGATTTCTATCTCAGATCTGAAAACGGAAACAACTTAGTTTCCGTCATACCATTTGTCATGAAATAAAAAAAGCAAATCACAAGATCAAAACACACCAAGACTGTAACACCCCGCCCTTTTCACTCTAAATTCTCAGAGTTTATTTTTTTTTTTTTTAAATAATAATAATTAATAAGTGATCGGGGCGGAATGTCACGACGCGAGTTAAGTTCGGATCTCTAAATCCGACCCTTAACTGGCCAAGCCCATGTGCGTATGAACTAAGTCCATAAAACTGATCTGCACATGGTACATATTAATCTAGCGGAATTAACTTAGCCTAGATCTAACTGAGGTTATAATAGAACCTATGATTAATCCAATTTCCATTTTTAGATAGCAAAGTACCTTATTTATTTTCCAAAATTATTATATAACCTTAGTCTACTATTCATTCCAAACCATTCAAATAAATCCAACCATAGCATCTACTTAACTACTTATTACATGCCAACATCTAATTTAACAAATTACATTGTTCCAAATAAATCAACTAACAAATCCATAAATAATCCGTTCATAGTCTATTGCAATCATTCAAATCGCCCAAGTTTTCGTACTTGGTCCTCTTCTCCAACCACGTTCTTTCCTTTCCCTGCATCATCCACTAAAGATATAGATAGGGCGTTAGATCAACGCGCCCAGTAGTGTTTCCGAATAGGGCTACCACATGGTTAGTCAAAAACATACAAATAGTATAATAGTTATGCAAGTGTGACAAATTCTATAAAAATATGCTATGTATGAAATGAACATGTAATGAGTCCCACCCATCACCATTCAACATAGCCATCACTTGACGGGATTCTCATCGTCAAGGTAACCCACAGTGGTCTTTCGGACGCCCCGACGGAGTGTGGCCTCCGGATTCCTCCTGATGGGATTCTCATCATCAGGGTACCCCACAATGGTCTTTCGGACGCCCCGACGGAGTGTGGCCTCCGGTTACTTCCCCATCATCCCATGCTATGCATGAGATGTCTATGCAAACATGCCATTTGTAAATATAACATTTGATTCAAATAACTTATTCAAATAAACATAAAACAGCGAATAAGTTGTGTGGTTACAACAAGGTAGGAAACCTACTATATTTTACTTTGTTCGACCCTTCCTTTGGACCGTCTTTCGATCACGACTTTGTACACCGTTCTAGAAATCCGAATACCCTATGTACATGGCAGCAAGTTAATCATTTGACCATATGATTATAATTTGATTTAAATCCCAAAAATCCACTTTGTGGGGTTCGGCCATACCCCATGGCCGAACCTCACATATGTAAACTTGATAAATCTTTTATTTACTTAATACCATCTAAGTATCCCAAACTTTTCAAATGATACTTGGTAGGGTTCGGCCATAATACATGGCCGAATCTTACTACCTTAGGTTTTGGGCTCATAAGTCCATTCTTTTGATCTTTTCATCTTTTCACCCTTATTTACCATAATGCCATTATACTATCCTTTGCCTAATTTTTTTCCTTAGACAACAAAGTCCATCACATGACAATTGGTGGGGTTTGGCCACCTAACATGGCCGAACCTCACCCTAAAGATTTTAATCCTATTTTCCATCATCACCTAAATCCATAATTGATGTAATTTCCATCTTTTTGAAAGCCAACCAAACAACCAAATACTTACATGGGGTTCAGCCATCCAAGGTGGCCGAACCCTATGTCCATGTTTTGGTCTTCTAAAACATGTGTTTGATGTTATTTAAACATACAAAATCAATATAATATTGCTGCCATTATACCTCTTAAACACCATCTAAATCAGTTCATCTACTTGTCCCAAATGACCATATTAATTCATGAAATTCGGCAATCCAAAATGGCCGATCCAAATGATCCATTTCATCAGTTTTGGACCACTGTTTTAAACCATATTAACTTCAGTCCTTTGTCATACAGATCCATGCTTTTAACCCTTTCCAAAGCATGTATTTGAATCTTAAATAATAACCCAAAACAGTCCACATATTTCATGGCTTATATGTTTCAAATACATCACAACCATACCTTTATTTGCATGGGGTTCGGCCCTCCATGGTGGCCGAACCCTATGTCCTTTGGTTTTGAGTTTCTTAATCATTCATCTATGTCCAAAATAACTTCCTTATTTATGTTTTTACCTTTTTAAAATACACACTTAAAATCATCTAAATCAGTCCATGGGGTTCGGCCATACACATGGCCGAACCCTATGGTTCTCTTAATGGAAATCCACCCATATTTATCTATGAAATTAATCAGTAAATTAACATAAGATAAATATGGTTCAGTCATGTCATATCCACTCCAAAACAGCAAGCTTAATTCCATATAAAAATCTTTTAAAATCCTCACTCCAAAATATGGATTTTTGACTTTCAAATACCATAGAATCCACCAAGTTTTTCCATGGGGTTCGGCCATCCAATGGGGCCGAACCCTATGGTCCATATTTTATCATTTTAAACATCATAATTCTAAATCTGAACCATTGATGGATCTGGCCATACAATGGCCAAATCTCATTTTCTTATCCAATCTTTTAAACAAGGGTTCAAAATGCACTTACTAATACCGCGTCTCCTTCGGTTCTTTTGACTCCTTCTTTGACCCTTTATCTCCTTGACTTCTCCTTCTCTCTTACTGTTCTTTGGGCTGAGACTGATCTTGATGCAAGCTCCTTGAGATAATTCAGCCAGGTGACAAGGACTTAAGAGGGAGAGAAAGAGAGAAAGGGAACTTTGGTCTTGAATAAAATTGCTATCCTTGTTGCCAAAATCCTTTTGCTGATTTTTGTCTAGATGAAAGTATTACCCAAAACTAATTGAAAAATAAACAACCAGCTGCTGCTCTTGGTTTAGAAAGATAGAGGACGTCTATGAGTGATAGAGGGATAGAGAGATAGAGAGAGTAACAATGACAATCCTTTGCTTGACCAAAAACAGCCCCAAGGTTAATCCTTGTGTAACTCCCTCTCTTCAATCAAGGTTCTTTATGTTACTTGGGGGTTTCATCTATGAAATGAAACACCCCAAGCAGCCAACGTCCCTTGCAGTTGGACTAGTGTAACCCCCCCTTTTCTTAGGTTCTCACATGGGAGTTTCATATTGAAATGTAACTCCCATGTGCTGCACCATTCTCCATTGTTTGCCTCTATGTTTTGGCCTATGTAACAGCCATCATTCCTATGTGTAACTCCACAAACAGCAGCTCCATTCAGCCCTCATCAACGTCCCATGTGGGAGTTCTATCATGGGAATAAAACTCCCCTCCTCCAAGTGTGAACACACTTTGTAACCCCCATTGGTTTAGTATCTAATTTGAATTTGGAATGCCATAGAATGCCATAATCTATTGTGTGTAACTCCTCCAATAAGCTACCCATTTTATTCTCCAACCTTGGAGTTACATGCATGAACCATTACTCCATGCATTGGCTGTCTTTTGAAGACCCAAGCAAGGCATAAACCCTATACCATCTTCAATGTGCACAATGATTTGAAAACTCAATTCTCACCCATGTAACTCCATGTAACGTCATTTCCATTCTTAACTTGGGTGGGAGTTACATGCATATAAGTTTCCCATGCAGCCAACGTTTTTAGTGTTTGAATTTGAATCAGCCTACAATCCTTCTATCTCTACATCTTACTCATTTAAAAATACATATTCATTCAACTCATTTAATCAACTCACCCAACCTAACTCATTCATTTAATTTAACTTAACTAATAAATTCACTCAACTTAACCAACCATTCATTTCAACTCAACCAAACTCAAATAATTAATAGACTTAAATTAAATAAGCTTGAACTCAATCCATGGTTAATCATGCCATTCACACGACCCATTGGGTCCCATCTAGCCATTTTGACCCATTTAACCAAATTTGACCCAAATATGATTCTTGACCCGTTTAAATTTATCTTACCCATTTATTTGTTTTGTAACCCAACTATCATCCTTTGGGTCTTGATTGAGCCATTGACCCATTTAAATTCAAATCAATTTTTATCACAATGGCAATTCCGTAAATATGAATATTTTCATATAAACTGATAACTTTGAAATTCCAGGGTGTTACAAAGACACCAAGAACACGAGATTTTACATGGTTCGGCAATATCGCCTACATCCACGGGAGTGTGATGATTTTACTAAGAAGAAGATCTGGACAGGTTACAAGGATTACACTAACCCTACTCATCCCTTACTTTTAGTCTCTCTTTCTCCCTATCACAGCTCAAAGAAAACCCTAGGAGAAAAGAACCTTATATAGTTATGCCTTGACACAGACTGGGCCCAGTGGGCCTGGGCCCAACAAACAGTCCAGGCCCAAAAGGACTTTGAGCCACAAACCCCACACAACTGTAGGAATTCTTAAAGATCCTAAGGTTTCTCTCTTTCCAGCAGTGCCAAACAAGAGCAGGGAGGGAGAGACAAGTCGCAAGCTTTTGGAGGGGTGAGGATCTAGAGTTAATAAGATGGGAGGCTTGGGAAGGGATGTCTGGATCACTACAATTGAAACATAATTTGGAACAGAGAAGGTTCCAAATAGAGATGACAAAGGTACATTGGAGGAAATGCTGGTTGGATTCAATGGCAGACGAGCACATCAAACTGCTGGATTGACATCTAAACCCAAAACGAATTAGAAGGTCAGTTGTTTTAAGACCGTTGTTAGAGAGCAGCCAGTCAAAGATGGAGTGCCTAGGAATGCAGCCAGAAACCAGACTAGGCTAACCCAATGGGGGTCAGCCAAATCGCTGAAGTGGGAATTGATGACAGAAGAGATGCTGAGGGTCCCTAAGTTGCTGGTAGTCCACAAAATGTCATCCGGAATAGTGTGAGTAGGCAGTTGGACATTGGAGACCAGATTCCAGATGGCAGTCAGAGAGTTAGAGGAAGAAGACGGTAGCTGCCAAATACCATTAGAGATGAAGCAAAAGACAGGAATATTCATTCCTAATCTGTCACACTCCGACCCTCTGGGCCCACTGACGTGAGATTTTTTTTCCTAACACAATATTGAGCCTTTGCGGAAATCATCTTATGGACTTTAACATCTCTTATGACCAAGTTTAGATCTAACATTTGGCAGCCTCGGATCCAACCATATCTAGCCTGTAAAAATCCCAGGTAGATGGAGGAGCCACCATGGGCCCGCTTAAAATCCAAAACTTCGACAGATTCCACCTCGACGCATAGTATGTGGATACACTACTAACCAACATGTAATCTATAACTTAACTTCTTAGGAAAATCCAAATAGAAAATGTCACACATGATCTATCTAACATTTATCATCAATCAATTACCATCAACATCAGAATTGCACATTAGAAACGAAATAGATTTTATTACATTCTACAGTGTTTCAAACGAACACCATAAAGGGTTTATTACATTGCATGTTCATACATACAATGTCTACTAAGTTAAACGTAAAATCCCAACATTGGGTAGATAGCTAAAGGGTTTCCACCCTATACTACATCTGAAGATCCTCTTGTCCTTCGTCCCCCCCATTTCCTGTTACGTAAGGGTGTGAGCTTTACAAACTCAGTGAAGAGAAAACAATAGTAAGTTCTAGATAATAAAGTATATTATCAACGTAATAGACATATTATCAAACAATAGTTTATACACTCAGAAATCATGTAGAATAATGTCAACACAGTTATCTAACATGAAATATTCTTCATTCCTCAAAAATATTCCCCCGCCAAACGACGTCTACGGGTCTTCCCTAACTGCGAGTAATATGTTTCCTACACCGCTAGCAAATTCATGCTCAGTGCTTCACACAGCCCGTATTTTAAATACACATCGTACCAGTGCCCTCCACGAGCTAGGTACTTTATACATTGTGAGGTATTTTGATATGCACAGTACACCAATCAATATGCACATCAACACATGGATTTAAATATAATTGTCAACCAAAATAACATCTCTCACACATATGATCATAATAACCTCACTCAGCTAACATAGATTTCTAAGCCCTCCCACATAGAATCATAATACAAATATCAGCCATCAGTATATACTATGCTGAAAAAACTAAACACAGATTAAAAGCCCACCAACGGGTTACATTATAACACAAATAAATGTTACCGTTCTCTCCAATCGGGTATGTCTACCTTATACTTATCATTTATTGCATAGACTAATTATCCTGAAATACATCAGTTATACACAAAATGCATATTCCTATAGGAATCACTGTTGGATACCTGATTTATCATCAAATCACCCATATCACAATACCAAGTAGTCTCTACGAATAAATGAGTTCCGTATTCCAGTTTAGGATGACTAAATCTTGACATCCCGAAACACTCTCAAGTTCACGTTTCATATGTAAAAACTCATAATCACCTCCTTACGTGTGAACAATGTCGGTATCGCATTCTAATCCCATTACATCATTTTCGTCAATAAAAATGACCACGGATATCCACTTATTGCCGTAGGACTAATGGTGAAAAAAACATTGTATTGAATGCAAAATGAGATGCATTTTAGTAAACATAGAGTGTGGTTGAATCTTCTCACATTCGGTTGACAAGTGTTTTTCAGTAATCTTTTTAAAACGAAAAACAATGTAAATACAACGTATAATAACACTATATAGCCATAATATATACTCCTAAGCATTTAGAATATCATGCCAATACATTTATAGAGTTTTCTTGCAATTTTGTAAAATTACGATTTTGCCCCTGAGCTTAATACGGGTTAAAAATAAACCCCTAAATGCTCTAACATAAATATTTTTAAGCTAAAACAATTTAAAATTCATTTTTGAAACTTTTCTAAAAATTACGACTTTGCCCCAAAAAATCTAAAATTACCAAAATGCCCCTAGGCACTATTCACAGTGTTGTTCACCAAAATTATGGAAATGCCACTGGGCACTATTCACAATACTGTTTATAAAATTTACAAAAATGCCATCAGGGTATTGTTCACAGAAATTACGAAAATGCCACTCGGCACTATTCACAGTACTGTTCATAAATTTTACGAAAATGTCACTTGAGCACTGTTCATAAAATTTACGAAAATGCCATCGGCATTGTTCATAAAAATTACAGAAATGCGATCCGACACTGCTCATCTGAATTACCAAAATGCCCTTCTGCACAGTGCGCCACAAAACACTGTTCAAGGGGGATTTTATGATTTTTTTTTTTTGTATTTTCTTCTCCGATTTTTATAGAGCAAACCGTAAGTCATTTTTTGATGAAATTAAATATCTAGACTTCTTTTAATGAGGTTTACAAACTAAAAATATTAACTCAAAATAAATACTTACAGAAATCTTCTGAAAAAAATTAAGACAACAGCTTGGGGCAACAGTAAACGTCCGGCAGCAGAGAAAAATGAAAAAAACTGAGAAAAGGCTTTGTAAATTTGTGATTTTTAAATGAAACCGAATGCACCTATTTATAGTGTTTTGAAAAATACTATTTGAGTTTGGCTGGATCAACTCTGAATATCAGATCTGTCGGCAGAATCACAGTCGATAAAAGTGTCGGCAGAATGATAAGATGAAAAAAATCTTATCTTCAGGTAACAGTAAAAATTACTGTTACTTTACCCTTTTTCTCTTCGTCTATATTAGACTCGTGAAAATCCGACACCGCAAGTGTGTTGAGAATACGGGGTTTACCTGCGGTGGAACGTTCACTTTTTGTTTTGATATAAAAAATAGGGTATTTTTCACAAAGTCAACGTTTTAATAAAATAGACGGCTTATAATCACCGTGATTTTGACACTTCGAAACAAGTGTTTAAAATACTCATTTCGACATTCTAAATATGTCAAAGAGTTTGATAAAATATAAATTGAATGTGATCTGAGTTTGCTAATTTTCGGAATACGGCGTATCTTAAAAATCGAGGCTTTTAGATAAAAACATATGTAAAATACACGTTTAGAGGAATACTCGTGAAATTCCAAAAATATCACTGAGTAGCGTATTCAAAAGCTTAATATGTATGTGAATTTCAAGGTCTGAATATATGAGAAGAGTGGTTTTTCACACTCAAGAGATTTATAAGACACTATTCATGATTTTATATGTAAAACAAAATATATTTAAGTAATGTTTAAAATGTCCTCCGAACTTCGTCGGGCTGAATCACTAAGCAAATGAGCTCTGATCGGGTCACATAATCCCTTTTTAGAAAGCTCTTTCCATACCCTATCATATTAACCGGTCACAAAGCCGATTTAATAATTCTAAAAATTTGTTATTTTTCTAATTTAAAGAGTAGTTTTATTACACAATCACTTCATGTAAATGTCATTTGAGAAACATGCAAATGTTGTCACACAGCTGAAGAAACTGGTTCAGAGCAAGTTCATGTAAATTTGTAACGGCATGTCAGTGGACATGTCTGACTCTGCTGGGTGCCGTCACACAAGCTCTCGATAAATCACTGATCCAAGTACGCTATTGCTTTAAATTTATCAACTTCATCTCTTGTAACCCCATAGTCCTATACCTGAGGGGAAAATAGCAATACTAACTGCACACTCCAGTACCTTCAATTGACTGCTACGTAACCAAAGGTGGAGGGATCTCTTTGGATGTCTCTTTTCAGTTTCAAACGTTGGTCCTATATAAGTATTCATGTCTTTGAAGTAGATTTCTTAAGAGAACATTTTTCAAGGAGAAAGCTCCTGTCGTTTTTCCCTGAGCACAATTGCCAGAATTCAAATATCCGAGCAACTTCTCTGAATCATTGGAGGTCAGGACCATAGATTTTATGAAGTTATGTAATGTTTGTATTGTATACTTTCGTTTTCTTTGTAACAGGACTTATGATGTATTCGTTTTTGATATTGCAACATCTGTTGAAATTGAATTGGGTTAAATCTGATGAAACATCTCTATCTGTTACAGTGATTATCTTTACCGAAAAAAGAATAGGCCAGGAGACTGCCATGCTTCGTGGTGTATTCTAAAGCCAATTTCAGTTGCCCTTTAATCTGCTCCCATGATATATCCTCTTTGTCATTCCCACTTCGTTGGAATGGATGCAATTCTTTACTGCATGTTGGTTGTTCTCAGCTTCTCTGTTTGAGAACCTAGGGGCCTTGATTCTCTGTTTGGATTCTATTGGCAGCCATATTTCTATTGTAGGTTCTCCCCATTTAGACATATTCTTCTGAAACAGCACTGCTTAAAAAACATTGAACTAAGCGAAAGTTGGTGTTACGGAAAATCCTTTCTTCCACATTGATTCTATTCATTCCTAGTCAAAACAGAAGTTTGGCAACCCCAAGGGGTTGGCTCAGTGGTTGAGACACAAGACTTTAGGATTTAGGTCTTGGGTTCAATCTCTATTAACTCCATTGAAGAGCCACTAGCAGACTTATCCGGTGTGTGTGGATTGGGGGTGTCCACACACCACGGAATATTATTCAGGTGCGACGCCTAGATACCTCCAGACCTAAAAAAAAGAAAGTTTGGCTGCTCAATTTTCTCCTTGGATACCTGTTCAGATTTTACTTGCATCTTGTGACTTTGTAGGTGAATGTTATCACTGTTCTCTGGATTTGATTCTATTCACCCATTTTATTGCATGTCTTCACATCACTTTAAAACATAATTTGAAAACTTGGAACTCGGATCTGACTTGAAATCCTATTGAGTTGAGCAACTTAGGTAAATTTTTTGACTCAATATGGAAAAACTCAATAAAACTTGTTAACTCACTCGACTCGAAATCATATTGAGTCTAGTTAACTTGGATGGCTGAGGTTTTTTAGATATTTCAATTTAAGCATTTGTTAAATGGGGCAATAGTGGACACCATTTGACCAAGATTTGTTTAAAGGTGACTTGGTCTGTTTGTTCTGTTCTCCCTGACAACAACATTATATGTAGCAACATGCAGTTCTGGCTGGGGTTCAATACCACTCCAATTACACTCTTCCCTCTTTGCACCCACTTACCTTTGATAAATTGAATCCTTATCTAAGTATTTTTTACTAAGGTCACCGGGTCTTTTAAAGCACCCTGATTAATTTTTGGGACATGTGCAAGCTTCTCTATCTACACACATCGGGCAACTTTATAGGAGTTGGCCTCCTTACCCATACACACTGGATAACTTGACGGGGAGATGACCCTTCAGGATAGAGCAGGAATCGAATTCAGACTCTCGCTTCTTGAGACAAGTTCTTAACCATCACTCCATCCTCTATGGATTGAATCCTTATCTAAGTTGACTACAATATGAGTTTTTTTCTCTCCAATATGAGTTACACCTACCATTAATTTAATCAAGTGAATTTTCTTAGTTGGATAAAGTTGAATGTTTCAGTGTCTCATTTTTTAGAAAAAGCAATTTCATAAAAACATTATTTTAGAATTTCGTTCATAAGTGCTATAGAATTCGGCATTGTGTAGGTCGTGAAAATTAGTATCGAAATCTTTATTTTCATTGAGAATGAACAAAGTATTGTCTTAGTGAGTAAGGAAAACCTCATTGTTTTTTCCTTAATAAATTTTTCTATACTCCCTTGCTAGAAATGGATTTTTTTGAAAGAAACAGAAAATTAAATATTTCTTGTGGTGGCGTAGAGTCCTTGTTCCTTAAAAGAAGAAGAAGCGCGCTCTTTATTTTCCTAATTAGAAAATGACAAACAATCCCTCATCTAAATAAGGTGATTTTTTGTAAATATTTTAGTTAAAATTTCAAATAAAGACTTTTTCAACTAATCAATCCATGAAGACCACAATAGAGCAAACCGGTTGGGTCAAGTCACCAAAAGACATTCCACACGAGTCAATGACCCATTTCTATACATGATTAAGAAAGTCCCTTCAACGTCTTCCTATACATTATGATGATTGATGGGGATATCAATTATCAATTGGCCTCAGTAAAGACCTAAGAGAAGCACATTAGCAAACCTTTCTTTTTATATACATAGAAACCCGTCGACTCTACTTTGTGATGATCTTTAGTAAAACTTTAGATTCATGATACCACTCACAAACTGTTATGGATCAAGTTAGATGCCCAAAAAATTTGAGAGTAAGACCTACCACAAAAAATGAAAATATCCAACCACTCATACAAATAAAACGATAGGTTATTTTATTTTATATAAGCCCATCACAACTTCATCACTCATGTTGACTGTTAGTTTCATTTTACATAGAAATGTCACAATGTGGACCATGAATTAGAGTCATCTCTACAGTCCTTTTGTTTCCTAACAGTCTAATACTACTTTATGCCTTTGTTGTGTTGTTCCACAATTCCACATGGTCTTTTTGTCCTTGGCATCTTATGTGCTGTGTTAAACTTGGGAAATATTATTAAAATTAAATTTATAATGAATTAAACAGAAAAGTGGATGAGATAATGGACGACCCTGATCTTACATGATCTGTCTCACTGAAACTTGTGATGTAATTATCTTAAATACCTCAATCAAGTTGGTTCTTTTCTCATTTTCTCAAACAAGTTTGAGTAGTGATTGAAGTATTTAAATCTATACTACTATATAATTGTGAAGGGTGCTTTTTCATCTTTATAGAATATTATTAGTGAATGATTCTATAAAAATGAGAGTACTTAAATAATCACTAAATTTTTTTGAGGCCCAAGTCATATTAAAGATTGACAATGCACCAGAACAAAAGAATTTCAACGACTTTCTCACATTTTCTACTTTCACATTTGCAAAAGGGAAAAGAATCCAGTAATAATAGGTAATGTGAACCGATCTCTTTGCAAGACCCATTTCTCAATTTTTGTTGAAAAGATTAGTATGTTTGTATTTTTCCATATGTAAAAATGAGAAAACAACTTTCTTGACCCCTCATGGGTAAGTGGTTTTCTTGTAAATAACCTTTTAAATAGAAAAAAAACTACCTCATTTTTTTAATACAAATCTCCATTTCAATGAAAATCCTATTTTCATTAATATTTAGAATTTTACTTTTTTTAAAAATTTTTTTTTTACTGAATCTTGCCTCTTATATCTATTATCAGCCATTCCAAAATGTAATGACCTTTTAGTTTCCTGTGATGGATGCTTTATCACATCTAATGTGAGAATTGGTTACACAGTGTTTGCATTTTTGTGGCTCTACTAATTATGTAGATGATAATCGTCAAGAAAATGATGTCACATTTTTGTGGCTAGGGTGAATCACACCTCTTTGATCCCAATTTTTGTTTGGAGATTTTAATCCAATTTCTCATTATCATGTTAATAGTTTTGAGGTAAACTTTGGTCTCAAAAGTTAGTCATGGAGAGGAGGGTGTCTCTCATATTATATGCAATCACTGATTTTTGTACCGAGGTGATGTGGGACTTGTGAACTTCACACCCTCGCTCATGTGTAGTCGTTGCACGTGTATATATCCCTACAATATCTGGCTATGATTTTGTACCCAAGCGATGTGGGACTTGTGAACTTCACATCTTCCTTATGTGCAGGCTAGGTGCACATGCAGATCCCTACGACATCTGACTCTGATACCTATGTTAGTAGTCTTAGGATAGAACTTCACCTCTGCTGGTAAACATCAAGTGCACTTGTAAAGAAACCCTTCTCCAATACTTTGTGCAGGCTGCAAGCAAAAGGAAGAATTAATTATAACCTAACATAATTATGGTTTACATTAGAATGAGATCATTTAGACCAATTTTGAAGATCAAATTAAAAATATTATAGAAAAATAGTTCAAACCCAATTATGAGGATTTGATCATTGGTGTTATATGGAGTACAGAGACATTCATCATCTATTGACACCCTCAGCCAAATCTTAATGGATGTATAATACATCTGGTTTTAATGAGACCCCAAAAAATAAACAATACTTTAAAAAGAAGCAATGTCACATCTAATTGAGATTAGAATCTATTGTTATTATGATAATTAAACACTGAAGTCTAGAATCTTTTAGAAAGACTTTGGGATAAATAATGCCCAACTCCAAATTAAACTTTACCTTTTTTTTAAAAAATAAAAATTGGACAGGACTATCTTGGCTTGTCATGATCACTGTTTTAGTGCCAAGAAAGATGCCAACATTATGACAAGACTGTCACCATTTCTTTTCAATTTGATAGTAAGTGGGGAGGAATTCAACTGTGCATGTCTATCAACTTAGATGTGTTCCTAACTACTTTCGAATTGAATTATTGTAGAGAACCAAGCATTCACATTTGGGTGATGTGATAGCAAGTTCTGGCACTCATCCTTTTTTCCATGGTGGAGTTCATGTATCCAAACATCCTTCCCAAAGAATGCAAAGCTTTTTCCTTCTTTAAAATCACTCATCCTTTTTCCATGGTGGAGTACATGTATCCAAACATCCTTTCAAAAGAATGAAAAACTTTTCCTTCTTTAAAATCCACTTGAAGTTTGAAATTGAATATCTCATCATGGAAATGGATGGCTTTATGTTGACTATTTTTGTGGAAATGTAAAGAAAATGAGTGTGAGAGTGAGAGCTCTCTATCCCAATAATTTCAAATGATGAGAGATAATTTTTCGTGTTTGAAGGTTTATCTTTGAATTTTTTCTCTTGAATTCAAGTGATAATTTTCGTATTCGAAGGTTTTATCTTTGATATTTTTCTTGAATCAAAGTGATAATTTTTCATGTTTGAATGGTTTGATCTTTGAAATTTTTTCTTGAATCAAAGTGATTTTTGAGCAGAAGATCCACTTGAAAAGAGTGAAGTTCTATTTGCCTCAATGAAATAGAGGGAACTGATTAACCTAAAGGCAATTTCTTAGAAAAAAATCACTATATTTAACATATGGAATTGTGTATGCAATTGGATGAGATGTTCTATATCGTTCTCAAATAAGATTGTGTTTGTTGTTCAAATAAATTCGTCATTTTTTTTTGCAACCAAGATATCCAAGAGTCCCACCTGACTAATTTTCAAGACATGTGTGAATCTCCCAATCTACACACCTGAGGTGTGGTCCTTTGAAGTTGAGAGTGACTTGAACACTAGACCCCGCTTCCTAAGGCGGGTTCTTGGCCGCTCCATTAATAGTATAAAACAATGAAAATGTCTATTGAAAATGGTTTCTAATAGTCTTTTTAGATTTGACAGTATACAATTGTAAAATATTTGGGTTTGTCAGCCACAAACAGAAATATTCTAGTCTATCTCATAATTATTAATTAATCAGAATTGCAATGCTTTATGGATTTATGGAGGATTATATTAAATAACAAAGAAAGTCAAATATACAAAGTTAAAGTGATAGAGTTATGCATTTTATGCTGGATGTGTAGATAAGTTTTACAAGATAGAGTTGAAAATAATTGCATTAATAGAGTTTAAAAAATAACTGTAATAGATGACACAATGAGAAACTTATTTGAGATTATTTAATCGTCTTAGACTGGAGATAACCTAGCATGTAGAAGTCAAGATATTAATGATCATACTCAGTGAGGAAAAGTTTACGAATAAAGAAAGACATGACAAGCTATGGAATAATCGATTTTATAGCTTACAATAGAATCATAATCAAATGAAGAAAGTAGAATTCAACTGAGTTAGATTCTAGTTAACAAATGATGATGACGATGACTTACAACTCTAAATTGTTCTTAAATATCAAGAATTGCTAGATTTTGTTACAATATGATACTTAGAGTTCAAACTATGTCCACCCAAAACTGGTTTTTTTTTTTTTATCTTCTAGAAAATACAAAAATACTGCTAACCTTGTATGGAATGTAAGAGAGAGAGAGAGAGGGAAGGTAGTGGTAGTAAAAAGGTGGAACAAAAGGCAAGAGTTCCACTACTTGTACCTGTTTTTGAGGAGAAAATAAAGAAGATCCTAAAGCAAAAGCAAGGTGAGTTGGAAAGGGAGGTCTCCCCTTCATTCCCTGTTGAACATTAGCCCCACCCACCAAACCAAATCTTGTATTTCTTTTTTCCCTTAAATTATGGCAGACAAATACCATAAACTAAACCAAATCCTGATCCATGCAGAAATCTTCTTGAGAGCCCATGCAGATGACTCTCTTTCTTCAACTTTGGCTGCTTTTCCAACAAATGGGACTCTGGGCCATGATAAAAGCCATGCAACTAATGAGATCTATTATATAAATATTGGATGAAAAATAATAGACATATTGGTAAATTTTTTTTTTTTATTAATGTTTGAAAACTTAGACACAGTATTACTAAAACTTCACGGGTGAGCTCACTATCCCTTAAAATAAACTAAAGTTAAAGTCATGAGAGCTCGAACCAGCAACCTCTAGCTTCTTAGACGGGAGACAAGCAGTTGAACTACACCCTATGTAGGATTAAAATAAATTTAATAGGGTTGAGACATATTGGTAGTTTTACGATAAGAGATACCAGTATATCTTTTTAATATTTAAATGATGACAAATAAATAAAAAGACAAACTAATATCTTTTGTTATCGAGAATATGATGTTCATGTTACTGCATGTACTCTTAGTTTAATTTGGTAGAATGTGCTGCTCTAAAATTCGTTGTCATTAGGTTTAAATCTTATGGGGTAATCTCTATTCTTTGTTTCTTGAATCACAATGAAAACAACTTGCTATCTTGAACTATAACAATTAAAAAGATGTTAATTGAACTAAAGTTCCAACTAATTACCACACTAATATTGCAAATTTATATTTTAAAGCTCATGAATCTAACTTAATTTTTGAAGTTTTTGACTTAGCCGCTAATGAAGATTAGTTCCAATAACTGGTGATTCTCTAATTCCCATAGCAATTTTGCCAAACTTTTGGAAAGAAATTGAATGGAGATGATGGTTTAATTGCAGTCAACATACACACCGACCCTTGTTCTAAGTAAGAATTTTCAAGCTCCTGTGGGAAAAACAATAATGCTCCATTTGTTGTATGTCCATATGTCTAAATCCAATCAATCAATCAATCAAATATTTAATTCAACATGGTTCCCACACTAATTGGATGTTCCTATTCACCCAACCAATCTTCTTCAAAATGGGATCCTTTATTGTTTGGCAATTATAATTTATAAAACACTCAATCATCACATCGATCATCCATTTGTGAACTTTCAAACTTCACTATTTAAATTAATTAGATCATTTTAATTTTGTAATTTTTTAAATACAGTTCGTAAAAAGAAGGTTACATGGGTCAAATGAGCTGATTAGGTTGTTCAAATGTCCTTTTTCTAAACTTAAGGACTTAGAGTGATGGTCAGCAATCTACTTCAAAATACAGGAGTCATGAGCTTCGATTCCCATTCCACCATAAAAAAGTTACTCTCCATATAGTTACCCATCTTAATCATAATTTTTTTTAAAATTAAAACTCTTAGAAGTTCTATTATTTAATTGATGCAAGTCTTTTCTCTTGAATGTGATTTAAATAAACCGTAGACTTTTCTTCTCCAAAATTTAGAAAAGCAGAAGATTTGCTCTATGATCTTTTCCAAAATGGATCTTGAAAAGACATGTTCATAAGATAAATTGGAATACGATAAAATTGTATGTCTTCACCAAACCCCACCAAGGACTTGGAATGTTTATCAATTTAATCTCTAAAAGACAAATGGAAACATGGCAACACTCAAAAGATAAACATTCATGTCTTTTCTAACATTCTAAATCAATGGAATCCATCACTCCCATGGTCCCATCTGCCTCTTTCAAACAAAGGAAAGGTCTTTGGCACCTTATCCACCGCACACGTGGCATAAGCTAATCAAGATGGTTCATTTGAATGGAATATAGCTCAAAAGTAAGGCTTTGAGACCTCCATTTTTTTCATAATTTTATGTTGTTATCATCTTTGATCATTTTCATAATTTTTTAATATTGATTTAGGATTGGCTTTGAGACCTACGTTTTTATCCTACTCAATTGTATTTTTATTACCTCATGTCCTAGCATGTAATTCTTACTTCTTCCAGTAAAAACTTTAAAGATATACATTATCTTTTAGGATGTATTTGGATGAAAAAAAAACTAGAAAATATAGGAGATTTTCCTTTTTTCCTTATTTCATAGTTATTAAATAAAGGATCCTACTTTTCCTCTTATTTTCTTTCTCAAGTGAAAATCAGTCTCTCTTAGAGAGAAGGATAAATCACAATCTCTTGTTACCTTTTGACTTGTAATTACTAGATAAGATAAATGAGTATTTCTTAGCAGAAAACCCTCTCTCCAAGTAAATCCATTGTTGCGATTCAGCCACGTGTAAAAAATGTAGTTGATACATTATGTATCAGCCACAACATATAAAAAAAATGAAGGCCGAAATATATCGGCTACAATGCATCAGTGCATTGCGGCCAAAGTCCGGACGAATGTGTGTCGAATTATTGCAGCCAATACGTATCATTTCGTACGGGCATAATGGCCACTCATATCGATGAACTGATTTTTTTCCCTAAGATTCAACGATAATTTGTCATATGCGTAGTGGTGTCCAACTTTGAGTATGTCCGAGGGTCTTATATTTGGAAGTTTTAGAACTTTTGATAAATTAGTTAGGTCTCTAATCCACTAACCAAGAAAATTTTCTAAAATTCTTTTTCCTCGTCAACACAACTTTAACCTTCTATTTAAAGAGTTCCAATTATTCAAAAATTAGTTCCATCTAATTGTGAAAATATCTAAAAACCTTAAAGAGGACTTTCTCATCTTCTAATCTTAAACAACTTTGGTTTTGATGACTAAATGATTAGCACACAACGTGGGTCATACTTATGGGCCTGAACCACATTCCATCCTTGTATGAATCGTTAATTTCAATATTTATTTAATTTAAATTAATTTAATAAAAACATGCAAAAATGGTTTTTCCTGTCATCTGTGTTAGGGTAGTATTGACAATGGGTAATACCATGAAAAAATAATTATATATCACAATTTCTCTAAGTACCCTCAGTTGCATTCCCTGTGTGAGGTCTACTTAGCTGGTGTGGAGTAAAAAGAGCCTTTCTTGATTAGATAAATTAAATATGTATTTTAAGTTTTTAAAGATTCATTTCTTTTTATAACCCCAGAGTTGACCTTACGGTCAACAAGTTCCCCTTATAAAAAGAGGTTTTACAGTCAATAAGTTTCCCCTATAAAAAGAAGTTTTGGATTCGATTTACGTTCAAATCCCTTGATCATTCTCTATGAGATTACTCATCATCGACTTACAAGTAGGTAGATTGAGAGATTTATAAATGCTCGTGGGATTAGTTTCACCTCCAATCTTATATTACAAAGAAGATTTATTTTTATTTAATATAAAAATTCATGTCATTAAATTCAATTAAAATTAAAAAAATAAGATAACATAAATTGCTTTAAAGGTCACATAAAACTTAAATAAACACCTGCATCACAATCTTTTATACCATTAATTTGAAGTTGACATTTGTATTTAAAATTAAAATTTTCTTACGAGTCAAGTGTGTATTCGATATTCATAGAATTTAAATTCACAAATTCGAAACTATAAATAAATATTTACTAATGGGTGGGAGAATTTTTTTCATCTGACACAAAAATTCAATTTTTTTTTTTTGAAATTTTCATTTTACCCATCCAATCAACACATAAAGGGTAAAATGGAAGGGGTAGGATAAAATGAAAATTTTTTTAAAAAAATTTCCTCTTTGAGAATGTTTACCCTTACTAATTATACTAATTCTTTTTTCCATAATTATGTTAAAATTTGATTATATAGGTCTCTACATCCTATTTCTCATGTATAGGGCTTTTGATGACTTGGGACAAGCCATTGACATTCTTCCAGCATGCGCACCCTGGACACGTCTGGCCTGAGCTAAACCTACTTGATGACCCTTTGAAAGTGGTGGGTCCCACCATTAGATCATAACCCCAAAGTTGATTATTATTATTTTCATGCAATGAAAATCTCATGCATACGCATTTGTTAAATGCAAATCACTCGACAGCTGTAAGTATTACTGTTCTGGTCCCTAGAGTTAAGAGCCATGTCTTCTCACCTTTTCATGGCAAAAACATACTTCAGACAATCCAACAAAAAGAAATTTTTTATTATTATAAAAAGATCATGGCATTTGTATATTACCATTAACTTAGAGAAATTATATTTGAATGTATGCCATGCTTTTTACAATACAAATTTTGATAAAAAAAAATGGTTATATACTTTTAGAGAGTGCATTACATTTATTTAAATATAATTAATACGTACATGTTTTATACAATTGGAAGTAAATGAAGTGGTGAAGAGTGTATTTAAAATGTCAATTCTTTTAATAGTACCTTAATTGATTTACCAATATAAATTTTTATTAGTCACATATTTAAAAGAATAATTTCTTCCAATCTCTATTCTTATTCTATTTAGTTTTTTATGATCAAAGTGTCTAGGGTTTTTAAGACACCCGACTAATCCTCGAAATATGTTCAAGAATTCCTACTCATACATATTGAATAACTCTATAAAATAGAGTAGAAATAGAACTTAAATTTCTTGCTTCGTGAGATAGATTCCTCATCTCTAAAATTTCCTTACTTAGTAATTAACATTATCTATAATTATATTTTGCTTCAATAATATATATGTGAATGTTTGAGGTTTTAATCCAGTTTACTTCTAAATTCTAACACAAAAAATGCAGTGAAAGGGTAAAATTAATAATGCTCTAAATTCTGTGTTTAGTTATAGAAAACACCTGTGGAAGATCGCTATTTCCAGTATTTGTGATTGGTATGAATAAATCAAATGATGCAATATGGGAAAACAATTGCTTTTGTATTGGACTCATATAATCTAATATGAAAAAAATTAACCAGCAGCTCACATGTGGGCTTTGACCCACTCTCCACGTGTGCAGGGATGAGAGAGAAAAAGACAAGCACGTGATGGCATCCAGCTGTCCTTCACAAAGTCATTGCTGCCCAAAAGCTCTGTCGAAGACGACGACCTTGCGGTCCAAAGAGGTTGACTTGCTGACGGTTGCTGCAACTCTTCTTTCTCCCATTAAAGTAAGTAAGAATCGCTCTCTCTCACTTCCTCTCACTCATTAGAAAAATCACATACCAAGATAGCAAACATAGGTGTGATGATAGGAAAGAGATAGTGGAAACAAGTTATCTTCAGACAATCCAATAGTGGAGGGTCCTACCTCTGCCCTCTGCCCTCCTCCTCTTTATAACTCCTTACTTTGGCCTTGTGTCATACTCACACTCTCTCTCTTTCCTACTCTTGTGACTTTCTTTTTTCCCTTCTTCTCCCTTGGCCTTGCATGCAATCTTATCTCCAAACTTCACCTCCTTCACTTTCCTGCTTTTTCTCTCTCTCAAAACCATGAAGAATACATTCCATTTTCAGGGTTTTTTCCTTTGCCTTCTCCTTGTTTTTCTTCTTTCCTCCTACACAACAAGAGCCACTCGCCTCTTACAACCTAGACAAGGTAAAGGAAATGACTTCACTTCACTTCTTGACTTAAAAGAGTCTTTATTAGCATATAACTCTTCGGCTGTATTTGGATGAGAGGTAAGTTTTACCAATTATGAATACTCTTTGTTTCAAAAGAGAGAGTGAAAAGGTAAACTCTAGTAAAATTGAGATTTTTTACCATTACTTTTTAGTTACCAACCAAGGTAACGAGCGATAAGACCTCGTTCCCTTTACACGTCTCTCATCCAAACACAGCCGTACATATATAACACCTCATTCTCCATAGTTTTTTTTCCTTTTGAAGTTTTCCATGTAAATTCTTGTGTTTATTGTGATTGATTTAATTCTGCCATCTTCTACCACTTCTCAACATTTTCTTCCCTTTCTCCTCATCATATATTTGTCTATGTTTTTTATCTCTATTTCAGTCTCTTTAGGAAATGAGGAGGTGACCAATGATGGGCTCTCTCAAGTGGGTCATTTAGGAGATGCAGAAGTTGATGCTCAGAATGTAAGATTGCCTCTCTCTCACTCCATAGAATTCTTTATTTCATGGTTTTGAGAATTTGGTATGTTTATTTTTACAGCAGATGGGGCTGGAGAGTTGTGAAAATGGAGATGAAGAATGCCTTGAAAGAAGGATGCTTTCAGATGCTCATTTAGACTATATCTACACACAGCATCATAAGCCTTAGTGGGCTTTGTAACATGATGAACCTAAATAGCTTACTCTCTAATGTTTCTGTACCACCTCATAAAAAAATTACTACGGTTGAGTCCTTGATGGGAATAATCTTGGAAATGCATGTCTTTTAAATCTCTGTAATAATCATAGTACAGCATGGAAGTTTGTTTTATTGTAGTTTTTAGTTCTCCTTTTTATGTTTATTAGCTCAAAGAGCCAACATATTGTTCTTATTTCTTATCTGATGTTGATTGGCAAAGTAATATGGGATGAGATGCAATTCATAGCAAATTCTTTCCACTTCATTTGGAGAGAATGACTTCATAAGATTATAAGATTTATGGAAGTAGCTACTCATTTGAGGTGGATTGGCTCTCCATGTAGAAAAAGAATGAGTTTTTCTAATAATCAAGGTGGTCAGCCTTCTTATAACATCCAATTAGTCTTCGGAGGATATGCGAGTCTCTCTATCCACACATACTGACTAATTTTACAGTGAGTGACCCTTTAAAGTGGAGTAGAAATCGAATTCAAGATTCCTAATCCCTTTGGTTAGAAAACAAGAATTACTTTGTTGGGATTTTTCAGTAATCTTTTATTTCTAAAACTATTATAAACTTTTTTTATACAGTATCTTTTTTTTATTTGAAGAACAAGGTGTCTAAACCTCTTAGAGAGGTTTAGAGCACGTGATTAATCTTTAGGACATATGTAAACTTCTCTATCCAATGCATAACACTATAGAAAGTGATTGATTTGTATTAAGAGTGACTTAAATCTATGACCTCTCGTGAGTTATTGACCGCTAAATCAATCCTCACAGGATTTTTATATGGTGTCTGTATAAATTTTATCTGATCCCTACCCATTTCACTCAATTATACACATAAAACTCTCACATTATTTTAACATTAGTTTATTATAATAATAATAATATCATTTATTTTATTAGAATAATATTGCAATATATTGTCCTCCAGTCGGCGCAGAGGCAGAAAAAACATCCAAACATGATCGGGTCATTTTTCAACGATAATTTTCAGCCACGAGTCGGCACTCGATTGTTGGAAGCATTTTATTTTGAGCCTTTGGCCCAAGGCTGGATTGCAGAGAAATTATTTGTTGATAGCTGGTTTCCTAAAAATTGAGTAAGAATTATATTAGATTATTTGTAAATCAAAACTAATTTGAATGATTTATCTTAAATAGAATTTTGAAAAGTGTAAAATTTGTGATTAAAAATATTTAATTTAATTTAGAAATTTAGTGTATCTCAGAATAAATTAAAAAATGATGAATATATTTACTCATAACATAAGATGAAAATGAATGTTATGAAGAGAAATTATAAATAAAGTAAAAGAAATCCATTACCTAATTAATAAAATCGATGTTCAATAGTAATTTCTCATAAACTATGTTTGTACTTTTTTGCCTTCAAGAAGAAGACAGCAAAAGAACGTTCTTACCTAATCCTAATCACCCTCACGTTGGTTGCCCAATATTACTCTCTCTCTCTCATATATATATATATATATTTTAACCAAAACTACTAGTATCGGCCTATACATATCGTATCAGCCGAGATTATCACCTCTGAGGTGGAGATTGGCCAGCCCATTAGAATAGTCTTTTTCGGGTTCACAAAAATCACTTTGATAAGATGGATCAAGTCATTTTTTAAAATTCTCAAAATTTGATCATTTAAAATTATTTTTAATATCTAAATCTACCCTTTAAAAATATAGCTTTGATCAATTCACTCAAAGTGATTTTTATACACCATGTATTTAAAAAACTTTTTAACAGACCCATCATCATCCATTTAGTGGGATCCATGTCTAGGTGCATATGATCATCCTATTCAAATTTTCGAAGAAGAAATGTATATTTATGGTAACAAGGAAGATGGTAGGAGGGATCTTTGATTTCATTTTTTTTTTTAAAGCAAGATGCTATATTAACTACCAAGGTGAGCCCAAAATTAAAACCATGACCGGGCCATAGAGTTTTTGAAAATAGTTTTTAACGGTCATAGTCTTGCAAACAGAACACCAGGCCTAAAGCCCAATAAAATTGATGCATATTAAAAATAAAGTAGAATAGAAGAGAGAAAAAAAAAAACCACAGCGACATGGCAACAATCATTCACTAACAATGGCTTAACAGGGCCTGACTCCCGGCTCGTTCTCCATTGAATATAATTTTATTTCATCAAACATCTTTTTTCTACTTCTATGTTATGAGCCGTTGTTTAAAAACTCGAAAAAACCCAGTCAGGTTACTTGACAGAATTTCAAATTGAGTGTGTTGATGAGTTTTTCAATTTTCCTAAAACTAAAAAAAACACGAAAAGCATATTTTTCTAAGGTTTTTTTTGCTTGTCAAGACCAAAATTTATTTCATCAAACAACTTCTTTCTGCTCCTCTGTTTTGAACCATTGTTCAAAAACTCGGTTAAGTCAGTCCGAACCAACTCGACTTGACATGATTTCAAGTTGAGTGAGTTGATTAGTGTTTCTAAAGTTTTTTAGATTCTTGTTTGTCAAAAACTTAGCTAAATTTCTCAACTCAACAAGATTTTGAATGGAGTCTGCTAGGGAGCAGAAATTTATACTTATATTCTATGAGAATTAAGGTGTAAGCTAGAGCTAAATTGTGAGCAAAACAATTAGCTTCTCCCGGATAAAAAAGAAAAAAAAATCTCCCAAAGATTCAATAGCTCCAAGTTCTGGGTAGCCATGTTCCATGAGTTTCAAGTCCTTCCAACTAAGCTTCCCTTTGTGGTGCATATAGAAACACAGAAGACTAACTACACCAATTCACAGTAAGATGCTTCTTTATTATACTGTGTAATTTCTATATTGTTTTACAATATATTTTCTCCACACTGAATAGGTGATATAGAGTATGATATTTATAACAAAGATAAGATAGAAGAGATAGGAAGATAAGATAAGATAAGATAAGAAAGAAGAGTCTTGATTGAAATAGACTTCTTAGCCTTTTGGATCTCCATCAGTGATGATCCTTATCTTCTTGAGATAAGGATTGAGATGAGGATCGGTCGTCTCAATCCATTTAGTTGGATGAGCTTGAGTTTCCTGATTATCTTGTTTGAAATTAGGACTGGTATTGTCAATATCCCCCTTCAAACTGAGCCGCGGATGACGCCAGAGGCCCAGTTTGGTACATAACAAGTAATTTTGCTGTCTTGGAAGAGCTTTAGTAAAGATGTCAGCAACTTGTTGAGAAGATGGTACATACTTTGTGATAATAGAACCAAGAGCAACCTTTTCTCGAACAAAGTGATAATCAATTTCAATATGCTTAGTGCGCACATGAAAGACAGGATTGATAGGTGAGGTGTAATGCCGAAATATTATCGGAGTGAAGAATCGGGGGAGATGAGAGATGGAGACCGATATCAAGGAGAAGATAAGTGAGCCATGTGAGTTCAGCAGCGGCAGAGGCAAGAGCTCGATATTCTGCTTCTGTACTAGATCTTGGCCACAGTAGGTTGTTTTTTTGCAGTCCAGGAGATACAGTTACTTCCTAGATAAGTGCAAAAACCTGTTGTTGAACGACGAGTGGTTGGACAGCCGGCCCAATCAGCATCTGAGAAGGCATAAAGTTGCATATGACATCTAGCGAGAAGACGAAATCCGTAATTGACAGTTCTTTGAATATAGCGAAGAATATGCTTTACCATCTGAAAGTGCAGAAGAGTAGGATTGTGCAAATACTGGCACACATAATTGACACTGTAGGATAGATCAGGACGAGTGATAGTGAGATATTGCAAACCTCCAACAGGTTTTTGCACTTATCTAGGAAGTAACTGTATCTCCTGGACTGCAAAAAAACAACCTACTGTGGCCAGATCTAGTACAGAAGCAGAATATCGAGCTCTTGCCTAAGAGCTTTAGTAAAGATGTCAGCGACTTGTTGAGAAAATGGTACATACTTTGTGACAATAGAACCTAGAACAACCTTTTCTCGAACAAAGTGATAATCAATTTCAATATGCTTAGTGCGCGCATGAAAGACAAGATTGATAGTGAGGTGTAATGCCGAAATATTATCGGAGTGTGGAATCCCAATTGGACACCGAGAGAGGGAGAACAAAATACGGCCTTTGGCCGTGGGCCTCTAATGGCCACATGGAGTGGTCCATTGCAGTGGAGGCAATAGAGGTTTGCTCTCAACGGTGAAGATCCATGGAAGGAGTTGCAACTCTGATACCATATAGAAACACAGAAGACTAACCATACCAATTCACAGTAAGATGCTTCTTTATTATACTGTGTAATTTCTATATTGTTTTACAATATATTTTCTCCACACTAAATAGGTGATACAGAGTATGATATTTATAACAAAGATAAGATAAGAAGGAAGAGTCTTGATTGTAATAGACTTCTTAGCCTTTTGGATCTCCATTAGTGATGATCCTTATCTTCTTGAGATGAGGATTGAGATGAGGATCGGTGGTCTCAATCCATTTAGTTGGATGAGCTTGAGTGCCCTGATTATCTTGTTTGAAATTAGGACTGGTATCGTCAATAGTGCATATTTTCCAACAAATTATAGGAATTCCCTTCTACGCTAATTTGTATGATCTGATAACTTTGGCAAAGCTAAAGCCCTTTGAATAGAGCCTTGATTTCAGCATGAAGAAGGTGGTGGTGCCCTTCGAATAATGTTTACCTTTTGCTTTCCATATCAATGGTCTTCCATTTTGACAGAAGAATCATACATAGCCTCTGTTAGAATGTGAGTGTCAACATGGCGTTGGTATGGAAATAGACATTAAAAAGATGAATCCATTCTTCTCCTTTAAAAGGTTGTTTCGAAGAATTCATGAGAAATGATCATCTTTTAAGCATTATTATTTACTATTCCAATTTTAGGACTTGTGTATCTATCTCAAAAGATTAACTTGTTAGGTGGAGTGATCTAAATCATTTATAAATCTCTAGATCTCCTTCTACATTTTCAATGTGGGACTCGTTCGCAGTCACCCCAACAATTCCCCTGTAAACAAGGCCAGCCATCCCATTCACCTAAAGGATCTCTTGAGCTCACATGAGGTAGCGTAAGACTTGGCTCTGATACCACTTGTTAGAAACTGGATATCCATCTCAAATGACTAGCCTGTTAAGTGTAGTGACTCAAGTCATTTATAAATTCCACAATCTCCCTCTACACTTTCAATGTGAGACTCGTTCGCAGTTAGCCTCAACACCAATAATAACATCTTTTAAAAAGAGGAGCCAAAGAATAAGTATGGATTGGGGGCCAATTTTACCAAATCAGCAATGCTGTCCTACCAAACAGAACCCATTCTTAGAATGGTACCACCTCAGTTCCCATTTTTTTATGCCATTCTTTCTATTTTGTCTGCAGAACTGCCTCTAAGAAAAACCCAATTCCAGAGTTGTAAAGATAGAAAGATGGGAGAAATGAAAAAACAATACTTGAAACACTTTCTTATGAAATTTTGAATCATACTTATGTTTGTTGCAAAATTAATACAAAAAGCAGAAAATGAGAAATGTACGATTCAAGAGGGAAAATTAGTTTCATAGTGACCATGGCCTAAGGTTAGCTTGCGGGTGAAAGGCCTCAAGTGAAAGCTGTTCTTTGAGTGAATGACCAGAGACCTATTTTTCAAGGTTTGTTGTCATCTAATCATTCATTCCTTCTTTTTCGAAATATAACATTACAATTACAACTACAATATGGAAATTGTTTCGATTTTGTACTTTCAGGTCCTATAATAGGCATTAGGAAGAAATTAGTGTTGTGTAAATCTCACAAGTCAAGTACACAAGAGAAATCAAACATACAGAGATACGTGGTTCGGCAAAATTGTCTAAATTTATGGAGCGAGATAAAATCCACTATGAAGAGAAATACACCAGATTACAAGGGTTAGCCACCATATCTCTTTCTCTCTGGTTTCACTCTCAGCCACAGCTGCAGTAATCACACAGGTTAACCCTAAAAACGGAGAAAGAGATGAATATATACTAGGGCTTAAGCTATAAGCCTGGGCCTGAGCCCAACAGACAACACAGGCCCAAAAGTGAGACTGGACCTCACAACAATTAGACCATCTGATCACATGCTAATAGTATGAATAGCATGATTCAAATAATTTTGTAAAAACTAATTGTTGTGTTAACGTTTTTTATTCTATGGTGATTCAGACTATACTCGATGTCGTACCCTAATTGGGGGTTTTCATTTTTGAGCATGAAGGTAACTGCCAATATATTGTATCTTCGAAGGACTTGTAAGATTTGGAGCATTCATAGAAGGGTGAGAGAGATTATATCCCTATAGTAAAATGACTCTCATCTCTTTGTAGATGTAGGAACGATGTCAAACCACATAAATTTCGTATATTTTTGTGTTATTTCTTTTGTGTTTTGGTGTACTTAAGGGGTATCGCTTGTGAGGGTTTTACGCTGGATTTTCTGCGGTTTCCCATACGTAAATTCAAAAAAAAAAAATCACAATTAAAAAAGATATTCTACATGTGTTTATTTCCGATAATGTAAAATTCATAGAATGGTTTTGATTAAATGGCTTAAATTCACAAAGCTTTACAGCACTCCATTTGTGTCTGCTACCAAACAAGGCTCATGATGGTTAATAACATTGTTAATGACGATGTTTAAGTTCATGTTTTCTTTTGGGACAAGTACTTACTGGTTTCTTTTTTCATTATAATTTCTCATAATATGGTTGTTTGGAAAATGGGGTGCTGAGAAAATCTCTAACCCATTTGGTTGCTTCCTAATGGTTCCCCCACTTGTTGATGCAATCAAACGGTGGAAATTTCACAAGAGGGAGAAGAGAGCTATTCGAGGTTACTCGACTCAATGGGGAGGGGCTTGTTTGTGGCGAGTGGGCTTGTCTATGTATATTAATACTCTATTCGGCTTGGCTTTTGAAGGCTCTGAAAAAGTATATTATTAAGAGATACGGTTGACTTTCCATAAATATATTTTCTTCTTTCTAGTAGGAAGACATACTTGTCTTCTTCATAATCTATATTAGTAAACGAAGGAGACAGAGTTAGCTGACCATAGACGAGGCAATTCATATTGGCTGGTCTATTTCATAGCCCAATTTCTTTAGAATTTTTCCAACTTCAGATTGTATTCTATTTAGGTTATTTAGCCTACTGTTTAGTAAATACTTTTTATTTCATTTTATTTATAAAATTATTAGAGATTTAATGTACTTATCGTGGGATTGGAGATTCACAACTCAGGTGTTACTGATCCACCTCTTATTCACTGATTTTAAGAGTAATTGTATTTGATGTGATTAAAACCTGTAAATTGTCATTCCGAAGAGTAACTAGGATGTGGGACTCTTAAGATCACCTTTGAAATAGAAATTTGAGTCCTTCACTCCTTCACAATCACTAAGAACTGTTCCATTTAGAGGATTAGCCACTTGAGATTCGTCAAAAACCTATCATTTATACACTGGTTTAGAATGATTCAAAAATTAGATTTTCATTGATTTGAAAGTGATTACATAAATATGTTAGACTAGTGGCTCGATTTAGACTCTATACTTCTTTACTATTTCTCATACTTCTTTACTTCTATTTTCGTTTTGAGATTGTTTTGTAAAACTGAGAAGTACACTCAGTTGGGAAACCTTTTTGTATTAGGAAACCTCTTATTACTGTATTGTATAAGAAAACAGAGGGATCTCGTGTAGAGTGTGGAAGTTTTGGATTAGATAGAGAAAATCAGTGACGAAGAGAATTTGTAAACTCCTTTGAATTAGTAAATTTTTTAGTTTGTTGTCGGTAGAGGTAAGCCTTATGGGAGCTGCAAATGAGTTTCACACTCCACCTAACAGGTTAGTCTTTTGGGGTGGAAGTCCAGTCCCAATAATGGTATCAAAGCTAGCCCCAAACTAACGCATGGGGACTCAGAATCCAGTAGCGGAACGAGATGGTTGATGACGATGTTTGATCTATCGGAGAGCCTCGTTTGATTGGGAGTTGTTGGGATTGCAAACGAGTCCCACGTCACTTGAAAAAAAGGGTAAATAGAGAGTTATAAGGGATTGGACAACTCTACTTAAGACGCTAGTCTTTTGAATTGGAAGTTCAGGTCCTAACAAACCTTTGACTTAAATTTTGTCTTCGTGTGGATTCATTGCTTCTTTATGATTTTTGGTTTCGTTTGTCCACCCTTAGATTGATTGATTGCTTCATTTGTCTTCTGATTGCTTTGTTTGCTTAATCGGGGAAAATCCCTACAAAATATGGGTACAGAAGGAAAGAAATTGCCTTGATTGGAAGATTTTACATGGTCCCATGGACAATTTATTTAAACCGCTAAAGTTTGGAGCCTTTTATCTCTGTTTCTGCTTTGCTAATGGACCCGACATATTTAGGGAGTTTTGTGAGGATGAATCGACAACACCCAACAAACCGTATCAGTCAAGTCAAAGTGATAATGATATTGATGGGAATGGAAATAGGCCTGAAAGCCTCAAAACTCCAACTCCAAAAAGGTTGACTTTGACTGCAACTTTCAGCCAGACAAAAAAATAAGCTTATTAATGATTTTGGGCCAGGCTTGGCGTTTTACTTATGCTGAGTTGCTGGCAAGAAAGCCCAAGGCCTAGCCCCATTATACATGTCAAAATACATATATACGTGTTAATGAATTTCTTTAATAAAATCAACTTGTGTAATATTTATAAAAATGTTGGTGTTATATTCGAATATATTTATCTAACAAAAAAATTATAAATAGATTATCGAGCTCATACTTGATTCCCAATGTTAGGCCCATATTGGGCTCAGGCTAGGCTCAGACTTTGCCCTTGTTGATCAAGTCATCAAGCTTGACAGATTTTGAGTCTAACCTGAGACCATCCTCAGGTAGAGTTGCTCAATCTATTAATTATAAATAATAGAGGGGCAAGTTTTTTACAATTAAAAGGATAAAATTATGATTGATAGATGAATACTTATCTTTTTTAACAAGAAAAAGTGTTTCAATATATATTTTTTATATTTTTGAATTTAGGTGTAGGAAATCTTAGAAAATTAGCATAAAACTTTTACGAGTGATACACACTATCTTTAGAGCTCATCACGTGATGCCATGGGGGTTTAAAAGCAAAAGATTACCGGTTGAGCTACACCATGTGGGTTTTTTTTTATATTTATATTTAAAAAATAAAAGAATTTATTAAAAAAGCATTTTTAATTAATTATTAAAAAACCTTCTCTTACAAAAAAAAAAAAAACAGCAACCATGTTGATTTTGATCAAAAGGCAACTACATGCTTGGCTTGGACAAGTGAACAGTTAGGATCATTTAACAAGGCCACGTGTACGGCAAGAGATACGGGGATAATTTCTCTTTTTCTTTTAATTGCAGTAAGGGACAGTAAATCCTGTCCATCTGTACAATGAAAAAAGACAACGATGCCAGCCATTTATGCCGTCTGTTGTCCTTTTCGTGTCATTGCTCCTTCTCATCATCACATGACTACGTACAGTCACAAGAAAATTTCTCTCATTCATCTCATCCATGGCTTCTAAATTCAAATCTATTTTTTTTCTAATTTAATAATTTGTTTGAACAAGAAGAAAAAGAAGAAGAATGTTAGAAAATATTTTGTTCAAAGACTTTGAAAAAATTATGCGAAGTTGAGAAGAGAATACTTGAATGTTTAAATCTTAAGTAGACTTATTGATTTATCAAATTAATCGGCATGAGACTTTTATAATACTTAGAAACCCAAAACTACAAAATATAATTCAAAAAAGTCTCTTTCTAAGGATCAAAGAGAGTATTATGGCATTTACATTTCCAGCCCAAGGGCTTGTAATCTAAGTAAGGCTGGCTAGCTTGCCTGGTTTGAACAAAGGGAGTGGTGGGCACTTGGGTGACCTTACAAGGATGACATGAATTGCATTTGTTGTTGCAGTTTGGTGGAACAGAGCCTATCGTGACCTTCTCCTCCATTTCCTTTGTCTGCAAACCAAGGGCTGATTCCAAGACAAAGAAAAATACAAGTCAGAAGACTTTATGAAATGAAGTGCATTCAAGTATCAGATTTCAGAGATTGATAAGGATTTTCATGTAGATAGAGACAGATGATAAAAAGAAGAACATGTTAGAGAAAGGGGATGTTGGGTGGGGACAGTAACATACCTGGAATAGAAGCTTGGGATAATAAGAATGCAAGAGCCAAAGACAGAAAGAGAAGCGCCCTTTTCATTTCCCTCATCAATCAAGTTACTTGCTTTGGAATGTGGCTCTGAGAGAGAGTGATGAATGACTTTCTCATTTGTGATTGATAAATGATTCTGCAGATTTTAATGATGAAATGACAAGCATGTCCTCTTCCGTTTCTCCAAATTTTGAGCTAGGCATCTGAATTTGCACGGGGAAAAGGACTTTTGGGTTTTTCCACACTTAAGGAAGGGGTGATTGATTGTTTCATGAAAATAAAATACTGGCATATAGATACCTATATTTTTCCTGTTATCGGACACTGTTTTTTAAATTTTTTGGTGAAATTACCATTTTTCCTTTCTGTGTTTTGAACTCTGGAATTGATTTTAAGTGAAAAGGGTATATTTTGGACTTAAAAAATCGTACTAAATGAAATGTCATTTTTTCTTAATTCTTTGAGTACGATTTTTTAAGTCCAAAACAATACCCTTTTCACTTAAATTAGTCCCGGAGTTCATAAAATTCAGAGTAGATGAACTTTGATACTTTTTTGTAAAAATCGGTCAAGAAACGACCTCTTTTGAAAATCTCTCTCCACAACGTTAGTTCGGACGATTCCTGAAATCGTTCGGTTCTTCTATTTGGAGGTTTGATTTGACGATTTCTGAAATCATTTGGTTCGTTCTTCCATTTAAAGTTTCGATTGGACTATCAAAATTCAGAAGGGAAAATTGTAATTTTACCTCAAAATTCGAAAAGCGGTGTCGAATAGAAGGAAAGCGTTGTGTCTATATTTCCAGCCAAACAAAACAACAACAAAAGATTGACTCTCATGATAACATGGTCTTGAATCCTTTCAATTTTGTGGATTTGAATCCTAAATGGCTAATTAGGTGATGATTGCCAACTAAAAGTAAAATGGTTGGTGTGATTGTCAATAAACTTGAATTATAAATGGGGTTTTAAATTCAATCCACAGTTAGTCTCAGCAGATAATTTTTCAGAAACTTAATTGATGTGTAAATGGAGGAATTTACACATATTTATAAAATTAGTCTCATGTTATTAATAATAAGAAACAAATTGGGAGGACTTGGCATATACAGGGACTCATGAGACTAATAAAATCTAGCATTTAAAAAGTGGGTCAGTGCTAAAAGTGCAGACCTTTCATGAATAACAGCCTTCGAATATGAGAGGACTGCATATGGTCTTCAGTTGTAGTTAGGTGGGTTATAACTTGGGTCAAAATCATCTCAAATTTGAGTGACCCCACTTAAAAAATTCTATAAATTAATTATAGAAGTTATATTTTTAGAGAGGTCTAATAATCTCGGCCGATATAATATATATCGGCCGAGATTACCTTTATTTGCTGATATCTAATATATATTGTCAATATCAGCCGATAAAGGTAGTTTTTTCTTAAAAAAAATTAGAAGAAAGAAATTTGTCGGCCAAGATATCAACCAATATCCGAATAACGATCGATATCGGATATCGACCAATACCGAGATTTATACGCCTGTTTTTAGGCTTTTTAAAAGTTATTTACTTTAAATTATTTTAAAATTCTAACAATTGGCTCACTTTATCTCAATTTTATGGCCCAAGGAAATATCTTGATGTAAATATTGAATCTCATAAAGTTCACCTGGATTCAATCTTACAAATCTTGTTTTATGCTCTCATAATTTTAAGAACTTAAATTATTACTTTTGAATACCTATTATTCTTAGGCACTTTTAGTAGTTGTTGAGTAGCAAATATTTACACTTGGATAAGACTCATTGTGGCCCAATGTTAATTTGTAGTTATGTAGATGCATATAAAACTATAGTTAAACATATGTACAAATTTAAATATAGACATGTTTTAGTAAATTGCTTTTTATAATTTATAGTTTTATGAATATAAGATTGTAATTTATAATTTTATTTTAATATGACATTCAATTCCATAAAATAATTATAATCACTCTTAATGCTACTTTTGTGAAGCTACTTGCAAAGTAGTTTTTTATAATTTATATTTTTATGAATAAAAAAATTGTAATTTATAATTTCATTTTAATATGACATTCAATTCAGTAAAATGGTTATAATCTCTCTGCATGTGTCTACACTAGTTTCAACCAAGCATTGTGATTGAATTGGTTAAAAACTTAAAATCGTATAATTGCAATGCTGTAACTATAGAAAAAAGTACAAAACAATAGTTTTGACAAAAAAAAAAAAAAGAATTGTAATAGATCTTCACAACCAATTATATGATATCACCAATTACATGAATGATATCATGTAGTGGTTGGTCCGGGTCAAACTCTCTTCGAACCACTGGTCAGTAGTTCTAGTCACGTCTCACAACCCAATTTTCGTACGTGCATTTTCTCTCCAAATTGGGGTGGTTGAGACTTGAGAGGGTTAGGTCCATAGGAGACTAAGACAATAATACTCAATATCGAGTATAATCTACTTAATTTGAGATAAAGCCCAAGCTCAACGAAAGCCTAACAAAATTAATTGAGACGAGCTTAAACCCAAGGCCATAATTGAAGCCTACTCAAGTATTGGTTTGTCTTTTTTTGAACCATGTTTGGTCAGGCCTAAATAGGGCCCTGGAAAGAGAGAGGGAGAGGGAAAGAGAGACATCGGTGTCTAAATAGGGTCCTGGAAAGAGAGAGAGAGGGAGAGGGAGAGAGATGTGAGTATCTTCGTAGGTTATAGGTTTTTTTTTGTGAAGACCAACGTATTCTAGTATTCTACCTGAATTTTTTAAATGCACACACCAGATACAAAATTAAAGAGAGTGGTCACTTTTGTGTTGAAAAGGGTTTGATCCCAAGACCTCTTACAAACAAGGTAGGATTTGACCATCAAACTAATCCCTCAAGGTTGTGGTAGGTTATAGTTTGCCACTTGTATCTTGTATGTTTCTACGGTGAGTTTGGCCCAGGTTATAGATATATATCTATATAATATTATTTTAACGACCCGTCCTGCTAGCACAATGTTGTCTGCTTTGGGCATACACACGGACTCACACGGCTTTGCTTTGGTGAGCCAACTCACTGTTCTTCCCAAAATGCCTTGTGCTAGAAGGAGGAAGGCCACTACTTATATATTAGGGAACTTCCAATGCCACTAGGAATGTGGGACTTTTTGGTGCAGGGTATTACAATCTACCCCCCTTAAAGCCAAAGCCGTCCCCGGCTCTGCACACACAACTACCAAGCCTACACCCTCAGGCAGAGAGTTGAACCATGCTCTGATACCATTTGTAACGACCCTACCCAACTTCCCAGTGTGATATTGTCTGCTTTGGGCCCACCATGCCCTCACGGTTTTGCTTTGGGCCCTGGCCTACATAACCAAGCCCAAAAGGCCTCATACATGGGAGAGGGGGGCTTCCCTCATATTAACACCCAACCCACCCACCTCACTACCGATGTGGGACTTTCTTTTGAGGTGGATGGGGGTATTACAATCTACCCTCTTTAAAACCACGGCTCTGTCACATCACAGAGGTAGAGGGCCCACACAGTCTGAGTGTTGAACCCTGCTTTGAGACTTGATTGTTTGATTCAAATAATTTGAGAAATTTGAGATTTATTAGTTGGTTTTATTTAATGGAATGAGATGTGAGTAATGAGATTAAATGTGATGTCGATGATAGATGTTATTTATTTTATATTATCGATGACATTATGATTTATGCAATGTATAAATTGGGCTTGAAGGATTTGATGGCTTCATTATTTCATTCACAATTTTTTTAAAAAAAAATATATACTTATTTTTCCCCAGCCACAAATCTGTGATGTGAAGCCAGTTAGATGTGTGACGCGTTGGGTGACGCCCGTTCAGTCTGCATTTAAGTGGGCCACGACCAGTTTAGGCTGTAGAAAGGGGCGGGGCGTTACAGTAGAACATTCAACAAATCTTTGAGACATGTGCAAGCCTTCCTATCTAACACACTGAGTAACTCTATGAAGGGTAGTCCTTTGAAGTGGAGTGGAAATTGAACACAGAACTTCTGCTTCTTGAGGCCTGTTCCTAACCATCACTCTAACCCTTTTGACTTTCATTTATCCATCTATGTTTAATGTAACAATTATATATAACTTTTGTTATATTACTATAAAAACCACTGCATTTATTAATATAATGCAATTTCCTCCCTCAAAACAAAATTATGTTATTGAAATTTAAAATTTAATCCATAATGATTTGAGACTCATTTATTTAAATATGTTAATTAACGCAATAAGTTATATGAAGTCCACTTATTAATAAAAATGCTCCTATTGCAGTGGATAAAGTATATTAAAATTTATTTGTTTTATTTAATTCATTAAAGTTTTAATAGGTTTGAATGTTAATTTGCTTCAGCCACTTGCATCACCAACTTAAAAAAAAATTCAATTCAACTTAAAAGAATTGAAAGAATTGGAGTGATGGAAATCCACTTAAAAAAAATCAGAGTATCTCAATTCCTACTCCATCTCAAATGATCATTTCCTTTAGAGATATCTAGTGTATATAGGTAAAAAGACTTTAACATGCCTAAAAAATAGTCGAATGATCTAAGAGGCTTAGACACCTTAATCATTAAAAGAAAAGAAAAAATTTCATTTCCAATTTAGATAAAGAAAAACCTTGAACACATCAAAATCTGTCCAAGTTAAATGCTTCAATTTATTATCAAATCCTAAAATCTGTCAAAGTTAAATGCTTCAATTTATTTTGAAATCCTAATTTGAGGGCTATTGTTGCCCTTAGTCTTACCCATCTTTGACTCTTAATCAAATATAAATATTATTATGAGAACTATGTCCAAACTTTGCAATGAAACCTGTCGGGATAAAATCCTAGTCAATGATAATAAAATATGTTTAACACCTCCATCCATTCTTCTCTTACATATTTTTGATAGATCTACTCATTTTTATATAATCCTCTCAATCTTTCACTCTCCTCCCGCTATGAAGATGCCTGCAACTTTCTCTACCCTCTCCTCCTTTCTTTTTCTCGCCCTAACAACAGCAGCATCCATTCCTCATGAAATCCTAAGGTTTCTCAGCCACCCCAGACCCGTCCAACCCGTCTTTCCAACCCTTACTCACCGATCCAACAGGCACTTTCTCACTCGGCTTCCTACGAGTCGACTCATCCCGACTCGGCCTCTCCATCCTCCACGTGCCCTCTTCAGACCCCGTCTGGCGGGCCCCACTATGCAACTCGGCTCGCTGGGCCCGGTCCACTCGCATCTCCTTCCATGGCAGCCTGGCCCTGTCCGATCCAAACACGGGGGTATTTTGGTCAACAGAAACTAACGGCGGCAACTTTCTTCGTCTCCTCAACACATCCAACCTCCAAGTCGTAAACTCCGTCGGTGACGTTGCCGTTAAAGTCCTATGGCAGAGCTTCGATTTTCCCTCAGATACCCTTGTCCAGAACCAAAATTTCACTTCTGTCATGACTCTGCGGTCTTCTAATGGACTCTACTCCATGAGTCTGATGCACGATTCTCTCGGTCTATTCGAGGACTTCAACGGAAATTCTAATCTGCTTCAGATTTATTGGAAGCACACAGCAATGGAGGCAAAAGCGCAGATAGTGGACGGACTCGGACCGATTTACGCACGAGTCGAATCGGACGGGTTCCTGGGCATGTACCAGACGGAATCGGCCCCTGTCGACGTTATGGCCTTCGCCACCTTCAACCGGAGGGTCTCCCGCCTCAGGCGGCTCAGGATCGATCCCGACGGCAACCTCCGGGGTCACTTCTGGAACTTCACCAACTGGGCCACTGAATTCGAGGCGATTGGCGACTCATGCGAATTGCCAAGCGCGTGCGGGCCGTACGGCCTGTGCCGGGCAGGAAAAGGGTGCTCGTGTCTGGATGAACGGACCCGATTCTCGACTCCCGGCAGCTGTTCTCGATCCGGAACGGCCGATTTGTGCTCCCAACCAGGAACAGGTTACTGGGTCATGGAGCCAACTGGGGTCGACTTGCCGTACAAGGAGCTGATGGGGTTTGGGAAGATGGGGTCTTTGGAAGAGTGCAAGGCGTCTTGCATGGGGAACTGCAGCTGCTGGGGAGCGGTTTTCAGCAACGTATCGGGGTTCTGTTACCATGTCGCGTATCGCATACAGACGTTGGTTGCAGTTGGGGATTCGACAAAGGTGGGATTTTTCAAGGTGAGCAGCGTAAGGGAGGAGGAATTGGAGGTGGGTCTGAAAGTTGGGGCGATTTTGGGAGTTGTGGCGGTGGGGATTTTGGGAGGAGGGTTGTTGGGATTTGGGCTATGGTGGTGGAAGAGCAGAATGGGAAGGAAGGGGGGAGACGGTTTTCGTGGGTGGATTGATGAAGTTGGTGATTCGCCTGGGCCGTACAGGCATTTGAAGGAGACTTCGAGATCGATAGAATTGTGTCCGAGGTGAGAATGTTGCAAATTAAAATATGTAATTTTTCATTTTTACCAACTAAACCCCGTTTTCGTACCAAATTTATCGGTAAATTTTGCATTGTGGAGATTGTAATATTGTATTATGTAATATACTACCCGGGGTAGTCTACCCCTTACCCCTAACTCATACAGGCTTAAATGAGGCCGCCCATTTAGAAAAACCTGCCCATTTAGACACCAGGTTTTTCTGCTAGGAGAGACCAGTTTTCAGATTTTTGAGGGAAAATTACGGTTTTGCCCTCCCACGTTTTATCATTCGGACGATTTTTTAGTTCATTTTTCACTCCCTTCGAACGATTCACTGCACACTCGAATCGATCCCTTTTGCCCTTTCGCGTTTTATCCTTCGAACGATTTTTTCAATTACAGTCGAATCGTTCGAAGGATTTTTCAGTTCATTTTTCAATTCCTTCGAACGATTCCACTGTGCGCAGTGGAACAGTCGAATCGTTCGAAGGATTTTTTAGTTCATTTTTCAATTCCTTCTAACGATTCTACTGTGCACAGTGGAATCATTCGAAGTATCATAAGATCCTTTGAATGAATCAATGCCTGCAGTTGAATCCTTTAAAAAAAATTATACAGTAAAATGTCTTCTAAAATTTTAAAGTTATTTTTTAAGTACTGTGTATTTCCAAAATTTCTAAAATTAAATATCCAGACTAATTGCGATAATCTGATAAAAATACTTTAAGACTTCAAGGCCGTTTGACATTCCCAAATACTTAAACACAGTATTTTACAAATAAGGGTATCCCTCAGCTGTGTCAAAAATATATTTAGGAATGCCAAACGACCTTAAAGTCTTAAAGTATTTTTATCATGCTATCGTAATTAGTCCAGATATTCAATTTGAAAATTTTTAAAAATACACAGTGCTTAAAAAATAACTTTTTAAATAATAAAATCTCCTTTAAATCTTTAAAGTTATTTTTTAAGCACTGTGTATTTTTAAAATTTTTTAAATTGAATATCTGGACTAATTACGATAGCATGATAAAAATACTTTAAGACTTAAAGGTCGTTTGGCATTCCTAAATATATTTTTGACACAGCTGAGGGATACCCTTATTTGTAAAATACTGTGTTTTAAGCATTTGGGAATGTCAAACGACCTTAAAGTTTTAAAGTATTTTTATCAGATTATCGTAATTAGTCTAGATATTTAATTTTAGAAATTTTGGAAATACACAGTGCTTAAAAAATAACTTTAAAATTTTAGAAGACATTTTACTATATAAATTTTTTTAAAGGATTGTACCGTAGCTGCAGGCATTGATTCATTCGAAGGATCTTATGAAGGAACTGAAAAATCAACTGAAAAAATCGTTCGAAGGATAAAACGCGGGAGGGCAAAAGGGATCGATTCGAGTGTGAAGTGAATCCTTCGAAGGGAGTGAAAAATAAACTAAAAAATCGTCCGAATGATAAAATGCGGGAGGGTAAAACCGTAATTTTCCCTCAAAATCCGAAAACTGGTATCTCCTAGCAGAAAAACTTGGTGTCTAAATGGGAGGGCCTTAAATGAGGCTTGAGAATTGAGAGACGGGGGAGACATGTAATTTTCTTTATTTTCTTTGTTTTTTTTTTAATTTTACATAAGAGAGTGCTTCTCTATACGTACATCGTTTAGGTTTTTTTATTTATTAGATTCTTATGTAATGACGGGACTCATGTTTACATTTTTTGAGGAATTTAGACTCTTGTTTTAGTGATACTGTTTGTTTGGTTGTGTTGATGCCTTAGTGGCTTTCCAACGAGTCTAACTTTATCAAATTCGAGTTCTATAATTCAAATTGTGGTTATTTTTGTTAAGGGGTGCAAAACGGTTCCAAAAAACAGAGTGATCGGGCCTCGATTGGACCTTCCTAGATTGATCGGATCTTTCGATGAGACCCACCGAACGTCCAAAGGACCTCATCGGATCTTCATCTAATCGTCCGGTCATCTATTGGATCTTGACCAAATCATATTTTTAAAGCTCTTAGAATCTTATCATTGAAAAAAGAAAAATTAATTCCTATGACTTCTAAAAATATGGTTTGATCAATTCAATCATAGTGAGTTTTTATGAACAATATATTAGAGAAAGACCATTCCAACGTGCCCAAGAACACCCCATTTGATGTATACTCGTCTCGAAACGCACGATAACATTATATGACTCAATGCGTAGGTCAACATTTATATTATATAAAGATATTTTATTAATCCTAGTTGTCTCTTTTATATAATATTGAAAAGACATTTTATTTCTGCCATTTTGTACTTTTTTATTTTAAATTTTGGTTTTACAAACATTTTTAGAAATTTTTCTTTTATTTCTTCCGATCTATCATAGATTTTTTTTTTCTTTAGGTAATATATATATATATATATATATATATATATATATATATATATATAATTTTTTTTTTTTGAATTTACGTGTGAAAAACTGCAGAATACCCAACGAAAAACTCTTATGGGTGAGATCATTACCCATAAGACACACCAATGTTAAGCAATGAAGGTTCGAAACCCATAATCTCTCTTTTCCTAAATCGAGAGGCAGCCGGTTGAGGTATAACCATTTGGGTGTCTTCATATATTTTTCAATTTAGGTCATATCCCAATAGGTGGGGATCTTAATGAATATTGAAAGGAAATTCAAAGTTGTAAATTAAAGACCTATGAGTGCCCAATAGATAGTCAATCCATCGAAAAAAAATTCAAATCAATTTGTAAATATCAATCCTACATTGATGTGATAAATTGTTCTAATACCCATTTGAACCTTCATCATATACAATAAAATGAACAATCTCATTATGAAAATGAGTTTATTACAAAGAATCAAAATAATATCTAGAAGGAGTTAATCCTATGTATCTAGTGAAAGAAAAATCCCGTGCACCCCGATGTATAACACGCAAATGTCACACCACTAAAAGAGGCAAAAAAATTTCAGTTTTGTATCTTTTCATTGTAGCATATGAAGACAAAGTGTCATTGGGACTCTAAGTTTTAGTTTAATGTATATTAGAATTTCTAGTAAATAGTATAAAAAAATATGTTACAAATGTCCAATAAATAATATTTCTCGGACATGGCTGACCTTCCATATTTGTATTGTTCTGTATTTATCAGGTTTCCTGATTAAGGAGGTGTACCTATAAGAGAAAAAGCTTTTAACATTTATAGAATTAGGATTCAGTCCTTTGAATTATCGTTTTATGTATAACCTTTTATGATATCGTTATTTCTTACATTGGTAACAGAGTAGTATTCTTTTATGATAAAAAATTGTCCAAACCTAAGGTTTAAATATCAGCCGATACATATCGTATCGGTCGATATATATCGGTTTTTTTAAACCGAGTAATATCGGCCGATACGATAAGTATCGGCCGTACATACCGAATATCGGCCGATATAGCCGATATTAGGTCCGAAATATTGGTCACAATATCGGCCGATATTCATAAATATCGGCCGATATTCATAAAAAAAAAAAAATATTTAAAACACCGATACGGTTTTTCGCGGTTTTTACACGGTTTTTCGCAGTTTTCCGCGGTTTTCCAGGGTTTACGGTTCTCAGGGGTATTCACGGTTTTTCACGGTTTTCCACGGTTTTCCACGGTTTTCCGCGGTTCAGGGTTTACGGTTCTCAGGGGTGTTCACGGTTTTTTACGGTTTTTTGCGGTTTTTTGCGGTTTTTTGCAGTTTTGTCACGGTTCATCACTGTTCATCACGGTTTTTTGCGGTTTTTTCACGGTTCCGATATCGGAGGAGAGAGAAAATGCCGATATCGGTATGAGAGATAAAATTATCGGCCGATATATCGGTCTAGCCGATTTTTTGACCCCTGGTCCAAACATCATGTGAAAATATGTCACGCCCCGAACCAGGAGGTGGGTTCAGAATGCGACTAATTTTTTTTTTTAAATCTTAACCCAATGAGTCACAAATTCCTTAACATACTACCAATGTGAGTCTAATACCTACGAGAGATATCCATGTCTTAACTATTCCTAAACATATTCAGCAAAATAATCCGAACAATTTTCATTTAAACACACGAAAGTAATATATTGAGCACACCAACACACAAATATATTACATAAAAACACCAAACTTACAGACATGAGTTTTTATGCCACATGAGGTATATTTATAATAAAGCATAAAAAAATAACCAAAGGTACGCTTAGTTTCCACGTGCGGAAAACCATAGACAATTCCCAAGTTCCAACTCTTAACAAGGCACCATTGGTTCCTCCATTCCATCTTCCGGTTCATATCCTACATTGTAAAGGACATGAGCTAGTAGTCCAGTGAGGAGAGCTCACCATAAAATCCAACATACAATATTCGTGAAATAGATAACAATGCATATTCCCTAAACGAAATGCAGTTAATCCACTTAACTCATTTTCATCATAACATCCAACATAATACATGAACCCATAATAATGCATGTTTCATGAATGCAATGCGGTAAATCCACTTAACCCATTTTCACCATAGGATCACTTTTTAAAGTGTTTTATCAATTTTTACTGGGGTCAGCCCCCATTTACCAACTTGCAAGTGCATAAGGTCTCCGTAACCCGGTCTACTGGCCCATCCAACACCAATGGTTGATGGCGGTCGACCACGGCTTACTATCACGTCCAACCCAAGGGTTCGCAAACAGTGTCCAGTCTAACATGACAAGGTCTCCATGACTCGGTATACTAGCCCATCCAATACCAGATGTTGATGGCAGTCGACCTCAGCTTACTAACACGTCCAACCCAACGGTTTACAAACGGTGTTCGGCTAATCTTAGCAATTATAGCCCAATGGCCAATATCAGATTTTCAAAGTTATTATCTTTCACAAATTTAACTTATAATCAAAATTTTCACATGCAAATGTCGAATGCATGATTTCCAATGCCCTCTTTACATAGGGACTTATTCTGAGAGAATCACCAAACTTCAACCTTACCCTTCGGTGTATCAAATACCAATACAAGAAGTCAATGAAATAATCAATATCACACAAACATATAAAACTGGATTTAATAACACGAATGCCTTCACCCAGTTTTTACCCGACAATTCTCAGACACTCCATGGGTCCACAATGTGTTAGAGGCTATAAGTCATCGGCTCCCCAACACCAATTTATGCCTACGTTCTACACAGTTAGAACATTTACATCCCTTACATGTAAGCGGTGTCAGGTCTCGCATTTTAGACCTATATAGCCTTTTCCATCTTTAAGTGACCATGGGTCCCATTTGAGTCTGGTATTAGTGGGTTTAAATACCGCACAATACAATACTACTTCAGTTCGAGTCTCCTCACCTCTATTCGCAGAGATTATCATACAATCTGTAAGATAAAATAATAATATAAATTTCAAGTCGATAAAGTATTTACGAACTACTTCTCATCCCCTATGCATTTTCCAAGAAAAACATGATAAATATAGTGAGTCTTCTAATTCTTTCTATTCCATTAGATTAAGTCAGCAGTTAGTTGTCAGCCAACCAAAACATCACATCAAAATAAAAATATAAAGTACTCAGTGTCTGGTCTCGTACTTTTTCCTAGCCAGGGAAAAGTATTGAGATAGAACCCAAAGGGTACAGTGTAAGAAATTAAATAAAAGTACTCAGTGCCCAAATCTTTTTACCACCGAGGGACCAAGTCCGTCTCAAATGGCCACCGAGCGGCGTTTCCGCTGCATTACAGGTGGAGATTTTTAGCCCAGAGAGTACAATGCAAGTAATATAAAAAGTACTCAGTGCCCCACCTCAAGACCATCGGGTGATTAAATGCTTCTTCAGATGGTATCATCGAGCGACTAAGCGTCACTACTGATGAACCACCGGGTGACTAAGCGTCATCTCAAATGGTATCACCGAGCGACTAAGTGTCATAACTGATGAACTACCGGGTGACTAAGCGCCACCTCAAATGGTATCACCGAGCGACTAAGCGTCACTACGGATGATAGTGTGGCCCAGAGGTTATGATACTGAATTTAAACATAAAATACGTAAAAATAAACACACAATTGTTAAATGGGATTAATCTTTTCCCCTCTTTTAATTAAAGGCTGAAAAACAAGCTTTAAACTTAAAATAAAATGATTTTAAATGTATAATTTAAAATTTGGGAGAAAAGCCTACCCTCCCTTCATTTTGAAAAATTTAATTTTAAAACCCAATACTAAACTATTGAAATTATTAAAATTAAAAATAATACTACTTTGGTACCTCACACGCGAAAATCCGTCGATTTTTTACCAAGTTTCGAAAACCTGACGTTGATACGAGAACCTTTGGGGTTCGGCTGTTACTGCCGCTTCTGTTGTTTGCGGTTGCACCGATCGAAGAAAGAAATGAAAATGAAAGAAGAGAAAGGGACAGGGAAGAACTTGACTAGCGAAGGAAGGAACAGAAGAGAGAGAGGAGACTGAGGGTAAGAACTAGTTGCTGTCTCTCTTTCCTTTTTTTTTTATTCGCTGTTGCTAGACAAGAAGAGAAGGGCAAAGGCATTGGAACTGCGTGAGAGTTTTTTTTTTTCCCTCTTTACTTCCTCCACTTCTCTTTAAATAAAGACTACCTGTAGGCAGTTAACGGATGGATCCAACGCTGCCTACAGGCTACAGGTTGCTTGATTCTTATCTTCAACATATATTCTTATTATTTTATTATTATTTTCTTTTTAAAATTCATTTCATATCCTTTGTTAAATCTGAGTATTTCAAAGTCCCTCTAATTTAATCTAAATAGTTCACTAGGTCAAATATTAAATTATTAACATAGTATTAAATTTTGAATAAAAAATTCGGTCAATAACTCAGTGTTTTAATAAAAAAAACACCGATTAGATAAATTTCTTAATTTTAAAGAATCTCCTGGAGAAAATTTAATTTTATAATTAGGTAGATTAAATTAATCTGATAAAAATATTCTAAAGTTTTAAAGTGTTTTGGAGTAAAAAACCACTCCATCTAAATGACAGAGTATTCGACAGCTCACATTTCTCGACGTAAAATAACTATTAAAAACTCGATATTTTGGAAATCTGAAGATAACAATGGCTCACTTATACTACAGATTGAATATTAACTTGCGTCGTATATTTTTAGGATTTTATCTTCCCTATCCAAGTGGAGTTTTGCCACCTATAAAATTCTAGATAGTGAAAATAGATAGAATTAGGTCGAGATTCGCATTCCGTTAAATCCGGATTTTAAAAATAGTGTAAGATCTGAAATTTGAGGTTGAAATGAAATGAAATGATTATGTTTCCAAAGCAGCTAAATTTTAACCTTAAAATAATATTATTAATAATCATAACTTGTTATATTACCTCTAAAATTTAATTTGAAAGAGTTTTCAGACTCGGATCGAGTCAAACTCAGACTCGTTGAAAATTTTATTCAAAATTCTTCATGATCAATATAACAAAACTTATAATTATTGGCTAAAAATATTTAGTTAATTAAAATCTGTCTAAATTAAACACTAATTTAGACTGGGTGTCACAAAATATACCAAACCATACATATCGTGCAGGAATCTTTTGGGTTATTTATTTATTTTTTAATTTTGAAAAAATAAAATATATAAAAATATTGATATTAAAAAAAAAAAAGAGGAGAGAGAAATTTATCGGCCAATATTTGCATGTCGGCCGATATATTGGCGAGGCCGAATTTTTCACCCCTGATATCAAGTAAAGCTACATGGAGTGGCTCTTTCAAATTAGACGTGAATCGAACACAAATTCACCACTTGGTATTTTGGAATTATTTTTTCATCTTTTAATTTTGCTAATTATATTCTTCATGAGATTTGAATACCCCTTTTACTAGAAACATGACCATTTGAATTTAAATCTAATAATACGAAGCAAATATGAATTTAAATTTTACTGTTAAGAATCCAGAATCCGATAATATAAAGTTTGATTCAAATTGGAATCTTTCATCCAATTTGAATCTGACCCATTTAATTCTTTTTAAAAATAAAAAACAGATATTTTAGATATCTTACAATCAATTCCAAATGTTAAAATTAATTTAAACTGAATTACCATCAACCCCAACCCTACTCAACTCTAGTGTTGAAACTCGGGTCGGGTCAGGTCATATTTTAATAAACCCAACTCAATCTATGTCAAAATTTATTAAATCCGACTTGAATTGTTGACCTGAATTACTCAACCCAACTCGACACGAATTTCTAACCTGAGTCAATTCGAGTAGTGCTTTATAACTTGGTGCACGTGGGTCAAGTCAGGTTACGTTGGTCAAGTCGGATTGCTTTTAAAATTTTCAACTCAATCTAATCTAAATTTCACCACCTGACTCAAAATATACAAATACATTATCCGAACCCACTGATTTCTCTAGTCGGATGTGAGTCAGTTAAGATCCAACCCAAATTTCACCCCTACTCAACTCGAATTACGCAACTGAAAATCGCCATATGATATGGGTGACACATGGAGATGGAAGTTGGCCAGGCTTACCGTGATATAAGCACTAGCAGTTTGAGCCGGACATTTCGTTTGTTCCTTCCTAATTTCAGGTCAAATTTCCCCATAAATACCTAAAACTTCTTCTCCTGAATTCTCATTCTCCCAAAAGAAATTAAGAAAATCTGAGAAAACGCCACCCTTCTCTCATCACCAAGCACTAATGTCTGCATTCTGTGGAAAGTATCACGGTAGACCTCTCTCTCTCTCTGGGTGTTCTTATTCTGTTCTTGATTCCATGGAAAATCGTTTTCTCTCTCTCTGTGTTCTTATTCTGTTCTTGATTCCATGGAAAATCGTTTTCTTTGCTGTTTCCTCAACATTCATTTGAATTGACAGGATGAAAACTGAAATGTGTTCTCTGTTAATATAGATGTGGATACATTAGTCATTTGGCCTTCTCTCTGAATTTCTTATTTTCATGCTAGATCTGAATTTTCTCATGCGTGTTTTTATCTCTAGGATGGATCTGATATGGGTTTATTTTTCTTGTTTAAATGACTTTGAAAATCTTAATTTCTTTAGATTAGTGATTTATACAGAGAAAATACATATTTATTGAAGAGATGATGTCCATATAAACAACATTAAACATAATTGTCTTCTTTATTAAAAACAAATTCAAAAGACTGATCTTGTCATCATATCTTATTTTGCACTGATCATTGAAATTTCAAGATCATTTCTTGGTTTTCTGTTCTAGTCTCCTCTTGGTGTACTATTCTTACAAGAAGGTTGCTCCGATACCACATAAATTATAATATTTTTCAACTTTTTCATACATATATCAAGATAAAAGAGAATTACATGGCTTTTTTCTAAATTTAATCAACAAAAATATATATGTTTTTGACGCCCGGGCACGGCCCCATGTGAAGGCTAACTTTATTTTGAATTTGATTTTTTAGAATTTTTTTAATTTAAATGCCACCTTCATAATTTTCATTTAATGCATTCTCAACCATTGAATTAAATATAATAGGTTAAAATATTAATCTAATGGTTCATTTTTAATCTTAAAGAATTAATGACTAACATAATTCGTGGGTCCTATTTCTTACTGCGTGATAGTCCTTATAGTAATTTATCTGTCCATGTGATTTTTATGATTATGAGATAGGGACCAATATCTTGTTTGACCCGTTAGAACACTCAGGGTTTTCTACCCCGGCATCTGCCAAACTAGCCTATATACATTGGCAAGGACTCCAATAAACCTAGATGTAGTCAACACTCCATTTCACATCTGTGACGACACGACCTGATCCAATTCAGAGATGATACTGTCTACTTTGGGCTCCACTTGAGCCCGCATGGTTTTGCTTTGGGCCCTGGCCCACCTGGCCAAGTCCAAAATGCCTCATCCATAGTTGGTGCTCTTCCTCACTTAACAACCCACACACCATCCCAACTGCCTGGGTCATGTGGGACTTTTCCCACACGCCCAGCAGTTGGCTGAGTGTTACAATTCACCTCCCTTAAGACCAGAGTCGTCCCCGGCTCTGTCACGTCACATAGACAACGGGTCCACATAGCTAGGCAACGTCACTCAAGTAGAGCCCACATAGTCCGGGTGTTGAGCTTGCCCTTATATCACTTGTGACTACTCGATCCGACCCAACCCAGGGATGATATCGTCTGCTTTGGGCCCCGCATGAGCCCACACGATTTTGCTTTGTGCTCTAGTCCACCTGACCAGGCCCAAAAGGCCTCATCCATGGTTGGTGCTCTTCCTCATTTAACAACCCACACACCACTCCAGCTGCTTGGGCGATGTGGGACTTTTCCCACACGCCCAACAGTTGGCTGAGTGTTACAATCCACCTTCCTTTAGACCAGAGCCAGGGACGACTCTGTCACGTCACATAGGCAGGGGGTCCACATAGCCAAGCAACGTCACGCAAGTAGAGCCCACACAATCCGTGTTTTGATACCACTTGTGATGACCCGACCCAATCCAACCCATGGACAATATCGTCCGCTTTGAGCCCTAGATGGGCCTGCACGATTTTGCTTTGGAGCCTATCCCACCTGGCCAAACCTAAAAGGCCTCATCCATGGTTAGTGTTCTTCCTCACTTAACAACCCACACACCACCTCAGCTTGCTTGGGTGATGTAGGGACTTTTCCAAAATGCTAGTCTTGAAAAGAATCTTGCTTTGGGCCCTGTCTCATATGCATTTTGGAAGAGTTATAAGAAGTTGGAGAGAAGTTCATGAGTCTTTTGAGAACCGTTTCTTAAAAAATTCAAATTTTTAAAATGAAACAACTAAAATGGGATAAGGGATTATAATTTTAAAGAAAAAATCTTTATTTCACAAAATAGAAATTGAGTAAATCTCTATATCCATATATGTATATACATATATACATTATCTTTACATTTTTGCTAATTCAATACACCGAAATCTAACGTAAATGCAAGTGAGTGGTTTTTCACTTGGGTATACGTACTATATTTTAAGCTCATTTTATAATAAATTCAAATCATTCTAAGTAATTTCTTTCACTTTTAGCTTTAGATCCAAAATAAAATAACTCTATATTGAATACTATATTAAACTATGATTTTAATCATAAGCTAGTCCTACTCTAGTGTCACCTTTTAAAGGACTTAGAGCTTCTGAAGACTGAAGTTTAAACTAAGTGTATGAGAGGATAGTTTTCTGTTATTTTCTTTAACATATGGTTATCAACATCCCATATATTTGAGATGAGAGTAATCGTAAAATTACATAAAACTACTTACAAGTCTTGTCTATTGGGTAAATCTGAGAGGATGACTGATTCAAAGTATTCAGCACGTGGTATGATTGCATGTCTCGTAAGGTGATATGTTGTGGGTAGGGCTGCAACTCGGGTCGGATTGTGGCCCGACCTACATGACCCGACCTGAGAAATCATGTGGGTTGGGTTGAGAACTTCAGATCAGCGGGTCAGGTTGGCTTGAGAAGATAAAAACCCGAATGAAATTCAGATCGGGTCGGTTGAGGATTTTATAAGTTTACCAAACCCGACCCGACACAATCCGACCCAACCGGCTAAAATTAGTCTGAAATAGGTTCAAAATGCGGGTCGGGTCAGAATTCGAGTTGATTCGGATTAGAATTTGGGTCAGGTCGAGTTGTGAGATTCGGGTTAAGAATTCGGGTCGGGTCGGGTTCCATATATATCAACTCGGGTCAAGTTGGATTTTAAGGAACCCGACCTGCCCGACCCGAGTTGCAGCCCTAGTTGTGGGCCTATGTGATTCCGCTAAATCAAGTTAGGAAATGCTTAAATATAGTCCTAAAGCTATCTAATGCAAAATATGGATTAGACACACAAAATCTTATGTTAGGTCAACATGAATATGGTATGGTTTCACCTTCCAAAACTCTAATCTCACGTAAATGACTTGTGAGTTTTGTAACTCACTTTTAAAAATTAAAAATATATTAATTTATTGAACATAAATTTACTAAAATGTAGGGGTGAAACTCAGATTGGGTTTTGACCCGACTTGCATGACCCGACCCGAGAAATTATGCAGGTTGGTTCGGTTTGAGAAGACAAAAACCCGCATAGAATTTGAGTCGGGTCGGGTCGGGTTGAAGAATGTTCAAGTTAACTTGACCCGACCCAACCCGACTAAAATGGATTCAGAATGCGGCTTGGGTCAAAATTCGGGTTGATTCAAGATTAGAATTCGGGTCTGGTCGAGTGGAGAATTTTGGGTCAATAGCTTGAGTCAAGTCGGGTCGGATTCCATATATATTGAATTGGGTCAGGTTGGGTTTTAAGAAACCCGACCCGACCCGATTTCTACCCTACTAAGATGAATTAGACGTTGCCAATATTTTGATTATGAAAAATAAGTTCCATTTATAATTTTTTATTCATTTAATTTTTATAAAAAAAAGTTGACAATCGACAGAGAATTCTATTTCAACGGTTTATCGCATTAGGTTTAAATTTAATGGTAGTATATGCTTGAGAAGACCAATACCATAAGTATCAAAAATAATTTCAAATTTATCGTGTTTTTATTGATACAATATCATTATTGTGTTAATAAAATGTATTTATCCATGTTATTCTTTTAAACCGTACATTATCAATTAAATTGTATTAAAATATGATAAATAATAATATCACAATAATATCTAAGTAAAATTCCAGTATTTTACATTACTGTTTTTTTAAGTATATGAAATGTGTACATCTGTGTGCAGATGAACTGATTGCCAACGCCGCCTTCATTGGCACGGCCGGAAAGGGAATCCTTGCGGCCGATGAATCGACCGGTACGATTGGGAAGCGCTTCGCAAGCATCAACCTTGAGAATGTTGAGTCCAACCGCCGTTCCTACCGAGAGCTCCTCTTCTGCACCCCCGGCGCTCTCGACTACCTCAGCGGCGTCATCCTCTTTGAGGAGACCCTCTACCAGAAAACCGCCTCCGGCAAGCCTTTTGTCGACATCCTCAAAGAAGCTAAAGTCCTGCCCGGCATCAAGGTTGACAAGGGGACTGTTGACCTTCCCGGCACAAATGCCGAGACCGGCACCATGGGCCTTGACGGCCTCGCGCAGCGCTGCCAAGAATACTACAAAGCAGGGGCCCGCTTCGCCAAATGGCGGGCCGTCCTCAAGATTGGCCCCAACGAGCCCACCCAGCTGGCAATCAATGAGAATGCCAACGGGCTGGCCCGCTACGCCATTATCTGCCAAGAGAACGGACTGGTTCCCATCGTTGAGCCGGAGATCCTGGTTGATGGGTCTCACGACATCAACCGATCTGCCGACGTCACTGAGAGGGTTCTGGCCGCCTGCTACAAGGCACTGAACGACAACCATGTCCTTCTGGAGGGGACACTGCTGAAACCCAACATGGTGACGCCGGGTTCAGATTCGAAGAAGGTGGCGCCGGAGGTGGTGGCAGAGTACACAGTCAGAGCGTTGCAGAGGACTGTTCCCCCAGCTGTTCCGGCCATTGTGTTCTTGTCCGGCGGGCAGAGTGAGGAGGAGGCGACCGTACACTTGAATGCCATGAACAAGCTCAAGGGGAAGAAGCCGTGGAGCCTGACATTTTCTTACGGCCGAGCATTGCAGCAGAGCGCCATCAAGACATGGGGTGGGAAGGAGGAGAGTGTGAAGAAGGCCCAAGAGGTGTTCCTGGCCAGGTGCAAGGCAAACTCGGAGGCGACGCTCGGGACATACAAGGGGGATGCGGCCAATGTAGGCGGCGCTTCTGAGAGTCTCCATGTCAAGGACTACAAGTACTGATTTTTCTCCATTCTCTCATCTAAATGAAAGAGAGAGAGAGAGAGAGAGAGAGAGAGAGAATTTTTTTGAAGCTTTGGAGGGTAGTGATTGAATAAATAGCAGTATGGCATTGTGAGTGATGTATTGCTCAGAAACTGCCAATTTTAAATTTAGTTATTTATTTATTTTACTGTTCATTTTAAGGAATATTAGTATATTTTTTCTAACTTATTTGAGAATTAAGATTACGTTTGGTGAGGACAATTTAAAAAGGAGAATAAGAAGAGTCAGAAAAACCCTTTTAACTTTGACAGTCAGTTCATAGAGTAATATATTAAATCTAATTTAAGTGTCAATTTAAAATTTTATTTTTCATTTAATTGATATAATCTATTAATTTAAATTAATTGATTGGTGCACCAACACTTTTAACTTTAGTGTATAAAAAATGATTGAAATACTCATTTTATCCAAACAAATAGGAATAAAGAAGAAAGATTGAAACAAATTTATACAAAATAGATATTTCACTTATTTTTCGTGAACATTTGCACCAATCATTTCCCTTTTTGAAGTCCTAAGTATATTACTATTAGACTAAAATTCAATCAAAGTCGAGTTGGATTGCTCAATCCTTGTAAGTTGTAGCAATGGTTGATGCATATTTTAAAGGTTTTAATTTGATAATTTATCACATATCCATATATAAAACATGTAGACATGTGATATGTTTCGCTCCCAATACAATTCTTGTCATTTAATCACGAATTTTTATGTAATTAAAGCACGTGGACTTCCATGCAAGACACTGACCATGATATGATTAGCTCTGATATTTATTTTAGGTGTTACAGATGATTGGAAGGTGGGCATATAATGGAAGGTACAAAGGTTTTATTTTTATTTTTAGACTATTCTATATATAGCTACCGCTATTTCTAAAAATACATTTTATTTTATATAAAAGAAATACATGCACTTAATTGAAAGCACTCTGTAAATTAAATATTAAAATTCAACTCCATTGAGAGTTTCTAAAGATTTAATGTAATGTCTTGTAATAATTAGTTAAAACTCAAACTACCTTTTTTTTTTTTTATAACATGGGTGTCCTCAATTTACATTTGAGATGAGACTAATTCTACCGATACATGAAACCATCCGTAAGGCTCATGTATCAAGTAAGCTCAAGAGGAATCGAATCCAAGACTCTAGTCCAAGGGTCCAAAATTTGGTGGGGGTGAGAATGCCGATATCTCAATTCCACAATATCGGCCGATATTACTCTTTCTCTCTCTTTTTTTTTACGGCCAAATCACGGCCGAGACCGAGATGTATTGGCCAAGATGGCGAGATCTTAGTCATATAAGGCGAGATCTCAGCACGAGATATCTCGGCTGATACGAGAATTTGGACTCCTACTCTAGTATAACCTTAGAAGCTTAGACCAACTGAGCTACCCGTGCGGGTTTAACTGTGTAGAGAGTTCTCTCCTTCATTGCACCTTATCTAAATACTTCATCTTTATTCATCTATATAAAAGAGACAGTTTAACGTAACCATCAAATGAATCTTAATCGTTTATTCTTTGACAGAAAAATGGAACTTGGCAGGCCCTATCATATGTGTCCCATATAAGGCCCTATTGCAGCATGACAAAGGGTCCAATCAGATAGGTGTGCTTGAATTACAAGCACATAAAAAAAATGGCTTGAACTTCATCCCAACTAGCTTATTACGGGTTGAACACTTAGGATTATTGTATTATTCAAAATCTATTTACATCTTTTAGTTAAAGATTTATTATTTCTTAGAGAAGTGGAAATAACGGCAAGAACAATAAAATAATGATAATAATACAATAGAATGAAAGAAAGATTTCGATATTTGAAAATGTAATCACCAATGTAGGCTTGATTTCAATTGATTCTGCTTTTGCAACAAATGTTCTAAATGCCTGAGAAGTGGTACTCAAAAATCACCCAGCTGATCATATGTACAGTGGGCAAGGAGAAGAGACCAAGTAACTACCTGAAGAAAGTAATAGTGACCTTCCCAAGACAGTTTCTAAGAATTCTAAATCTTCAATTTGACAGGCAGAGAAATCGCTCTTTAAGCAACCAGAAGCACAAAATACATGCAGCTCTAAGAGTAGAATGCATTTAAGTACCTACAGATTGGATGGACTCTCAGCATGCTTGCTTTCGGACTGACTGAAGGCGATCATATTTTACAGTGTGGTTACCATCACTTAAGCTGGAGGTGATCTCTCCAGCTTCAGTTACATTGAGCTCAGATGCAAACTGATCCTCCGGAATAGGTTCCATTCTTTGGTTGTCAGCCGTTCTCGATGGAAACCCATGGCTTGTATATAGACAGTGGTATGAACGAGAGTCGAGAGCATCTGGGCTATATGAAGCTCTGAGAGCTGCACTGAACATAGGTGGCAATACTCGTTTTCTTTCAGGAGAGTTTCGAAGAGAGATTCGACAAACGGGGCATGTTGAGTGCTGCTGGAGCCATATATCTATGCAAGTGACATGGAACGCATGCCCACAATAAGGAAGAATGCGCAATATGTCTTTCTCTTGATACTCCTGCAAGGCATATTGTGCACCTGACCAAGATAGGAAGTTTTTAAGAAAATAATCTGTGTCAAATTCATCCATTGTGCACGAAACTAAGAAGGGTTTTTTTTAGGTTTCTTAGAGAGTTTGATGATGTTATTGGTGGGTGGGTGGACCCTTAAGTGGAAGAACTCAACATGCACCCTCTTGCAACCTTTCGGGACCTGCTCAGACCCATGTTTAGTGGCTAGCCATGTAACAATGGGAAAGATCCATTCTAAGATGCACCCTATTGAAACCTTCTGAAATTTGAAAGGATATTTTTCTAGACTATTTTCAAGGATCAGTCTATGCAATTAGTCTCCACAGCTGGAAAACTGGACCTCATTCCACAAACAAGTCATAGTTCACAAGAGATTGTTGAAGTGAAGATATATTGATGGTTTTGCTTTGTGGCCCTTTGAACTCAACTTCGATGAGAAGCATCTTAGACTCTTTGTAACTAATGGGATAATGGGGGGCTGAGAGGCTTGCTTTGAGATGTGGATTCATTTATCATCACTAACATCAAAGCATTAACCCATCTCTCAGGGCTCAGCTAAGCAACTTGTTGCACTCTAATGAGAGGTTCAGTGCCAAAAGGAGTTAATTTTACAGATGAAGCAAGGACCTTAGCCGTTTGGCTACTTCAAGGACCAATAATACACTGTTTTTTTTTTTTTTTTTGAATGGTAACAAAAAAGATTTCATTAATAAGAGAAAAAAAACAAGTACAAAAAGAAGAGATACATCAAAAGAGAGAGGTCTAACAGAGTTAGACCAATCACTAAGACCAAAGCATGCTACTACTACAAAACATCTCCACAATGCACTGTTGAGGCTATCATTTTCAAAAGAAATCAACACAATGAGTTATCTTCATTGAAAACTTATCCCATCTTTCCCATGATGCAATTTACTCTTATTTTCTCCAAATGCACTTCAGGATGCAACACCTTAATCAACTTTAAGACAAAAGATAGATCATAAAGTAACTTCCTGCACCCTTTAATTTCTTTCCTTTGTTTATTTGCCCTTTTTATTCCAGCGGCTTCTCGCAAATTTCCTTTCAGCACTATTACTTTTTCTAACAAGTGGCTCTCCATTGTTGGAGAAGTCGTCAAACATGATACGAGTTTTTGAACAGTTTGTAACTTTCAGTATTAGAATGTAAAATAAGCAAGAGTCTTGACTAATTACAAGTATGTAGAGGAGAAGAGGCCTTCGGAAATCATTCATCGGGGCTCTTCTGCTGAAGATATGATATTGATGGGGTTTTAGCATCTCATAACAAACTGTACAGGCTTTGGAAATGGCATATTACAGTACAGGATTTAGACTTTGTTTTAATCTACTGGTAGCTTCTGTAAGTATATTTCCTAGCTTCCCCAGCTGGCTCCTCTGTTTCAGGTTACAATTTTCTTCTTTCATACCCACATGTAAATTTACCTCTTGAAAAATGTTCTACATTTATTCATTCAGCCTTCAAAAAAGACATTTCACACACAAGAACAAGTATGTACAACCAAAAGCTAAATGGAATCAGTTGACGATCCATTCGACATGCATGTTGTCCCTACCATGGCCATGACACAGGACCCTAGCAAATGATCTACCTGAAAAAAGGCAAATGTGCACAAAAGAATGAAGAGGTTTTGTTTCCTATGAAGCATACAATTCCAACATTTTGCTCCTATCCTAATTTCTGAAAATCTATAGGGTTAAAAAATCACGTGGAAGAAGGTTGTATAATTTGTGAAAAAGTTCAGTTACAAACTATGTAACTAGATACTAAGAAATAGGTAATTGTCCCACACTGAACAATATCCACCACCGAGTTTATCTCTAAACTCAGTGTACCTCCCATTAATATGGGATGTCCCTGTCGTACCATGCTACATGAAAGAAACATGGGGGGAAATCACTATCGTGGATTTTGAGCATATATGTCAGCATGCAGATATATGATGTATCAAGAATTACATTAGGTAGCTTCATTTTTTTAGTAGCTTCATTTGATTAAAATATCATTCAATCTGGATATTATAATATCTATAAAGCCATATAAGCATGTAAGAATTTGGTGGCTGATGGATAAAACATAGGTTTAGCCAGCTCAAGCTCACATCCAATCCTTAAGTTCACATCCAACATCTTAATTAACTTAACTAGACATCCAAGTGCACAAATTAAAAAGTTCACAATGCAAGAAACTTCACAAATGTCGAATGGTTCCATAAACAAGAAATGGCATTCACCAAAACAAAGTCTATGAGGTGCGGGAACCTCTTGCATACTTGTATATTAAGGGGCTGTTTGTCATTTGTCCAGCTCATAGAGAGTAAAGAGTAAAGAAAATGAGTCTTCCATCTTCTACCATGAAACAAATTCTCTCTGCCAAGAGCACAGAACATGAGACATTTTCCTCTTCTTCCAAGGTATTCATTTCCTATAAGGGGAGATAAGAAAATTTAATGAGGAAAGAGAGATTTTCCTCACTTGGTGAGACAACATCTCATTCATTTTTTGTGAAAATAATATTTTTGACGCAAAAGACATAAACATTAGGTTTTGATGGCCCAACACGATGCCAGAATTTATGACATGTGTTGGATAATATGGATTGCACCCAAAGATAAATTTTCTTGTGGAATTAATTTCGTCAAGTTTGCTCATTTTAAGTCTTTTCATAAATGGGTACGTACTCAGTTCAATGTACCCATTAAAACTATTCGAAGCAACAATGATGAAGAATATACATCTCACTCTTTTTTGCAGTATCTTCAAGAACATGGAATTTCTGCTCAAACTTCTTGTCCTCATACTTAATAAAATGGAGTTGCTAACTGCAAACACCGTCATCTCCTGGACGCCACACGTGGTTCTTAAAATGAAGGTACTTTTTTTCTTTTGGTTTGGTTTCCTGTTAACCGCTTGTTATTATTTAATCAATCGTTTTCCCACTCCTGTTTTAAAAAGCATGCCTCTCATACACATTTTTTTTTCTCATTATCATGCTTGCTCGATCCCTTCGCGCAAATTTTGTAATGTATGTTTGTTCATAATTTTGATTCTACTCATCATAAATTGTCTACCACATGCATTAAATGCATGTTTGTCAGTTATTCTCCATCTCATAAAGGATATAAATGTATAGATCCTATTAGTGGTCGAAAATTCATCATTATGGATATCACCTTTTTTTAGCATATTCCTTACTTTGATAACACAATTGGTGAAACCAACCACAATCCCTTGGTTCTTTCTATCCCATTTGAAGAAATTCCTACACTCTCCTTTCCTCTCACTGGGCACCAATCTCCTCCTTCGACTCTAGTTCAACCAACCTCTCAACCAGTTAACTCTAAGGACTCACGATTTGCTATTTGCAAGAGTAACGTGCTTGTACTAATTATCCCATTGAGTGCTTTGTTTCTTATAGGGGTCTTCATGCATCATATCAATCTTTTTTAGCCTCTTTAGAAATTGTTCCTATTCCTAAACAGATAGATGTGGCTTTCCATCATCCTGAGTGGAAAGCTGTTGTGGAAGCAGAAATGGAGGCAAAAAAAAAAATCAAACTTGAAGATGGTTGATTTACCAGCGAACAAAAACTCATGTTGGGTGCAAATGGATATTCATTTTCAAGCATAATCTTGATGGAACTATTGCTCGGTATAAAGCCCGCTTAGGTGCTAAGGGGTTCACTCAAACTTATGGTGACGATTATTTAGAGACCTCTGCTCCTGTAGCAAAGTTGACCTCTGTTCGTGTTATTCTAGCTACTGTTGCCATTTTGATTGGTCTCTACATCAAATAGATGTTAAAAATGCATTACTCCTCGGTGATCTTCATAAAGAAGCCTACATGTTACCTCCCAATTTTATTCATCAGGGGGAGATTGGGAAAGTTTGTCATCTCAAGAAGTCCATTTATGGACTGGATAATCTCCTAGGGCTTGGTTCGACAAATTTAGCAAGGCCCTAGTCTCTTAAAGGTTTCAGCGATGCCATTCTGATCACTCTATGTTTTCTAAAAGTACCAGTCATTTTATGGTGCTCCTCATTGTTTATGTTGATGATATTATCGTCACTACTATCCAAGCACTTGAGACTTGTCTTTGAAATTAAGGATCTTGGGCCTCTAAAATATTTTATTGGCATAGAAGTGGCTTGCTCCAAAAAAGGTATCCATCTTTCACAATGCAAATATGTTCTCAGGTTTCTTCAGGATGTTGGATATCTTGGTTGCGAACCTCATGACAGGCCATTTGATCCAAATTCAAAGTTGCATCGTGATGATGGTGAACCATTGCCAAATCCAAAGGTTTATCAACAACTTATTGGGAAATCAATCTATCTGACGATCACTCAACCTGATCCTACGTTGTTGGTGTAGTAAGCCGATTTATGCATTCACCGAGGACTTCTCATCTTGATGTTTGTCATTCGTATTCTCTGGTATCTCAACAATTCTCCCGGTTGTGGTCTTCTATTTGCCAAATACGACCACTTTGATCTTCATGGTTATTCTGATGTTGATTGGGTTGCGTCACCTGATGATCGTCGTTCTACTTTTAGGTATTGCATATTCCTTGGTGGAAACCTCATGTCTTAGCATAGTAAAAAACAAAGTGTTGTTAGGTAATGAAACAAAGGAACAAATACTGGTTTGTATACTCTTCTAGTACCACATGCATCGTGGTAAGATGTTAGCAAGGATTTCTTATTGGGCATGCCCAAGCAACAAGAGGTTATGATTCGTCATTGACCCTTTTTTTTAAATGGCCCACTTTATTCTATGCTCCAAGACCTCTGATCTATCACCATATAGCAAAATTATTCCTCAAGGAGGATGTGAGGCTTCACAAGTTGCCTAAGACCATAGTGTTTGATAGAGATGTCAAACTTGTTAGTTTTCTTTGGAAAACACTATGGAAAATGTTTGCCACAAAGTTGCAGCTTTTTTCAACATACCATTCCCAACAACCTAATAGACAACTAAAGTTGCTAACACAAGTTTTGGTGATCTATTCAGTTATTTGGTGGGCAACCATCTCGTGGGTTGGGGCCAAATTCTCCCTATGGCTAAATTTGGCTATAGAAGTTAAGTCAATCGACCTACATATTGCATCCCTTTTGAGATAGTCGTAGGATAACTGCTTATGAAACCAATGGAAATCATATCCCTGCACCTACACTTAGGTCTTTTGAGTCAACTAAGTCTTTTGCTAGACACATCCATGATTTGCATGCTAATATTAGAAGCTAGATCTCTATTAGCAATGAATATTACAAATCTTTTGCAAATGTACACTGCAAGTTTCAAGAATTTGAAGAGGTAGATAATGGTTATGGTGCCATTAGGCCTGATTGGTTCCCCAATAGGGCTAATAAAAAGTTACATGCTCGAAGTGCAAGTCCCTCTGAAATGATTAAAAGGATCAGTGCAAATGATTACAGTTCTCGAATTTCCTTCAGACTTAAAGTATCAGCCAAATATTTAAAGTGGGAGATTAGTACTTTACAAAGGACCACCTATCCTTTTAGATGCAAATGCAATCCCATCATCTCATCCTCAAACTCATCATCACAAGACTGCATTGATTCCACTCCATTTTCACCCTTGTGCACCCCTTGTTTGCCACCTTTGCTATTTTTACGCAAGAAGGAAGAAGTGGAAGACGTCCATGATGAGTGGATTGCTTCTACCAAAATTGGAGAATATCAAAAATTTCTTGTGAAATGGAAAGGTTGTTCAAAGACAATCGCCACTGAAAACTAGAAAGACTCAATTTGAATATATGTGAGAGATACTAAAGCTCATTTTCGCTAGAGGTAAATTCTTCCAAAGTGGGAGAGAGCTAATGAAGACATCATGTAGTTGTGGTCCCGAGAGCACTAACAAAAACAGAAGAGTCAAAATCCAGTTGTCACTAGGATGATGATCTTTTGCCTCCTTCTAATATATATATATATATATGGTCATGGACAAAGACAAATCCTACAATGGATAGGTCAAATCATTATTTTGATTCAATAGTAGGTTTGAGGATTTTGCCCAATCCAACCATATATATCATTTGAGTCATCTATTCATGAATTTGACTAATCCAACCATTAATTAATGCCATCGAGCCACTTCTTTTTTCATGTTTTTTTAGCACGTTTCTTTTTTCATGTTTTATTCATCATAATGTTTAATTTATATGTTGTTTCAAAATTGTCATGAACATGTATTTGTTCTTTATGGTTTAGATTTTCAATATGTGCACCACAAGTCACATGTGAATAGAGTTTACAAGTTTTGAGTTGTATCTTTACAAATATTGATATGACAGCATTCGAAAAAGAATATGACAAATGAATGAAAGTTTCTATCTACCTTAGCAGGAGTAGTGTGACTCCTTTACTCCTTAGTGTGATATCAAAGATCCTTGTGTGAAACGAGGTATCATCTACTTTTTTCTCTCTTTTCTTCTCTTTTCTTCTTTTCTTCTATGTTTTTTTCTCTTTTATCTTCCATTTCCCCCTATTTTCCTTTTCTTTTCCTTCCCTTGCCCTTCCTTTTCCCTTTCTTTCCCATACCTCAACCCCAAGACCCATACTACCCCAAAAAGAGGCCGAAATCCTGGTGTCATAGTTTCAGATCCATTCCAAAAGTCATCCCAATTTTGTTTCCATAGTTGAATGTTATGATGTTCCGACCTATTTTGATGTTTCGTTTTGGAAAAGATAGCATAAAATGAAAATAAAAAATACAACTGAAATATGGAACAAAGAACAAACTAAAAAAAATATTGAAATTAATTATTTTATCATTTTGCACTAGTCTACACAACTAAAAACATAAACTGCCATTAAATATCAATTTATGATTGTAATATCAAGTTATAATATAATTATCAAATACTGATTCAAGGGGGCTTGAATTTTCTCATAGGAATCAAGTAAGAATCCAATTAGACCAAATAAACACAAGAAATACCAAAACTCAAAACTCAACAAAGTCGCACCTGCTCCATTTCTTTTCTTTTTTTGTGTCAGATCCACAAAAAAACAACCATATGGGACTAAAAATAGATTTAATGAACTAGAAATGGCCCCAATTTCAGCCCAAAATTCAATTTTTAGCCACTTGATCTTAGGTGGCCAAAATCACCATGCTGTCCTTTTAAAAGAAATTATGGACACCTAATGATTTTGACTACTAACATTGAATGACTAAATTTTAGGCTGAATTTTGGTCCCACTTGTAGATCATGAAGTATAATTTTAATATGTACAATTAGATTTTGTACGAATTTGACCAAAATCTTAAAAGAAAAAAAATACAAAAACATTAGAGCAAAATGGCTCGGGTAACACTGGGCAGTTTCACCCATTTTGCTGGAATTGAACTCGTTACCAATCAGAACAAACTGAAACAGTGCAGAAAGGGCTAGAATGAAGCCCGATACCAAATCTAAGTGTTTCATTCCATTTTTTGGTCAAAATTGGAATGTTCCAGCCATCTGGCCAGAATATGTACAATAAGATTTAGTACGAATTTGACTTATGGCACACATTTCATGACAACTTTGGAACACATATAAATCAAACAATTTGACACTAACAAAATATGAAGAAAACAAGTGCCCTTATGGAACTTATCAATGTTCAAATCAGCCTAATTCACGAACAAACGTCTCATATAATATACATGGTTGGATTGGGCCAAATCCTCAAACTTGTTGCTAGATCAGTGCAAAATCTAACCTATCAATGGTTGGATCTATCTCTATCAATAGTCTGATATATTAGAAAGAAGTCAAAAGATCACCATCCAACCATATTAAGGTGAAAAGTAGATTCTAACACTTTTCTCTTCAGTGGCGTTCCCAAGATCCTAGCTCCATAGTGTCCTCATCACTAGTATACTTGGTGTTGTCACACAGTAAATTATATGTTATAATGTGCGGCAAGTTTTTTGTTTTTTGGCATCTTCATTTATTTCTCAATTTATGTAAAAGGAATTACCACTGAAAAGAAAAAAATTACTAAATAGTTATTTCATAGAGTGCATTCTTCAAATATGGGAAGGAAATAGGAGCACCGTAGTTCAATTTTAATATGATTTAGTTTTTCTACAATGGTCTAGGGGGTTAGTGTGCTTGTAGGTTGTTTGCTTAATTCTTTTACTAGATTTCTTCTACCTTCTAATGACAGTAGTCAATGGCACACACCTTAATTGCAATTAAGCACCTAGTAGGGCACCAAATCCATTTTGCGCCTCACCTACTTTCTAGCGCATTTTGTGCCTAGACCCTCACCTAGTTTCTTTTGAAACTTTTTCTATTATAAGCCTGTTTTTAAAGATTCTTGTAATAGCTAGTAATTTATAGCTAAGATGAATTAATTGATAGTAATAATAAAAATTCTAATTATTTGACAATATACTTCTGCATGTATAATGTGCTAGGAAGCCCTGATTCGTCCATCTTTACACTCAACTACTGTTCCACCTTTGTAAGTGTTGCCTCACCTTTTTTTGTTGATCTCTGACGTCAGCTATGCACTAACATGGATATGCCTAGCCTCTTCACTCTTAACCAGTCACTAGGCCCAAACAGATCAACCCATCTAATTCACACCCCATCCCACCCCATCTTTTACTAGATTTCTTCTACCTTCTAATGACAGTAGTCAATGGCACACACCTTAATTGCAATTAAGCACCTAGTAGGGCACCAAATCCATTTTGCGCCTCACCTACTTTCTAGCGCATTTTGTGCCTAGACCCTCACCTAGTTTCTTTTGAAACTTTTTCTATTATAAGCCTGTTTTTAAAGATTCTTGTAATAGCTAGTAATTTATAGCTAAGATGAATTAATTGATAGTAATAATAAAAATTCTAATTATTTGACAATATACTTCTGCATGTATAATGTGCTAGGAAGCCCTGATTCGTCCATCTTTACACTCAACTACTGTTCCACCTTTGTAAGTGTTGCCTCACCTTTTTTTGTTGATCTCTGACGTCAGCTATGCACTAACATGGATATGCCTAGCCTCTTCACTCTTAACCAGTCACTAGGCCCAAACAGATCAACCCATCTAATTCACACCCCATCCCACCCCATCTTTTACTAGATTTCTTCTACCTTCTAATGACAGTAGTCAATGGCACACACCTTAATTGCAATTAAGCACCTAGTAGGGCACCAAATCCATTTTGCGCCTCACCTACTTTCTAGCGCATTTTGTGCCTAGACCCTCACCTAGTTTCTTTTGAAACTTTTTCTATTATAAGCCTGTTTTTAAAGATTCTTGTAATAGCTAGTAACTTATAGCTAAGATGAATTAATTGATAGTAATAATAAAAATTCTAATTATTTGACAATATACTTCTGCATGTATAATGTGCTAGGAAGCCCTGATTCGTCCATCTTTACACTCAACTACTGTTCCACCTTTGTAAGTGTTGCCTCACCTTTTTTTGTTGATCTCTGACGTCAGCTATGCACTAACATGGATATGCCTAGCCTCTTCACTCTTAACCAGTCACTAGGCCCAAACAGATCAACCCATCTAATTCACACCCCATCCCAACCCGCGGGCGCCCCCCCCCCCCCCCCCCCCCTCCCGAGCCGACAATAATGAAAAAAATTGCCAATTTTTTTTAAATTAAAAAATTTCAAATCATATGTACTCCAGCTATGTCTTCCCCTACAAAACACACATCTTAGCTATTAAGAATTAAAAAATCTAACATGTTGTCATGTCAACATGCCTCAAGAGAGTATTCCCTTTGCTTTATTTCTTCTTAATGCTTTCCCTTGTTCCTTAGCTTTCCTCTTCCATGGTGGTGATCATCTTCTTAATTCTATTTCATCATTCCTAATTCTGTCTCAGATGGTGGTTAATTACATTAGGTTCATTACAAATGGATGAATTATCTGTAACAAGTTACATGATACTAGTTAATGTCATGGCATTTTCTGTGTGGCATGTGAACTAGAGGATCCACTGTCTTCTTACACTGACTGTAGAGCCCCTGCAATCCCGTGAATACAAAATTTCTACAGTTATCTGAATATTTCCTCAGTGCAAAATTATGGCCTTTATTCTATTTCTTTGGATGATTCTGAATTCCATTCATTGAGTTTTATATGTGAAAGTCTGAAAAAAATCACAACTTTACAACATAAATTTTCTACGATAGTAGTGGTCCCCGGTGATCTTAAATGTTTTGGAAGCAAAATAGACAAACCATACCTTTTTATTACCATTAACCTTTTAACTAAATTACCACTAATTTTTTTAATAGTTTCTTTTCTTAGTTTTAAATTCTTCTATTATGAACTTAATTATATATATCTTGAATTTAGACACTTTCCTTTTTATTGTTAATTTGTTAGGATTTTACATTTTTTTTTAACACTTAATTCTATAGATATCTATTTTATTTCAAAACTATCAAAATACAATTCTTGAAAAAGAAAAATCATCATGCTATTAAGTTGCTACAGAATTGGCAATAAAACATTTTTTAAAATTTCAATTTTACCCTATACATAGCAGATCTCAAAGCTAGTAAGTAAATTATAGAAATACATATACATACATATGCTAATGTTTCAATGAATTTCATTACAGAAAGCAGGAAAAGAACAAGAAAAATTTGCTTCAGAAAGTCCACAAGCCACATGGTATCACCAAAGGTGACACAGTAGATGAAACCCAATGGCCCAAAAGGTTAACAGAAGAACATCACAGCTAGAAGAGAAAGTACACACTTACTGGGCATCTTCTCCAGATGAGAAAAACTCATCGCTGTACTTCTTTGTAGGAAAGTTTGCTATCACAACAGGCTCCAAGCCATGAAGTCCTCGTTCTAGCTGTTTCATGAAAAAAGTAAACAAATCGTTCAGCAAATTCTAATGAATTCAATATTCAAATCAAAATATTAAAATCATTAAAAAATTAAAAATTTCAATCTAATTGACAGAACCAATTACCAAAATTTAGACCAAACCTAAATCACCAACACAGGATCAGAACCAAATGACCAAATTTAATCGAAACCCAAATCAAACAAACCTAGCAAATTTAATCAAATATCATATCACCAAAACTTAATCAAAACTCGAATCTTCAAGATCACCAAAATTGAAGCAAGATCAAAATTCTCAACTTTAATCAAGAGACAAATAACCAACATGTATCAACATTCAAATCAAGACATTGCCAAAATTTAATCAAAACCAAAATCCCCAAACTTCCATCAACATCCAAATCATAAAATGTATCATCGTCATCACAACCAATACACCACCAAAACGTATCAAAACGCGAAATATCAAAATGTAGTCAATACCCAAATCAGCAAATTACCAAATTAATCAAAATCACCAAATTTAATCAAATGCCAAATCACCAAAATTAATTCAAAATGCAAAATGATCAAAATTTAATCAAATCTCAATGAGCCAAATTCTAATCAAAACCCAAAAAGCATAATTAAATCAAATTTCAAAATGGCCCAAAATCTTATGGAAACCAAGCAATCATATTCTAGTCAGAACCCAAATCATCAAAATTCAATCCAAACCTATATAAGGAAAATGACCAAAATTAAATCAAAATTCAACAAAGCCAAGTTCTAATTAAAAAACCATATCACCAAAATTTAATCAAAATCCAAATCAAGAAAGTCATCAAAAGTTAACTGAAACCCAAGTCAAGAAAGAATAAAAAAACTAAAAACTAAAACAGGATCACCGAAAATGTAATCAAACCCAAATCACAAAAAATAATGATAATAAGGAAAATCATACCAAGCTGAGATCTGATCGAGCAGTGATAGGAAATGAGCGCCGGGCGGCAGTCAGTTGAATCCGAGCGCAGATGAGCCTCGTGCAAACAAATACAATGAACATAGGTACTCACTGCAAATCCAATCACCGTCATCACCAGATTGATGCCTGAAGCAATCATGGTTCCTTCTGAGGAATGCCCCCTTTCACATTCCACTCTAACTATTCATAAGCTTATTACACCCTCCCCTCCAATCCCAGAATTCCAAATTTTAACACCTCTAAAGCTTCTCATGTTCTTCCCAAAATAACATGGCAAATTACTTCTCTCCCTTCCATACCGGAAGCTGTAGATCTGTACTTTCTCATAATCTTCCCGAGATGCCCCTCTCAAAGACACGCCCAATCTTGTCACCTCAGTAGTCTGTAACTTCTTTCTTCTTCAAATCCTACTCAAAGACACCTATTCGTCTCCCTCTCCCTTCGCTTGCGATCCTCCGACATGTTTCCCAAAATGCCCCTGCAAATAATGAACTCCTTCAAGTTCTCACGAGTAAGAAAATGAAGAATCCTGGAAACAAGGTTTGGAAGGAAGGGACTGGATTCCAAGACATGGAGGCGCAAAGTGGGAATGAGGGGCAGAATTGGAATTGAAGGCAGAAAATCTCTGAAGGCACGGCTCGTCTTCAAAATCTGAATCGAATCTAGATTCTATAGGCATCGGAAGTCTGAGCGTGTGTTAAAACGTAAAAAGCAGAACAGCGTGGGGGGACTTTTGCAAAACAGAAGATTCATGTTGTAAGTTGCAAGGTTGGGGGGACTTTTGCAAAATGGAAGATTCTGTTGTTAGTTGTAAGTTGCAAGTTGTAAGTTGTAATTGAGTGCCGAGAAGATTCAATAAGCAACTTAGGCAACGAGAGAATTCGAGATATAGTTTTTATATATATTTTTTTTTTATTTTTAAAATACTAATATTAAAATAATGAACAAAATCTTCAAACTCATCATATTCAATTATATAATTTCTCATTTTATTTTTTATAATTTTAAATAAATTTCTCTTATTTTAGATGATAATATGATAAGAGTAGGTCAAATTATTTCAGCTCATCAAATTTAATAGTAAAATCTCTTGTTTTTATCTTTTAGTATTTTTACATAACTTTATTTTATTTTAACGCTAATATAATAAGATCAAATCTTTCAGACTCATCAAATTAAATTTTAATTTTTTCTATTTTGGCCATTTTTAAGATGAATTTTTTATTGTTATCTACCATGTAAGAAAATTATAACTGTTAAAAGATGGGGTTAAGATCCATCTGATGATCATC